>CM077841.1:5177500-6427500 GCA_039776855.1 Mylabris sibirica
GTAGATTTAAAATTGATGATAGAAAGAGGTAGATGGCTATGTAGGTTTATTAAGAGTGAGAGTAAGAGAGATAGTGTGAGCGTCTGTATGTACCTGAAGTTTAAGGTCATATTATGGATTTGTGTTCGTGTCGTGGTGTCCGTTCCCCTTACTCCACTGTGTCTGGCTTGTTGACCTACCCTAATGTCTGCAAAATATGCGTTAGACATACAAAAATTTGTTCTATTTGTATAAATTCCAACAAAAATTGAATGTTTTTTTCATTGATGTTTTTACTTTTTTTTCTAGAGTTCGTCCAAGTGCTGATTTGGGCAATGTACAACAGCAACGTAAAGGCTTACCCCATGTTATCTATTGCCGTTTGTGGAGATGGCCGGAATTACAATCACATCATGAATTACGTGCATTGGATCATTGTGAATACGCTTATACATTGAAAAAAGAGGAAGTCTGCATTAATCCCTATCATTATACAAGAATTGAAAGTCCAGGTTTGTTGGCCTAATCTGTCTTTTCTATTCCTCTTTCTGTCTTTGTCATACTAATATTCTATATTAGATTTATTTATAAACAACAACAATATTACGAATTCATTGTGACCTTTATTATTTCTTTTTTTGAAACTGTCTGTCAATCGGTAATTTTTGTTTTTGTTCTGTCTCCCCCCGAACAGCATTGCCAGCAATTTTAGTACCTCGACACACATTGGGCGATGAAAATAATCTATTTCCACATTCATTAGAAGATTTAAGTACATCAGTACCAGAAAATACATCATTTCCACACAATACAAATAGTTTAGGGTAATTATCAACAATAATAATTATATCGACAAAAATAAAAATCAACATATTTATAAATATAGTTTACATATGCAACATACTGGAGGCTACATGGATTCAGTTGGAATTTGTCCAAATGGTGCCCCAACTAATATGGAATCACCACATAATGCTGCCCCACCAACTGAGACACCACCACCCGGTTATATGTCTGAGGATGGTGATCCTATTGATCCTAATGATAATATGAGTAAGTCGTCTATATTGAAAAAAATTTAGAAGAATTGGGTTGAAATAAAATTTTAAAAATTTTAATCAAGGTCATACATATAAACAACACACACACACATTAATGTTTATCTGTTTCTTTTTAACTTGTGTGTGGTCGAAGTATTTTTTGACTTTCTTTTAATCCTAATCATCACCTGATTCGGTGATGAAAATTGAAATCTTATGCGAATTAATCTAATTAACAACAAACTACGGTAAGAATTTTATTATAAACATTTTCTAAAAAAAAAAAATACACCTTTCACTTTACGATTATTGATCAATTTTAGTGGGTAATTTTTATTAATAGATCGACGATTTGTTCTTTAAAACCGTTATTTTGTCATAATAAAAAGAAAGCGGTATGTGTTATTCTTCTCATATTGGAATTATCTCATCAATATTGAATTTTTTTATGATTTTCTCGCTTTACTATTCGACATTTCGAGCACAATATGTTGAATATCATTAAAAGAGAATTTCTTTTTTATATTTTATTTTCTTCATTTATTTGTAAGGTATGTCCCGAATAACTCCCAGCCCTCCAGTGGATGCCCAACCGGTCCTCTATTGTGAACCAGCCTTCTGGTGTAGTATCAGTTATTATGAATTAAATACACGAGTTGGTGAAACTTTCCATGCAAGTCAACCATCAATTACTGTTGATGGTTTTACTGATCCCAGCAATTCGGAACGATTCTGTTTAGGTTTATTGTCGAATGTTAACCGAAATACTGTTGTTGAACAAACTAGACGGCATATAGGAAAGGGAGTAAGACTGTATTATATCGGTAAAATTATTATTACAATTTACAGAAATAAAAATTTGATATTTTTATAATTGATTTTAGGTGGAGAAGTTTTCGCTGAATGTCTAAGCGATTCAAGTATCTTTGTACAATCGCCGAATTGTAATCAACGATACGGTTGGCATCCGGCTACTGTATGTAAAATACCACCTGGATGTAATTTGAAAATTTTCAATAATCAAGAATTTGCTGCATTATTATCACAATCAGTTAGTCAAGGCTTTGAGGCTGTTTACCAATTGACAAGAATGTGTACAATACGAATGTCGTTTGTTAAAGGTTGGGGTGCTGAATACCGGTAAATCTTTAAAAAATATAAATCCTAAAAATAATTAAATTAAATTAAATTAAATATTTTAGACGACAGACAGTTACCTCAACACCATGTTGGATTGAATTACATTTAAATGGTCCGTTACAATGGTTGGATCGTGTATTGACACAAATGGGTTCGCCGCGCTTACCATGCAGTTCAATGTCTTAAACATTTAATTTAAGACGAGTTTTTGTTTGTTTTGTGTGAATGTCCGAATGAGATGATTGAATGAATCTTTTGTTGTTTCTTTTCCATTTCATTAGTTTTCGTTTGCTTTTTCTTTTTGGAAAAAGTCTGAAAATCAAATATTCGACCTTGTTGCAATCAATAATTAATTTTTTTATATTATTTTAGAAAAAAATACGAAAGTTACTATTCTAGCTTTATATTAAATTACAATTAAGCTATTCAAAAATTATATTTCTCTTCAATTTTCTAAATATTATCGTGAGTTGAGAGTGTTAGTTGTTAGTGTTGCAAATTTTAATTGTTTTAGCTTGTGTGAAAACATTTTAAATTTTTATTAAACAAAAAAAATATGGGAATTTTGAGATTGTAGTTTGTGAATAAAACATTGAGCTGGCCTCACTAATTGATCAAAATTGTCGGATAAATTTTATATAAAAGAGAATATCTAGAAAAATGGTGCTTTAAGTATGGGTTTATGAGTGGAATAGTTTAAATTGCATACTATTTGCAGCAGTAACAACAGTTGTTTTTATCATAAATATTGATTTTTCTTCATTACTTCTTTATACTTGTGTGTATTATTGTCGCATGTAGTAGCTAGTTTTTATTTTAAATCTTTTTATAAAAAAATATGTTGTCCATCAGAGATGATGTTAATTTTCTTTTTGTTTGAGTATATAGTTTGTAATAACAAACAAATTACCAAAATTCTGTGTATCTTACATTGCAGAAGAAAAAAGTATATAAGCGTTAATTTATCGAGAATCTAATCGTTATATTTATTCCCTTTATTTATCTCCCAATTTCTACATAAATTTAAGAAAAACACAACTATTTCAAAGGTACTGAAAATTTAAAATTAATCTACTTTTAGCCTGGTGGCCATTGCATTTGTCGTCCAGACAAAACATGTATGTGTAAATGATAAACAGATTGTGCCCCAATTGGTCCATCGTTGATGACAATACGGAAACCATTCTTTAAATTTCTCTTTTGGGCAATTTTCCTGGCAACAATCAATAAATGACCCAATAGGGCTTCATCGTTATCTTCAGCCTTTGATAATTGTGCAATTGGTTTACGTGGAATTACTAAAAAATGTACCGGTGCTTGAGGGTTAATATCATCAAATGCCACACACTGAAAATTATGGAATTTAAAGTAAATCATTTAAATTGAAGCAAATGGTAAGAGTCAAGCTTTCGGGGAGGTAAGAGCAGGGCTCTTGGGTTTCGAAGATTGTATAAATCGTACAAGAATAAAATTTTGCGGGTATCATGAGAAGATCATTAGAAATAATAAAAATAGGAAATCAACCCCCTAGGTTTCCCCATGGGGGAAGGCGAAAATGTTATCATATTGAGCGGAGCATTTTCAAGCGTGAGTGTGATTTTTATTTCCGCTAATTACGCCAAAAATTAATTAACAATCATGTATAATTGTCAACTGGCGAATTTTTAGTCGCGTTCCTATAGACATACTAGCCGCCACCGCCATAGGTGACTGTTTTTTTCAGGATTGTTTTGTATTATGCCACTAAAACTTTGTGTAAATGTTCATGGAAATCGCGCCGATGGAAGCCTCAAACCCAATGGGCCGTATTCTCTCCCTTTGATTAGCGTTAGAGACATCAATTAAATTCACTAATAGATCTATTAAAATTTGATCTATTCTTTCCTATTGATTAAGGATTTAAAGACGTCTATTAATCAAAATTTTAATGAAAGTTTTAATAGACGTCAAGTAGTGTTTAAAATATTCTCTAACTTGATAGATGTCAAATATCAAACAAATATCATCAAATATCGTAAAGATGGATAGGTAGAAATTTATTAGAAGCAAAGACGGGGCTCCCTGTCTTATTGTTGGTTTTCTTATTAGTAATTGGAATTTTTCAATATTCAAAAATTTTTCAATAGGAAAGATTTTTTTTAACGTTAGTCATTTTACATAATTTCAATTCTTCCCATTTTCAAAAATTTCAGAAGGACATTTTTGCTTTTAATTTCTATGCAGACTATAGACGTTCCCTTCAAGTTGTTTATAACAATTATTTTATTTTTAACGTAAATGAAAGAATTATAGGGAATTTATTGCAACTCCCTATATTTAGTTGGATAGAACCTATTGAAAATTTCATAATTCGTTTGAAGACTTATCCTAACAGCTGTTAAATTTTACCCTTGTACATAATTACTGCAAGATGTTTTCGCGTTTGGATAGGTACCACTTTTTTTGCAAACGTGTGTATCCAAATAGGTGATCTTCATGGGATATACATACTTAGGTAGATCTTAAGCTTCAGCAATTTTTATTTAATTATATTTTTTATATTATCTACTATATCATATTATCAAAAGAATCACCTATTAATTACTCTATTATACAATTCTGTACTAAAAATGGTATATTAGTAGGTATATTGAAGAATAAAAAAAAATCTGATCTCAAATGTGCTCTCTGGAATTGTAGCAACATGTGAAAAAAGCCCAAATTACATCAAACAAATTTCAAAAACGACACTAATGACATCCACTAACTAATAGATTGTCAAAATAGAGAAAAGAATAGGGCATCTATTAAAATTTTGTTCAAAACTTCTATTATGATCGATTGATTATTTAGTTAGTGAATGTCTAATCAATATTTTAATCGAAGGGAGAGAATACGGCCCAATATCTTTACTGCCTTAGGGGTGCTGTGTGCTGTATACAAATGTGTTGATTGCAGGAGAGCGACTCAAAAATCGCTGGATGACATGAATTAATTGTTCCATAATTTTGGCGTAATTAGCAACAATAAAAATCTGAAAAAAAATCACAATTATCTTTGAAAATAGTCCCCTCAAAATGGTATGTATCTATCACTCCCCATTTTCCTATAGAAGGTACCCCCCACTTGCAGGAATCTAGAGGGTTAATTTTCAATTTTAGGCTTTCTACCCCCTTATAATACCCACAAAATTTTATTCTTGTATAATTTATAAAAACTTCGGAACCCAAGAGCCCTACTCTTACCGCCCCACTTTTACCGGAAATATGTACGTATGTATAACTGACAAAATCCCCGAAAAAGCTCTACTTTTATCAGATAATTAATTAACTTACGAGATTATCTTCATAAATAAAATTACATGGAATTTCTTTACGTAAAATCTTGCCAAAAATTGTATCACCACCGGCTTCTGCCGTTTGAGCCAAGTTTACTTCGTCGGCCATTTTTCCAATTGAAAAAAAGTAAATACTACAACAAAAATCCCCTAGAAACAACACCGTCACCAGAAATCTACTAAAAGACTGACTATTAATAGCTCTTATCTTTATTTTAAATTGGATTATTATAAATATTTGCATTTTATGTAATTCGTTATAAGCCTGAATGACTTTTATTAAGTAATCTTGACAAATGAAATAACATAATAAATTATTTTTTAACTGTTTTATTGCAATAATTGAATTAAAGTATTAGAGCTTCTATTTGACAAACAAATAGTTAAGTTAACCTAAAATAGTTAAAACATTATCTGTGCTCACAATTTTCAGATGAACTTTTTATTAAAGTTTAATTTGTTAAGAAGATAAAATGCCAAATTGGTATTATGATAAGAAACAATTACGGAATACACCGTCAATTAGAGATGGAATTGATTATGAGACTGAAACCAGATATCGTAAAGAAGGTATAAAATTAATCCAAAATAGGTTAAAATTTGTTAATTTTGTTTGTTTTAGGTGTTAGATTTATAATAAACGTTGGACAAAAGATGGATTTAGGTTGTCAAACTACAGCAACGGGTGCTGTATATTTTCATCGTTTCTATATGTTGCATTCGTTCCGTCAATTTCCTCGATATGTTACAGCATGCTGTTGCTTATTTCTAGCTGGTAAAGTTGAGGAAACACCAAAGAAATGTCGTGACATTATAAAAGAAGCACGTAGTTTATTATCAGACCACAAATTTTCAACATTCGGTAACGATCCAAAAGAAGAGGTAGATAATAGAAATATTATTGTATTTTCATCAAACATCTATTAATATTTGATTTTAGGTAATGACATTGGAGAGGATTTTATTGCAGACGATTAAATTTGATTTACAAGTAGACCACCCGTATAGTTATTTAGTAAAGTATGCTAAATGTTTAAAAGGTGATAAGAATAAATTGGAGAAAATGCTCCAAATGGCTTGGACTTTTGTTAATGATAGTCTATGTACAACATTGTGTCTTCAATGGGAACCTGAAGTTATTGCTGTAGCCCTAATGTATTTAGCTGGGAAATTGAGTCAATTTGAAGTTGTTGATTGGATCGGTCGTACACCTAAACATCTACGTTGGTGGGATATGTTTATTGAAGATATAACGATGAATTTATTGGAGGATATTTGCCATCAAGTGCTCGATTTGTATACGCATCCATCGGCTGATCAAACACCAGACAGTCCACCATTACCACCACGCCCTACAACAACAGCTGTAGCAACAGCAACAACAATAGTAGCAACAATACCAAGTACGCCGATAGTTGCAACAACATTACCAATACCAGTACAACAGATTTGTACGAAAAAAACAAACGGTCAAGATATACCACAAGTGCCTGTAGATGTTATACCACCGCCACCAGTTGCAAATAAATTACCACCACCACCTGCTGATATGCCGCCTTATCCGTATCAAAGTTTCGCTGCAGTACCACCACCAGTTACACCATTTCCAGGATATCCACCACCGGTGCCACCGCATATGGGTGGACCTCCACCGCCACCACCACCACCACATATGAGTGCACCGACGGTATTTCCGCCGTATGTAACACATCCACCACCATTCCCACCAATGGCGCCGTTCTATCCAATGCCACCACAACCGCCACCGAATCAGCCGCCACCGCCGCCACATCATCGACCATTCTAAAATTCATATTTTGTTGGTTTTGTTTGAATATCGAATGCAAAATTCTGTGATGGGTATTTTGTTAAAATTAAAGTTTTTTTTTTGTATATTTAATTAGTATTGATTTAGATGACCCGGTATATTTGCCAACTTCACTATAGAGTCGACAATTGACATGAGCATTTGAGGTTATGTTAAATGTTGAGAAATGTCAAAAAAATTATAAAAATTAATAAACAAAATGCCCGGTTGGTATTACGATAAAAAAGAATTGAAAAATACACCATCAATTCAGGATGGGATTGATTATGAAACTGAAATGCGATATCGTAAAGAAGGTTGAAATTTTCAATGGTAAGATTGTATTAATCTTAATCGTGAAAAACTAAATTTTAGGGGCGCGTTTTATAATGAGTATAGGTGTTAAAATGGATCTTGGTTATAATACAACAGCCACTGGTGTGGTTTATTTCCATCGTTTCTATATGTTTCATTCATTCCGTCAGTTTCCACGTTATGTCACAGCTTGTTGTTGTTTATTTCTAGCTGGTAAAGTTGAGGAAACTCCCAAAAAATGTAAGGATATTATAAAAACAGCACGTAGTCTATTGTCTGATCAGAAATTCGCCACATTCGGTGAAGATCCCAAAGAAGAAGTAAATTACGAAAGTTTCAATGTAATTATTTGCAAATAAAAAAGTTTAAATCTTTACAGGTGATGACATTGGAAAGAATTCTGCTTCAAACGATTAAATTCGATCTACAAGTCGAACATCCGTACAGTTATCTATTAAAGTATGCGAAATGTCTAAAAGGTGATAAGAATAAATTACAGAAGATGGTACAAATGGCTTGGAATTTCGTCAATGATAGTTTATGTACAACATTATGCCTCCAATGGGAACCGGAAATAATTGCTGTAGCCTTAATCTACCTAGCTGGAAAATTGAGTCAATTCGAAGTCGTTGATTGGATCGGACGGACACCTAAACATATCCGTTGGTGGGACATGTTTGTCGAAGATATAACAATGGATCTACTCGAAGATATTTGCCATCAAGTACTCGATTTGTACTCACAACCGACCACAACACAACCACCAGATAGTCCACCATTACAACCACGTCCGAATTCACATTCAATAATTAATCCAACAAAGAAACCTACAAATAACAATAACGATAAATCTGATATTGTAAAAGTAACGCAACCACAACAACCACCACCGCCGGATTTATCACAATACACCTACCAGACAACATATCCGGGTGGTGTACCACCACCGGTGCCACCTGGATATTCCGGCGGTTATCCTGTACCAATATCCCAACCACCGGGTGCTCCACCACCGCCGCCACCACCACCACCATTACCGCCTCCACCACCACACCATATGGGTGCACCGCCGAGTGTTTTCCCACCGTACGTTACACATCCACCACCGTTTCCACCGATGCCGCCACCTGGCGCCCCTTTCTACCAAATGACGACACCGCCACCGGGCCAGCCACTACATAGACCATACTGAAGATTCGATGTATTTGAATCAAATTATATACAATAAAGACTGCTCGTATTGGGGATGATTTTAAAGTATATGCGGTTATGCAACCAAATATACACCCGGTTCTAACTTCCTGTTTTAGTTTATAAAAATTTATCTCTAAATTTAATCAAAATAGATTAAAAAAAACTGGTGTTCATTGTCCATTTAAGTTGTGGCACTTCATAAATTTACATCTATTTAACATAATCGTCCTGGTATAAAGCAATTATTGATAATTGTTTAGAACTACAATAGAAAATGGCTCAAGTTGTTGAAAATTTACAAATAAATACCGAATTATTGCGTATATATGGATTTTATTGCTCGATTCTGGCAATAAAAGTGTTGTTTATGGCTATTTTAACAGCTTTACAACGCATGAAACATAAGGAAATTGTTATTAACGACCAAACGTAAATATTGATTATTTGTAATTCATTGAGTGGAAATTTGTGATGTTTTTAATTATCGGTTGTACTTAAAAACCCTTGAACCTTGTACCATAAATATATTGCACTATTCAATTTTCACAAGTCATGATGCATCTAGAAAAACAAAAACCGGTTATCTTTAATAATCTAATTACGAGTATTCAATTGTTGGTTGTATCCCTGTTAATACGTGCTATTTTACCCACGCATTAAAATAATAATGGTAGCTTTGGACTTAGAAAACCCCCTTTTTAGGGCTTATTGTTTCTATTGTGGTATTTTGGCTTTAAAAATGCTAATTATGTCTACATTGACCGGTATACAACGTTTCCAAAATAAGGTTCTCAATTCATCAGAATCACATAACATTTTAATATTGTTCTATTGTTGAAATTACAGGCTTTTGCAAATCCTGAGGATGCTGTTAATATGAAAGTCAAGCCACGTGTTGATGAGAATGTTGAACGTGTTCGCAGGTATATAAATCGTCAAGTTAACATCTAACAAAGTTTTAATACGTAGACATTTCAGGGCACATCGTAACGATTTGGAGAACATCACTGTATTTTTTGTTGTTAGTTTTCTATATTTGTTAACGAATCCATCTGTAGCTTGGGCAACATTATTATTCCGTATATTTACAATAGCACGTATCATACACACAATCGTTTATGCTGTTGTTGTTGTACCCCAACCGGCTAGAGCTCTATCATGGGGTGTGGCATACTTAATATGCATCTACATGGCTATAAAAGCCATTATACACTTTATATAAAGGAATTGTGGTTAATAAAAACACTTTTAGACTTTATAATTGTTGATTTAATTCATTTGAGCACCTATAATTAAGCAATAATGAGTTAAGTGAGGTTATGGTTGAGTTTCAAATTTCCCGCTCAATTTAAACCAATCATTGTACAGATTTAGAAGAATTGAGCTTAGTGATTGGTCGATTCGTGAATGGCGCCATTTTTTTATACGGAATATCCCATCGAAAACGCTCCAATTTCATCCCTTATTTCTAAACATAATAGAATTTTTCGATTTGGTTTATTAATGTAAGTTTATTGTCCTATTAACTTCTATTTTACTTAAATATGTTCGTATTATTTATGTTGATTTAATATTGTCGCCTAGCTTGTATTTTCTGGTTTATTTTTAAAGTTATAGTTTTTATTGTCCGGTCCAATTTTCAACTATTTTACAATTTTGAAGGCGAAATATAAATATAGATGATTTATGGGGTTAATTTATAAAAAAATTCCAGGGATGTATTCTTGTCTTTAATTATCAAAAAATCATAACATCATTATCGCAATGATAATAATTTTTATGTTTATTATTTCAATATGTGATTAATAAATAAAAAATTTAGCAATAATGACCTCGTTCAGTTTCTAAAAATAATTAGATAAAATTTTTTAATAAAATTAAGAATCGTATAAACTGATCAAACTGATTTTCTTTTTTTAAATTGTTCTACTCGTGCATAAATCGAAAAACACATCAGTCTAGAACAGACCGAAAAATAATCGGTAAATTGTCACGGTGACGTTGCTCTTTGTTCGAAAAATCTCCAACAGCATTCCAGGCAACCGTTCGCTATTCGCCACCGTTTAGGGTGGCTGGCTTTGGGGAAATAAAAGAAAAAGAATTTGAAAAAACCTGTATTGTAGGGCTACCTATAATAACAACAACAATAAAAAGAACATAACGCCCGTAGCCGGACGCAAACATCCCGCGAGTGGAGTCATCAATAAGCATCTGGGTAGCCAGCAGTGTGGTTGTGTAGACAAGTAGACATTCTCCACGTTATTCCAATAATAAGAATAGAGTAGAATAGTATAGAAATGGCTACAGTAAGTTGTACTTGTACACCAAAACACCAAGAGGGTATATCGGAAAAATGCAAACAAACAATAATTCATTGTGTATCGCCGATTAACGAGAAATTCTATTTGCCTGATGCACCGATCAAGTGTACCTGGACACCGGATGCTGATCCAGCCACAACACCCCATACAAAAGTTGAAAGGTATACAATTCTATTTTTAATTAGAATAATTAGTCTAACATTAATTATTGTTCATTTTAATTGATAGACGCCACGAGGAGAAAATCTATGATAACATATTGAAATTAGTTGGCAATACACCATTGATACGTTTGAATAAAATACCACAGAGTCTTGGGATAAAATGTGAAGTTTGTAAGTATAAATTTATCGATTATTATTGTCGATTTTCAATAAGAAAATTGTTTACTTTATATTTCCTAACACTACTATACTAACAATTTTTATAGATTTAAACGAGCTAAAATAAATCACATGTTATTAATGTATTCGACTAGTTCGTCCTTCACTATCAATTATTTCTCAATAGTTATAACGAATCATATTATCAAATTATGCAATATTTCTTATCAATATCAATTAACATGTGGTTTTGCATTTCGAAGGATTCAAGACTAACACGAAACAAAAACAATACAGCATATAACAAGGACATTGTCCCTAAATCCAGACATTTTCCGGTTTATTATCGTACAGATTTCCTTGATTCGGCGATACTTGAGGTTATTTTTGAATTGATCTAATCAATTTTCCTGTTGTTTTTAAATATAAAAACGGTATATATGGTTGTCTATCTAACAGTGATTTCACTTATTATTAGAATTCTAAGGCTCGTTTTACACGAAATATGCGTTCCTAAAGCTAAGGGCACAACTACTTTAGCTGCGCTGCTTGTGACTAGGTATGAATCTTGCAAACTTTCGGGTTGCGAGAATTTTCAAAAGTGTAAACGGTAGTTTTTGGGAGTTTCAGGTGCTGTAAAAAAATATCAAATCGGTTGAAAGATTTGCAGCAGTTGCATGTGCAGTTATAGACTTGATACCAAATAGACAAGTAGTCTGTTGTATAGCGTGTTTGGCTATAGTATGAGTGGTAGCTATTCGCCTCCTATTTATACTGCGCTTCTGCTCTAAAACGATTCGAAAGAATTTCCAAGAATTTGTAGGAGGTTCCCTGGAGGTCATTTTAGCAAAATTGGAAGTTGGTCAAAAAACGCACATCTCTGACGATGTGATGACTTTCAAAAACGAAATAAACCCGCGAAACGAATAAGAATGACTCGAAGACCTTTCCAACATTGATTTTTTCGCCTTTCTCTATTCAAATTAAAAAAAAAATGCGAAAAAATGGATGAAGACAAAAAGAATCATTGTTGGAAGAATCCCCGAGTCATTCTAAGAAAATGTGGCAACCTCGCAATAAAACTACAAACGGTGAACGATTGGTTACAACAGAGATCAGTGTATGTGAATTAACGCGTAAGAATGTAGATAACAAATCTTACATGATGAAATACCAAAAATTCTTTTAATCCCAATTTTCACAGGGAAATAAATGAGTTTTTCATATGTAATATCATAAGAGCAAGGGATTTACTCAGAATAAATGGAAAGCGCAGCTCTAGGATTTTTAGGCCCAGCGTCCAGCTGTGCGAGTGATTTTTGCGACGGCGACTCGTTTGAGGGCGAACCTTGAACATTTATTCTGAAGAAATCCCGAGCTCGAATGATATTCGACGGATTATTACATGAATGAAAATGCTGACCAAAACCTAACGACAGACAAGTTGGCGTTGTTATTTTGAAGTTATGATCATAGTTATGATCATGTTATGATAACCAACCCAGCTTTTTTGTTTGTTTTGGTTACGTAAAAAAATAAAACAATATTTCACAAAAAATATGAATTGCGAAAAGAGAAGTAGATTTGGAGACGTTCCTGCAGAGTCTGTTCAAGATTTGGTGGAAAAGGCAACTCCCAAGAACACACTATATAAGCACGAGGAAGTCGATTTGGACTCAGTTTATGGAATTTTGTGCGCAAAGGACTTACAAACTGGAAGAATGTACCGCCGCTGAAAGCATTTGTGGAATTCTGCGTGATTGGGCGGTAAATATGAAGAAGACGAATGGGGAAGATTATAAAGAAGGTGCTTTAAAAACCATGTTTAACCTCGTTGCGAAAATAGTCCAGGAAAAGTACTTCAACGAGTATAATTAATTATATTAATTGTATCAATGTCACAAATAAATAATAGTAGGCAGGTTTTTATTCATGGAAAAAAGCTAGTAGCATTTTATTCAAGAAAAAAAGCTAGTAGCTTTTAATTCACGAAAAACTTACGTGATTGGTGGAATATTGACAAATCAAGCAATTCTATTGGTTCAAAAAGTATGAATGTAATAATCTTATAAAAATTATGTTATCTTTGAACAACTCTGTTACGAATATAACTTTTTTTTTGATAAAAAAGACAAATGAGCTTTCCAAAAATTTTTCCAAAACAATATTTGTCACCGAGTCACGTTTCCCTCACATGGATAAGCTTTTGATAGCCCTTTGAATTTGTTATTTATGATAAAATTCTCCTTAAAAAATAATCAACATAGACTGAGCTGTGGGGGAAATTGTAAAAAAAACATGCTTCGAGATAATTGTCTGCATTTGGGATTTCCTCAAAATTTTCCAAAACAAAAACTTCGTTCGTCTGCACCTTGAAACGCTCTTTCCATAACGCTATCGCGCGTTTCTACATCTTGAAAAAACAAGCGAGAAATCGTGCATCAAACAATCCCCCTTTTCGTAAAAAGTACCACGTGTATAACTCGTGTTTGAAAATATCGTTTTTGATCAACTTCCAAACGAGCTACAAGGTTCAAAGTTTGCTAAAATGTTCTCCAGATACCCTTCTATAAATATTTAAAATATATTTCAAATCGCTGTTCAACTAACAGAGTAGCAGTGCGGTATTAATGCTGAAAGGTCTTGAAGGGAAACATCTAGGTAGTCTATTGCAGGTTAAAGTGCTCTTTTGGGATCCTTGGGAATGGGAAATTTTGACTTCGACTTTTGGAAATTTTGAAAACATCAATGAAAACGTACTCATTTTAAAAATTCAAAGTTAACTAAATACAAAAATAATATTCTTTGGAAGATCATTGCTACGGAATCTAACAGTCATAAACTTAAAAGATGCAATAAAATTTTGAAGGAAATACCCACAATTGTCAACCTAAAGCAATATAAGCCTTTCTCCGTTGTTCAGAGCATCGAATCAACAAGTGCCTTGTAAATTTTAAAAGGTAAATACTATTTTTGTCTTCGTTGGCTTTGAATTCTTAAAAGTAGTAAGTTTTCATTAAATATTGCGTAATTTTCAAAGGTGATGTCAATTTTTCCTATTTCAGGACACTTTCACCTCCAATAGACTGCCTAAGTGTTCTTCTTTAAATCCTTATAACTATTAACAATTATTTTAATGTTAATATAAATAAGCGAGTTATAGCTTCCTCTCACACTATAGCCAAAAACGCTGCGTATTGTGTCTTCAATTATACGAGCACGACAACGGCACAAAACAAGCTAAAAACATTGCTGCAAATGCTGCAGCTTGATGGAAAAGTAACAAGTAGAACAGTGTCGCAACCTTTTATTACTCTTGCAGCTTTAAAGGGTAGCTGCAGTACAAAAACTTGCATTCTGTACGCTATTTTGAAGATATGTGTCAACAGAATGCGCAACTTTTAAACTGTGCAGAAAAAGTAGTTCTGTCCCACGACTAAAATGCATTTGTACAATTTTAAATTTTCTTGTTCCAGTGGTGAAATGCGAGTTCTTCAATCCTGGCGGCTCCGTCAAGGACCGCATCGGTCTACGTATGGTTGAAGATGCCGAAAAGGCTGGCCTATTAAAGCCTGGTTATACGGTAATCGAACCGACTTCTGGCAATACAGGCATCGGTCTAGCTCTAGCTTGTGCTGTTAAAGGTCGTTTATTCACCTATAATCGATAATTGTGCAATACAAATTAAATTTGATTATAGGTTATCGTTGTATTATTGTAATGTCTGAGAAAATGTCCGATGAGAAGGTGACAGTATTAAGTTGTTTGGGTGCTGAAATTATACGTACACCGATAACAGCCGATTCGAATTCACCAGAAGGTCTATTTGCTGTTTGTAGCCGATTGAAACAAGAGATACCGAATTCGTTAATTTTAGATCAATATACGAATCCTGGTAATCCATTAGCACATTACGATACAACAGCTGAAGAGATTTTATATGCAACTGATGGGAATGTTGATATGATTGTAATAGAAAATACAAATAATACTACTTTTTTATGAAAATTTATACAAGATTAATTTTATAGGTAGGTGGTGCTGGTACCGGTGGTACTCTAACTGGTATTGGTAGAAAATTCAAAACACTCCACCATAAAGCAACAATAGTTGCCGTTGATCCGTACGGTTCTATAATGGCACCAGATGACATGAATCAAACCGATGTTACATTTTATGAAGTTGAAGGTATTGGTTATGATTTCATACCGACTGTATTTGCACGGGATGTCGTTGATAAATGGGTTAAAATAGGCGATAAAGAATCGTTTTTAATGGCGCGACGATTAATCCTTGAAGAAGGCCTCTTATGCGGTACACATTTTTAATAAACAAAAAAAAAACAATTATAAATATAATTTAGGTGGCAGTTCAGGGGCTATAATGGCGGCCGCTATGAATCTTGCAAAAGACTTGAAACAGGACCAACGTATGGTTGTTTTATTACCGGACGGTATTAGGAATTATTTAACGAAATTTGCTAACAACATATGGATGGAAGAGAGACATTTCCAAGATTGCGGCAATATTAAACAACACAAGTAATTTATAATAAATAACACTAAACTGTCCACTAATTAAATTAATTATAGATGGTGGGATCGTAAAGTTGCGGAATTAACAAACGTTATGAATTATTCAGATGTAACTTCTACAACAACGTCACAATGTCAGCATGTTGTTGAGTTAATGAAACAAAATAATGCCAATCAATTACCAGTTGTGGACGATAAAGGGTAAAATAACTTGAAAATTCTTTCAACTAAACCTATAATTTGAGTTTTTCTAGTGATTTAAAAGCGATAATAACATCAAAAAAATTATTACAAGCCCTGGTGACTGGTCAGAATAAACCTACAGACACTATTGAGAAATTAGCATCGAATATTTTCCCAAAGATTACAATTGACAGTAATATCGGTTTAGCATCCAGAATTTTACAGAAAGAAGAATACATTGTTGTAGTGAAAGGTAATATAATTAAGACATGTTTTTAATTGAAAATAATTACAATGATTATAGATTTGAATAATTGGGGACCGCCGTTGGGTATTTTAACAATACAAGATCTCTTACCGTTCATCTCCAATCAAGAATCGTAATTGAATCGAATATAAACTTAAATGTGTATATCCATCAATAATAATTTTTGATTTTCTTTTTACATGCAACTTAATAAAATTTCAACATTTTAAATAGTTATTTGATTAACAATCAAGTCCTTTGAACTTGTATATGAAATTTACATGATGGCATTGTTTGTATTTCAGCTGTAACAATACAACTGATACCTAAATTAGCTAATGTACCACGTACAATACCACAAGTGAATGCCACATATCTTGGTGCATATTCTAAATATTGTTTACCATTTGATAATTTTGTTAAAAAACGAAAATTATTGTCTTGTAACACATAAACACCTTGATGGTTTGTACGTAGATTATCGATTTGTTTCTTGTATATAGCTGACCAGAAATCGGTACAAATAAATTTCATTGTATCCAATTCATCTTTGAAGCGTGGCATCTCTTTCGTTAACCTACAAACCATGTAATTATCGATTGATTTCATGCAGGATTTAAATAGAATTAATCACCTTTCAATTATCCTGTAACCAGTCGAGTAACCAATGTATTCAATTTTCGATAAATCTTCATCCTACAATAATTTTGGTAATTATTACATGAATAAATCGATAAAAAAAAATACCTTAGCGTCTTTGTCTTTAATTCCATTCTTATTAATGATGTAATTAACAATTTCAGAATGTAGAAATTCGAAAACTGAATCATCTGCCATTATTTGAGGTTAGGTTTTGACATCTGTCAAATATAATAAAGCTGCATTCACACGTGCAAATCTTACAGGCTGCATACACACTTGTATTTATCTATTCATTGATCTACTACTATATAGGCAACCAACATTACCACAAGTAAAGAATGCCGTGGAAGAATAGTAATAATCGCTACTTGTTATTTGTCAAGTTTGATAATACATTGTTATACGTATTATATAATGTATTGTATAACTTGTTCACAGTCTAAACGTTAAAGATTGATTTTTGCTTGTTTGTAGTTTACAAGTATTATGTCTAGGCAAGTTTTTCTGTAGTTTATGATAACAGCTCAATAACAAAGGAAAAGTTACATAAAGTTCTATTCTAGACTTGTCAGTGCCCGTCTGCTTATTCAGTTGTGTTTTGATCGTCGTAGTGTTAATATCGGTTTATTAAATTTAAAAATAATGTCGCCTTCTTTTAAAATATAGTGAAGTGTGTTGGTGCTTTCAGTTTTTCTGAAATATAAAAATAATTCGCGTGCTTTTAAAATATAGTGAAGTTGTTGGTGCTTCAAGTTCGTGAAATTTAAAAATAAATTTGCGTACTTTTAAAATATAGTGAAGTGATGGGTTTGTGTTGGTTCTACTGCTTTTCTGGTCGATGGAGTTTGGCGTCCCATGGATCTGTGAGTTAAAGAAGTCAACGAAAGGGTAAGTCAAAGTCTCCAAACAACTATTATTCCAAAATTATTAACTTTTATGGTTTTTCTATTGAAATTACAGTAGGTTCGAACAGCGTGGGACAGGAGCAGAGTCGCAGTTAAGTAGTAAGTACTTTTTTTGATCTACTTCGCGATTTTGTACGGGCTTACAACCTTTTTCTTTGTTAATTGAAACTTAAATTCACAAAACTATTAAATTATCAACATAAACGACTACAAACTCTACTTTTAGGCAACTTTCTCTGTAGGTACTTGATAGGTGCTTAGGAAAAACGTGTTAGGTACTTTGTAGGGATCTGTTAGGAACTTGATAGGTACTATTTCCATTGTCGATGCATACACAAAATCTTTTAGGTACTTTTCAAGGTGATAAGCGACGATATATTATCTTCAATCTTCATAATTCAAGATAACGTCCTCATTATCCTTATTTCCAACTCTTCTCTTTGGTACTTTTATTGCTTACAAAGACCTTCGTTTGGGTATCTTTAACTCTGCTATTTTATTATCAACAATTTTGGTTTTGAAAGATTTTGATGCTTTGAATGCTAGCGTCCATCAATCGTGTCGCGAAACGGCTTACAATAACTCCTTCACAATTATTTTTTTAATGGTGAAGTTGAGTTATTCGATCGTTTTTGAAACAGAACGTGTTAAAGTGAAAAGTGTTGAGTGTATTTGTGTAATGCTCAGGTAAGTGTATAAATATATAAAATTTTAAGCAGTAAGTATAAAAATATTGAGTTAATTTTTGATTTGATTTCAGGTGTTTTTCAGGTAATTTTTGTAATATTGTTTTTACTTTATTTTCATTTATTTTATATTTTATATGTTATTTATATTTTAGGTAATTTTTTGTAAGTATTTCTTTAATTCTAATATTTATTTTTCAGAGAACCTTCATGTGTAATTTTTATATCATTTTCAGAGCTTTTATAATGAAAAAAATGTAATTTTTTTGTTTCAGATAATCTTTTTCATCAGGATCATCATCAGCTGCAATCCTTTCAAATCTCTCACCTATCCTTTCACACTATTTTATTTATTTATCTTCAAAATTTTAATGATTTACTCGTAAATGAGTAAGAGTGCGAACGTCACGATAGCAAATATTCGTGGGGTAATTTGGGATTTTTGTGTGCGAATATTTGTTCTCTTGATGTTTGAAAAGTAGATACATTATTACTAATTCATTACTAACATTATAGTATTAGTTAAGATTATAAGGAGTGTGTGTGTGTGTGTGTGTGTGTGAGTATAATTGTTCGGTTTTTACTAACATTGGCGGTGGTGGTGGTGGATATATCCAACACTACAAGTATAATGGATTAGGCCTACAGGGGATACCACTATGAAAAAAACGCACCTTGTGCTTTACCTCACAGGTGGTGTGGAAAGAAGCACATTCATACAACTATTATTTACGATTCTCTAATTGTAAACTTCATAACAGCTTCTCTATACATAAAAGAGTCTAAATATAGTGACCACAATATTATAGTACAAATCGGCACAGTTTTTCGGACCCTACATATAGTTTGAAGATTATTATTACTGATTTTGATTACACCCTGTATACCTATAAATTTTAGCAAAATTAGAACCTCGTAACAGCTAGCGACAGAACTACATTCAACGGGCCAAAGATCCACGGTTTGTCCACTCCTGTAATAGGCCATAGTTGTGAATCACCCTGTATATGTAGTTATTGATGCTTTCTCTATTTCAAATTCTGTACATTCCTAAATATTTCTTACAAAAAGACTTAGTTTCTATCTCTAGAACCAGAATTGTTTGATGTTTTATTTAAATTATTAACAAATAACAAAAACAGAAACCAAATTTCGTACATTTATTTTAAACATTTATAAAAAATTTTAGATGTAAAAAATTACAACACTCTGTAACATTGTTACATACAAGAAAAAAAAATTCTGTGTCATTTAGTGCTACTGTAATTACTGTAATCCTGATTTACAATCACAAAATTTACAATTATTCTACAACAAAGACCAGTTGGGAAAAAAATATCTGTACAATTCAAACTCTATTGAGGAAGACGGAACGTATTTGTAATGAATGAAGAAATCAACAATCATCGAACATATTGAATTAAAATAAATCAAAATTTCTAACAATTTTTTAATAGAATTTCTTTGCCTGATGCTCTTTATTATCTTTATAGAAATTATAACCTAATAAAATCAATAATTGAACAACAGCAATTACCAAAATCGTTGTTACCGATACACAACTAACATTTGGACAATTTGGTCCATGATCTAATTTCTGTGATACTTGTGCAACATTCTGTTTAACATGATTCAAACCATCACGCATCTCTGATATTAACGATTGTGTATCATAACCGATCGATTGTACTTGTGCTGTTGGTTGTTTAGCTTGATTATTTATAATTGTATCGGAACGTTGTTTTAATTCTAAAATAAATTGCCGTAGCTCACGAACCGTATTTAACATTTGATTTTGATTATTGAACACAGCCTCAACTTCATGTCGACGTATTGTATCAACATAACCACCTGCACCTGCTGCTGCTGATGGTGGTGGTGGTACTTGTCCTGTTACAGTTGGTGATGGTTGTACTAAACTACCACTATGTTGTGTTATTAAACTCATTGTACGTTCTTGTCGGCCGACAATCTCATCTAATTTTCGATTCAATTCTTTTGTGACTTCGAAAATTTCAACTTGGCCTTGGAAGATTTGACGAAGCTCACGTTGATTGTCGCTCTCGTACCATTCCTCCAAAGTCGGATCTTTCGCCTATAAACAATCGGTTATTTAATTAAATTAATTGAAAATTGAACAGAATAATTCGAATTCGGATAACCGATCGAGATATAAAAACAGTTAAGAGTCTCGTTTGAGGTGTACAATTTATTACAAATAAAACTGGTTTTCGTCAGTTGTCCTATCTTTCTTACGATAGACATCCGGTTGCCTTGATTACAGATTTAGTAAATCACTTAAAATGATGAGTATCATTCATGTTGAATAGAATACTCGTTTCTTATCGGTTATTCCGATTTATAATTTCGGAAAAGAAAATGGGCTACTTTGCATGCAGTTTTGGGAAAACGAAGAAAATTGAAAATCTAATCTCACCCGGCTGTAAAATCAACTTTCGCTTATCTATTCATGAAAATTTCATATCATTTTAATGACTCTACAAAAAGATACGTATGTCCAACTAATAGCACTTTCTGAAAATAAATATAACTTTTCCCGATCTGCGGAAAAACCAATTGATTTGTCAAAAAGTTAGTTTGGTACAGACATGTAAAATCGCATTTAAAATCGAATGAAACATTGATTATTTTGATATCTGTTACCTTTCTTGAGATACGCGTATTCCACGTTTTCATGGAGAAAGGCTACGTTGATTTGAGCTTTACCTTTGAGGCTAAGCTGGAGGCAGGCCTGAAAAAGTGCCAATTTTTAATAATTTTCAATCATCGATTTATGAGATAAACAGCGTTGAATGGGGCGTTTCACGGTACATCCGACAGAGATTTTCATTTTGGAACATTTTCACTAAATTCTAAAGTGCAGAGGAATTCACTTGTAAGATCGGGGTAGGTGCATTGAAGTATTGCTGACGCTTCACAGAGTAAAGAGGAAAAAATTGTGTTTAGTATGCTTGAGCCAAAAAAGGGTTTTGTTTTTGGTTCAACTCCAAATTTCGCTTTTTTTGCTGTTCGAAGCCCTGCTTTTTACCCCTAACTGTTTTTGTATCTCTTACAAGTTTCGAATCATCCTATATATTAATTGATATAATTACAGCATCCGGATGTTCACGTCTATATTCGGCTTTTTGTTGTTCTAATTTCCGTTGATAATCTTGATATTCTTGTGTAAGTTTCTGTTGTTCATCTCCTGAAACTTGAACACACACAAAAATTAATATCATACTTTAAAAAAAAATTAAGGATTTCTTACCACCAGTACTTGTTGGAATTTGTCCAGGTGGATGTAGACTGTTTGTTAAGAAATGTATAACATCGTGATCATCAGCTAAACCACCAGTAGCAGCTGATAAGCCAAAATAACCATTCTTTGGTAGAAAGACGTTTTCAGCACGTAAACAAAGTTCGTAATCTTGATCATTATTCGTCATACCATTATGGAATAATACAGTTAGAACATTTTGGTAATATTCAACACGTGCCCTTGTTGGGAATGGTTTGTTACGGAAATCTCTCAAACAACCGGCCAACATTTGAGTCGTTCCATCTCTATACATAAAAAAAAACATTCAATAAATAGTAATTAATTCGTTCAATTAATCAAATTAACACATACTGTTGGTGATCGAATTGTTTCGTTCCATCATTCAACACAGCCATTATATACGGATTATTATGTTTATTATCGTTATCAAACGAATCGAAAAACAAACCGAGACCGACCCATTTATCAGACGATCCAAATACCTCGCCATCATATGCACCTTTATTTTGGGTATACCAAAATGCCTATTATGGGAAAATTTTTATAATAAAAACTGTCATATAAATGATAAATATGATAATTTACCAAACCATCAGCACCAATTCGACCACGTCCAGTGATACGGAAGGCAATATCCACTTCCCACCAATCGAAATTAATCGGTTGTTTAGTCCAAATTGCCCCCTTTTGACTCCTTAACGATGGTGCAATCCGTACATTCTCCGAACTGGCGATTGCATCTTGAATTTAAAATAAAAGAAATTCACTATAGAAAAATCATCAAAAATTAAATAAACATTCAATCATAATATCGTAATCTCGAAATTAATTAGTAGAAAAATCCAATTATTAAATAAAATGCCGACCATCTGTTTTCTACTTCTTTCCACTGGAGGGTTAGATACGTGTCCAATAATTTTGACAATTTAGCCATTATTTAGACATACCCACAAAAGACGATTCATACAATTTTGATGGCATAGAAAGAGATAGTGATAGCATCTAAATTGTCTGTGATTGATTATAAACAATCGACGTGTACTTTTTCAAAAGAGAAAAAATAAGTTTATACTTACTGCCACCGTATTCCCAGAATGGTACCGACCCATCTCTTTGTGCTAAATATGGTGGTTTAAAAGAATATTTATATTCAAATTTCCTATGCACTAAATTTCCATAAACACAATTTATTGAAATATAAATTATAATAAAAAAAATTATATTTAAATAATACAAAAGTCTCTCCATAATTACAAATATACATACAGCGCACGTTTAGTTACATATGAATGACCAACTTAATAAAGATAAAGCTACTTTATAGCGACGTTGTCAGATTTTTCAAGAACTCGCCCAAACTCACAATTTTAAAACTATAACCCATTCATTATAACGTGCAAGTACAGTGCAGCAAAAGTTGTTTAAATTTTTATGATCCACAACAGTAAAAATGAGCCACTTATTTTAAAATTACTAATTTGAAAAAGTCTAAAAGTTTGATATAAAAAGAAAAATCTGCTCTAAAAAATTGTAATAATATCGTCATATAATTGTTTTATGTTTCTTGTGATTGATTGACGTAAGAATTCTCATTATCTCTCTTAGATTATGGGTCATTCTCATAATCAACTCGTTAAAGAGACTTTAAGTAAAACCACTTTAAGATTTTAAGAAAAATTTAAAGTCCTCGTGTTTCATAGTGCAACTACTGGCCAACCAAATAACAAATTATTCAAATATTACTTCGAATTTAATAGATTCTATAAATATTTAAGATGCATCATCATTATTTTATAATCATGATAAATAAGAAAACAAAATTGAATATCATTTCATCTTCATAGCCAATAACATTGATTTTTAAATTTTCCACCAAAATGTGTATTCTGTGTTGCATACTCTACCTAACAAAAATACATCAAAGATGAGTGTGAGCATTATAGACGAAAATATGGTAGATCTTATAATCAATTTACATATACCAATTTATGCTTCAGATAATTTTCCATAAAATAATGAAATCAAAGTAAATATTAGAATAACTTGAGCATTTAAACTGTCTTTTTAATGCGGATAGAGTATAGTTTGGAAGTAAAATGGCGCAAAATTTCAAACTATACAGAACGTTCCACAAAGAGAACTTACATATTAGAATATTTATAGTTACCAAATTAGGGTGAATTGGGGTATTTATAATATCAAACATCACCTTACCAACATTATTTTGAAATATCGTTAATTTTGTTTCAATTATATCAATATTTATTAAAAGAAAAGTTAATGTTTGGCATTTTTATATGAAACAAAGCCTATAATATGGATATGTGACGTCAATTTACTATCAAGGATCTTGATAATTATAAAAGATCAATCTGACAACATTGTTGTGTTATCGACAAAATTTTTAAGTTGATAACGCGCACAGACTTTAAATTTAAATGAGTCAATACTCTAATTAATTTTTAATCAAAAATTTTTATTATCTGTAACTAGTTTTGATTGTTTTTTTATTGCTAAAATCATAACCACATTCATTAACACATTTTTATAGTTTTCTATAAAAATCAAATTGATTTGAAATATGAGGGTGTAATAAATAAAAATTGGCCTTGCAAACGAAAAAAAAAGTGAAATGTTGACTGGCCTTTTCTTTAAAATGGTAATTTCAACTATTGTGAACTAGTTCAATAATTATAAAAAAAAAATTAGAGAACCATCAATGTCTAAAATGTATTTTTAAAATATCACATACTGAAGGCAAAAATAATTTTTTTTTTTAGATTAGTGAATGGCTCTTTTTGACCCAATTTACACCCACTACTTACCCACAAATCTAACATTATAGGGTAGAATTACTTATATTGTTTTATTCTTAAATAACTTATTGAACAAGTCGGGTTCTATTCTTTAGCTTATTTGTTGTATTTAAAAATAATCAGAAATGACACTGTGGGTTATCTTTATGTGTAAGTTAAGTTTTAAAAATTATTTGTTACAAAGTTATCGTAATATTTTTGGTGTCTATAGATAAAAAAGTGGGTAATTTTCGGAAAATAATTCCATGAAACAATTTAATTTGGCAAGTCCTTGAGGACCAAATTTTTGAAAATAATTCTTTTGAAAAGTTTGATAAGATTAGACACTGTTCGACTTTTTTAATTATGTGAAATATACCCAGGTTTATTCACGTTGAACGGAAAGTTCTTATGGTAACTCTCATTATTTGTAGAGTGATTTGATTTATAGGAGGGTCCCTAGAGAACATTTCAGTAAAATTAGAACCTCGTAGCTCAGTTGGACGTTGGTCAAAAACGCTGTATTTTAATTTTGGATAATGTCGCAATTTGCAAGAAGCAACTAAGCATCCAAAATGACTCAGAATGACTTGAGGATCCTATCAACATTGATTTTTTTTCTTTTTTCTCCATTTTGTTCTGGAACAGGTGGAAGAGGAAGAGGTGTTTCTCATTTTTTTTAGAATGCAATAGAGAAAAACGAAAAAAAATGAATGCTAGAATGGTCTCCTAGTCATTTTTAGTCGTTTTGTGCATTTAGCCCGTTTTTTGAAAATTGCGACTCTGCCCAAAACGAGCATTTTTAACCAACTTAGAAATGAGCTACGTAGTTCTAATTTCGACAAAACAATCTCCAGGTAGCCTCCTAAAGATCCTAGTTTTTTTTTTCATTGCTCATAAAACATCAAATAATGAGAGTTATTACCATAAGAACTTTTCGTCTGACGTGAATAACCCTGTATTAATCTACCATGTTGGCAATTGTAAGCAAGCACATCAATCTCTGCGTTTTTCTCCAAAAAGTTAGACAGAGACAGAACAGTTTTAAAGTTTTTGTTAAATCTAGCCCCGACAGAAAATTTAACGATCTTCGACTAAAGAAAGCACAGAAACAAGAACGTCTTTCGTAGCTTGATAATAAATAATAATCACTTTATTTATTAGTTGTAGATAAAATTTTATGAATAAAACTACGGCCTACGTTCTTATTTCAAAGTTGATACACTCATCCAAAACAAGTCTTCGGAGAGAGACAGAAGAAATATAGGAAATTCATCTCACTCTTTGGCTGTTGGTTCAACAAGTTAGACAGAGACAGACAGGACAGTTTTAAAGTTCATGTTTATTCTAGACGAATCAAAAAATTTAACGATTTTTGATTAAAGAAAGCATAGAAACAAGAACGTCTTTCGTAGCTTGATAATAAATTATTAATAATCAATAATCACATTATTTATTAGTCATAGATAAAATTAATAATCATATTATCAATTTTATGAATAAAACTACAACCTACGTTCTTATTTCGAGGTTCATACACTGATCAAAAATAATTTATAGTTGCATTTCCATTAAAACTCTTCGGAGACAGACAGAAGAAATTTAAGAAGTCTATCTCACTCTTTAATTGTTACTTCAACAAGTTAGATGATTTCAGAACTCTTAAGTTCGATTTTTACAATCATGGCAATGATTGTTTTTACCTGTTCATTAAGCTTAACTGAAATTGGAGAAATCGGCCTTTAGATACTTGTCTGAAGTATAATAATTAAATTCTTTTAAACAATCGATTTTTGAACAGAGCATAGGAACAAGAACGTCAGTCATTGCTTAATGTTTTCTCTATTAAAATGAACACACATATATCATCGATTTCACGTATAAAGCTCCCACTTACGTTCCGATTTCGTAGCCTATACACTGATGTAAAGCCTCGTTTAATTAAAGAAAATTCTAATTCTCTAACAAAAGTTAGAAGGCAAATATTAAATCTTCTATCTCGTTCAAACACATAAATCTAATGTTAACTAACATGCCCTACATATTTGTTGACACATTAATACAAATTTATTATCGTATAGATACGGTGATTTTTACAATAACAACAATAAATTGTGGTCATTACATTATACCTGGTTCGTTACCATATGACGGCTACCATGATCTACATCTACCACATAATCCACCACTTTATCCAACTTTAGCCTATGTGCCGCACACGAAATTTAGTTGTAAAGATAGAACATTCGGATATTATGCTGATATTGAAACTGGTTGTCAGGTAAATATTTGTTGATAATTTAGAAAAATTCTTATTATTAAAAATTGTAGGCGTATCATCTATGTGAGAAGAACAATTTTGCATCATTCCTGTGCACGAATGGTACACTATTCAACGAACAATTTCAAGTATGTGATCAATTCTATAATGTTCGATGTGGTTCACCTTATATAGATCTATAATTAATATGAAATCGTTTAGATTATTGTAATATAAACGATTTATTTATGATTTAATTAATTATTAGAATTACAAATGTAGAGTTTTAGTTGATCTGTCCTTGTCCTTTAACAATATCGCTAACACATTGCCAGTTGCCTTGTAAATTTTGTTTCCATAATGTTATCTTATTATCACCACCAGATACAGCCAATATGTTACCATTTAATGACCAACTAACATTCCATACAACATCATCGAATGTTTGTAGTATATTTGATTGCCATGTTATACAATCATCACTTGTCCATATGATAACACGACGATCTTGTGAACAACTTGCAATCATATAATTTTGTAAACCAACAGATGGTGACCAAGCAACATCGCGTACCCAATCTGAATGCACTTCTAATTTATTCTCTTCGATCCAACGATCATTCTCCTCTTTCCAGATTTTTATTAAATTATCACAACCGCCTGATACTAGACGTTTAATAAATTTCTCTTGGGTACCCTGCATGTTATTATCATCATCAGTGGTATTTGGTGGTTCTATAGCCGGCGACCAACTGATTGCATTACAACCAATAGCGTGTGCATTCTGGATTTTTTTCGCATCCCAATTATTCGTCTCGCTTATATAAGTTAGTATAGATATAGAACCATCGCTACTACCACACGCTAACATTAAACCATATTCAGGCGGTGCGAATTGTACGGAATTCACACTGGAATCGTGATTAGCGTATTCGTAATATTTTATAAATTTACCATTCTGTTCTTTCCATATAATTACTTTACGATCATAAGAACATGATGCTAATAAATTACCAAATTTCGGATGACTCCATGCTAATTGCCATACAGGGCCAAAATGACCTTTTAAATCGTCTAATAAGGCTGTACCGCCGTTCTTTATATCGTACACTTTAATGCTGTGATCCGATGAACAAGTAGCTAAACGTAAGCCGTAATAATCCACCTCAGCATCGTGGATCATATCTTCATGGCCTGTATCGATCGTATTCAAAATTGATACCATTTTAGACGATTATTTATCGAAAAAATCGTATTTTTTTCAAAAATTTAGACGTGGAACTATTTAACAACTAACCTACAAATTCAACTGATGAACACTGTTGCCACATCTACTTACCACATTATAAACAAAACAAACAAAACACGAGAATTTATTATCAAAATTACAATTGACGCTTAATTTGCTCAATTTTAAACAATAGATTTACCTAATTACAATATATTTATTTTGCAATTGTCAATTTTTCAAGTAAAATTGATAAATATTTCCTTGAATTAGAGGAATAAGCAACAATTTGACATTGCGCTTAGCTGATTTAAAATTCCACCAAATTTGGAGCAGTCTGGCCAACCGATTACTACAAATCCACTAGTCGGACGTCAAATTTATCAAAAAGGAGACAGTTGAATTTCAATCAAAAAATTCTAATTTCCTTCAAAAGTAAGTTGTTAATACTCGAAATCAATTTATTTTCAATTAATTTATCGATTATTATCAATATCTTAGCGTTAAAATACGTATTTTATGATCGATTGATTACATAACTCTAACCTCAAATGTTTCAGTGTTATCGCATCAAATTTTACAAAATATCAAAAATACAGCCCGTAGTGGTCTACATTCACGTAATTTGGGTGTATTTGCACCATGTTTACAAAAAGCCACCGATCCAATTCAACAATTATTCGTCGATAAATTGAGGGAGTACAGGCAGAAAAGTGATGGGTAAATATCGTGATGAAGGTAGAGTTTTGGGATTTCCATGTGTTCTACGCTTAAAAAACATTTAAATTAAAGCGACCAACCCTCAAGATCTCGTCAAAGTTTGAGTATCTTCATTCAAATGGCGATAGTAGAAAGGGGACCAAAATTGAGCCCTGTTGTGCTCGAACAGGACTGAATTTTTTGAAACATTACAGTGAACATTCATTTTTTTTTATAATTTATTTATTACCCCATTAGGACTTGTAGAATCTTCGAAACCCTAAAGCTCTACTCATACCAATGAATCGTAATTACGCCTTCTTAATTACTTTTCAACAATTTTTCAGTTGTAAAAAGTTGGTAGAACCGTCTCCGGAACTTCAACGTGAATTAAAGTCGGAAATGGAGAAAATTTTGAAAGATTATGGTGGCGGTCCTGGTGTTGATATGACCAAATTTCCCGAATTGAAATTCGAAGATCCCGTTATTGATTCAGTAGCACCCGAAAAGTAAGCAATATTTGTTAAAAATTAGACAATTAGAAATAAAAATAATTAAATTATAATTGATTTTTATTTAAGAATTACATAAATTTAAAATTTGATCGACTGTTTCTTTCAATGATAACATTTGAAACTTATCGGAAAGATTATAGAAGGTTTCGAATAATTTAACCAAATCATCTCTAGATAAAAGACATTTAAAATCACCAGCACATTGACAATTTTTAATCAAATTCTCCATTTTTATCTAAAATCAATCACGATTAACGTTAAGTAATTAAAAATTTTGAAATTTACCTGTGCACATTTTTTACATTGTAAATCTTGTAAATTGAATGCTAGAAATTTCTTTGAAATCACATCCAATAGATAATTCTCAATTTCATGATTATCATAACCAGTATTACATAATGGACAATACCAATTTGTATCTGAACGATACTGATCACGTCCTAAATCAATATCACGACAATGATTACATGATTTACAGATAATTTGTGGTATCACATAGGATATTGTAAAGTCTTTCCATTGTGCCTTATTTGAAAATTCACCGATACCAATCAATCTTAACAAATTACTACGTAATTGTTCAACCGTATCTTTAAGTGTTTTATCCAAACTTAAAATTAAACAAATCAATTTAACAAATTCTAATGCAGAACTTGTACCATCCGGTAACGGTTTTATTCGTCGATCAATACGCTCAGTAATCCTGAAAATAGACAGGAAAATTGAATTAACTATCACAAAATATAATAAAATACAGCTTACTGAAATAATTTCTGACTAATTTCACCCGATAGAATTTCACGTGCATATTCCGCAACATCCTGATAAGCATCCAAACCTAGAGGTGGTTGAGTCGATTGTATCGCTGTATGTTGTTGGTGTTGTTGTTGTGTTTCTTTTAAGCGTATATGTATAGCGTTTATATAACCGCCGATTATGGCGTTAAAGCTACTCCTACAACCACCTTCTTCAGGTAAACGTTCAGCTAAATTCCAATTCATCATAATTACAGGCTAATAAAATTATTGATTATTGACTTTTATTTAAAATTTGCACAAAACTTACTCCATCATCTTCATCTTCTTCACTATTATTAGCTTGATTTTCATTAGAATTTTGTTCATTGTTGGGTAATGTTCCTTGTATACCGGCATAATTAGCAATATCGTACCATACTAATTGCTCCCAACATTGTCTTAAATTATCGATTATTAAAATTTTTAGTAACAATTTATAAAATTATCAATTTACCTCATGGTAATTTCTAATGAATGAAATAATTCTTTATTTCTAATCGATTGTACAACAAATTCAATATTAGCAACAGCATCTTCAATATTTGTTTTCTTTGTACAAATTACAATTTTATCGAAATTTGCATAAATTATTGTACAACCTAAACGTTTCAATTCAGCGACCAGTTGTAAAAATAGTTTTTTCATTAAATTTTGTAATGTCCTCAATAAAGCGGGATCGTAGAGCAAAGCCTTTGGGGAACGCAACCATCTAAAAAAAATAATTAAATTATGATGATACAAGCAAAAAGAACTCAATTTTTGATGTTGATGGAAATCATAAAAACTGGTTTTTGGTTGTGTTTAGAGGCGAAAACTGTGGAGATTCTAATTTTTTTTTAGCTCAGATTTTGAGAAATTTTTCACCGTAAATGAGCCGGTTTTACGAAATTTTCAAGCAAATTAATTTTGGAGACATTTTAATCAGTTATTAATGAATCTTACTTTTAGTGAGAAAAATACAATTTAAACCATTTTGAGACGTTTTCATTCTAAAGCCCGGTTTTTCTTACCATACTTAAGATGGTTACAGCAAGCCCTTGGCTTAAATCGAGCTAATGGTAGGCTTACTCAAATTTGGGTGGAGGTCTGTCCATGTACAATTCTCCAACCAAATGTCTGTAAATCCACGCTTAGCTCGATTTAAGTCAAGGTCTTGTTGAGGCAAGCTTTAACGGGGTGGAGAAACCGGGGCTAAATCATTATTTTCAGTGGATCTTGCAAATAAATATTAGGGAATACTATCTTTTCACTGCATTGTTAAGATTCTGTGTAAAATTTCGACCCTTATTATCGTTGATGAGACAATTTCGTGCTAAATAATCAACGTCAGTTGATCTTTGAATGAACTTTTACTTCTAAATCTTATAACTTAAGACAGGGCTTCAAACCTTTATTTCAAACTTTTATTGTTTCGGTTTAGATTTTCGTTCCTGCAAAAAAAAAATTCACCCTAAAACGTACAACTCCTAAGAGCTATTTGTGGAACATTTATTTTAATACAGAAAAACCCTCAAATTATTAATTTTCTACTAACATGGTGATATGTTTCACCATATGGGATAGAAAATAATAAAAAGTACCACATAATCATATATTACTTCAACCCCCAACAAGGGAGGAAAACGCTGTTTATATCTTTTGATAGCCCTAGCGAATCTATTGTTCAGTTTTTAAACCATTCAAAAATTTTTGAGCCGTCCCAGAAATATTTGGAAAAAACAACACGATTTTGCATTATTAATTTCAACCCTCAATACCTCCCTTAAAACTTCAGTATGGGCACGAACTACAAAATACGCATCCCTTAGAATAGAATGAACTACCCCTATATACCAAAAAATCATCGAAATCACGAGTTTACTCGTAAAATTATGTTGGGTGCTCGGAAGTATTGCTGAAACAGAAAAAAAAACTTGGAGCGAAAAAAAAACCTTTTTTGTCTTCGGTTCAGCTCCGGATTTCGTTCCGGCTAAAATTTCATGTTTTTTTTTTCGGTTTTCGGTTCAATTCCGGTTCGAAGCCCTGATTTAAGTGATAGATTTGTGGATACTCTTCAGTTTAAATTAATTATAATACCTGTAAAAATGGATGACTTGAAAATCAGCAAATACATTCCGATAGACTGCAATATCTTTCATCCATACACTGGCCATTGTACGTAATATCCGGAAAGCTTCTGTACATCTAGTTGTATCATCATATATAGCATTATTTTCATTATGAATTAAATTATTAACAGATGGTATATTAACATTATCAAATGCTGTAATAACACTTGTACCCTCAATATCACTAACATGATGCGATTGTAATAATGTATTTATAGCTAAACTATCAATATCTAGTTCAATACAAACACTAGAATACCATCCAGATTTATTACAGACTTCACTTGAACTCTCTTGACTTTCGGCTAATAATCTAAAATGTTTTTAATTGATAAAAATTAAATTAAATTAATTAATTTCTCAGTACCTTGCATCATTCTCTTGTATACCACCTAGATCGGGTTTATCAGTTGGTGAACACCACAATATATGATTATGTTTAATTAAATGTCTAGCATAGAATAAATCAGAACCGAATATAGCCGGATCTGATGGCATATTACCGATTGGTAAATGAAAATAACGACTTTGTTCAATCATCAAATCGATAACACGTCCACTATTTAAATAGTGACGAATTAATGCTTTTGATGCTACTTTTTGCCAATCTAATACATTATATAAATCATCTAAATCCTATTAAAAAAATATAATTAATATACATATATAGATTTATAAATAATGTAATAAGATATACTTTAACATGGATTTGTGCAATTGGAAATTCATTGAATAATGGTATACGATTTTGTAAAACATTAATATCTGTAGTTGATTGTACTGTTAATAATGTCGGTCCTTTCTTTTCATCTTTATAGTTTTGTAAGGCTTTTTGTAATATTTTAAATACTTGATTTATATCGTTTACTATTTGTACTTCGAATGTTATATTTTCCGGTGGTAATGAGTCCACTTCGTTTGGATTCTTCTCTTTTCTAAAAAGTTGTATTTTAAAAATAAATTGTAACAAAACCGAAAATACTAACTTTGAATTCCTTTCAGTTTGATATAAATTATTTAAATTCGGCATCAAATTTGTACGTACAATATCTAAAACAACAACTACAACTTTTTTAATTGGTGTTAAAAACAACCCAAAGAATTGTAATGGTTTTGTTGAATGTTTATGATTATAAAAATATAAATATTTAATTGAATCTCCATTTAGATATGATTGTTTTGTTAAATTAACAATTTCTAAATCATCTAATTTGAAACTATCCAAATTCGTTGAAGTTTTCGGTATAACTCTACAAACACAACCAACGTGTAACAATATACGAAACAATGGTGGTACTTGTGTCTCATAAACACCCTCAACGCTCGGATCCGATAAATCTAAATACATTTTCCTGTAAAAAATACAAATTATTAAAAAACTACAATTATTAAGGGGGAACTGGAGTCAGGTCTCGATTCAATGTCCGAAAAAGTGACAATTTTCAATTCAAACGCCGTATCCATCCTCGAATCGGACGTTTCCCGGTGCATCCGACGAAGTTTTTCATTTTGGAAAACTTCCACTAAATTGTAATGAAGTGCAAAGGAAAATGTCGAAGCATGTCCAAATTTTCCAAATCACATCATGTCTACAATTTTAAAGATAAAAAATTGAACTAGCGCTTTTTAGATACCTTATATCTATAGGTTCCTGAAAAGTAAAATTTTGGAAAATCGAAAAAGTTGGACCTTTTTTTTAACTTTTTCGATTTTCCAAAATTGGATTTTTCAGGCTCCATCTGCTCTCCGCCCATGAATAAGCTTTCAAACATTTTTTATCTTTAAAATTGCAGACAGGGCGAGATAAGAGAAATTTTGATATGCTCCGACAATTTTATCCAGAATTTCGGACCGGAACTAAGCCGAAAACCGGAAAAAAACGAAATTTTGACCGGAATTAAATTTGGAGCTGAACTGAGAACAATGGTTCAAAAATTCTACTTAACACGATCTTTTTCTCTTTTTTTTAATCTCTTTCCTCCCTGACCCGGAAATGCGTCAAAAATAGGTACTTCAAGGCACTTTATACAATCTTGCAAGTAAACTACCCGTGATCAAAACCCCCTATTTCGATGTTATTTGGTATCTAGGTAGTACATTCTATTCTAAAGAATGCGTATAATCAAGTTTAAGGGAAATATTGGAGGGTTAAAGCTACCCCTGTAAAATCAGTGTGTTTTTTTTTCAAATATCTCAGTAAAAGCTCAATATAATTTAGTTCTTTAAAAACTTGTTGATGTAGATTCGCTAGGGCTATCAAAAGGTGTAAGCAGCGTTTTCATTCCTTGTTAGGGGTTGAAGTTATAGATAATTATATGCCATTTTTTATCTTTTTGTGATTTTCTACTCCGTGGCAAAACATATCACCATAAAAATTCTGTATTTAAAAGTTACCCCACAAATAGCTCTTAGGGTTTGTACACTAAAAATAAAAAAATGATCATTTGGAACCGAATATTTGTTTTAATTGAACCCGAATGAAAAGCAAAATAATAATAATAATAACATACTTGCCGTGCTCCTGGAAAACCTCCTCAGGTACCGAATATCGATATAGATGGAATACAGGCCGTGATCTAGGCAATATACGATTACATTTTTTAAATAGTGCACCCTCTTCGGCGGCTTTCGGTTTTTTTAAATTTGCATAAAATATCCTCGGTACAATCAATCGAATTTGATGTAATTCATTTTGTATTAAAACCCATAATTTATATTCACCACAGATTGTTGTTTGTATAATTTGTAAAATTTGCCATGGTACTGTTAATATTGATCGTTGTGAACGTTGTAAGAAACCACCTAAGGTACCTTGAGCACGCACTATTGCTGTTGTTGATGTATTTGTTTTTATACGTTTCGATTTTTGTTGTTGTTGTTGTTGTTGGCCGCCATTACGTTGAAACATTTGAAATGACCATTTACGTTTTTGAAAATTTAACCAAATCTGGTGTTCCTCCTGAAAATTCGATTGTAATTAAAGAAGAAAAAAACGATAATTTTATAAAATCGCCAACTTTAGTGTTGCCGTACGGTGGTGGACTGCCTAAAACTTCACGCCAATTCTTATCCAAATCATCCTCATTGAATTCGTTATCCTTATCAGAATTACGTTTTCTTTTAACAACATTAACAACGGGCCGTTTATTATTATTATCGCAATTATTTGATGATGTTGGTTGGGCAATATCTTCAATATCTTGTTGTAGATTTGTGGGTTTTTCACAAACTGTAAACATATCGCTAATTTTCCTCTGTTTAAAAACATCATTTTTCTCCAACATTCTCTTATGTAACCAATCAGGATGACGGACACGCGGTACCGGATTTGGTACACCTTGCATCGCTGCAGGTATTGTAATAATTTTTTGTATTGTACCACCTAAACGTTCAATATAATAATTCCAATCTAATATATCACGTATATCAATATCTTGTATTGATGAATCTTTCAACCATTTTCTTAAATAATGACGTTGAATTGCCTCCTCGGCTTGGAAAATTGCCAATGGAATAGCACTAAAATTTCAATTTTGATTTATTTATTTAAAATATTAAATATTTGTTTTACCGTTCAGTAACCGGTGCACCGTCTGGTTTCTTTGATATTACATATCTGCACGCTAAACCGGCATCTTTAACCATTTGATCACCTAAAAATTCAGCTAAACGTTTCGCTGTACTAATTGATGTACTCTTTTGTGCACCATAATCTTCTAATTTTTTCGACATTGAACGATTCTCTGATATTAAATCATATAATTCAGTATCGGGTATATGACGACCATGCGAATATAGAACATCTAGCCAATAATCAGCCACTTGGGCAACTGATGCATAACACTTCTCTAATGTATCACCTTTTAGGAAAGCTTCGAATACGGACGATTGGAAATTTTTTATTAATTGCAACTCACCACGACGTTTCACCTCAAAACTAGAATTAATTCATTCAGGGTACTTTTTATGAAAAAGGAGAACGTTTGATACACGATTTCTCGGTGTGCAAAATTTATCAATTTTCGAACATCGATATCTCGCTTGTTTTTTGAGATATTGTGAAAAGTGGACGTGCTTTGGATAGACCGTTTTGAGGTGCATCTCCTGAAGCCTTCTATTAAAGAAAAATGTAATAAACTTTTGAATGGCTGAGAAAACTCTTGGATCTTGTTTTTCTCTCACATTTTCCTTCATAACTCGCTAAAATATAGCCAATATTATTGATTTTAATTAATTATCCAGTGAATTTAGGTAGCAAATTAAACGAGATTTCCAAATTTTGGGTAAACTCATTTGTTCTTTTTAACTATAAAAAAAAATTGCTCGTAACAGAGTTGTTTAAAGATAATATTTTTGTGTGCAAAACTCATTTATTTCTCTGTGAAAATTGGAATTAAAAGAATTTTTGGTATTTCATCATGTAAGATGTAAAAAAAAGAACAACTCTGTTACGAAGTTTTTTAATAGATAAAGAAAACAAGTTCAAAATTGCTTGCAAAATTCTCAAAAATTTCCCTTGTTTAGATAAAGTTTCAAATAAGCAATCGTCCCTCTTTAAAACTGTGCAAAAAAATGTACCCTATTTATTAGAATTGCGGAAAACTAACAAGCCGATTGGAAAATTTCTTGAACATCTGGAAAGCTTTTAGAATTTGTTATAAATAATTAAGTTTTCATTAAAAAAGAATCAACATAGGCTGAGCTGTGGGGGAAATTGTAAAAATACATGCTCTGCTGCGATTCAGAATTTCCTTAAAATTTTCCAAAAAAGAATTGTCCTTCTCGTCCACCTTGTGTGTGTATCAAACATTCCCGTTTTTCGTAATAGGTGCTGGTCTACACCCTTAATTAACTAATTAGTTTATTTTAATAAAATATACCCTTTTAATTCAGCAAGAGTTCCGTCGAAATTGAAAACAGCATAACGTTTCTTCAATTTTTTACCTTCTTCTTTGGATGCCGGCAATACCATCGCTCTATACGGTCCATCAACTTCAAAAAATATCGAATTCTCACACCTTTGTTCGTATGTTAATGTCTCGGGATCAATTAATTCGAAATATTGATCATTTGTAAAATTATCTTTAACCATTGCATTCAATACAGCATTCGGATATGAGATATTTATTTTCTTCTTTTTATCATTTCGTGTTAAAATTGTAAAATTTTCAGGAAATGATGCTGGTAATATACACCATATACCATCTGTATCTAATTCTAAAGGTCGACCGATTTGTTCAATAATCTCACGGGCTCTCATTATAATATTAGCACCAGTATGACAGACAATACCAGCCATTTCCATGCTATGCCAACGGGCGCCTTTTCTCATCACATAACCATAAAACGAATTCAATATACATTTATGGGCTAATTGTAATGAATCATAAAGAATTTCACGATTCTTTGCCGATTTAATTTCAGTAGCATCACCAGTTTTCAATGCTTGTTGAACGGATTGTTTTGCTTTCTTTGATAATGCTTTATATTCATAACGTCGATCACGGAATGCACGTACTGTATCAACATAAAACGAATTCTCTTTTTGGCATATTGTTGTTGTACGTTCTTCTGTACGTGTACAACGTTGTTTCTTATAAACTTTCCTACAATAGATATTTAAACGTTTCTTCTCTAATTCAGCTTGTTCTAATTTTGTTAATTGATGGAAGGCTTGTTGTGGCCCGCCTGGAAATTTCGGTGGGAATTTCTCCGTTTCCAATTGTTGTTGTATACGATGGTATTCATTACGTGTAGCTGGCACTAAAAATATTCAATTAATTAATTGATTAATTTAATTATTAGAATTACAATAGTCGGCTCGCCACATCCATTTCATGTTTCTTTGACAATTTGCACCGGGTTTATTGAAATCACAGGCAGCACATATTGTTTCATCGACAATTGAACACGGTTGTAGACGATTTGTTAGAATAATATTTGGATACATAGCACCAACATCTAAATGATAAATTAACGGACATTCTAGACGCATTGGTTGTTGTTTTAATTTCTCCAATTTCTCAATGATTTCATCTTTAATTTGTTGTAAATTAATCACTTGATTTAATGGTATTTTTTCTTCGATTTCTACAGCATGTTGTAGTGTTTTCGGTAATTGTTCAATCAAATTATTGATAGCTTGCGGTATTAAACGAAATCTACATGGTATATCTGAACGAAAAACACCAGATTCTAAAGCTTCAACATGACCACCAATATAAGTTTCTTCAAGTAGAACATGTCCATCATCTGTTAATTTATTCAATATTGTTTCCTGTTTATTCGGGAATATTATATTTGAATGGAACGCTTCTACCATCAATAGAGCTTCACATAATGTACCTGAACCTTTCCGTAATACCTCATCAGGTTCACATGGTATAATTGTACATAATGCGAATATAAACGGATGTACGTATTGCATATACAAATAATATGTTGCTACAGCATCTGATACGGAATAATTTGATAGAATTTGCGGTGCTGATATGGCTAAAGGGCACATCTCTTCTGGATTCAATTCAACAGGATCGTAACGTAATTTCGCTTTAGCTACAGCTTTTAAATTGTGCGAACCGACCGGTAGATATGAATCTCTTTTAACCCAATTCAAACAATCCATATGGATACATGGACGACAGAAATAGACATTATTTGTTGTTGTTTTATAGAAACCAATCTCTTGTTTCATATCTAAATTATAAATTGCAGCACGTGTTTCAACGAATGGCCAATCGAAAAAATCACCATTATACGTTACAATAATATGCGGACGTATATCTAATATATGATCGAAGAAACGTTGTAATAATAATAATTCATTAGTTTCATTGTATATTTTAAATTTGCCCTCATATTCCGGTTTCGGTGTATATTCAAAATCATCAATATCCGATGATAATATCTCACGATTCGTTATTAAATAACCTTTACCATCTATCATATATGATATCATCATTATTTGATCTGTATTAGCATCGGGGAATTTCAACGGTAATTTTGTTGTTTCGATATCGAACGCTAATACGATCGGTTCTGGACGTTCGATTAAATCTGAACGTAATTGTATTTGTGGTATATCTTTACATTTTACCGTATACCAATTACCACAGAATACTTTTAAATCGATTGATACACGTGTATGATACGGTATATCGTATTCGCGTATATCCAAAATATTCTCCATATGATCATTTGTTGATAATTTTACCGAATTATTTATATTCTCTGTTAAAGTATTTGTTAACATTTCTGTATAGTAACTATTCGTGTTCTGTTTCTCTTTATTTTTATTAACAACTTTATTGATTTCACGACGTACTTTTATTAAATCTGTTTGAGTGAAGAATGATAATTTTATATATTTCTGTTTTAAACCAATCAAATGATTCGGCTGAAAATTTAAATTTATTTTTTGAAATTATTAAATAACACAATAAAAATTACCAAATCCAAGTCGTCTTTAATGACTGTCTCAATTTTACCGATAATTCCAGTGAATTTTTTCGTTAAAAACTGTGTCACCTCTTGGATAAATTCAGTTTTTGTTAATATATAAAAATACGGCATATATGGATACGATACTTTAAAGCGTGTACCATCCTCTTCCATAAAATAAAAATCAACAGCTGCTATCAAACGCTTATCTTCATCCAAGATTTCAGCCTAGAATTACAACAAGAACATTAACTACATTTGAAATTATTGCAAAAAAAGTAGGACTTTTGGGGTTTGAAAATCTATCAAGTGTACATCAACAGAATAAAATTATAACGAATGTAAATCCAAAGAATTAACACTAGGCTGTGGTAGCACATTTTCTACTCAACAAGATAATCATTATGATGTTCCACAACCCCCTTAGAGCGCGTTCCAGCACTCTTTTTCATGTACGACTTATAGAAATCTCCAAAGCCCAAAAATTCTACTTTTACCAAATAAAACTATACAGAATGCATGTTTAGTAGAAAACCAGTTCGTTCACTGTAATCTCGTACACGTTCAAAGCCATATTTCGAGTCTATACGATCGTTTTCAATCACTTGTCTGAGACGGATTTCAGAAGATTCCTCCCTAATAGTAACAAGATTAAATATTTTAAATTTTAGAAATAGTTGTAAATATTAAACAACCTGTTATTTGGTAGAGTACCGTCTTGTTTTTGTTCACGTTCAGGACGAAATTTACCCGAATTTTGAAACATTTTCTCTTATAATCTTAATAATAAACAATAATAACACATAACCTACAAATTATTGTAAATGACATAGTATTCGCGCCAATTCCTACAATATAGGGAATTTCAATTTATTCCATTGTAGCATTGACGCCAGTACCACACCAATATTACTACATTTTTAACTTTGACATTAAAAATTCTAAAATAAAAATTTATTTTACAAAATAAATTATAATCGTAAAATTATAATAATTTTGCGGTAATAATTCAAAAACATTTGCAAAATTAATTAAATTAAGAACGAAATTGCTTGTTATATTTGGATAATTTAGTGACATCTATGAGACGATTGGCAACTTTTATTTGTGTTGGTACGTTGCTGCTGGATTAATTATCAAAATACAGGAATAAATTACAAAATACACCTTAATAATTAATTAAAATTGTCTTGAATTGCTGAGAGAGAAAAAATGTTCGTTATAATTGCGTCTGTTTGTATTTAATTGATTTTTTATGGCCGAATATGATCTCTAGGGAGTGTTGTATGATTATATTGGTACACATGAAATTTCCGTTAATTTTAAAATTTTTCAAAGTAAACGGCCGTTGACAAAACCGGTATATTCGGAATTATCTGTGCCGGTATTTTGCATCTTAATTTTTATATTTCAATTTTAAGTATTCTTAATTATTATTTATTTTAAATTATAAATTGTTTAATATAGTTATTATTGAAATATTTATATTAAATTCTTCAATTATTAAAAAAATCCGATAATTAATTAAAAAGAAGCTGCTTAACTTTTTATAAAAGTATTACGTGCTTTTTATTTTAAAATTTAACGTTAAACCTTGTAAATTTTGTGGTAAGTAACGTGTTTTACTTTGTTCTAATTAATTTTTGATGTTTTTTTATCATTTTGATAGATGTCGGACGATAAATCTGTACGCGTAGCCGTCCGTATTCGTCCTTTAGTTTTATCAGAATTAGAAAACGGATGTGTTGATATCTTGGAAGCATTCACATCGATTAAACAAATTCGTTTCAAGAATGCTCCAGATAAAGCATTCACATTCAATTATATTTTCGATCAAAACAGTGATCAGAATCAATTGTATGAGAATTCTGTTAAAGAGATTATTGAGAATTTATATAATGGTTACAATGTAACAATTTTGGCATATGGTCAGACTGGTTCTGGTAAAACATATACAATGGGTACATGTTATCAGAATGGTGATGTTAATGTTGGTGTGATTCCACGTTCTATTAATGATATTTTTAATAAAATCGAAATGTTAAGCGATTATGAATGCAATATTTCGGTTACATTCCTTGAATTGTATCAAGAAAGTTTATATGATTTATTATCAGAGAGAAGTAAGGAGCAATCTATTTTGGATATTCGTGAAGATCCCAATAAAGGTAATATTTGTTGATTATTATTTGAGGTTTTTCGATTAGTTTATACAAAATTAAAAATTCATGAATAAAGAATCTACAACAAAGCTATAAAAAGGGTAATAAAAATCAATGTACAGGGTCTTTTTTAAAGATGGTAAATTCAATCAAAACTCCTAGTAGTTGGCGTTCGATTTGAAAAATATTTCTATTATTTGTAGGAGATCATTTTCGCAAAATTAGAACCTCGTAGCTTATCCGTGAGTTGGTTAAAAAAACACTCGTTCCTGACGATGTTGCGATTTTCAACAACGAAATGAGCTACGAGGTTCTAACTTTGGTAAGATTATCTCCAGGGTCGCCTCTACAAATCCTTGAGTTATTTTTCGAATCGCTTGACAACTAGGAGTTTTGCTCAAATTAACCATCTTCAAAAAAAAGACCTTGTAACTATGGCTTTAACACGTATTAAGTCAAGTGCTTAGTTATCAGTTTATTTTTTATTAGTATTATTCGTTTCGTGAGAGGTCTTTACCAGATCCTCCCACCCAAGCCGTGGTTCGTGCCTCACTGTACCTCGGCCTTTAAGGCCTTTTGTACGTTTTCAGTTTACATAAACAAACAATCTTGGTTGTTAGGAACAGACGGCGACAATAATACTCTCAGCAATATTGCCATTATCGTAGAATTAAATAAAATCAACCTCCAAATTATTGTCAAAAATTCCTTTTAAGCATGTCGGGCTCGAGGTGTTTTTTTTTACCACCAAAGGGGATTATTTAGTTTTACTTTATTACAGTCGAATCCCGCTATTAAGAGATGTCAACGGACAATGTAAATTGCTCGTTATAAGCAAACCCTCGTTATAAAAACAACAACCTATGTTCATACATATTTGCATGGACCACAAATATATCTCGTTATAGAAGGATTCTACTGTACACTCAAAATTTGTGTCTTCCCCTTTCTGCTTATAATAATTATTTTATTTTTTAGATAAAAGAATTATAGAAGATTTATCAGTACTCTGTACTTTGTGTAACCATCAAATGATTAATTTTTTTGTTAAATTTCAGGAATTATGATACCTGGGTTAACACAAATTCCAGTTACAAGTCCTAGTGATGTCCTAAGTATTCTATCTCGCGGATCAGCCGGTAGGGCAACAGGTGCGACAAATATGAACGCAACCAGTTCAAGAAGCCATGCAATCTTCAGCATCATTTTAAATTTAACACATAAAATAGACTGGTATTTCCAATATAAGCAATCGATAATATTAATAACGTTAATTATTGTTGTATTTGTTTCAGTAATAATAGTAAGACTGCAAAATTACATTTGGTTGATTTGGCCGGATCGGAAAGATCAAAGAAAACAGGCGCTGTTGGGACAACATTCAAGGAAGGGGTTAACATCAATAAAGGCCTATTAGTTTTGGGTAATGTTATATCAGCATTAGGTGATCGAAAACACAACAATTTCATACCCTATCGAGACAGTAACCTCACAAGGTTATTGAAAGATAGTCTAGGGGGTAATAGCATTACTTTGATGATAGCGTGTATTAGTCCTGCTGATTATAATTACGATGAAACATTATCTACCTTGCGTTATGCCGATAGGGCTCGGAAGATTCAAAATAAGCCGGTTATTAATCAAGATCCACAGTCAACACAAATACAACAACTAAAAAAGATGGTAGAAGAATTGAAATTACAAATTTTGGCACAAGGCGGGCCAGTTGTGTCACCGTTCGAAATCGATAATTTAAGAAAGGAGAACTTGGAAATTAAGACTAAATATCGCGAATTAACAATACAATTATCATCAACATTAAACGATAATACGAATTTATTAGAACGTATTGTATTACTACAGAATGCCAATGAAGATTTGTTTAAAAAACTTGGTGAATTACGTGAAAATTACAATTTGATTTATGATGAATTTTGTAAAAATATTGGTGGTGGTAATTTGGAACAATGTGATGAAATATTATCGAAATTTAAACAATTACAAAAACAATTCAACGATATTGATAACGAACAAAAGAAAATTGAATCAGAATTGAAAGATCATGAGGAAAGGGCCAGTATGAATTCGAATGATGATCATGGTTTATCAACATCAGCAAATGAAATTAACGAAGAACACGAATTACATACAAACAATCAAATTGAATTAAATGCTCGATTACAAGAATTAAGCAAACAATTGGCTATAAAACAACGTTTAGCTGACTATATATTAACAAATAATCAATATACAGTTGATTATAATGGTCTGAATGAGGATGAACAAAAAATAAAACAATTAGAAAAAGAAAAGGAAGAATTATTGCAACAATTACGCCATCAAAAACAACAGAATCCAATGAGTGAACAACGCCGTAAACGTGTACAAGAATTAGAACAACAAATACAAGAATTATTGAAAAAAGTACGTCAACAATCCCAAATGATTAAATTAAAACAGAAAGATGAACAAAAGATACAACAATTAAACAAGGAGATTCTACAAATGAAACAAACTAAAGTTAAATTGATTCGTTCAATGCGTGAAGAAAATGAACGTTTCAAACGTTGGAAATTACAACGTGAACGTGAATTATTAAAATTAAAACAACAAGATCAAAAGAAACAAAATGAAATTGTTAAAATGCAAGTTATGCATAAAAAACAACAAAATGTATTGAAACGTAAAGTTGAAGAAGCTGCTGCAATCAATAAACGTTTAAAAGATGCATTGCAATTAAGACAACAGAGAAATAATCATAATAAAACTGTTAAAAGTGATGAAAAACTTATAGCATGGTTAAAAGAAGAATTTGATTTGTATGTAAATACAACAGCAGCAAAGGCAACATTGACTGGTTTATTAGATGATCGTGCTACACTACAAAAACAATTAAATCAATTACTTTCCAATAATAATGATGATGATGATGATGATGTTGATGAAAGTGTTATTAAAACCATCCAAGATGATTTACAATTACGTTCGGTACAAATTCAAGATTTACAACAGAAAATTTTAGATTCTGATGAAGATGCTAGAGGAAAAACAAGATTTGATAATATACAAACAATGTCAGAAGCTAAATTAGCTTTAAAGACATTGTTTGAAATGGTTGGTGATTTGAAGAAGAACGATCTATTATCAGAAAATAAATTGATTGAAGCTCAAGAAGCCCAGAAGGAGGTATGTGATTTTTCTTTTTTCAATTTTTTAATTTAAAAAAATTGTGGAATTTTAGTTAGTTCAAGAGAAGGCGGAATTAGAAAAAATGTTGAAAATTATTGATTGTAAACATGCTGAAGATGTTGCAAAATTACAAAAAGAATACGAAGAACGGGTGACAATTTTATTGGAACAAGTACGTGGTGAATATGGTGGAAATACTGATGCACAAATTCAAAAACGTTGTACAATTTTGGAGGAAAATAATCAACAATTGGAACAGAAAATACAAGATTTAATGGAACAAATTTATGAATATCAACAACAAAATGATAACTTACAAAACAAATTAGATGAGATTAATGTAAATAAAAGTATAAAATCTAGTTTAAATATAAAATTAAAATAATAATTTTTAGCAGCATGTAGAATCTAATGAGAAATCGGAAGGTAATGATGTTAATACTACAACACCTGTAAACAAACGAATAAATCGAAAACCTAAGATTACGATAGTTAAACATGATGAAACATTTACGATTCATGATGATTCTGTAATGAAATTTTATACATTTTAAAGTATTTTTTATTAATTTGAATTATTTCAGCTTAAAATTGATAGTGATATTGAAGATATAATAGACAATCATGATAAAGATCCAGATTGGCGGAATACTCCAATCGGTAAATTTTTAATGGCTGAACGTAAGAGATCCGTTAGAAATGGTTAGATCTACATTAAAAACCACTTAAGTATGCTTATAAAAAAAAAAATTATGTAATTTTTAGATGATAACAGGAAAGGTACAAAAAGATCTTCAGAAGGTGGTTGTAATTGTGCTATTAGTAACTGTAGTAAACGTTGTGGGTGTAAAAGACTGAATCAATCGTGTACAAATTCATGTAAATGCTCATCAACATTGTGTTCAAATCGTCGAAATTTTAATGATGTAATATTACTTCGATTTTACCACGTTGCTACTTTGAATGTATTCAATTCATATGAAATCGTTATTTCAAAAATATTTCAATGATTTGTAGATTATTTTAACAAAATTAGAACCTCGTAGCCCATTTTGAAGTTGGTCAAAAAAACACTCATTTCTGACAATGTCGTAATTGTCAAAAACAAGTAAAGCACGCAAAACGACTGGGAATGAGTCGTAGAACCTCCCAAGAGTGATTTTTTTATCTTTCTTTATTGCATTCAAGAAAAAATGCATTCCACAATAAAATCACTGTTCATTTTAAGTCGTTTAACATGTATAAATCTTTTTTGAAAATTACATCATCGTCAGAATCGAAGTTTTTTTAACCAAATGAGCTATGAGGTTCTAATCTTGCTGAAATGTTCTCTCGGGGCTCTCCTATAAATCCTTATGATATTATACGAATTGGGTACATTTAGAGCAGCAATCTGGTACTGTTTTTTTTTATAATTAATTCTTGTTATTATTTATACAGAATGATGTGGAAAATACAACACCAAACCTGGATCAATCGAAAAAACCACGGTAAGAAACATATTATTTATACACTTGTTGCTTGATTTACGCGGAATTTTCTATATTTTTGCACGTGATTGATTTCTTTTTTTTTTAATACAAATAATGCATTCTCGTAAGTCATGATTTTGAATTCAATTCAATTTAAACACACTGCATGAAGCTTTATAATTTTCTATCTCACATCAAAATAATTGAACATATTTGAGATAAACTTTTATGGAGAAAAAAAATACAGGGTGAGTTTAAAATAAAATGAAAATAACTTTTTTATTTATGAGAATTTTGAAAAACGCCGAGACAGGTAACTTTATTTTTAAATTAAGTATGCGGGACGGAGCCAAAACGGCTCTACCAGTTACCATTGCGAAGAACTGCCATCATCAACATTTTTTTCAAATGGCAACCCCTATTTTTTATTGCATTTTCGGATAGGGCATATTTTTCTGCGTTCAGACATGTGAAAATCGTAGGGGCTTCCATAAGAAAATTTTCGAGAAAAAAATTCTTAAAGTTTGCAAGATTTTCTGTCATCATTATATTCTTGCATCGGCATAGATTAGGAAAAACACAACGCCTTCGAATAAGCATTGCAAGCATTGGATTAAGTAGGCGTATGTAGAATTTTGACAAAACTATTGACAAATATGGCGGATTAAATTGTCAAAAATTAAATTGCAAATTTAAAATTGGAAGTTTTAGCTACATGTAAATGTAAACTGTTAGATAGATCGCATACACTTCAACCTTGCTTCCCATTTTCTCCCTAGGAGTAACCAGGAGTAACCATCCTTGAGATTTTCAGCTTTATTTTTGACAACTACATTCGCCATATTTAAAAATAATTTTGACAAATATTCAAAATACGCCTACTTAATCCAGTAATAAGCCAATGCTTGCAATGCTTATTCAAAGGTGTTGTGTTTCCAAATATTATGCTGATGCATGGGTATTATGATGACAGAAAATCTTGCAAATTTTAAGAATTTTTTTCTCAAAAATTTACTTATGTAACCCCACATTATTTTTACATATCTGAACGTAGAAAAAAATTCTCTAGCTAAAAATGCAATAAAAAATAGGGGTTGCCATTTGAAAAAAATGTTGATGATGGCAATTCTTCGCAATGGTAACTGATAGAACCGTTATGGCTCCGTCCCACTTAATTAATTTAAAAATAAAAAGTTACCTGTCTCGGCGTTTTTCAAAATTCTCATAAATAAAAAAGTTATTGTCATTATGCGTTACTTTAAACTCATCCTGTATATAAAATTTGAATTTATATCGGGTGATTCACGTTCAACGAAAAGTTTAGCGAGCGATTCGAAAAATATTTCAAGGATTTGTAGAGGAGGGGCCCAAATAACATTTAAGCCAAATTAGTGTCTTGTAGCTCATGCTTTATTCCAAGGATGTCGCAATTTTTACTAACCAGTTATACCCGTCAACGGACTAAGAATGACTAGACGATCCTCTTAAAAGAGTTTTTATTCGCTTTTCATTACTGGATCTTTGCGAAAATGAGAATACTGATTTTCCGACATTCTTATGAATGACGAGGTCATTTTCTGTTTTTACTATTTCCAACTCGATGGGGGAAGATTGTTTATGCTGATTAGTGTTTTTTTTTCAAAAGAAAATCCTTGACATTGGAAAGATTAGAAACAGATAAGACTACGTTTTTATTATTTTTACATTGAAAAAAATCAAAATAAGGACAATAAACATAAGATCTTACCTTATCAAGTTTAAAATAGTAAACAACAGAGAAGTTTACGCACACTAGATTAATTCTTTTTTCCACGATCGATCTGTACCAAGTTTTCTTCTAATTTTCACGAGCCATTCTTAATAGTTTTACGTGTTCAACTCGTTTTTAAAAACCGTGATTTGTCCAAAACGAACGTTTTTTGACTTACTTCTCAATGAGTTACCAGGCCCCAAGTTTCATTAAATGTTCTCTGGGAACCCCCCTAAAAATCCTTGAAATATTTTTCGAATCGCTCGACAAATAATAGAAGTTCCTATAAAAACTTTACGTTAAAGCTGAATCACCCGGTATAAAAGCGATGTGGTTTATGATTCTCAAATATTATTTTTCAAATTTATCGTTTGGATATTCCACGTCCACCTATTTTCCGAGTAATTCAAAGAAAACAAGTGTAATTTTTATTTTTATAAATTAATATTAATCGTATAAATTTGCATGTTTGTAGATGTAGTAGAGAAGAACGGAATACGGTAGAAAAAAAATTATTCTAACAAGGTTTCTTTTCAAAAAAAATCAAAAATATCAAATTATTAATTAAAAATTATATTTCAGGCTTATTATTATTGGTGATTTATAAAGGAAACAAAGAAGAATTACGAAAAACATTAATTAACGCGTACAGATTTTAAATTATTTTATTCATTATTATTATTATTATCAAACTGAGTTTAATAAATTTAGTATATAACTACCTAAATCTTCATCTTGATTGGTCCACGAGACATAAACATTCTTCTGTTCATCTTCCTCATCACCATCAACTTTAACTAGAACTGATTCAACAGAGATTTCACCTTCAGCAAATTGAACTTGCCATTGTGGTAATTTTTCTTTAATAAAAACATGTAATTTATGTGCTGTTGATAATGCAGGACCAGCATCATTGATATGTATGGTTGATGAGAATCGTATAATATGACGATTAATGCCAGCTTCTTTGCAAGCATCATCAACATCCATCAAGCATACATTATTGTCTTTCATAACTAAAACACCATGTAATGTACGTCGACGTTTTGGATCCGGTGGTAAATTACTAAATTTCTTTGCTTCTTGTTTTAATAGTGGTAATGATACATTTATTGGTATTTTAATTGGTGTATTTATACAACATGTTTCACCATTAGCTGGATTAAAACAATTTATACTGAATTCTTGTTGGATTTTTTGTTTTAAAAATTCCATCTTTTCAGCTTCACCATGCACTAACAAGACATTTTTCGGTTCACAATGTTGTATTAATTGCATTATACCTTTAGCATCAGCGTGTGCTGAAAAACTCATATATTCAACACTCATTTTAACATCAACAATTTGTTTATTTTCAAATTCGATACGTTTGGCACCATTCAATATTTTATGTCCAACTGTGCCTTGCACACAGAAACCAGGCATTATAACCATATTGTTGTCATTTGGTGCCCATTTTTTGAATATTTGTAAACTTAAACCGGCATGTAACATACCGGGTGTTGCGAATACAACCATTGGTCCGGGATTATCAATATATTGACGATCAAACGGTTTTATATGTTTGAAATTGAACATGTTCCTTTGAACGAATGTTTTACGTATCTTTTGATTCGTCCATGTGATAAACATTTTATAGTAATTGTTGGCTTTCTCTGTTAAACCGACAGCAAAATAAACTGGAGCTTTTAAATTCATGCGTTCCCAATATGTCTCTAATAAAATGCACAATTCCTGGGCGCGTCCTAATGCGAATACTGGTATTAATACTTTTCCACCGCGATCGATACATTCATGGACTTTCTTAAGGAAGTCTCTTTCACGGCAACGTTTCGAATCGCGTATTGTTGTAGCATAGGTTGATTCGGAGATTAATAAATCCGGGCGGCATTTATCGATCCATGCAGCGCCTAAATGCCGATCCGGTGTCATATTGTAATCACCAGTATAGACAACACTTTGTGTACCGACACGTATCCAAAACATTGCCGCACCTAATACATGGCCAGCATAATATGCTTTTATTTCAATATCATTATCAACCATCACTGATTGATGTAATGTAACGGCAACAACTTTCTTCATACAATCTTTAATCATTTGTGATGTAAAGAAATTCTGATCGCCCTTCTTCTCAACACTCACTTTACGCATATCCTCTAACAATATAGGTGCTATAGCCTTCGTTGGATGGGTCATATAGATCGGTCCAGAATAACCAACCATTTCTGACATGTACGGTAGAGCCCCACAATGGTCCAAATGGAAATGCGATATTATTACACAATCTATATATGAGGATAACGGTCCATCTGGGCAGATATAAGAGAAATCGGGGAATCTACGTTCATCATTATAACCCATATGCATACCACAATCCAACATTATATTTTTACCACCCATTGATAACAATATACAACTACGGCCAACATCTTGACCGGCCCCCAAAGGGGTTATTTTTATATCTGGCATTGTTATTATCACCCTTTATTCACATTTAAAATGTATTGTTTAAATACGAAAAATTTAAGGTTATATTTGTAATCTTACCATTATATGTAACCGTTTATAATTTGAGAGTTGCGTACGCAAGTCTACTAAAACGTGCAACCCCTCAGCGTAGCCAGTTCAATAACACAAAAATTAACAATAAGTTTAGATCTTTTTTAATTTATTCTAAATAATAACAATAAGATTCAATATATTAGGGCGTTCTTCAATGTGAAACAAAACCAGCCAAATATTATTGAGAAAAATGAAGGACTACAATAGGAATTAATGTTACGGCAACACTGTGGTGTATAATGGTTACTACAAGTATTGCGTTTTAAAGATGATGCCACATGGGACTGTAAACGTTAAGCGTTTTGGTGATAAAAAAATTAAATAAAATAAGTCGTTTATACTCAATTTGTCGTTCATTTTGCTTCAATTCAGTTATAATTTAATTTTTGCAATTTACTAAACACGATTTTATACCAATTCAAGAAATATTTGTTGTCCCATGAGGCCTTACCTTTATCTAGATTTATAAATACTCATAAATCTAATAATAGCTTTAATTCGCAATTATCTTGCTATTGTATTACAACAATATATCATTGACACAATAAACAGATGGGTGATTATTACTTGGTTTTTAATGTTCAGTTAAAATTTACGCTTAAATGATTAATGATTACAGATAGATGGCAATAATTTGATTATTGCCCGCCAGTTGTAATGGCGGGAAATTTAAATTTTCTTTAATTTAATTATTTATGAATTACAATATTTTAACACAAATAAAAATAATAAAAAATAAATATTTTTGTCGGTTTTGTTGAAATTTATTTAAAAATATTAACGATACCATATCTATAAATTTCCCACAGATAATTATTCTAGAATTTTTTTTATCAATAATTATCAACATTCGACACAGTAAATAACGTGTTGTATTTTATGTTAAGCACAAATATTTCTTTGTAAAAATATGTTGTTTTTTAAATCAATCAGAATTATAGGATTTACACACTTATTATTCAGTGCCGGATTAAACAGTAAGCGGCCGCTTAGGGCTCAAAAGTCGGTGGAGCCTGTCGACGCTCAAATTAAATACAGGGTGTACCACGATATTTTACCCCGCAGTTGGCTGTTCCTTTTTACGTAGTACCGTAGCTTGGTTCGGCCATTTGAAAAATACATTAACAAATGTCAAATGTAATAAAGTATGAACCAAGTTACGATACTACGTAAGAAAGTCACGGCCAACTGTGACATGAAATACAAATACCGCTGTATACTCCGTGTCAGAAAAAGAGAAAGAATTGAATAAAGAACAAACAGATGTTCAGTGCATCGAATTGACTAAATTGGGTAGTCCTACAAATTTTATTACATCTTTTCTTGCTTTTTAAATTTATTACCAGTAAACTAGGAAATCCCTTGGTCTAGGTTTTCAAAATAGTTCAATCGCCTCTTCCAATATTCATTCACACATTTTTGTTGTTTTTTTCGCAAAGAAAAAATTAATTTTTCAAAAGGAAAATATTAATTTTGTATTTTTCAAAGTAGCAATTTTTCATTCAAAATTGCGTAATTTAAGAAATTTGACGTTAAATTCGACTATTTCCAAAAATTGTAGAAGGGCGCTAAATATTCCCCTTCAAATTCTCATAACAAGTATTTTATTTTATAAATAAATGAGAATTATAGCGAATTAATTGTAACTAGACATAACTTAGGGTCGATTTCATCAACGTCTGTTAAATTTTAACTATCAAATAAATCATAGAACCGATTTTTATATTCATAGGAACTATTATTTTTAACTGTTCATTAGGCTTAACTGAAGTTGGTAAAATTGTTCCTAAACTAATATTAAGTATTTATTTTTTAAGAAATATCAGACAGAGATAGACATTTTTTGGTAAGCTTGCTAGTTTTTCGGAAAATTAATGAAAATGTCAAAAATTTCATTCCAATATTTTTTTCTACAATTTTATAGATAAAGAATTGTACAATGTCACATTTGAAAACTTATCCATAAAATCGATGACATGCTCCAAAATTTTTGGATAGGGGGCCCGAAAACGATACCACTGCCCATCAAAAGACAGTTAAATCCGGCCCTGTACTTATTAATACAAAAAAAAGTACAAAGTTAATTCATCTCATAATTGGCCATGGATTTGGATACGTAGGGCCGTAGATTGATTCGGCCGTTGGTCACTATTACAGATCACTAACGTTTTGTTTGGAAAATACGTCAATAAATATTAAAATTAGTTAAGTATGAACCAAGTTATGGCCCTATGTACTCGAATCCATGGCCAACTCTGAAATGAAATACAAAATTGTACATCTTATAGTCGGTAAAAGAGCTATAATAATAATTGACGAATCACAAAATTTCTTTTGATTCATGATTAGTCCTAATGTTGAAAATATTGTGACTTTATATTTATAACTTAACGGTACGACTATTGTTTATTTGACAGACTGTAAGCTTTTTTTCCGAGTTAATTTTACTAGATTCTCACAGTAAACTTGATTCAGAAGAGAGGGGAGATAGATAGAGAGAGACTCTTTAATTTGATCAGTAGAACAAAGAACGCCAATATGTAATTTATGCGATCAAGTAACATCATTCTTTAAAATTGTTTTATTTCGAGCCACCTTTGTTTTTTTTTATTATTTTAATGGTGTGAGCGTACCTTTAGATTTATTTTATTATACATATTTTTATCGTATTAATTTATTATTATAAATGAGTATTTAAATATAGGCCATTGGTTATAATTTGATATAAAAATATTTTTATCTTTATTTCGTTTAGAAATCATTATTAATAAATTGATTACTTTTCATTAATATATTAATCCTTTTTCTTTTATTACTTTCAAATACGTGTTCTCCTTGTCTAGTACAATTAGATTACATACGACAAGAATAGGACAGAACTATTAAATTTTTAAATAAATCAAAAGAAATATAAATTGTAAATAGCACACAGGAAGACAAAAACAAATGGTTTTAAGATTAGTAAAATTGAATAAAAAAAATATAACTATCTCACTCTTAAGTGTAATAATTGTGTAATAATAAAGTAGGATAACATATGTATTGTTGATGTTGTCAATGTACGGTAGGTAGCTCTATAAATATCGCCTCTATTGCAAAGCGTCTTAAGGATGTTTACTCTTTTTTTTTCTGTTTATTTTCTTTTTTGTGACGTTGTCTAAATTAATATGGAAAAAATACCCAGCTGGATGCATTTTCCTTATCTAGTAGTAGGTGAAAATGGGTTGGGTGAATTTACAACTCTTCTCCAGCCGCCGCTCCACTGCACCCCCCGACAGCAATCCGAAATTCGTTACGAAGAAAAAAAAACTTAATAAACAATCGCCTGCAGCACCCCCTACCGTTTATTCCATGAAATACACAAACACTGTCTTTATCTAGCTGGAGCTGTACGAGAAAATCATACAAAAATGGCGATTGCGCTTGAGTCGTGTTCATTTGGTCGCGAACTCGTATCCAGAGTGTTTCCCGACAAGACATTGTAACATTTTTTTTTATTAAACATAACGAATATATTGAATTTGATTGAGAATTGTGTGAAAATGAGTGAAAATTGTGCTAAAGAAACTGTTAAAGAAAAACAATTAATTGAGAATCATAGCAACAATAACCACCTCCGCCATTGTGGAAACGATGATGACGTCGTCGACAAGAAGAATGCGTGCGCACCACCACCACCACCTTCACCATTGTTGCCACCACCACCGCCATCTACACAACGGAAAGTGAACGGATCCGAAATACCAACAAAAAAACGTAAAACACGACGCGGGAAATCTAAACGTCGCCATCCCTACAATCGTAAAAATGGTAATAATAATAATAACAGTAATATTAAGAATAATCATAATAATATGAATGGTAGTAGTCGAAAATTGAGTAAATTATTGAATAAACCAGAAGCACCATATAATAGTAATCAATTTTTATTAGAAGATCACGGTGATATTGAAGATTTGGATGAGAATTTAAAATATGCTGAACAAAGATCAACAACTAGTGGTGGACGTACAAGAGATTCTAGTATTAGTATTGATACAGATGGTGAATTTTATTCATCACCAGATGATGAAGAACAGTTTTTAATAAAAGATTTCGTCGATCAATATGAAAGTGTACAAGCTGAACGTTTACAATCAATGACTAAAGATGATTTAATACGTGAATATTTAGCATTAGAAACGAAAGTTGAATATCTAACGAAACGTTTAAGGAAAAAGGAGAAATCTCAACAACAACAACTACAATCACAACAATGTGATGATAACGATAATAATAATTGTAGATTAGAATTAGAGAAAGAAATCGATAGACTGATTAATGAAAATGATGCTTTAAAACGTGAATTAGCTGTGTTACGTCGTGATATTGCTACAGACAATGTGAAAAATTGTACAAGTTCAGATTCAGAAGATTCAGAAACAGACTCTGATGATTCATGTAGTTCAACAACATCAACAACATCCAGTAGTAGTAGTAATAGTAGTTGTTGTTCGAAACCAACTAGTCCAGTGATTGATTATTCGCAAACAAATGGACATTCGGCTAGTGTTGAAACTGTTTAAATTTTATTAAGAACAGAATAGAACAAAGTCTTTCACAAAAGTGTTGATCGATAAAAGTTTATTATACCAGTGTTGATTCATTCCTTGATATTTTAATGACTGTTTTACTTTTTTTTTGCATTTTTTCGTCTATAAGTTTGCCCGCTTCATATACATACATAACAGGCAATTGGAATTAGAAACATAGGACATTATCGAATATTTATTAAATCCTATATTACTAGATCTAATTGTCAATATTAGAGAACAAATGTAGGCCATTTTGCTGTTCCTTTCCTCCGCGAAATATGTAATACACACAAATAGAAAATCTTTTGCACACACACATCACAAGATTTATTTTGCTAATTTAAATGTAACTCTTGAGAGTCTCGTAATTATTATTTTAAATAGACGTATGTTTTTGTATTGAAAATATGTAGATAGAATTAGAATTTTAAATTATTTCATAAAAGATTGTGTTGATTTGAAACAAGAATTGCATAGGTTTATTTACCCAATATCACCTTATCCTGCAAGAATTGTAACATTTATTGTAAACAAACATGACAAAATTTTATCATCAATTGGTAAATTTGACAATTTTCCCTTTAGTTTTAACTTTAGATGGGGGCGCATTCGGATTCACGCCTTTATAAAAGTCTTTTAACAAGTTCATGGCTTCATCAGCACGATAACCACCTTTGATTGTTGTTATTGTTGGTGTTTTAACTGAAGCAACATCGAATACAGTTTGTCCACCGAAACGATCATTTTTACAACTATAAATAATATTTTTAACATTTAAATCAATTAGTACCGACATGCACATAATACAAGGTTCTACAGTAACATAAACTGATGATAATTGAAATACTTGTTTGTAATCCAATTGATTGTCGTTGCAATAATCAAAAATTTGTTCGATACAATTAATTTCAGCATGTCGGGTTGCATTTTTAGTTTCATTAACTGTATTCCGACCAAATGCTAAGATTTTCGTATTGTCATAGACAAAGATACAACCAACTGGAACTTCCTGTTTCGATAATGCTTCGTAAGCAGATTTAAAAGCTGCTTCCATAAAGTTTTTTTCAATTTCTGATAACAATACAGATGATTGTGCTGATTCGGGTGTTGTAGTTGACATTTTTTGTTATTCTTGAAAATATTTCATTAAATTGTTCGTTTTAAATAAACTCTCCGCCTTTTCAAACCATTTATCTCTATTGCCAGCTATTGGACTCGGATGTAACAAATACAATATTTTTATATTTTCGATTAAATTCGCCTTTAAAACATCTGTGGTCCTTTTCTCCACATATTTACCAATACACACGACAATTTCCGGTTGTAATAATTCGATAATTTTCAAATAATATTTGTCACAAATATTCTCCAATTGTTTAGGATCCTATAAGAGATTAAAAAATTAGTATTATTTAATTGTTGATATTAAAAAGAGCCACCTTTAAATCAGATGGTGTTATATTAACACCACTTTGTTTCATAAACGCTAACGGACAGTAATTATAAACGAAAGCATGTTGGAAGAATCTTTCCGGAAAAGTAAAAGTATGTTTAAAAAAATGCCATAAACGACTACCACTTTCTTCACTACGTTTACATTGAAAACCATTTATTGGTCGTGTTGGACATTCTTTTTCCGGTTTATTCACAATACCATTCACTATACCTAACCATTCACGTACTGATTTAATCTCACCGAATGGTACACCAGTTTGGCACATACCAAACGGTCCAGGATTCATACCGACAAATAATAATTTCTTTTTATTTGTACAATATTTACGTACGTATTGTTCATATGGATCAAATGCATATTCTAATGGATTATAAACGTATGCAACTGGTGATGTAAATTTCAAATCTTTCAATTCAACAATAAAGTCACGGTGAAGATTTATAAATTGGTCATCAATTAATTGTGTATTATTCGATAATTGTTCATTATTTACAGTATTTGAACGGAATTTTTTTGATGTGTTACCATCCGAATTTGATGTTTCTAAGGCTCTGGTGACTTTTGAACGTAACATTCTTGAAATCGGTTTCATAATCTGTTTTAATAACTAACCTTTATTCATCTATAATTTCTTTGAAACTTTCGAATTTTTCTGAACATAACCTCTTTCTTTAAGAAATTTCAACAATCACTGTAGTAATTTTGCTTGCGGCAAGTTGGTAGCAAAAATAACGGGTAACACAAATTGAATTGGGTATCTAAATGGTAATCTAGATGGCAAAATTGAACAATCTACGTGATTATTATAATTATTACATCGAATATAAGGTAGAAATTTTAATTTTTTGAGAAAAATAAGCATATTTTTGTAATAAATCTAGTGATAGTATAAAGTTTTGAACCGATTGCCAACTTTATCCTTTAACAACTTTGAACTTTCACATGTAATTGGTAGTAAGATCAGCATCGTTACGTTGGTATCAATGGCGCTTGTTTACATGTCAAAAAATAACCTCAATTTTTATGAATTTAAATGTGTTGTTTTCAATGAGTGATGTTTTTAACGTATTTTCGGTGGTTTTTATTATTTATTGATTTTTATAATAAATATTGGCTTCATAAACATTTCTTGTGAACTGTAATAGTTTTCATTAGTGCTATTTTGTTATCAGTAAAATTAAAATTAACTTTAATTTCAGTTTTTAAGTTACAGTACGTTTTATTATAATGGCGTCAAATGATATGGACAATAATATTCATAATAATGGAGTATAAATTCTATATTTTATTTAACCAGTTATATATCTTTATTTATTTTAGAGTACATCCATCAAAAAATTGGGACGTTTGATTGTTTGTAATAATCCCCTGGCCCAAAAAATTATTGAAAACGTACATATTTCTTTCAGAAATGCTAATTTGATTTTGAATCACCCGGAAGAGGTAAAAGATGCAGCATTTTCTATATTATTGAAAGAATGTACAAAAATAGTAAGAACAGTGAAAGCTATTTAAACTACACCTAACTCTTTTTACACGGTAGGTACATTTGTTAAAAAAACATGAAAAAAACTTCTGGATATGTTCCACAACTTTAAAAAATCGTGTGAGATAAAAAAAAAACTAAATATTTTTCCAAAAAATCGTACATAAAAGTAATAATGGAATCCATATTACATATTTATAACACAAAAACAATTCGTTATTAGTGAAAATTCAGTCCATAAGTACTTACAATCAGGGCCGTTCTTAGGGGTATTGCCGCCTGCGTGCAAAGGTCTCAACTGCTGCCCCTATATTTATTAGTATACAGGGTGTTTGGTCTATGTATGGTGACTTCTATTCTAAGAAACTCCTATTAATCGACGAGCGATTCGAAAAATATTTTGAGGATTTGTAGTAGAGTCCCCAAGGAACATTTTAGCAAAATTAGAACCTCGTAGCTCATTTCAAAGTTGGTCAAAAATGATCGTTTTGGACAATGTCGCAATTTTAAAAAAACGAACAAAACACGCAGAACGACTAGAAATGTCTCAGAGGCCTTGCCAACATTGATTTTTTTCATTTTTCTCCACTGTATTTTAGAGAAAATACGAAATATTTCCACCTGTTCCAGAATAAAATGGCGAAAAACGAAAAACATCAATTTTGGGAGGATCCTAAAGTCATTCTAAGTCGTTTTGCGTGTTTAGTTCGTTTTCGAAAATCGCTACATATCGTTAGAAAAGAGCGATTTTTGACCAACTTCCAAATGAGCTACAAGGCTTACGCACCCTCCTACAAATCCTTATAATATTTTTCGAATCGCTCGTCGACTAATAGGAGTTTCTTAGAATAGAAGTCACCATACATAGACCAAACACCCTGTATTATACTATACAGGGCGTCCCGTAAGTCGCACCCTTGCTCCTTCGGGGCAGATAGTGGGTGAAATTCTAAGGTGAAAAGTCCTGTAGCATTTTGAATTAATTATATCAAGTAGCCAATCAGGTGCTCTCTTACTTTGAACGACTCTCGCGCCAGCCTGCTAACTGGTCCGCTTCCTACGTCCTTCCGTCAAGACTGTTTCCTTCTCTCTTTTTATCGCTATATCGAGCAGCTGATTTGGTTATATGATTTAATTAATAACTGATTATGTGTGCGTCAGATAAAAAAATGGTACAGGAATTTTCACCTTAGAATTTCATCCCTTATCTGCTCCTTAGCAGGAAATGCGCGACTTACGGGACATCCTGTATTAGTAATCGGCCACCCTTTGGGGCGGCCGCCTGTGTGCGGGGCACGCACTGCACGCCCGCTAGGAACGGCCCTGCTTACAATATATAAAAATTTAAACTGAAAGTAGGAATAACAATTATTGAAAATTATTTATTGCATCCTATGGACTGCATACTTTAACGGCCAAAAAAGAGACCCAATCTTGAGTGAGAATCCCACAAATGTTTTCGTTCTTGTAAGTCACACTGTTTCTCTCGTGAGGGTAACAATGTTGGTAGGTAAGAGGTATTGGAGCCAGTTTCAGCAATTTCAAATTTATAGAAAATATTTTTCTATACAGCTAAGTACCCTAACCCCATCCTTTTTATCTGATTGAATATCTTTCTTCTCAAATTTAACCGTCCTCATAAGCCTGGTTTACACAGCCGCACGCAAACGGGTCTTTTTTTACCATTTCTGTACAACGTGATAAATAAAAAGGTGATAATAGAACTCCCAGCACTTCCAGGATGGCAAAGTAAAGAAACCATAATGTGGACCAAGTTACTAACACATTTGTGGGCATAAAACGACCGACTTTTTTTTACACTGACAGAATTAGAATTGAAATTTTTCCTTGAGATTCATGCTAGAATAAGAAATTTTCTGTAAAAAAGTAAATTGGTGAACCGTGTTATTTCAAAATCGTGTAAAAAAAATACGTTGTTAAAAAAAGTTGGGTGTATATCAATTTGTTATTTTAAAGAATGTTTATTATTTTAGAGAAACTAGTGAATATAGACAACATACTCAACGATATAAAAAATAAGCATCATTTCTATTAGAATTGAAAAAAATATTTTTGGGACTCGTACTGGAATAAGAAATTCGTCTAAAAGAGTAAATTGGTGTTACTTAAAAATCGTGTAAAAAAGACCTTGTAAAAAAGAGTTAGGTATGAATTTAGACAGCATACTTAACAAGTTAATAAGCGTCTTAGTTACGGATGGGCCAGTTACACATTTACTTCTAGTAAACAAATAAAATATAATTTACGTAAGTATCAATGCTAGCTAGCACAAGGGATGGTTGCTAAATCTGGGGCAAATTGTCGAGTCTATAAAAGAGACCTCCATTAGACTACCACGCAGAAATGAATGCTGAGAAATTTGAGCATAAATGCTCGTTCTATCCCTTAGCATATCTCAATGTCGTCGAAATTGGAGAGGGACACCCGAGAATGTTTCCTTTTAGGTTAAAATTAGTTAGATTAGGAAACAGTTTGACTCATAAATATTTGTATGCATTTATGTTAATGGCTATTGCATCAAAAATTATGTACAACATAAGGAATAATAAGATAGTTGATGTGAAAGAAATATTTTTTTTTAGATATACCTTTTTATTATTGAAATATCAGCTGAGTTACGTAAGATGAAAATTTCTTATGCCAACTCCCATATTTGCGAGTAATTAGAAAAATATTTCAAAAATTTGTAGGTGCTGCTTGGAAATTATGATATTTTGCAAAATTAGAGCTCATTTTAAAGTTGATAAAAAAAAACGTTCGTTTTGTACTGGGTCGCGATTTTCAAAAACGACTAAGAATGACTCGGAGATTCTCCCAACATTAATTTCTTTCGTTTTTCTCCATTGCGTACTAGAAAAAATCAATGTTGGGTCAAATAAGAGTGACTCAAGTCACTCTTACTTGTTTTGCGTGTATAGTTCGTTTTTGAAAATCGCGCAATAACACGAGCATTTTTTGACCAACTTTCAATGAGCTACGAGGTTCTAGTTTTGCTAAAATGATCTTCCGCCATGAAGCTTTGAAATAATAGGAGTTGTCATAAGAACTTTTCGTGTTAAGTGACTCGCTCGGTATATCTAAAAAAAATGGGGGCCTTTGAGGCTTATTGACGGGGCCTCTATGCGACGGAGCCAGTCCGCTACTGATTAAACGATTTACAGAATGCTCGATATTAATTTAATAATAAAGATATAGACTGATATTAAACGCATTAATATTTTACAACAATTTCCAATAAGAACTTTTCAATTACAGAAAAGTTATAAATAAAAATGGAACAATAAAAGAAAGATTAATGATTGTGAAATCAATAGAATTTTCAGTATATTATCCGTATATCGACTGAAAATGTCACGAAATTTATTCTATTGCATCATAGAAATTACAAAATTTCTATCATTGGCACCATCTCATAAACAGAATGAAAACCAATTAAAATACCTTCGAATTGTGATGTTTTTATTGTTATTCGGATTACAATTATTGAATTCTTGTGAAAAATTAATATTCTACATTACCATATTTTTTCATATTAGTGGTATTGTTGATATCATCATTGATTTATTCGCTTTATTATTCTTATTTGAAACAATGATAATTGGTGCGATAATTAATCGAAATGAATGGAGAAATTTTTATCAAAAACTCAATATTATAACTGAATTTAAAACAAAACAAACAATTATATTAATACCAATTATTGCATTTATTCTAAATCAATTAATTGTATGCTGTAAAATAATAAAACTTACAGGATTTTGGATATTCTTTCGTTATTATTTCGGTATGTGTTTTGCTGGTGATTATTTGAATATTTATGTAAATCTACTCGTTTACATATTAATATTAATTCTAAGTCAACAGAAATATTTGAATATGGAATTAAAGAATTGTGTACGGAATACGAATTTGAATCATTTAAAAAAATTAAAAAATAATTTCTATTCACTTCATGATTTATTAAAGATTGTTAATAAGATTTTTGGTAAACCATTTTGTTGGATTCTCGGTTATTGGAGTTTCTTTATTTTACGATTATTTTATTTATATTTATTTATAATACAAGGATCACAGAAAATCGATTGGACTATCCATGCAACATTATTTAATTTATTCTTCGTTATGGTATCATTCCGATTAATTATATCAATCAATTTATTAATATTGTATTTGTAGATAAGCACAGCTATTGTAATTTGGTTATGCCAACAATTATTAGATGAATCTGATGAAACTGTCGCGATTATTGAACAACTTCAACGTAAATTCACTGAAAGACTTCAACCTGTTTATTATTTAGAATTAAAAGAATTACTGGATTGGAGACGTTATAATCGTCCAATATTTACAGCTGGTGATTATTTTACAATTAATAAAAAAACATACTTTGATATATTCGGTCAAGTATTCAGTATGATCATTGTTGGATGGCAGTTGTATAATATCAAACTTTTCCATTAATTATAAATTTGTAAAACTATAATTAACAAACAAAAGCGTCCCTTGGAGTTTTTTTGATTATTTATAAATGCACAGAAATAGAAACGTTGGGGAGGATACGGACTGAAACTATTTCAGAAATGTGTTGAAATTAGCTACAATTTGCTTCATTTAGATCTTAGAGGCTTCACTTGATTCCCCAAAATCGCACTTATTGTAACAGATAAATGATGGTATTCTGAACTATTATCAAAATATCACCAGATACAGTATAGTTACAGTTTGGAGTTGTATAAGATCAGTTTTAAAGCACTTATGTTGTTGCAATAAAAAATAGAGTGATTCTTAATTGTTAATTTACCCTTACCGATCTCAAAACCGCAGGAAAGACCACAATTAGATAGTTCTTGATTCATTAAGGCTATGATGGAGTCAAGACTCGTTTTAGTGTCTGAAAACGTGATAATTTTTAATCACTGATTTCTTGCTAGTTTTCTGAGATATTGCAAGTCGGTAACCAGCGTTGAATTGGGTGTTTCACGGTGCATCCGATAGAGTTTTCCATTTTGGAAAATATTCACTAAAGTGCAGAGGAAAATGTAGGAGCATGTCAAAATTTTTTAAATTCACGCCATTTCTACAAAACTTTGTCGGATGCACTGTGAAGCACCCAATTCAACTCTACAAAACATTGTCGGATGCACTGTGAAACGCCCAATTCAACGCTGATTATCGCGTATGAATATCTCAGAAAACAAGCGAGAAATTGATGATAAAAAATTGTCACTTTTTCAGACACCAATACGAGGCCTGACTCCATCATAGCCTTAAATTACAACTTCTTAGACGGCGATTCGATAATTGATAATTGGACGAGAATCGAGAGTGAAATTTCAAGGACGCGTCACGTTTATTAGACACGTTTCGTTATATGATAGAGAAGAAAGATATAGAGAGAATGAGAAAGAACTATACATGGAAGTGGAGCAAAAGAGGACGACTTAAGGGGGAGTTGGACTAAAAGATCGAATTAGCGTGCGAAACTTATCAATTTTCAAACAACGATATATCGGTTATTTTTTAAGATATTGTGAAATTTAAACGTGCGTTGGATAGAGCATTTCAAGGTGCATGTCCTGAAGCTTTCTATTAAAGAAAAAAACTGTTGGACCATGTTTTTTTGTACATTTTCCTTCATAATTGGCTAAAAATTGGCCAATATGATTGATTTTAAATATCTATTGAGTGATTTAGATGGAAAACGATGAGATCTTTCCAAATCTTGAAGAATTTTCCCGATACGTTTGTTAGTTTTCCCAATTTTGAAGAAAATTAAATGACCTTTGATCCAAGATATAGGGCACAATTTTAAAGGTAGAATTTCCTACTCTTGTTTTTAGAAAGATATTGTAAGGGCGGAGGTAATAAAGCTCGCTTTTCAGAAAATTTTGAAAATTACGTGATTTATTGGAAAATTTGGAATCCCATTTTCACCTGTTATTTACAGCTATTAAAATTAATTAATTTGACCGATAATTAGTATCAAAATATAGGAAAATCGATTTTCTTTTACGACCATATCATAATAATGAAAAATATTTGAAAATCTGTCCGTAGGTAATTTTCTTAACCAAGCGTGTTTGCGCTGCGAGACGTATTGTCGGTGTGATTTAGTCCGCATATCTGGTATAAACCGGATAGATGTGGTACATTACAACAACAATACGTCTCGCAGAGCAAGCACGCTTGGTTAAGAAAATTGCCCACGGACAGGTTTTCAAATATTTTTCATTATTATGAGATGGTCGTGAAAGAAAATCGATTTTCCTATATTTTGATACTAATTATCGGTCAAATTAATTAATTTTAATAGCTGTAAATAACAGGTGAAAATGGGATTCCAAATTTTCCAACAAATCACGTAATTTTCAAAATTTTCTTAAACCCGAGCTTTATTACCTCCGCCCTTACAATATCTTTCTAAAAACAAGAGTGCATAATTCTATCTTTAAAATTGTGCCCTATATCTTGGATCAAAGGTCATTTAATTTTCTTCAAAAATTGGAAAAACTAACAAACGTATCGGGAAAATTCTTGAATATTTGGAAAGATCTCATCATTTTCCATCTAAATCACTCAATAGATATTTAAAATCAATCATATTGGCCAATTTTTAGCCAATTATGAAGGAACATGTACAAAAAAACATGGTCCAACAGTTTTCTTTATCATTCCGAATTTTATCAGATTTTTCTTTAATAGAAAGCTTCAGGACATGCACCTTGAGATGCTCTATCCAACGCACGTTTTAATTTCACAATATCTTAAAAAATAAGCGAAATATCGTTGTTTGAAAATTGATAAATTTCGCACGCCAAATCGAGCTATCTCTACAACATACCCTTAAGGTACGTTTTCGTTGAGAGCAGCCGGCAGCCACTGCCGGCGGTGGCTATTGATGGCCGCTGTCCGGCAGCGCGTCGTGAACGAAACCGTCAACACGTATTTCTCATAAGAGCAGTCCTTTTCAGCCGCTCTGGCAGCTGGCGGCCGCTGCCGGCAGCTCTCAACGAAACCAGGCCTTTAGACAGAACGATAGTATAAAATAGTTTCGTGAGATGCTCTCTCTCCCTCTCCCCCACCTCACCCACTTTGCCTCACACTAAATCTATCTTATCCTTTGTTTTTTAAAAAGTTTCACTTCACAGATAAATGGTGATATTCTGAACTACTATGAAAGTATCACCAGATACAGAATACCACCTAAAGTAGGTATAGTTACAGTTTGAAGCTGTATAAAACCAATTTTAAAGCACTCATGTTGTTTCAATAAAAGATAGAGATGATTCTTAATCTTAATTGTTAATTAACCCTTGCTGATGTCAAAACAGCAGTAAACACCAGAAATAGATAATTCTTGAATTTTTGAAATAAAACGTTTTAGATGGCGATTCGATAATCGATAATTGGACAAAAATTGAGATTGAAATTTCAAGAACGCGTCACGTTTATTACGCACAATTTTGTTACACGAGAGAGACGAAAGATGTAGAGAGAAGGCGAAAGAGCTATACATTGCAATGTCACGGAAGTAGAACAAAAGAGATAGAATAAGATGAGTTGTGAGATGCTACCACCTCTCTTTTTCTCACACTAAATTTCTCTTATCCTCTGTTTTTTAAAAAGTGTCAATTGCGAATCATTTTCATGATTAAAAAACGTTCAGAATCGGTCTCTTTCTAAATTATTATTCTATAGATGGGGAATCAAAGAAATTGACCTGTCGTCCCTATATTTCTAATTACGGTTGTCAGTGCAGTATATTCTTATTATTAATAAGATTAATAACAAAAACAAAATTTATTAAGGAATTTTTGGGAACACTACAAGACAACAAGTTTATTTAAATCTAATTTAAACCAACAACATTATTATTAACAAAAACATATTGATTTTGATAAAATTGGATCTACCACAAGCTGTAATTTCTTTCTCCTGAAATTTTTTTTTTTTTTTCAATAAAAATTAATGTGTTTATAGTGAAAATTCTTACCAATGGATGCTCATTAAAACAACCAACTAGTCTTCGTCTGAATAAATTATTTAGATAAGATTTCTGACACGGATAAATTGTTTGATTATCATAATCAATCTCTTCAGAATCTGTTGAATAATACACCGATTTCGTTCTCGGTACTGTTGCATTTATTGCAATAAATAATAGATTACTATACGGTATTTTCTTCAAATAATACGGCCTGAAATTGTTTAATTAATTCTAATTATTGTATTAAGTTGAATTCTCTTCACCTTGTAGCTTCAATTTCAATAGGATAATTGTCGTGTAGAAATAATTGTTGTTGTAAAATGTACAAATTTTTTTGTTTTTCGCACGGATAATATCTGAAGGGATCTTCTTCTTCTTCACCATCATCGTCATCTGCCTCATCAGTACCGTTATCACTCGTGTTTTCATTAGTTCCAAAACGGATTTCTTTCAACATTTCAATAGTCTCATTAATATCCTGATAGATGATATAAGAGGCTCTTCTAAAACCGAAATATTCTTCAGCATTACTAAAGATCGGTGTTAGAAACTCATTTAGACTAAATTCAAATAATAACCAAGATATTTTCATGATGAACCAATCAAATGTTAAGCGTAAATAACTGATGGGCTGTAATTAAATTTTCAGTTGTGTTGCTATAAGGGAAACGCCCCAAGTATCCCTCTTTTTCTTCTTGCATTTCAGAAAATAACTTTAGGGTTTCTTTTCAGCCCTTTTTATTGTTTTAGTTTTTGATATTTCAGAAGAAGAAAAGTACTTGGGGCTGTTTTTGTCAAGATAAAAATGATTTTACCGTTAATAAGGTGTATGCGTTATTGCTTGAATTCTTCGGTTTTTTGCATAAAGATTGAAAATCGTACAATGTAACTGCTTCAAAGATCGATTCATTTAACATTGAATCCATAATATCACCTTCAATTTCACCGAAAAATCGACCGATATAAGCATCATCTTCAGCAATTATTATATAACCGTTATTATCAATAATATAGCAATCTAGTGTTGTATCACATGTACCACATTCAGGACATTGTTTCTATAAAAGGAATCCAACATTTATCTTATTCCAGGCTTGATACAGGTAAAGTCATCCAGGCACACAATGATAAATCTGTACAGTTCTTTCCCCCCCGATTTTCCGTAGTGTGTATGGTCGAAAACTGTGCAGTTTTATCAGTCGAGCTAAGACTACTAAGTAGATGATTAGGTTTATCTGCAGAGCTTAAACTGTGCAAATAAATGGCTCTCACCGGATTAACAACAAAGGGGGACAAGGACAGACACTCTAAAAGGGAGTATTTAGACTTGAACGGACGGAAAATAGAAAGAAAATAACTGTACAGATTTATCGTTGTGTGTATGCAGGGCCGTTCTTAGGGGTATTGCCGCCTGCGTGCAAAGGTCTCAACTGCTGCCCCTATATTTATTAGTATACAGGGTGTTTGGTCTATGTATGGTGACTTCTATTCTAAGAAACTCCTATTAGTGGACGAGCGATTCGAAAAATATTTTGAGGATTTGTAGTAGAGTCCCCAAGGAACATTTTAGCAAAATTAGAACCTCGTAGCTCATTTCAAAGTTGGTCAAAAATGATCGTTTTGGACAATGTCGCAATTTTAAAAAACGAACAAAACACGCAGAACGACTAGAAATGTCTCAGAGGCCTTCCCAACATTGATTTTTCTCATTTTTCTCCACTGTATTTTAGAGAAAATACGAAATATTTCCACCTGTTCCAGAATAAAATGGCGAAAAACGAAAAACATCAATTTTGGGAGGATCCTAAAGTCATTCTAAGTCGTTTTGCGTGTTTAGTTCGTTTTCGAAAATCGTTACATATCGTTAGAAAAGAGCGATTTTTGACCAACTTCCAAATGAGCTACGAGGCTTACGGACCCTCCTACAAATCCTTAAAATATTTTTCGAATCGCTCGTCGACTAATAGGAGTTTCTTAGAATAGAAGTCACCATACATAGACCAAACACCCTGTATTATACTATACAGGGCGTCCCGTAAGTCGCACCCTTGCTCCTTCGGGGCAGATAGTGGGTGAAATTCTAAGGTAAAAAGTCCTGTAGCATTTTTAATTAATTAAATCAAGTAGCCAATCAGGTGCTCTCTTACTTTGAACGGCTCTCGCGCCAGCCTGCTAACTGGTCCGCTTCCTACGTCCTTCCGTCAAGACTGTTTCCTTCTCTCTTTTTATCGCTATATCGAGCAGCTGATTTGGTTATATGATTTAATTAATAACTAATTATGTGTGCGTCAGATAAAAAAATGGTACAGGAATTTTCACCTTAGAATTTCATCCCTTATCTGCTCCTTAGCAGGAAATGCGCGACTTACGGGACATCCTGTATTACTAATCGGCCATCCTTTCGGGCGGCCGCCTGTGTGCGGGGCACGCACTGCACGCCCGCTAGGAACGGCCCTGTGTGTATGAGAGACTTAAGATCGTACAGAGACACGATTTGTAATCTCCAAGACTCGTCTTTTAAAATTGGCATGAACGAATTGGAAACCAACAACAGAACCAGGTGCTTCCCGGCCGGCATCATTCGGAAAAATCGCAAAACTCCCAGTTACTAACAATTCTTCATCATCATCTCTTTCAAACGGTACCGAATACACGAACGATTCACGATCGTATTGACGTTGAATAACAGCACTTTTATACCATGTTTCATCGATAGCGTACCGATGACGATCACCAAATTTTCTATAGATTAAACATTATGATTAAAAGTGAATTAGATATAAATTTAATCCAATACTTTTGTGTAACATTTTCAACATCTTCATTGATGTATTCCCATCGAGTTAATCCGCTCATTGTTGCAACAAATCTTAGTGTAGCATTGAAACGCTCAAATAAATGATATTCACTTTGTTGATAAACCCAACGTTCTTGGAATGCACTTAATGTATTTTTAGCATCGAATACTAATCTTTGTACTAATTCACGATCACAATAATAATCATCATCACCGTGCGTCTTACGGCCACATTCAACTAAAACGAATTGTTATTGTAAAACTAGGTACTAACTCAATAAACTACTAATTAACATTCAATAAAGCCATCGCATAACAACTAAGAAAAGTTTAGAACCTCGACTTTTAATTTAACGCACCAATGCTACATTAAACATTAGCATTAATCAAGATCTGCAGGATTTTTCAACTCAGCGCAGTCTAACAGGCTTGTACATATTTTTTAAATCCCATTAACAGAATGCTTATGACAGTGATCGTAACTATAGCTGCCTTGGTGCAAGTTACGATCACTGTCATAAGTTAACAGCGGGATTTGCCCGCATTTTCACGCAGGTGACGTCGCTGACCTGAACTATCTTATATGTCAGCGCTCTCCAAATGTATTCGATCTTCATCGACCTTTCAATGGAGTAATACGTTTATTTGTTGCGACTGTAAAACTCATTCAACGTATTTGGTGAAGTGAGTGAGTGACGTCACGTAGCTGATTATTGCTACATCTTCGTAAGCGCAGCGAGTAGGTAGCTTCAAGTACTTGGTGAAATACAAACATTTACGTTAAGATTATAGTAAAAATCGAGTCACGTTTGTCTATGGCGTGTGCTCACAATAATCGCGCGATAATCTAAACTAAATTTACGTTCCCGCTACGTCACAAGTTATGGTAGTGACACACAGGGTATGAGCAAAAAATGGCGTTTTCTCAAAAGCACAGGTCTGTTAGACAGCGTTGAATTGAAAAATTGAGGAGGCGTTAACATTAACATTAACACTGTTGCGTTAAGCCAAAGATCGTGGGTTCGTATCCCACTCAGGGCTCAAAACTTTTCTTAGTTCTTATGCAATGATAATGGCTTTATTGGATGTTTATTGGTAATAATTCCATAAATTTTATACCATTTGCTAGATTCTCTGTTTCGCCATTTTCAACGCCAACGTACTGTTTTTCCCATCGAAAATCATCATCGTACATCTTACCCAAAAAATGCAACATCTCCTCTTCCGGTGATGGAAACTCGTGACCTTCTAAATAGTGATATCTACAATACACCCTAGACAAAAAAAAAATATCAATGATTTTTGTTAGATTTTCACTTTATTTAGACGATTTTACCATTTTGGATGGATCTTCCAATTGGAACCTTGAAAGAAATCGGTAATTTTGGCACCAGTATGTCGATTTTTTGATATTTCATCGCCTACATGCAAGAAGTAATCACCGTACTTATCGGGGAATGCTAAGGCAATCGAAAATGGTGTACTTTTGATTGGTGCAAAATAATAATCATAGATTTGTCGTGTTACACGACGCATATCATCATAATGATATTTGACTGGAACATTCTGGATGGTACCTTTAGAACCGTTAACTAAAGCTTGTCGTAATGCTAATAATGTCTCATCGATAGCTCTTGGTGGTAGATTATTATCAAGTGGTTCCACTTCCATTATATCAATACTGTTGAAATTTTCTGTTAATTTACCTTCAAACTATAGATACGTTAATTGATATACTTTCAATTAATCCTAATTACTTACAACAGGTCTAAGATCTGGATGCATCAAGATATACCCATTGTTACTTACAATAAAAACATAAGCATTCACACCGACTTTATATGGTAATGTTAATTTTTCTATATCATCAATGGGTACATCTGTTCCAGCAACACCTAATAATTCAGCACGACGTGATGAATTATCTTTATTTGCTCTAGTATCAAAAGCTGGTACTGCTACAGATGTTAATAAACGATAAGGCTCATTGATTTGATCATCTTTCTTATCGTCATACTACAAAACAAAATCGAATTATTCTCAAATGAGATGATGTGAAGATGCTTTACTGTTAGATCAGCATAAGCATGCGTCCAAGATGGTGGATGTTCAACACCCTGCAACACCAATGGTCTTGCTATCACATTGATGTACTGTAGAACCGATACTGTTACTTGTTCTAAAGTTTGGACATGAGTGTAGTAACCTGGAAGAATTTTTGGGCATTTTTGATAATGTTGGGAAAGCTTTGTTACAACGTTAGTCTCTTGGTCAATTACTCAATTATAGATAAAACCCGACCAGAAATCGTTCTAGAATTGCCTGAAGTACCATGATGACCTTTTCAGGTTGAAATAACCTCACGAGTTCCAAAACTGGAGAGAATGAGGATATCCTTGTTCAATAAAAATTTATTTCAAAACAGGTCTAACTGAGGTTGTTTTCGGAATAACCTTATGAAATAGCTAATTCTTTGGTACCAGGTCATCTTATTCAGGTCAAACTGAGGTTACTCTTAGGATAACCTTAGCAATAAAGAGTCGTTTCTCATGAGGCCATCCTGATAAGGTTAGGATAAAGTGATTCTCAGGACAGCCTCATAGAATAATAAATTAGCTAACGCCCCATCCCAACTATACGTCACTCCCTCATCCTACCAGTAACTAGCTCTTCAACTAGATGGCACTATTTGTTACAGTTCACTTGTAGTACCTTCTTGTCGCTGTTTTAATACTATCATATGCAACGAATGACGGCTACTACGTGATTTTCCGTTTCTAAGATTATTTCTCCTCGAGACGTTTCTTATTTAGATTAAGTCCCGCGAGTAAATTTTGTTCCATTGGTGGACCATCTAACTCTCAGGATACCCTGATATGGTCCATATCAGGTCCCTATGAATATTTATACTAGTTATCGAATTCCCGACTGACAGCTGAGTTCAAAACTCAAAAGAAAGATGGCGCAAAATAACTTTTTTAAAATCTTCGTCTTCCTGTCGATGTTGATTGTAAATTAATTAATGAATATTAAGCCATAGCATCGTTTTAACGACAGAGAATAGTTTACTTCTTCGAGTTGAAGTTGGACTCCTCGATAGCTCAGTGGTAAGAGCAGTCATCTGGTTAACGAGAAGTCGTAGATTTCAAGTTTCATCCGAAGAACCAAACTTTTCTCTACCGTAAAAGAGACGATAAGGCTTAGTTAGAAGACCGGCATTCATAACCCTTCTCAAATTTTGAGGTAGACGAACAGCATTCGTATCGCTTGGCTGAAATTCAAATACTCGACAGTGATTAGCAAGGTTCCTTGATAGCTCAGTGATGTGAGCAAATGTTAAAAACAATGATGAGGCTTAATATTCATTAATTAAATAGTGTTAGTGTTTACCTCGGTTGGCGCAAGACATCCACCGAATCTCTTCAGTATTAGTGACCTCTCTACCAATTAAATATGTAAATATTCGTACAGGAATACTACCATCATGTAGATAATTGTGGCGTATTAGTATATCACTCCAATTTCTCGATACACCATCAGTGATTAACATAATGGCTTGATTACAACTTGAACTATCATCACTACAACCACGTAATTCTCTGTACTGGAAAATTGAATATTTGTTACAAGTGATGTGACAATAGAGAGTTTTCGCCTGTCACCGATACGTTATAAACTCTCCGTTAAAGCTTATAAACATATCGTATGACGTGTACTTTACGATATTTTCAGAAATAACGGAACCAATGACTGCATGCATACGTGCCACTATAACGATTAAATCTTTAAGGGTATGTTGTAAAGATAGCTCGATTTGGCGTGCGAAATTTATCAATTTTCAAACAACGATATTTCGCTTATTTTTTAAGATATTGTGAAATTAAAACGTGCGTTGGATAGAGCATCTCAAGGTGCATGTCCTGAAGCTTTCTATTAAAGAAAAATCTGATAAAATTCGGAATGATAAAGAAAACTGTTGGACCATGTTTTTTTGTACATTTTCCTTCATAATTGGCTAAAAATTGGCCAATATGATTGATTTTAAATATCTATTGAGTGATTTAGATGGAAAATGATGAGATCTTTCCAAATATTCAAGAATTTTCCCGATACGTTTGTTAGTTTTTCCAATTTTTGAAGAAAATTAAATGGACTTTGATCAGTAATCTAGGGCACAATTTTAAAGATAGAATTATGCACTCTTGTTTTTAGAAAGATATTGTAAGGGCGGAGGTAATAAAGCTCGGGTTTAAGAAAATTTTGAAAATTACGTGATTTGTTGGAAAATTTGGAATCCCATTTTCACCTGTTATTTACAGCTATTAAAATTAATTAATTTGACCGATAATTAGTATCAAAATATAGTAAAATCGAGTTTCTTTCACGACCATCTCATAATAATGAAAAATATTTGAAAACCTGTCCGTAGGTAATTTTCTTAACCAAGCGTGTTTGCTCTGCGAGACGTATTGTTGTTGCAATGTACCGCATCTATCCGGTTTATACCAGATATGCGGACTAAATCACACCGACAATACCGCTCGGAGCGCATACATGCTTGGTTAAGAAAATTACCTACGGACAGATTTTCAAATATTTTTCATTATTATGATATGGTCGTGAAAGAAAATCGATTTTCCTATGTTTTGATACTAATTATCGGTCAAATTAATTAATTTTAATAGCTGTAAATAACAGGTGAAAATGGGATTCCAAATTTTCCAAGAAATCACGTAATTTTCAAAATTTTCTGAAAAGCGAGCTTTATTACCTCCGCCCTTACAATATCTTTCTAAAAACAAGAGTAGGAAATTCTACCTTTAAAATTGTGCCCTATATCTTGGATCAAAGGTCATTTAATTTTCTTCAAAAATTGGGAAAACTAACAAACGTATCGGGAAAATTCTTGAATATTTGGAAAGATCTCATCATTTTCCATCTAAATCACTCAATAGATATTTAAAATCAATCATATTGGCCAATTTTTAGCCAATTATGAAGGAAAATGTACAAAAAAACATGGTCCAACAGTTTTCTTTATCATTCCGAATTTTATCAGATTGTTCTTTAATAGAAAGCTTCAGGACATGCACCTTGAGATGCTCTATCCAACGCACGTTTTAATTTCACAATATCTTAAAAAATAAGCGAAATATCGTTGTTAGAAAATTGATAAATTTCGCACGCCAAATCGAGCTATCTCTACAACATACCCTTAACGTAAAGCGAAAACGTCTCGCCGTTATAATCGACACCGTACAGTTTAAGACTATAACATAACGTATCGATGAGGGCCGAAAATTCTCTAATATCGAATTGTATTTACACTTGATAATAGTTGAAAGGCCTGCTCTAACGCTTGATCTACTTGTGTTTTGCCTTCTGGTTTCAAAGCACTGATGGCGTTCTTAAAAAATTGTATATTCTCTTCAGTGGCTTGTACCAGCATATCTTTATAACACGGTATTGTGAAATTTGTGTGAGTTGAATAATTCATAACGTTAATAAAATCATTATTTGAGAATGTATCTAAAATACTGTATGCTGTTAATGCGGCTATATGTTTACCCATACCGTCCATAGAACCGGAATTATCAATCAATAAAACAACATCTTTTGTACATGTAGCTGCTTCTATAAACCAAGTACGTATACGACAATCGAATTCATCTTTTTCAATTTCCTCCCATCTTTTTGCTGGATAATGCCGCATAATACCGCAACTACTACCGAAATATTGCCATGATAATGCCGGATCAGAATTGTAATTTTGTCGAAAGACCTCATCTAATGCCTCTGACCATTGTATAGCGATTGCTGTAGTGTTTTCTAAAATTCCAAAATTGTCAATTTTATTTTTGAAAGCTTCCCAATTTACCTCTATCGTAGATGTTTGTCGGAACATGAACAGAACTGTGGCTAGTATTTACTTCCAAATTATAAAAGTGTGTATCTTTGTCGACTTTTATTGGTAAATACATTGCTGTATTGAACGCTAGCTCCTCGCCTAAACGTGGTTTAGTATCCGTGTCAAATGGTGAATATTTCGAACTGTAATATTCGTAAAAGTTTTCTGTGTTGTTATAATCGAAATTTTCGGCGGCTTCTTCCGCTTTTTGCACAATACACTAAAAAAAAAAATAGACAAAATAAATAAAGATATAATCATTGATGATAATTTGAATTACCACAACAGCATCCATTTTTCTATCCATCATCCGTTCAATATCGATAACAATCTCATTCAGTAATTCTTCAGGATTCTTCTTTTCAACTTGGGCATTTAGGAATGCGTACGTCTAGAATTTATCGTGATTTTTTTTTAAAGGAATTCAAACGTTTTTCAATCGAAATTTACCCCTTGGATTTCCGAAAATTTCGTTATAGTTTTGCCAAGATTCCATAATTCATGGCCTATTTCATGAATCCATCGTGAAATACTGTTGGAAATTTAATTTTTTTGAATTGTAAATTAAATTAATTTTCTTCTACTTACGCTTCTTCTTGTAATGAACATTTTGTATGTTTTGGTAGGGTGATTAATAAAATTGTAAGAAATTTTATTATTGTAATACGGAAAAACATTATTTAGATCATTTTTTTCTTCTAATTTCGTCGAAATCAATATAGGAGAGAATGTTTGGTTTAAATATATGCTTTTATTTATAGATTTTGTAGCAGCTACAACATACTGGGTTGATATTATTATTACTATTATTCCCAGTCAGATTCACTTACAGGATGATTTTCTTATTTATTTTAATCACCTATCATTAGTAGATAACGTACGTATTGTAATTTCAAAAGGTGTAAAATATAAAACCAATAATAAGTACAATTGAATGAACTATTTACAAGAAAACAGTTCAAGTGTCCCTCTCCGATTTGGTTCTTCTGATAATCACCATAGAGGCGAACTTTGTAACTGTCAATTTTTTTTAAATTTGCTCTAGTTGTGGGGAAATTCTTGAATATTGGCTTTATTTTAGACAGTTATAAAGGAAAATGTTTGAAAATCAACAACAATAACGATCACAACACAAACATGCTTGAGTAAAAAAATTACCTACAGACAGATTTTGAAATATTTTCCATTATTATGATATGGTGAAAGCAGATAAAATTTCCAACATTTTCATATCAATCAAGACACAAATTAAATAATTTCAATAGCTGTAAATAACAAGTGAAAAAGGGGTTAAAAAAGTCCGTTAAAATCTCTAATTTTCAAAAATTTTGATTAATCGAGCTTTTTTTACCCCCTGCCAATATTTTTCTAAAAACAAAAGTATGATTCTCTAACTTAAAAATTTTGGACAGGAAAACTGCTCAATTTTTTTTTTAAATTTTTCCCCAATTTTAGGAAAACTAACAAATATATCGTGAAAATTCTTGAAGATCTGGAAAGCTCTTCTAATTTGCCATGTAAATCACTTAATAGATATTTAAAATCAATAATATTGGCTACGTTTCAGCCAATTATGAAGGAAAATGTACGAAAAAAACATGGTCTAACATTCCGAATTTTATCACATTTTTCTCCAATGGAAAGCTTCAGGGCCTGCACCTTGACATGCTCTATCCTACGCACGTTTAAATTCTACCATATCTTGAAAATAAGCGAAAAATCGTTGTTTGAAAATTGGCTACTTTCGCACGCCGAATCAAGTAACATGTGAAAACTACCCTTAAAGGGACGGCAGACTACTTATTACAAAAGAGGTGAAAGTTAGATCCACGATTTCTCGCTTCATTTTCTTACTTCATCATCAATTTTAATTAATTTTTAAGCTGACTTGCTTAGTTTTAGTTTTGCATTATAACATTTGAGCTTTTAAAAGGGGCCACATTTAGACAGTTTTGCTTGCTTTTGTGCTATAGATATTTTTCAGAATTTCAGAGACTCCACTAATAAATCAAAGGGAACAAAAAAAAGAGAGAGAGATCATCAATACTGAAGAGATAAATAAGTATTTTTCAATTTTAAAAATATTCTGAACCAATTCTGATACCCTTGAACTACTACGTCTATACAGACAAACAGACAGACAATATAATTATCAAAAATATCAATCAAAAATTCATCATTTTTCCCGAAAACTTTCGGCAGTTCAGTAGTGTACACATATTGTTATTATACCAAAATAATCTGTGTTTACTTTAAAAATAATTAAATATTAATTAATAACAAACAATAACACGAAAAGAAAGTGGCAATTAAAAAGCAATATATTGACATAAATATAGGCCAATTTTCAATGATAATCTCGACAAATCAACAATTTGATTTATTATATTTAATGATAACACCAACTGTATTATTTTTATAATAATTGATAAAATAATTGTAATCGTACTAATTAAAAAGAATAAATAATAAATAAATGGGAGAAAAATAGATGCATATTTGGTCTAAATATTGCAAAAGTAGGTGAGTTATGAAGAAATAAATATTAAAAGATTGCTCCACTTATAAGTCTAATCAATCTGCACAATCTTTATTATTATTATTTTATTATCATCATCATTATTAGTATCACAATCATTATTATTATTATTATTTTAGGATCAATACTATAAATACAGCAAAATATGACTTTTCAATTATAATAATAATTGAAATAGTTGTTGTAGTAGTGATATATTGTTGTCGTTAATTTTTTGTAATTGTTCAGTTTATGTAATTGTAAGATTTTATACTTAATTTATTCGTTAATAAAAATTGCAAAAATCATCCAGATGATGAATAGCCGTTTTATGTTCCCTCTACACATAAATTTCTTGATTAATTATTAAATATAAAAAAAAAATCGATGCATTCGTAGTGTACATGTGCAACTACACTCACAGTGTTTAAAACATCATTAAAATTAATTCGTCGTCAATTAGTAATAATAATAATAATAATAATAAATTATAGGTAGGAATATTACGACAGGTGATACTGATTTTCCAATAATTTTATTATTTATAGATTGATCATCAAATTGAAAACCGGCAACGCTATAGAAATCAACAATAATAATAAGGGTTGAAAATGACCGAAATACCAATTGTTACAATCGATCAGGGCACATTACGTGGTTCAATTCGTAACGATTTCCTTGGTGGGAAATATTATAGCTTCCAAGGGATACCGTATGGACAGCCACCGGTTGGCGAACTACGATTTAAGGTAAGTTTTGAGGATCTTCTTGTGATTATATTTAATTTTCTTTAGAACATTTTCCAATAAAAGTATATGGAAATGTTGTATATCCGGTACAAAATTCGATATTATTTACATTATTTTATATAGACGAATTATGTCATCTTGAGAAATTTATCATTCAATTTGTTTATTTTTAATAATTTAAAATAAAATACTCGAATTGTTATTATTGAAATTTGGTAATTTATTTTTATAATAATTTGATAAGAATTATATGTGTGTGTGTATGTGTGTGTATCGAACCGGGAACAATCTTTTTTGAGAGCATACACGTGTCCAATTTGAATGCAATCTGCTTTTTTTTTAGAAATTAATTAACTAATTAGCAATAATTGATTTATTGCAAAGTTGCAGGTATTCATTAATATACACGTGTTGGATATTACAACATGAAAAAAAACTTAATTTTTTCTTCTATAAATTCAATATGTAATTATTTAATGTTGTTAATCATTATTTTTTTTTAATCATCATTATTAATATTATTCTAATGGAAATCTTGACTTATATCATTGCTGGTTATTTTTTTTTTATAATAGATGTGTCTATAGTATAATTGGGAATGTCTAGACGGCTTAGCATGCCAATTGTTTAAATTATTAATTAATAATGGATAGCAAAATTAGAATTTTACATAATTAGTATTATGTATATAGATCTAAAATAATTGTTATGAATGATTAATGGTAATAGTTTAGGTTTCCGTGGATTTTTTGTGTGTAAAAATCTGTATACTGCCTGTCTCACCGTTAGAATAACGGTGAGACAGGCTGTATTAGAGTCTATTTCACCAACGTCTGTTAAATTTTAACAAACAAATAAACCATAGAAACGATTTTTATAATCATAGCAACGATTGTTTATAACTGTTCATTACGCTTAACTAAAGTTGGTGAAATCCTTCCTTAGCGAAACTCTTAACTGAAAATCTAGAATTGAATAAATTATGCGTTTTCATTATTTTTATATTTTGCAAGAAAACGGAATTGAAGGGGGACACTCCTGCCAGAAGTTTCCTTGTTTGAATTTTTTTAGTGTCGAAATTCATGAAGTGCAAGTAATGATTATGCATTAGAAAATATTTTAAAATTAATAGGTACAATGTTTTAATCTATAAGAGAATCTAATTGTTGAATTAAAATAATCTTCAAACTAAGTGAGTTTAAAGGTCAAGATGAACTCTGAAATGCATTGATAAACATTTTTGAAACTCAAATACACTCAAATTAATCATTATCATTATGATCTTATCATTTTAATCAAACATATTACGTGCATTCTTCCTCATCCAATACAGATCAAATGTTATTGAAAAAAACCGATTATCGTTTTATGTCAAAATAGCATCACTATTTGGTCTATTTGTATAGTTTTGTTGTGATAGTTTTATAAAGTATGCAATCAATAAATGAAGATCAAGATGGAGAGTAAGATTTTTATAGCATACAGTATTAAAATACGAGTCTATTTAAATTTTAAACAAATTTGAATGAAAATGAATCAATTAAGTAAATTATCCAATCATTCTATAACTTTTCATTTAAAACGTAGTTGAATGAATTAATTAAGTATTGAGAGACACTGTAAAAAGTGCAAGTTATAACAATATTCACGTGATCAAGAGGCAAAAAACAGCATGTTCTTGAATTTTGCACTTTTATTTCCATTGAAAACAAAAAAAAAGTAGACTTTCTACTGGACTACACTTTAATTGCAATTAAAATTTAATTTAAAATTAATGTTTTTATGTGAAATCTTCATCAGTCCCTCGAATCACGCCTAGCTTGAATAATAATAATACTATTGACTATTGAAGGGAGCACCCCCAATTTCTTCGGAAGAGATAAATTCCACTTCCAGATGCCATGCTCTCAAATCCTCTAAGGTCTCACAGTGGCATAAGATGTGAAGCAAAGTTCCATCTTCCTCTTCACAGGCCTTACATTTTGGATCCTTTACAACTTCAATACTATTGAGATTTTGCCTCAGTGCACAGTCCTGAGATTTGCCTTAATTGTCCTCGAGCTGTATTTCATTCCCACCGTACTTCAACCTATAAGGCCTTTTAAACACCCGCCATCACGCCTAATTTGAGTTAGTTACCTTACGTAAGCAATCCTGTATTTTTAATAATAATTCTATTGATTATTGAAAGGAGTACCTCTTATTTCTCTGGGAGAGGTAAATTCCCCTCCCAAATGCCCTATTCTGAGATCCTTTAAGGCCTCACAGTGGCGTAAGATGTGAAGCAAAATTCCATCTTCCTCTTCACAGGCCTCACATTTTGGATCCTTTACAACTTCAATGCTATTGAGATTTTGCCTCAGTGCACAGTCCTGAGATCTGCCTTAATTGTCTCCTATTTAATTCTACGAGTTCTTTAGGACTTCTATGGTTTGAGATGCTGAGAAATGTCTTTGACAAGATTAGTCCTGGTGTTTTTTTTCTCCTAATTCTTCCCTTATTTAGTGTCCCTTATGACCCAATTAGAGCTGTTTTGACAGCCTTGCCTATGAGCTGGCACCAATTTTTAGGTCTTCTTGTTAAGTTCAACCAACTCTTTTAGTGCCTCGAAGCATCAGTCTATTGAGCACTGCTTGAATATCGGGATGCTTCTAATTCTATAGTTCCTCTACAACATGATCTGTGCACAGGTCATTATTGTCGATCCGTGTCTTTCATCTTGACCATCGTTCCTTCCCTTTCCTGTATTTCTGCTCTGAAGCTCTTGTTGCTGCTACCTTTGATCTAATTGCCCATACTTACAATTAGCCAAGTCCCCTAATGTGGGTTAAAATGACGTTGCAAGATTAATTTTCTACAGGCACCAAGACCGGCTGGAAAATGGTCTGGCATCCTGGACGCAACCAAAGAGGGTGATTCTTGTTATTCTCGACATATGTTACAGAAACATTTGATAGGTAGTGAAAATTGTCTCTACCTAAATGTTTACACAAAACAGGTATTTTTGATTTAGTCAAATTTTACAATTTATATTAATTGATTTATTAATTAGTTACCAAAATTAAATGATAACAATCAATTACAACCTGTGATGGTATGGATACACGGTGGTGGTTTTATTTGTGGTTCCGGTGATAGTGATCTATATGGACCAGATTTCTTAATTACAGAAAATGTTATTGTTGTTACAATTAATTACCGTTTAGGCTTATTAGGTGAGAAAATCGTTATCTTTATTGAGACTTAACCATTTTTTTTCTTAACAATGACCAATAGGCTTTCTTTCATTGGAAGATCCATCATTAGAGGTGCCCGGTAATGCAGCCATGAAAGACATGGTATTGGCATTAAAATGGGTACAAAGTAATATAAAACATTTCAATGGTAATCGAGAGAATGTTACAATTTTCGGCCAAAGTGCCGGCGGTGCTGCTGTACATCTTTTAATGTTATCACCGATGACGAAAGGCCTATTTCATCGTGTGATCGCCCAAAGTGGTTGTGCTTTAAATCCATGGATCGATGGGATTTATACCACGACAATGCTACAGAAATTATTGAATCTAAATGGATGCGACGAACGGTCTCTATTGAATATTTTACAAAATTACACGGTTGAACAAGTACACGAATTACAAGAAACAATAATAGATGTACGTTTGGTTAATTGTCATCTTCTTTAAAATTTCTGTTAATTTATGGATAAATTTTCCAGCATTTAGGCAGTAGATCGTATGGAATTGTTGTAGAAAAGAATTGTAAAGAACCATTCCTACCCGAACAACCAATCGATATTATAACAATGAAGAAGTACCATCAAGTACCGTTTATGATTGGTTATACAACAGCTGAGGGTATGTGTTTTGAATTGTTCAGATATCCAAATCCAAATTTTGAAGAAGATATACCGGCATACTTCGGTGATGATGTGGATAATGATGAGGATAATCGGCAATTGATTGAGAAAATAAGGCGTTTTTACTATGGTGAAAACGGTCTACCGATCAACAATCGAACAAAGAGACATACTGTAAGTTGTAATTACATACAGGGTGATACAAGAGGATGGCCTATTAAAAGTTTTTTATTGCATTTTTGAATTCTTTGGCGAAATCGAAGGAGACTTTGATAATACGACCCATGGATTAGCATTGAAAGTTTTCACGACCATGTTTTCATAGTGGAAAATATTTGAAAATCTACCAGATCTATCGGTACACTGCGGACTAAATCACAACAACAATAACTATAACAACATAAACATGGTCGACTAAAAAAATTAGTAATGATTCTCTATAAAATTATACAATCAATTTTTTTTAAAAAAATTTGCTCTAGTTGTGGGAAACTAACAAACGTATGGGGAAAGCTGTTTTACTTTGCTATCCAAATTTATCGGAAAATTAATTAAAATTAATAATATTAGCCAGTTATGAAGAAAAATGAACGAGAAATAAGGTCCAACAGTTTTCTCCGCCATTCAGAATTTTATCATATTTTTTCATTAATAGAAAACTTCTGGGCATGTAACTTGAAATGGTCTATCCAACGCACGTTTAATTTTCACGATATCTTAAAAAATAAGCGAAATATCGATGTTTGAAAATTGATAAATTTGGCAAGCCGAATCAAGTAATAAATCAAGAATTTAACAGTGTTCGATTAAAAAATTCATAGCGTAAAACTATTGCACCTGAAAGGTTAAAATTTGGAATTCTAATAGCATACGCAATGTAGTTTCCATCAAAACTGATAAAATTGAATGATCTTTCAGTATTTAGTTGAAATAAATATTTCTTTCAGGCAATTTTCAAACTGAAATATCTTGCTAGATATCAAAAATCACAACTTTTTATACTTTATGTTATTATAGTGGAAAATATTTGAAAATCTGTCTATATGTTCATTTTTTTAGTCGACCATGTTTGTGGCAGTGTACCAGATCGATCCGGTTTATACCAGATCTATCGGTGCATTGCAGACTAAATCACAACAACAATAATGATAACAACACAAACATGGTCGACTAAAAAATTAAGTTGTGATTCTCTATCTTTAAAATTATGTACAGCATCATTGTTCAATTTTTTTTTTAATTTGCTCTAGTTGTGGGAAAACTAACAAACGTATATGGGAAATTTTTGAATATCTGGAAAGCTCTTTTAATTTTCTATCTAAATTTATCGGAAAATTAATTAAAATCAATAATATTAGCCAGTTATGAAGAAAAATGTACGAGAAATAAGGTCCAACAGTTTTCTCTGCCATTCAGAATTTTATCACATTTTTCATTAATAAAATTTGGAATTCCAATAGCATAAGCAATGTAGTTTCCATCAAAACTGATAAAATTGAATTATCTTTCAGTGTTTAGTTGAAATAAATATTTCTTTCAGGCAATTTTCAAACTGATTTATCTTGCTGGATATCATAAATTACAACTTTTTATACTTTTAATAAGCCATCCTCTTAAACCATCCTGCTGTATAGAAGGGCCGTAATTATAATTTTTGAAATTCAATATAGATGGATACAGATTTGATGTTTCTATATGGAATTTATTGTTCAGCTAGGAAACATGCAGCTTTATCTGATACACCTGTCTATTTCTATCGGATATCCTTACAGACATCGTTGAATATATTTAAAGAATTTTTGAAAATTAAAGAACCAGGCACATCACATTGTGATGATTTAGGCTATTTATTTAAAAATTTCGCATTTAAAACAACAAAATTAGATAGTGATGCATTAGAATTTATTTATATAAAACGATTTATTAAATTATGGACGAATTTTGCACGTTATGGCAATCCAACACCAAAATTTAATAACAATCATTACAATAATAACATTTATAATAATAATAATAATAATAATAATGATGAGAGTTATTTGGATGTTGAATGGGAGCCGGTACGTGTTAAAGATATGAATTATCTTAATATTGGTGCAAAATTAACAATGATGTCGAATCCGGAACCAGAACGTATGAAATTTTGGGACAATTTATATTCATCAAGTACAAAACGTGCAAATTATTGTTTATAAATTAATTATTAATTAATTCTTCAATAAAGAATTTACATATAAATCTCATTTGTTAGAAGAATATAATAATAATAATAATAATGATTAACTTAAAGAAAGTTGGGGTGGGTGCAGTTATTGTAATATCAGATAAGTGATCCATTTTTTTTAGTGATAATTTTAGTTTATTTAAAAATTATGTATATTATATGATCTCTATTATTATTATTATTATTATTATTATTATTATATCACCATTATTATTACCTACTTGTAATGTTTCTGATTAATTTCTTTATGAATGGTTAAAAATTATATGGTGTTGGGTGATAATTTTGTGATAATATCGTTATTTAATCAATAAATAATTAAGTGTTAATTATTATAATCACAGTTGTATCTAATAAATATCGTTTTGTTGGAAGTATGTATGATTTTTTTTAAAAAATTCACATAATCTATTGAACTGATAATGTGAAATTCATTCAATTAGAATCTTTCATATTTATAATTTTAAGGTTGAACTCCACCGGAACCGGATTCGTGATAGACCTGCGGTTATTACGCCTTTCAAACATTAGATGGCGCTTGCTCCACAAAGTCTTTTATACATATATCGTGCAATCCATTAAATTTGTTATCAGAGTTAGTGTTGAGTTGAAACTGTCAAGGCATGTCTTGGATTAAACCATCACGACAAACGTCACATTTAATGACAATTGTAATATAGAAATAATATGGTTCAAACAAAGACATGCCTTGGCAGTTTTAACGCTATTTACAAATTACTCTGTTTTCTTCGACAGCAATATGGCGGAATTTATAAATTGAAATTTTAAAATGCGCTTTTTGGAAAAGAAATTTTTATTTTTTTTGTGCAAAAACCGAAAATTCAGCGTCATCCAAAAAAATTTCAGGACCTGAATAAAACTAACTCGGATGTGATAAGAAAATTTAAACAAAATCTGTGCTCTCATTCATGAGATAAAAAATAAAATGTGCAAAAAACATGTTTTCCATATTTTTTTTTCAAAAAATAATCGAGAGTTTTTTTTAATTTGGTATAAGTGAGGCTTAGACTAATACTAAGCTCTGGTAATTTTTTTAAAATTTTTGAATTTCAGTCCGGTAGATTTCAACCGTTGAATGAGTAAATAATAATAATTATTATTGTTATTATTATTATTTTTATTGTTATTCAGTCAAAGCTTCAACTTTAATGTTTTCAATTTTAGTTTATAATGTAGCAGCGGGATCGTGAATTGATTTTAGATTGTCGCTCGATTATCGTCATCACACGCCACAGACATACGTGACTCTCAATTTTTACTATAATCCTAATTTTTATATTTGTATTTCATCAAGTACTTGAACCCACCTACTTGCTGCGCTTATGAAAATGTAGCAAAAAGGGGCAAAAAATTAGCTACAGTAGACCGCTTGTTTATTGTTTGTGACGTCGCTCACTCACTTCATCAATTATGTTGAATGATTGTAGTGTTATAATCGTAACAAATGAACGTATAACTCTATTGAGAAGTCGATGGAAATCGAGTACGACTGGAGATCGTAAACATATAAGATAAATAATTCATAGCAATGACGTCACCGGCACGCAAACGCGGGCAAATTCCGCTGCTAATTCGTAATATTTGATGATAAACAACATACAACGCTGGAAAGTGAAAATAGAACCATATTTTTCAAAATGATGTTTGTTTTTTCTTTATAGCTCAAATGGAAAATAATAAACGAGTGACATGAATAAATGGTTCGCTCATTTACACTTTGATTGGATGTTTCTCTAATTAGAGTAATAAGTTTGACAGTTCTACAGCAACGTAATGAAAGAGATCTCTCGAGGGAGAGATTTTATAATCTAATGTTTCCAATCCAAATCGCACAATATTCGAATAATATACGACACCGGCAATTGAAGCTACAATCAATAAAATATCTTTTCTCTCTCTCTCTCTCTCTCTCATTTTGTATTCGAACTCTAAACGTCAAATAAAGAAGTTTGAAGAATGAATGAGTAAAGCAGACATACCCTTTATCTGGTTCATGTTGCCAGTCTAGTATATATTCATGTTCGCATTATTGAAGGAATATACTCACTTCTCTCGCTCATTCTCTTTCTTCCTAGTTATTTCTCAAGCAAATGGTGGCAATAAAAACGTGGACCAAGGCTCGATTTTTATTCCTCTACTTAAGCACGTTTTAGCAAGACCATGGCTTCAATTGAGCTAACAATTTACATACTTTTAGGTGGGAATCCGTCCATGTACAGGTTCTCACTCGAATATTTGTTAGGTCGATTTAAGCCAAGGTATTGCTTAAACGACCTTAAATAGTGGGAAAAACTGGGCCTGGATAACTGATATAATAGTTTCGATATTGTTTTCTTAATATTTCCACTGTCTAATTTAATATTTCCAGTTGAAACTGTCAGTATAATTCACAATATTCGATTGACATACAACGTTGACAATTGTAGGTGGAACCAACAAAAGTATTTCTTCTCTTTATTTCTTATAACTGTCAAATAAAAGCGATTTCATGCTACAATCATCAATAACTGGGTGAAAAATAACAGCTAAGTAAATGCGACATATTCTTTCACTGTGATTGTAGTTTTATTTGCCACTCCTGTATATACTGACAATAATATTTAAAAAATATACCACCTTGTCAACTGACATCTATCAAACAAGTTATACAATAAGTAATTTGTGGCAGCCTTATATTTCTCTCTTTATAATTTGTTTGACAGGTATACATATCGATGTTTCTACTTCAAATTGCCAGCACTGTAGATTATATTTTAAAACATCAAATTTTATAGTGCTGTGATGAAATTCTATTTTGCTACTCGTAGAAAGTTGGTTTTAGACGAAAATTTCATCATCTACCGGATATAAAAATCAACATTTTCTAGATTTTGTTTCCCACATTATTAATTCATTAAACAAATTAGTAAACAATAAAACCCATATTTCCGGTTTATATAAATTACACAAAAAATGATCAACTGATTATTATTAACTAGTTCGTTCTTCACCTCTGCATACAAGAAAAAAAAATGTGTACTTTACTTAATTTAATAATAATCTATAAAGTTTTGGTATTGTCGTGTGTATTATCAAAAGAAACCGTACTACTTGTCGAACCGCAAAGTACACCGAAATTCTTCCAAGTACCAACAACAAATGAGCCGGTAATAGCATGGATGGATATCCAAAAAGGCATCTATCCAAACGTAATGCGAGTTACAACAAATTTAAATTGTTGTTAAATTGAAATTTATAAATCATTGTAGACTTCTCACATAAATACAGTGCTTACAATCGGTGAACCAATAGCGATTTTTATCTATTTCAAAGATAATAGTTATACGTACGATATACAAGTAACAGACTGTTGGGCGTATGCTGGACAAAATTTCGAAAAATCCAAAAATAAATTGCATCTAATGGATGAAAATTTGAACAAGTTGTTGATTTATTGTAACAAAACTCAAATAATTACCTTGATTACTTTCAGGAAGATGAGAATAATCGAAAAATGGTCGAAGAAGACTTTCACTAAAGGAGAATCATTAAAAACGCTCCTCTACACCGATTTGATTTCGTTTAAATTCCCCGACAGTGATCAAATTTACATGAAATGTGATATTGAGGTATGATAAAAGGTTAAATTTTCCATAAATTGATACAAATTTATTTTCAGATTTGCTATAAAGAGTGTGGTGGCAATTCAAAATGAATACCCTTCATCATCATCATTATTAACATCATTCGACTCGATCACATTAACAAGCATATGTTTCGGTATTTCAGAACCACGTATTTTTATATTATAACAAACTAATTCCATTTTAGTTAAACTTTGTTTTAAAACATACAATTTACGATTTAATTCTTTACTACCATGATTCATTAAACCTAAAATTTTGTAATTATTTTAATTTTTTTTAAACAAATAAAAGATAAATCTAAGTACCTAAGAAGCCTGCATGAATATGGCGCACCAAATTACAAATCTTGAAGCATTCATCAACATTACCAATACCTAAATTATTAATACAACGACGCATTAATTCCCCTGTAAAATCAGCAATACCCAATATGTAATCTAATTGTGGACATAATAATGTTAATTGTTTATCTTCATCATTATCGAATTGAAATAATTCATTTATATTATTGTATGGATCAATATTCTCATCGTGTAAGAACTGATAAAAAATCAAAGCTTCTAAAAATTCTTGTAAACCACTAGTGTAAGCTTTCTGATATTGATAATGATCGAAATCTTTCAATAGAATTGCAATCGATTTGAAATTCTTATCGACGACTTGTCGTAAACGTGTAATAGCTTCAACTAAAATTGCATCTCTCTTATTTGCACTATAAAAATTATGATTTTTAAAATAAATAAAATTATTATTAATTTAAATTTAATACAAACATATCAGTGTTAACGTTGTGTAAAAGGAAAATGATTCGTTTATTTTCAATTGTGATATCACGACTGATTTTGACGATTTTCTCATAACGATCATGTTTCTCATCTAGTTCATCACGATATTTACAAAACATTTGTATGACTGGATTATCATCTTGGATACATTCGATCGTTTCACGGCCACGATCACCGACACACGGTTGTAGTTTCTTCTTCTTATTTTGACCTAAAATTTTACAAATTAAACAACAATAAGTGATCATGTAAGTCGATGATTATATCGTTAATTGTGTTTAATAATTTTAAGATAAGATGGATTAAATAATAGCTAAAGTTTTATAGGTATATAAAGATGATTTACCTCGATTTTTTGACATTTTTTCGTGAAAAAATTAAATTGTAAATACAAATCAATAAGAATGAATTAACATAATCTTGTTCATTTGAAAAATTGAGGTTAAATTCGATTGACTCAATGATGTCGATAATTTAGATTTCTAATATCCTATCACCAATAATAAGCTCATAAAGATTGCTAGATCATTCATTATCTATCTCCTTGAAGGTCATATCATGCTCACTACTACGTCACATATGGCATATTCAATGTTGCTATTCCCAAAACATTTATTTAAACATAAGTCGCATTATCATAACTAGAAAAATTGTGACAAAAATACATTTTTGAGTAGAAATCTAGAAAGATTTCACTTTTTACCCAATATTGCAATATTATTTTTGTATGTTATTTGAGAAAGCTAATAAATAAGTAGCATATAAAAAACATTCGTGTACTACATATAGTAGATATATTGATATTTATATTTTATATTATATAATGAAGAATTAGAGTAGTCTAGTTAGAGACGGTAGTCATAATAGATATATATAAATAGAGAATTTTTCAAATTTTAAGTTATTAAGTTGGCTGTGAATTCAAAACGTTGAAATTGCACAATACACGGTATTTCTTTGTTCTACGTTAGTGATGTGAGTGTGTATAATACAGTTGTGAAATACAGCTGTATAATACAATAAATATCGTATGTATTAAAGGTTTAATACCGAGTTTAATACAGCATTGAAAAAGTAAGGCTATGTTAATATAGTTTTTACCCCTTTGACCGTAACATGAAAGTGAAATCAAAACAAAGTAGGAATTTGTATTTTTTTTCTTAATTTCAAGCTTCAATATCAATATTTTATTCATTTGAGTATGTGTCTGATCACTGGTCAGTAATCTGCTAAAGATGAACGTCTAATGTAACCGTGATGTCATATCTAATGTAGTGTCTGCTCCCGTCACTTTTTGAATAAAGTACAGCAAAGAATACCGGTATAAAACGGTATAATACACACATATTGTATAAAAAATAAAATACCGTAAATTAACGTCACTTCTACTGGATAAATCTATTTCACTTGTCCTTGTTTAACGTTTACAAAATGCTATATGTTTGTATTTTTTTTAATGCATAGTGAAAACAATACCACCCACGTTAACACTCAATTAAGCTTCATTCACAACCTCAAAATTAATGCGTAAAATTAATACGTGACAATTAACGTCAAAGTTTGTTCAATGGATGTAGGCGTTACCGTTCACAACATTATCAATTAATCGTTAAAATTAATACTTAACGTAAAAGTTTGCAAACTCCAAACTTTTACGGATTAATTTTAAGAAAATTACAGTGCTACCAAAACGCGATTTAGAAAACCCCTAAAATCGAAACAAAATACCCTAAAAACTGTCAAAACTATTCTTATACATTTAAATTTAATAATAAACTGTTGGGTTTTCAATGACAATGAATATGAAAAAAAAAGGAAGATGTATGTAGCAGTTGCAATGGGTATGTGCTACTTGGTATTAAAAGGACAAAAAAATACCCAAGAGATGGAGCCATCCCACTACGCACTAATTTTAACGAATAATTATGCTGATTGTGAATGATCAGATTGCACCCAAAATGTACGAATAATGATTAATTTTATAATGACTAATTTTAAGGATTAATTTTGAGGTTGTGAATGAAGCTTTAGTATCATCACTCTCTAACATGTTCAAGTATATGGGGAAAGTGAAATAGATTCTTCAGTCCTATGTACGAAGAACCATGAAATGATCTGTATAACCATAAACTAAATAATACAAAATTACTCGGATTTTAAGAAGAAAAAAAAACAGAATTGTTTTAATATTGTATACTGTATGAATTACTTTGTCAAATATTAAAGAGGTATTCTAATTTTCAAGTAAAATTTATAATAAATTAATTTGTAATTTTCTTCATTAATTTTTCTTTTTCCATTGTTGCTGTTGCATTTTTTCGCCTTATTATGATATACTACTTGAGTAATCTATAAAGACTATATACTAAAATAACAGACGAAAACAGAATTTTGGTGGGAAGGCACAATTTGAACGTCACTTCGAATTGTGTCACGTGTTTCAACAAACAACGTTTCAATATAATGAACTAGCAATCCTTATAAGCTTACTATCATTGCTTGCTTGACTATTTTGCAACTGTTGACACAAAATGAAAATCCCTAGATTTTTCCACTGTGCTTATGTTTTTGTGAGGTTATGTTATGTTTGTAGAATTGTGTTGTTTACGATATTGAAGATTTATTTTTGGTCAAAGAAAATACCATGGAACAATCTTCAAATCAATTAAATGTTTATCGTAAAATGTTGGCGGCTTGTGTTTCTACTGTTCTTCTAGAGAAGGGTTTTGATGTGGCTGATAAAGAATGTTTAGGGACATTAACTGAAATGATCCAAGCTTGTAAGTTTATTATTATTTTTTATTTAAAATAGTAAAATCTTGAAATTTTTACAGTTTTCGCTGAAATTGGTTCGTTATGCAAAAATTTCTGTGAATTATCCGGCCGTACAGAACCATTAATTGCTGATGTTATAATGGGATTTGTTGAAATGGGTTTGTACTATAAACACAAAGTTTTTATATTGAGTTATATATTTATATTTATTAGGAATGAATCCAAACAGTATTGTACAATATGTGAAGAGTAATAAACATTCAGTTCTACCAATGCTACAATCACAACAGCCACAAAAACAATTAAATATGTTAACAGCTGGTACAAAACAACCATTACCGTCACATATACCGCAACATTTACCACAATTTCCTGATCCACACGCTTACGTCCGAACGCCTGTAAGATTCTCTGTATATTCCACAATTAGAATAGTTCTAAATTGATGATTTTTTTTGTCGATTCTAGACACATAAGCAACCCATAATTGATTACGAATCAGTTCGAGAGAAAGCAGCAGTACAGAAGAAAGATATAGAGAAGGCTTTAACGAAATTCTTAGCTAAAACCAGTCCAACTCACAATTTATTCGATACAGAAGAAGCGAATATTTTTCCATGTATGAAACTATACCAAATTCTTATTATTTTTATGTGTAATTGTAAATGTTTCTTATTAGTAATTGCATGTAAGCCGACTTATCCACCGTATTTAAGTGCATTATTACCGCAAGATCAAATTTTCGATCCGGAAGATTTAGAGAATGACCATCGTAGTCAAATGATGCAACAGGCTAAAGAACAGAAATTAAAAGAAAACAGTGCTGAGAACGATGAAGAGAATGATGAAGAAACTTTGAATAATGCAAACAAAAATGAGGATAATACACAAACAAATGGTTTTATCGATAATCCATATTTAGCTGCAACAAAACTACCGAAAAGAGACGAAATGGATTTGTCTTGATTGTAATTTATGGTAATATTTATTGTTAATTATAATTTTAATTAATTACAACATAGTATATAACGATAATTATGATGGTATTAAGATTGATTATTAATTTATTAGTATTGCCAGATAAATATGGTTGAAATAAGGCAGCATCTTCTAGACTTGTAGTCCAACCAATTACACTCTCATTTTTATTTTGTACTTTAAGCCACAACAATAACGGTTGGAAATATTGCAACATAGGTTCTGCTGATAATCGATCGGTTTGTCCACGAGTTAACATTCTTAAAATATCTTTCCAATGTCGAGCCTTTCCCACTTTCATTATATCCCTAAATATGTGCGATATGATTAATTTAATTTAAACATAATAAAAATTAACTTACACTAGAACTCGACCGGCTTCTCTAGATCGGTAAATATCGCAAGTATGTAATGCACCTTCATGTCCTGCTGCCAGACATAAAGCGTTATAAATTTGGAATTCTAACAATAAAGCTACATAATATTTTATATAAGGAATATCGGCGATTATGTGACGTTTTGAACCGGGATCAAATTGACGATTATTCCTGACTATTGGTGGGATAATTCCTTGATAACGTAATCGTAATTCCCACCAGTCAGTATTCATGGTTTCTACCCCATGCTGGAAGATTCCGTAACGCCACTAAAATTGATCCAAAATTATTTGTGTTGTTATCATTGTTTCCCACAACTTACGATATCTACAAGATATGCAAACGGTGCAAATGCTACTTTACGTAACGCCATCAACATTAAAAAATTGATGTTATTTTCATATAAATCAGGATTATCATTATATAAACCGACACGGTACAAGTGAATGGGGTTAAAAATTGATAATGTAATCGCATTGGAGATACCTTCATGGAAACCAGGATTTGCACCATCTCTGTACAAATATGATTGATCTGAATAATATAAATAATATTGTATATGTGCCATTTCATGATGGATTTTTATCAAATCATCCATATTAACTTCTGTACATTGTTTGATACGATAATCGATACGATTACAAAAATCCCATGCACTTGATGTACATTGCACTTTACGATCATTTGGACGTTCCAACATTGAATAACGCCAAAATTCTGGTGGCATTGGTTTTAGACCTAAAGATGTGTAGAATTCTTCGGCCATTTGAAACATTCTGAAAAATTGATTGTGAAACTATTAAGACACTGTTTTGGGTGCGTTTACAGTTCTTTAAGGGGCATTAATCGATTCGGCGTGCGCAAATTGCTACTTTTCAAACATCGATCTCTTGTTTTTGACAAAAGTAAACACGGATTAGATAAAGAATTTCAAGGTGGAACATTTTACTCCGTAACTGGCTAAAACTTAGCTTATATTATTGAGTTTCAGTATTTATCAGATGAATTGATATGAAAATGTCGTAAATTTTATCTACTTCACGACCATATCATTGTAAGTGGCAAATATTTTCAAATCCTCTCGGAAAATCCTAGTAAAATTAGACCGGATTTGTGTTTATAGTTAGATGGTATGTTCATTATTGTTTCTGTACTATGTTTAAGAATTCAACGTTGCCACACATCGTTTTCATTTATAAATGAGACCACGCCTCCTGCTTTTTAATAAATTTTGAAAATGTTTTGCTATAAGCAGAAGGCGTGGTCTTATTTATAATTTAAACGACTACTGGCAACGTCGAATTCTTAAACATTTTAGAGAGACAATAATGGTAAACTGCAAACTAATCACAATAACAATAAACTCAAACATGATCTATTTTAAAACGGATTTTCCGACAATTTTCAAAATATTTTCCACTTATAATGATATGGTCGTGAAAGTAGATAAAATTTTCGACATTTTCATATCAATTTTGAAGCAAATCAATTAATTTTAATAGTTGTCAATAATAGGTGAAAAATTGGTTCAAATTTCTCTTTAAAATGATGCAAGTTATCAATCTTGGAAAATTCTTTGAATTTTCTTAAATTATCCGAAAATTAACAAATCAAATGGGAAAATTCGTCAAGATTTGGGAAGCTCTTTCAGTTTTCTACGTAAATTCGCATGATAATTGTTGAAAATCAATAATATTGGACAAGTTTTAGCCAGTTATGAAAGAAAATGTACGAAAAAAATAGACTAAAAGTTTTCTCTACCATTTAGAATTTTATAACAATTTTTCAAAATAAAAATTTCCAGCATATGCATCTTGAAATGCTCTATCTAATGCATGTTCACTTTTCCCAATATCTTAATAAACAAGCGAGATATCAACGTTTGAAAATCGTCAATTTTCGCACTCGGAATCGTAAAATCTGTCGTGTGGCCCCTTAAACTTGAACTTCTGCAATAAAATGTTTTTTTATTACCGTAATGGTGTGAACCCTTGCCGTAACATTTCGTGGGTAACATCGATCGTTTGTAATTCAGGATATGGTACAACAATATCGTAGATTTTACTCCATTCTTGTGCCCATAAATTACCGAATAGATGTGCTGGTAATGGTCCTTCATCACGTACAATCTCTTTTCCATACTGTTGTAATAATCTACGACGTACATAAGTGAATAATTCTTTATATAAAGGTTGTAACAAGATCCATGTTTGTGATAATTCCATTTCGAAATTATCATCATCATAAATATAACGCATCTCTTCACCAGCATCCATAAAACCTAATAGAATATAAACGAAACAATTTTATAAATATAATTGATAATATTATATACAATTACCATTTAATCTAGCAGCTTGATTGGCAATTTCTACATATCTCATGAATGTATTCTTCATTGGTGGTCCAGATTTATCGTGCCATTCACGCCATATATGCGCCAATTCGTAGGGATTCCGTGAATTTGCCATAATTCGAACAATATCCGGCTCCAATTCTAGATCACAATAATAACGTTCAGTTTCGTGATATGGACAAATTCTTATATGACTGTAGATATCCTTCATCTCTGATATCAAATGATAGATCTACAAATTAACAATGAGCTTCTAGTATTATTGATAAGAAATTGAAATTTACTTCGTTATATTTATCATCTGATAAAGCAGCACGACTGTTTGTTATTAAAAATTTCAATTGTTGTCGTACTACCGGATCTGGTAAATGAGTCCAATCGAATATTACCGCTTTGTTCCATGAGATCTTATCAAATTTCGCTTTTAATGTTTGTTGTTCGATCATACGACGTTTATTGTAATCGGTCATATTTGTGGCGAATAACCATTGTGATAAGCTCACACGATAACACATTTCGGATGCTTCATTGTCGTATTCGCGTAGAAATTGTAGGGCCTCACCCAAATTCACATTTGTACCCTAAATTACAATAACAACAAAAATAATGTATTGTAAAACAGGAAATTTACAAATAGAGCATTGCAGGGAAAGTAGAGCGAAAGTTTTATTTTTGAACAATCGGTTTACGAGATTATTTTTTATACAGGGTTATTCACGTCAAATGAAACTTTTTATGGCGATCTTTAGGGGGTTTCCTGGAGATTGTTGTAGCAAAATTAAAACCTCGTACTTCATTTGGAAGTAAGTCAAAAGAACGCTAGTTTTGTACAGGGTCGTGATTTTAAAAAGTGACTAACAATGACTTGGAGACTTCCAACTTTGATTTTTTTCTTTCCATTGCATTCTAAACAATGAGTAATAATCCTACTTATTCCGAAATAAAATTAGTCATTTACTTCTTTTTTGAAAATCGCGACATCGTTAGAAACAAGCGTCTTCTGACTAACTTCCAAGTGAGCTACGGGGTTCTAATTTTGCTAAAATTATCTCCAAGGACTACCCTATAAATCGAATCACTCGAAAAATAATGGAACTTTTTGTCTGACGTGAATAACCCTGTATGTTGTCGTCGATAAATTTGGGTATGTTTACGTTCTGCTGTATAATTTCAGGTCATGTTACGCACTCTATATTGTTGAAAATCAAATGAAATAACTGTAAATTTTATCAAAAATTAATACATACGTGAATTAGCCGATTATCAGTGATTCCTGTACTAGCACTATTAATCAAAACAATCAATAAAACTTGTTTAATAATAATCATTGTCACTAATTGATTTCTGTATACATGCAGTACATGTTGCATTGAAACCGAATCACAATAGTTTAAGGTGTGCGTATTATATGAATGTATATGGAAACATAATTTTCTTGTTGTGTTATTTTTCCTATTATATTCTTTCTTTATTTTTTTTGCAGTAACGTTTTTCGAGGAGGACTTGGCGTGACAAATTATCTTTCAGTTAAGATTAGTCCGAGCGTAACAAATGTCGCGCGTGCACCTCTCTTTAAAACCTCTCCTCCACGATTATTATTACCATCATTATTTATTATTGTTTATTTAAAATACAATTTATGCTTCTTACCTTGAACAATTTTTGTTTTATACTATTCATAATTTTGCATTTATACCGGAAGAGATGCAATAGATAATTGAGAGTAAAAGTTTTCTATTTTTCGTGTACGGGGAACGATCGAAAATTAGCTACAATACAAATGTATAAGAAGGCTCAAATTAATTTAAGAGCTTTTGAAAGAATTTGGGGTAGTTTTTGCAATTTTGAGATATCGAATTCGGTTTTAATTGTGATGAATCCCTCGCACTAGTGGTTAATTTCTTTAATTGTTACAAATAGTCAAGAAGCACCTTTAGAGGACATTTTTTCTGTGTTTCTAAATTAAATAATTAAATAATAAGACATATCCTTCTATTTATATTAGTCGGTGTTGATATAAAATCGACTTTTAATTGTTGTTGAAGGACATAAGACAGATTAATTGAACAATAATAACACTAAATTTAACAATAAATTTTTTTTTAAAAAAAAAACGATCTTATTATTACTGTTGTCTTGAGAGATTTGTTAGATTGAACACATCTTCACTGGGGTGGTATACAATAATACCTGTAACGATTTAATTGTTTAATTTATAAATCTAGTTAATTTCCAGATGATTTACCTATAAAACTAAGTAAAGTGGGTAAGAATACGAGTCCGTGTAAAGCGCCAATTAATACGATCCCTAAATACATTCTAAAATAGAATATTTGGAATATTTGCGAACTAGCAAATGCCAATACAGCAATTCCAGAGAATTTCGTTAATGTTATCCCACTCAATACTGAACTACCCATATTGGCTAATGCATCACTGGCTTTACTAGTTGGATTACCACTTTTCGAATGGACATAAGCGTGAACGATATGACCGCAGAATTCTACAGCGATTCCAACACACTAAAATTTAATTTATAGTATTTATTTTAATTTATTTTTATAGAATTTACCATAACTAAATTGACTAGAGAGATAGCATTGAAGGAGATGTCCCAAAAGTACATCAATCCCATCATATTGAGAAGAATCATGAAAACAACCAGTGTAATAACACTAGCTGAAAATAGACTCAATCCTGATAAGATGAATGTTGTAACAAATACGACAATTATTGATAATCCTAGGGATATACAGGCGTCCGTCCATATCGTTAAATATTGTTCAAAGTATGTATAAAAGATACTGTACGGGAATATTTCAACACCATCAACATTTAGTGTTGCCGTTAAATTATCACCAATGAAACGTGCATATTCTAAAGCTGCAATATAATCTTTAGATCCCTTTAAAATTGTATGATACGCCATTGTATTTGATGAAACAATTTTTACTAAACCATCATCATCGAGAAACATGTTCATACCGACCATATAAGCAGCATGTCCGGCTTTAGCGCAAGTAGCATCCGGATTATCGTATAGAAAAAATGATAAATATTTATTAAAGTATTGTTGTTTCGTCAATTTAGTTTTGCTGATTTCACACGATTCACATAAATTATTCGAATATGTATGTGGACAGAAGGTGCCATTTTCTTTGAAATATTTACAACAATTCTCCGATGTACTCCAATCATTGAAATCATCAATCCATGATGTTGCCTGTGTTGATAAATATGTTATATTTTCTTGTTTTGATGCTTTAAATATTTGTGTTGAAATTGAATTATCAATACAATCAACACCACCACAGAAACGTTGTTGTATCTTCTCATCTGAATAATCTAATTTACCTTTAACAACCCAATAGACTGGCGGACCGATACCCATTAAATCGTTCATATAATCGAAATATTTTAAAACATAACTATCTGTAGGCATTGATACTTGTTGATCTAGACCTAATTCGATTGATGGCAATACAGCTATACTGACACAACAAGATGCGATGAAGATGAACAAAATTATACAGCGCATCCAGAAACTGTAAAAGAAATTAAAATTATGCAGAAAAATTGGAAGATTTTAAAGGGCATCCAGGCATGTTACTCGATTTGGCGTGCGAAAATTGTCAATTTTTAAACATCCATATCGCGTTTGTTTCTTAAGATTTTGGAAAAGGTAAACGTGCATTAGATAGAGCATTTCAAGGTGCATACTCTAAAATTCTCTATTTTGAAAAAATGTGGTAGAATTCTGATGGCATAGAAAACTCTTGGACCATGTTTTTTTTAGTAGATTTTCCTTCATAATTGGCTAAAACTGGGTAAATATTATTGATTTTCAATAATTACTAGGCGAGCTTAGGTAGCAAATTGAAAGAGCTTTCCAAATCTTCACGAATTTTCTCGATTAACTTGTTAGTTTTCCGATAATTGAAAAAAATTTAAAGGATTTTCCAAGATTGATAACTTACATACTTATATAATTTTAAATTTTAGAAAGCTGATGTAAGAGGAATGGTCATGAAGCTCGCTTAAAATCCAATTTTGAAAATTGAGTAACTTTCATGGAAAATTTGAAATCCCTTTTTCAGCTATAATTTAGATCTATTAAAATGAATTAATTTGCAAATTTGAACCTCTTTTTCATTTATTATTTACAGCTATTAATTGTATGTATATTATATAACAAGGGACTAAAGTGCGAAATTTCTGACGAAATAAAGCACTTTAGTCCCGAGTTACATATATAGGTACGTGATTTTTTGCACTATCATATAGGTATATTTAACGAGAAAATCAAAAAATTATAGATTTATTAATCTGACAAAGGATCTATTAATCCCTAGGGATTAAAAGTGCTACTTTAGTCCCTGTTTTGAAGGACTGAAATGCTGTTTTAGTCCCGAAAGTGCAAAAAGAAATGAATTAATTTGCTTCAAAATCTACTTTCACGACCATTTCATTATAAGTGGAAAATATTTCGAAAATACGTTGGGAAAACCCGTTTTAAAATAGACCATGTTTCTGTTTATTGTTATTTTTATCGTGATTAGTTCGTAGTGTACTATGTTTAAGAATTGAACGTCGCTTATTATAAATGAGACCACAGCTCCTGCTTATAGCAGACGTTAATACAACGGCAAGAACATCAGCCGATGAAAAAAAAAATAAACAGAATGGGAAACGAACAGAGGAAGTGAATCGAAGAAAAAACATTTTCACGGTTAATTCAAAAGAAGCAGGAGGTGTGGTCTCATTTATAAATGTAAACGACGTGTGGCAACGTTGAATTCATAAACATAGTAGAGAGACAATAATAACCATACCATTTATCTATAAACACAAATCAGGTCTGAATCGACTAGGATTTCCAATATTTTCATATCAATTTTGAAGCAAGCTAATTAATTTTAATAGTTCTCAATAATAGATCGAAAAAGGGGTCCAAATTTTCCGTGAAACTCAATTTTCAAAAATGGTTTGTAAGCAAGCTTCATTCCTCTTACATCAGCTTTCTAAAATCGAGAGTATGATTCTCGATCTTTGAAATGATGCATGGCATCAATCTTGGAAAATTCTTTAAATTTTTTTCAGTTATCGGGAAACTAACAAGTTAGTCGAGAAAATTCTTGCAGATTTGGAAAGTTCTTTCAATTTTCTATCTGAATTCGCCTGATAATTATTGAAAATCAACAGGATTTGCTCAGTTTTAGCTAGATAAACGAGGTCCAACAGTTTAGTCTGCCGTTCAGAATTTTATCGAAATTTTCCAAAATAAAAAGCTTCAAAACATGCACCTTGAAATGCTTTATCTAACGCACGTTTACTTTTTCGATTATCTTGAAAAAACAAGCAAGATATCGATGTTTAAATATTGACAATTTTCGTACGCCGAATCGAGTATCACGTCCTGAAGCTCTTTGAGATGATTCAAGTTTTTTACAACCTACTTCATAACGAACGGTGTAAAATAATCTTTCCACAGTCCATAAATAATGCCTGGTTCTGTATTGGCGTCTGTAATTCGTGATCTTTCACAAAAGAAAATCTCCATACGATTCGCTTCGTACCGTTCCAAATCGATTGTTAATAATGCAACAAAAGCGGTGAGTTGTAACAATAAATCGAGCAATATTGCAATGGTAGCATAGATTGCAAAAGTTTTAACGGCTGGCATTGAAGATTGTATCCCTAAAAATTACACAAATAATTTGTAAGAATGCTTTTATTTCTATGTGAATAGAAGAAAAACCTATAGCAAAGCAGAAAATTTCAGATACACTTGTTAAGATCATACCAGGTCCAACTATACCAATCGTATCACCGATTCGTTCTTCTAACGATCGATCATCATCTTTCGGTTGACGTTGTAATGTTTGCACCATAATAAAAATATTATCGACACCTACTGCTAATACCAAAAACGGTATCACTTCGATTGTTAGTAATGTTGTTGGAACACCAACATAACTACAAAGACCAATTGAACTACCAACTGAGCCTAATACAATCAGAATACCACCAATGCCCAAAACAACTTTGGTTTCAACCTAAAATTTAGACTAGTTTTTTTTATGATTATTTCGACTTGGAAAGTAGAGAAATTACGAAAAATCGATCGTTGCAAGCGAACCGTCCTAATGCCAAAGCAATGTAGAGAAACATGACTAAATAACTGATAGCAACAGTACCGAATTCGGATCGTGATACTCTAGCAATCTCGTCTTCAATTGATCGTTCAGCACTGTAAGCTATCTCCATAAAATCAGGCATTTCATATTGCTCCCATTTTTGTATATGATCAAGAAATCTACAAGGATAGATTCGTTTAAAAATATCGAAATAAACACAAATCAATTTACTTTTGTTCCCATTCAAACGCCGAATCTAACTCATCTTCATTCACTTTATTATTTAGAAGAAATGTTAAACTGACAGCGGTAGCGTCGGTGTAATTATCAAATTGATTACCACCTAAGACTAGACCTGGTAGTACTGGACCACCATAAGGTGCTAAACATTCAGTCGTATATGGATTCCTAAAAATTCAACCTAATTAATTCCCTATACGTTTCAATGAATTGTTTTCGTTAATAATTACGGGAAACATGTAACGAATGTCTCTAAATACTCATCATTATCTAGATTTGTGATATTGTTGTTTAAAAGTCCAAATAATGATTGAATTGTACAAAAATCAATTGTCATTGGTCCGGTGAAAGCTGTCACTAAAGGTGCCAAACAAAGATCCTTTAATGTTGTATTATCATCTAAAACTATCTGTTAAACATTGTAAAAAATTATTGATAAGTTTAGGCTAAATTTTTCTAATTACCGCTTGTAATTCTAATTGTAATTTGAAGACTTCACGTAGAAAAGTTGCATTGAATGCTGGTCCCATTGTTACAAGCGTTTGGCCTACTGTTGATTTAAAAGTCAGCTAGAAAATTTTCGAAAATTGATCAGTTTTTTTGTGTCTTTTGATAAAAACAGTAAAATTCTTACCGATTCGATACCTTTCGTTTTGATAAATATTTGATTTGTACGATAGAACGGTCCGAAATTGTTATCAAAGAAATCTTTCTCTAAACGACTACGACTGTTTGGTGCTGCCCATAATTCGACAGGATTTGTGATCACTTCCAAAAAGATCATACCAGCAGATAGGGCGATGATTAGTGTTATGGTAACTGATAAGACAATATAACGACGCCGTGCCATTACTGTAAAGTTTTCCAGATTCATCTTACTGGATTTTGATGATTTTTGTCAAATGGATGTACAGGGTTAGGGTTGCGGCTGTAAATATGCCAAATACGTATGAAACATTGATGAACATTTTCGCAAAATTAGAACCTCGTAGTTCATTTCGAAGTTGGTCTAAAAATGATCGTTTTGGACAATTTCGGGATTTTCAAAAACGAGCAAAGCACGCAAAACGACTTAATTAAAATGATTCGAGGATCCTCCCAACAATAATTTTTTCGTTTTTCTCCATTTTACTCTTTAACAGGTGGAAATGTTTCGCATGTTTTCTACAATACAATGTAGAAAAACGAAAAAATCACTATTGGAAAGGTCTACGAGTCATTCGTAGTAGTTTTTTGACCAACTTCCTGATAAGCTAGGAGGTTCTAATTGTGCTAGAATGTTCCATAGGAACCACCCTAAAAAGCCTCAAAGTATTTTTCGAATCGCCCGCCAACTACTAAGAGTTTTATACGAATTTGGCATATTTACAGCAGCAGCCCTGTATGTTAAGGGGGAGTTAAACCATGACATCGATTCAGCGTGCGAAATTTATCAATTTTCAAACAACGATATTTCCCTTATTTTTTAAGATATTGTGAAATTTAAACGTGCGTTGGATAGAGCATTTCAAGGTGCATGTCCTGAAGCTTGTACGCGCTCCGAGCGGTATTGTCGGTGTGATTTAGTCCGCATATCTGGTATAAACCGGATAGATGTGGTACATTACAACAACAATACGTCTCGCAGCGCAAACACGCTTGGTTAAGAAAATTACCCACGGACAGATTTTCAAATATTTTTCATTATTATGATATGGTCGTGAAAGAAAATCGATTTTCCTATATTTTGATACTAATTATCGGCCAAATTAATTAATTTTAATAGCTGTAAATAACAGGTGAAAATGAGATTCCAAATTTTCCAATAAATCACGTAATTTTCAAAATTTTCCTGAACCCGAGCTTTATTACCTCCGCCCTTACAATATGTTTCTAAAAACAAGAGTGCATAATTCTATCTTTAAAATTGTGCCCTATATCTTGGATCAAAGGTCATTTAATTTTCTTCAAAATTGGGAAAACTAACAAACGTATCGGGAAAATTCTTCAAGATTTGGAAATATCTCATCGTTTTCCATCTAAATCACTCAATAGATATTTAAAATCAATCATATTGGCCAATTTTTAGCCAATTATGAAGGAAAATGTACAAAAAAACATGGCCCAACAGTTTTCTCTATCATTCCGAATTTTATGAGCTTTTTCTTTAATAGAAAGCTTCAGGATATGCACCTTGAAATGCTCTATCCAACACACGTTTAAATTTCACAATATCTTAAAAAATAAGCGAAATATCGTTGTTTGAAAATTGATAAATTTCGCACGCTGAATCGATGTCATGGTCCAACTCCCCCTTAAGGGGTAAATAAGGTTGAAATTCATCCACAAAACCGTCTTGTATTTTTTTTGTCTGTAAGACATTTACACTAAAAAGCCTAATTAAGCTCAAATAGGTTTAGGGCAAAAACGTGTATTTTTTGGGTTTTTAATGAATTTTCTCCGATGATGTTCAGGAAAATGAATAATTTCTTTTCCTACTCGTTACGTAACACACTAATACAATCAAACTATGCGAGATTTAAACTTCAGACTTCGTATAACGGGTGATTCACCTGAAACGAAAAGTTCTTATGGCAACTCTCATTATTTAACAAGCGATTCTAAAACTATTTTAAAGATTTGTAGGAGGGTAGCTGAAGAACATTTTAGCAAAATTAGATCCTCGTAGCTCATGTCGCGATTTTCAAAAAAATAGCCATACACGTAAAATGACTTATTGTTAGAATGACTCAAGGATCCTCCTAACAGTGATTTTTTTTTCGTTTTTCTTAATTCTGGAATAGCTGGGAAAGTTTCGCATTTTTCTAAAATGCAATGAAGAAAAACGAAAAAATCAATGTTGGAAGGGTCTACGAGTCATTCTTAGTCATTTTGTGTCTTTAGCTCGTTTGTCCAAAATAAACGTTTTCTTGACCAACTTCCAAATGAGCTACGAGGTTCTTATTTTGCTAAAATGATCTTCAGTCACCCTCCTATAAATCCTTGAAATATTTTTCCAATCACTCGGCAACTGATGGGAGTTGCCGTAAGAACTTTTCGTTTCAGGTGAATCACCCGGTATAATTCTTTCATCATACTTTAAGGGGGATGCGTGTCTTATCATTTATCACTTAACAAATGGGGGTTGAAGTTAACCGAATAAAATCATTTTTTTCTTAAATATCAAAAAAATTACGCAATTGTTGAAAACAAAATAATGGAATTCCAATGACAATCGAAACACATTTTTATCTATAAGTGTCCCCTTTTAACAAATTGTCTTTAATAAATTGATTAAAATTTAAATGCTGTTTACATCAAATCATCATGTAATGGAGATCGGAATCGAGATTGAAATAACGATAAAACTTACATGTTCCCCAATTTCGGAAGAATTTTGTCAACCATCGATTTATCTTATCACCAATATGTTGTTTATCAATTTCCGGTATTGTTTGTCCATATAGTACCTTAGCAAATTTCCTCGAATATCCACGTAAAAATATTAAAAATAATATTGAAATTATACCAATACTGATAAGACAACAAGCTGTTATAAACGAATATAGATTTATATCGAGAAAGATTGTTTCATCATTGTATAATGGACCATAAGTACCAGACATACAAGTCGATGTACAATCCATACAACTACATGCCGATTGACTTTTCTAAATAAATTAAAAAAATTAATTAATTCAATTAGAATACAAATTGAATTAAGCACATACATAAGCTTCATTACAACTCAAGACAGTATGATTTATTGCACCAGTATCCGAATCATTAACAGCATGAAAGACTAGATCAAACGGTGAAATCGTATTATCAGTTGAGCCCATATAATTAAACCAACTGTAATTTGAATTAATTAACGAGAATTTTAATTAATTAAATAATTACCGTATTGGATTACAATAAGTTGCCCCATATGGGACACAAGTTGATCCAATTACAACACCACCTGTACTGGGCATCGAGACATCTTTACAAGAATCGTAGACTTTTTGTGCATAATTTTCATTAATTTTCTGATCAATTCTTGTCGCATATTCAACAAAACGATGTTCATTTAGTAATGTTGTAAAGTTGAATGCAGGCTTTAAGGCTGTTATAAAATCACTTTGTTTCGGTGAACATGAAAAGATACAGTACGTATTTATCAAATTTGTAGCACAAGTTGGACATCGTTGGAATGGTGCAATATTTGCAAAATTATCAGCCAATATAATAGCCTGATCGACATCACAGCATAAAGGTGGATCTTCTATAAGTATTAATTAATATAAATTTGATAATTTGATTTTTAATCATATTAAGGGTATGGTGTAGTGTAGTTTCAATTCATGCACACATTCAATTAAGGTAGAACCTGCCTTAAGATAGATCTGCGGTTATTACGCTTCTCAAACGTTAGATGGCGCTTATTCTACGTCTTTTATACAGTCACTGGATGCATACAACAACCCTATGGGCCAATGTATTAGAGAGAGAAAGAGCAAATTTTAATCCGAAAATTGCGGCATTTGTGCGTGCGCCGACAGCCTCACTGCCATAATATTGGGTGTACTTAAGGGTATTATCAATTCATTGTAAACAAAATCAGTCTTTATCACCTGTTCCACCTATTTTACGATAGACATCCGGTTGTTGCAAATCTATTGGACCACTTAGAATAATGACAAACGTATGATTGTATTTTGTTCATCGTAACGTGCACCTGGCTACAGGGTGTGTCCTAGTGATGGGACATTAAAAATATAACAAGTTCTAATTGATGGATGTTTCTGAAATTTAGTATACAGCCGTTTATGCATCTGAACTACCCTTGCAAAATATTTTCATTGTTCTATCAACCTCCGTTATAGGGGGTAGTGCACCCTACTATCTTATTTTAAATGGAATGGTACATTTTTTATTGCATTTTTGTATTCTTTGATGAAATCTAAGGGGACTTTGATAACACTACCTATGGTCTAGCGCTGAAAGTTGTTCAGATATTTCAGCTTTTAGTGCAATTTTAAAATTTGCAGTGTTTGATTAAAAAATTCATATTTTAGAAGATATACCATTTGAAATGTTGAAAGTTCGAATGTAAGTAGTACAAAGAATGTGCTTTTTGCCAATTTAAACAGAATTCAATTATCTTTCAGAGTTTAGCTGAAATAAATTTTTCTTTTAGGTAGTTTTTAAACTGTAATATTTTGATTATTTTAAATATCTTTTTACATTTTTGGATAGATAAAAAAATTCTGCATCTAACTGTATTATCATTCCCTTTACCTATCCTTGATAATTTTTAAGTTATTCAAAATTTTCAATTTCGTCTAATTTTCTCCGCTGAAAGAAAATGTAAAACATAGAAGGCATAGCAAAACAACTTTCAATTCAATTGTCACAATTAACATGATATTAATTAAATAATTTTACACTATTTCAATTAAGAAAAATGGAGAAAATTAATAATTAATTGAATCAAATTTATTGTATTTGCTTTTTGTGCATTTGGAATGTCCTAAAATTGTAGAAAAAACATTTTGAATATTTAATATTAGCGTCATTTGTGATATTTTGTCATTTTGCCACGCCTTCTATGCATTTCATGGTAGTTGAATTAGTTTGGCCTAGGCGACTAGACGTATTATATTTTCTTTCAAAGGAGGTTATTGGAAGAAATTGAAAATTTTGAATAACTGAAAACTTATCGAGGATAGGTATAGGGAATATCAATACAGTTCAATGTAGAATTTTTTTGTCTATCTAACCATGTAAAAAGAAATATAGTGTTCTATTTAAAATAAGCAAGATATTACAGTTTGAAAATTGCCTGAAAGAAAAATTTATTTCAGCCAAACGCTGAAAGATAATTGAATTCTGTTTGAACTGATCAAAAGTACAGTATTTGTAATACTTGAATTCCAAGTTTCAATATTTCAAATGCTATGGCTTGAAAAATATGAATTTTTCAATCAAACACTGTAAATTTTAAAATTGCAATAAAAGTTAAAATATCTGAAAAACCTTTAGCACTAGACCATGGGTTATGTTATCAAAGTCCCCTTCGATTTCATCAAAAAATACAAAAATTCAATAAAAAATGTACCATTCCATTTGAAATAAGAGAGTAGGGTGCACTACCCCACATAACGGGGGTTGATAGAACAATGAAAATATTTTCCAAGGGTAGTTCAGATGGATAAGCGGCTATATAGTAAATTTCAGGAACATCCATCAATTAGAACTTCTTATACTTTTAATGTCCCATCACTAGAACACACCCTGTATATGTACGAATATATTGAATACTCGTTTCTTATTGCCTATTCAGATTTATAATTTCGAAAAAATAGACTACTTTAAATGCAATATTTTCAGAAATGATAAAGAAAATAAAAATTTGACAAGTGTACCCCCATGCACTTGACTTTCCTCTATTTATTCATGTAAATTTAATTAAATTATTTTCACTATACAAAGAGCTATGTGACCCAACTTAACACTACTTTTTTAGAACAAAAATCGTACTATTTCCGAATATTTGGAAAATCTAACTGGTTTATTCTGGAAAATCGGGCGTCCAACCATGAAGAATAAAATTTGTGATCGATTGAGGTATTTCAGTCTCGCATTTATGACAATACACTTAAAACACAGCATTTTTGTAAATAAAATCATCTGTCCCCCTATGTAATTTGAAATTTGAAATCGAATGCAGCTTAACCCACCATTATATCTTAAACCATTCTCAAGTTATGTGGCTTTGCTTAGGTATAACACTCTTACGAAGAAACTGCACGTTTGTTTTCCCATGAAAAATAACATTTTAATTGATTGTGTGCGCGTTGTAAAACCCTGCACTACACCATACCCTTAATCATAAACTTACCGATTTCTTTACCATTATCGTCTTGAAAATAAAACGGGCAATACCTTTTCAATAAATCATAAACTTCCTGGTATCTTGCATGGCTTTTATTCAATTGTTGTGCCTCATAATTTTTACCATTTATACAATTTTGATAATGTCCATTTGGTGATTGATTACAAATGCCGTACATTCGACAATAACCGTTAACGAAGACGATTATTGTTGATAATAATAATAAAATAATAACTAAAATTTAATTGGATTAATTACAACAATTTAACACTTTATTTATTAAATATTTTACCGAAATTTCCATTCATTTTTCCACTAAAATAACAAATATTAATGTAACAATAACATATTTATACAACAATCACAAATCAAATGAAAATTGATTACTAATTTTGTCTCGATATATCTCTTGTAAATTTTTATAATAAATATTTTTTTGGATTACCAATAATAAATTTACAATGTATTGAACAGTACTTGATTAATGTTTCAAATATTTAATAATGTACTATTATTTGTTTTAAAAATTATTGACAGAAAAAGCGTTTCGATTATCAGTTGATTTATTTGAATAGGATGATAGTGATAAAACTGATAAGTCCCAGGTGTTCATCATTGACTCATGAAATGTAACAATGAGGTTTTTTTTTAATATAGCTGATAATATTCAATGATAATAATGAATACTACACATCTAGACTAGGTGAGTCAAATTTCAATTTTATAATCGAACTGTTTTTATCGTGTGTTTCCTTAATTAAGTTTCCTAAATTTTTAATTAAAACTCTCGTATATAAACAGTGGCGTAACGGAAAATCAGGCTCTCCCGCAACAAAATATACGGATTCCCTGTCTCCAATAATACAGAGTGTTTGGTCTAATTGTAAGTATGGTAAGTTTTAAGAAACTCCTATTAGTCGACGAGCGATTCGAAAAATGTTTTAAGGATTTGTAGGAGGTTCCTTGAAGAACATGTCGTAGCTCATTTGAAAGTTGGTCAAAAAACGCTCATTTCTGACGATGTAGTGATTTTCAAAAACTAACTAAGCACGCAAAATGACTTAGAATGACTTTAGGATCCTCCCAAAGAAAATACGAAATATTTCCACCTGTTCCAGAAAAAAATGGAGAAAAACGAAAAAATCAATGTTGGGAAGGTCTCTGAGTCATTTTTAGTCGTTTTGAGAGTTTTGTTCGTTTTTTAAAATTGCGACATTGTTCAAAACGATCGATTATTGACCAACTTTGAAATGAGCTAAGAGGTTCTAATTTTGCTAAAATGTTTCCTAGGGACTCTTCTACAAATCCTCAGAATGTTTTTCGAATCGCTTGTCGAATAATAGGAGTTTCTTAGAATTTACCATACTTAGACCAAACACCTTGTATATTACTTAAGGTTGAACACTACTGTATGAAAAGCAAACTGTGTTAAAAAGCTTCGAAAAATTACCATACCATAATATTTGATTAAACTTCACTTATACCAAAGTTTAAACAAAATTTGGTAGGAAGTTTTCGAAAAAAAGTGAAAAAACCATGTTTTTTTTTGAAAAATATTTCAAGAAGAGATTTAAGCTTTGTTTGGGCCTCCTCTGTAGCCGGGGCGCCTGTAATTGTGTTTTAAAATTTTTGTAAAGAAATCAAAGGCCAATTTTAGATAATCATCTTACGATTTTATCTACACTCAATTTTAATGTCTGATAAATAAATTTGTGGTATTGTTAGTCATTTAAAAGATTAAAGGGAGAAAATTTAACGAAAAACTGGGAAGAAATAGAAAATCAACAATTAGAAAAAAATACTAGAATCTTTGGTCGCCAATGGGAATGATGATCGCTGCACACTCATATTTTGGTCTATGGTTTTAGATACCTTTAGCTTAATTTTTTTGTACTAATTTGAGAAAAGGAGACGATTTTGGCACTTTTATTCGTTTTGTTTTTGGGCCACTTTCTCAACTTTCGTTGCTAGCTCCAAAGACGTGTTCAGCCTGAATCTTCAGCTAAATCTTATAAAGAAGACGACTTTAGCCACCTTTAATTAAGTACGGTGCTTCTTGTCCTATTTAAGTTCGCCTCAGCAAGATCTTGGCTTAAATCGAGCTAACGGTAGGTTTACACACATTTTTGTATAGATTGTCTCCTCACAAATGTCTATAAATCCACACTTAGATCGGCTTAAGGTGAGCTTAAATAGGGAAGCAGAACCGGACCATAGTCACTTTTCAGAGTGAACTCATAAACTTCTTGTCTAGTGATTTTTGTCATTAAATCGGAAAAAAGCTACCTGTCCCAGGATTTTTGAAAATATTTACCCTATAAACAGCTTATAGGGGCTGTACACGAAGGGGTGAATTTTGACTATGTTGTTCCTCGAAATTTAAATTATATGGGTCTTAAGGTCCTTTAATGGGTCTTTGAAATGATGTACAATCAACCACCCCTTATATATCTTATAAAGTCTGATTTATTTTTTTATGTTTAAAAATGTTTAATTGCAAAATCGGTTATTTCGACATCGGGTTGTTTCCTTGTAAGATTTCTTCATCTTTTATTTACACCGGTATCTATAATTGTTATTAGATTTTTATCAATTTGTTCTATTTGTAAAACAATTTCGATTTTCAAGTAAATAAAAAACAACAGTTTCTCTTGCTTTCACAATGAGATTATTTTACAAATTCTTTATTCTATAAAATTAGAACCTCTTTCTTCAAATTTATATTTTGTTTCGATTCAGTCAATTAATTCTTGACTATAAGTGTCGAGTACTTTTGAAATGATTTAAAAGAGAAAATGACTGGAAAACATGAAAATTACAATCTTCCATTGTATGTAAATTACCCAGACTCTGCTCACCCATAGATCGGGTCTGGCTTATGGTTCTTATATTAGAACTTATTTCTTTATTCACGTTTCATTGATTTTACAGAGTGGACTACACGAGCAGTGGTGAAACTTCAACATTTGGCGCCCCCAGCAAAATTCAGTTCGGCCTCTTTTGACAATTTTTAATTCAATTGAAATAATAAGTGGATTAGCGATCTGAAGGGGACAAGGACAAGGGGCCCCAGTAAAATAACTGCAATCAAGTGCACTTTTACAAATTATTTGCATAAAGATAGGATTTTGAGGCCCCTCAGCTCCCGGGTACTGCTCGATTTTGCTGTACAGTAGTTCCGTCACTGTGCCCAAGGTGAGCGTCCCTATTTCGTACAAATCTTTTAACTAATTGTAAAAGACTACAAATATTCCAGTACGGTCCATTATTCTACTTGCAGCTACCTCTTGACTATCATAAACAGCAATATCTGCCCTTTTGCGGATAAACGTACGTTAGCGCAACCAAAATTAGGAGACAGGGGGTAAAAAGTACGTATTTAAACGTAATTTACAATTGAGTTCATGATTAATAATGCATTACAACTAATAAAAAAGTTGCACTCAAAAATTTCCTCATCTGAGATATTTGATTGACAAGTATTTTACTGTTTTTTATTATTTTTTGTATCCTTCAGGCTCAGAAATGCAAGGCCCCGGGGAAAGTCAATCTTTACGGGCCCAATCCAACCCTATAAAGATACACACTGTCCGGTCTAAGAGTACACAATTTGGCCGTTTCTACTAAAATAATAGAGCAATTCGAACCATATTTAGAAGTCTCTAGGGATCATTTTAGCACAATTTGGACCTCGTAGCTCATTTAGAAATCGGTCGTTTTAGATGATTTCGCGGTTTTCTAAAATGAGCTAAACACGTAAAACGACTCAAAACTTCTCGTAAACGTTCTCAAAATTGATTTATTTCGTCTCTCTCTCTCTCTCTATTGTATTCGGGAACGGGAGGAAAAATACCTGATAGTTTTTCTAGAATGTAATGGGGAAAAAGAAAAAAAATCAATGTTAGGAGGATCTTCGAATCATTTTTAGCTAATTTGCGTGTTTATCTCATTTTTTAAAATCGCGACATTGTCCAAAAAGAGCGATTTTTGCATGACTTCCAAAGGAGCTACGAAAATCTAATTTTGCTAAAATATTCTCCAGGAACTACTTTACAAATCCTTGAAAAATTATTCGAATGGCTCGTCTTGTACTTGAAGTTCAGATATGTTTTGAACGAAATTCAAATAAAATATTTCCTAGGCCCTTGCGGGCCCCTACAAAGTTACCGGACTTCAGGGTGAAATATCCTCGCTCCCCTAGGTTCTCGTCAGGGTGGTTCACCTCCTACCCCCCGCAACTGTAGCAAGTACGTGTCTTGAGTCACGTTAAATATCTCTAAGGATAGTTTAAGCATTCCATTAGAGCAGGCATATTATTTTTAAAACTGTGGCCTTGTCTTATCAATAATACAGCTAGCTAAAATGCAGGTGTGCAAGTAACACCTGCATTTCTTTTATCAGACTGATATCTTTCTAAAATGAAAAAAATCGTTACAGTAGTTGCGTAGTTTATTTTCACCTGATTCGGCAACAAAATACAATCTAATAGTTTAATAAGCAACGTCTGAAAATAAAGTACATATATATATATATATAAATATATATATACAGCTAATAAACTGTATATAAATAACAGTCATTATGATAATATAAAAAATAGAATACGAAAATATAAATTAACTATGGTCCAAGTATATTTTCAAGAAATCAAAACAATCTCCAAGTGCCTTCTCTAACGCTTCATCTCTACATTTCCCAACACCCAACACTGTAAACGGTGTTTCGATACCAAGTATAATCGAAACAATAAATGGATGCTCTTGATAATCATCAATTGCATATTTAACATCTAATAAATTAAGTATCTGTTGGAGGTTCTCTTCGTTTTTCTCATTAAATAAATGTTTTAAATCATCGAATTTTAATCCTTTACTAATCATTATATTGTATAGTGTTGAAGAAAATTCACTAACATTGATCGCTTTATTCGGCATTATACCTAATTGATTTTGTATCTCATTATAACGAGCTACAGCATCTTGATCTTTACTTAATAATGCATTATTTACTGTTGTATATTGTTCAATTAAATGCGGATATATATCGTTGACTTTTTCCAACATTTCTTTTGCTGCCAATTGTTTAGCTTGCTTTTTTGTATTAGCAGTTGATTGTGTTATAATTGAACCAATTCGACATTCATATGTAAAACTACGACAATGTGCCGGACCAACGTCTGAAATTTCAATAAATACAGGCATTGGTAATTTATTCTCAGCACATAAATCTTGTAAACGTCCAATAAAATTGATTTGTGGCTTCATCGGACTATCCGATTCATTGCGATGTTGTTGTGCATTAAATTCACTGATTGGATTCATATTTGGATCGTATAAGCCTTTTTCTTTCAATATTTCTAATGCTTTTGATGCTGCTGCATGTTTGGCAACTTGTTTAGAACGTCCAAAACCGGTACCACTGATATTTGCTATTGTTACTTTGTAATGAAATTCTGTTTCGTGTGTACCTGTTTTACTCATCACTAAAATATATTCAGGCGTTTGATAGCCGTTCTTTACAGCGAATTCTTGTAAAACCATAGCTGGAGTTTTTGTTATTTGTTGCGACATTCTTATAATTTTCAAATAAACCGAAAACCGTTGTATCTAACCTAAAAATATTAATTAGTAATTGTAATGTTGGCAACGCGAATTTCACTAAACTACAGCGGGATATTCAAATAATTCGCATTTTACAAATTGGTCTATTTAAAATTTAAACAATAATCATTTTGAATGATGTACAAATACGTGTTCAAATAAATAAATAACAAAGTTGAGAGAAAATGGAGAAATTACAATGTTATCTAAATAGAAACAAAAATTTATTGTTTTCTAACGAATAGGAGATTTTTATTCAATAAGTTTCTTAGCTTTGAAATATCGTCTCAAATACAAGACTTGCCATGTAGCTAAAGCTAACAAACAACACATTGAGAATACCGAAAAGTATAACACTCGACTATTTGTTGATTCTGTAAATTATAAAAATTAATTATATATAAATATCAATAAAATTCACACATTATTACCATTAGTATCTCTCATTTCTTCTTCACGTTTTCTCATTGATACAAAATCTTGTACAATAGCATTCGATAGGTCTTCCAAACGTCTCAATTCTTTCTCGATCGGTTTTAATTGAGCTGCATCACCGAACTGGATAAAACCGAGATGTTACAACATAATTTAATTAATTAAAATAATAACTTACAGCATCGTAATTTTTAGTTTCAACACCGTGTTTTGTAACTAAAGAAACCTCTTGACTGATACCACGTTGGGCTGTAATATAGAGTAATTAATAAAATTTAATTTGTTAATTTGAATTAAATTACTAGCTGGTACACGTGAAATGAAACAAATCTCGTAAGTATCATAATTTTCGGTATTAAATGAAAATTTGCCCTTTGTTATATCTTCACGTTGAGCTAAAATATGTCCTTTTGAGTCTCTAACCTAAAAAAATTACAATCAACAAAGTTTTTCTTTTAATTAACCGAAATATTAAACGTACAACATAATCAACTTTTTGTCCCATAGCTTCAGACACTTCAAATTCACCAATAACTGGCACATTCTGTTGTAATTCCTCTTTTAAACATTTCTGTGTATTCGGTTCCAGATTCCACATAATACAATTCACATTTATGAAATAAATTAATAATAGATAACACAAACTGTAGAATTTCACCATTTTTTTCAGTCTATTTATTATAGAATCAATGTGAAATAATGAAATTTATAAGAATAATCATAAAAATTTAACAAATTTTTCGATTTGTGCCAAAAACGATGAGGTGGCTCAAGGAGAAACGTCAAAACAATACAGTACCGCCAATGTTGATCGAACAAAAACACCAACTTCAAGTGCAAATTGTTTAAAATATAACAATAAAAACATATATTTAAAAAAATAACAACAAAATAAGCTGACCAATCAATTTTGGCAAACAATTCGATAATTAAAAATTTTGTTCAACAAAACCTTAAGAGCAGTTTAAAACGCTACAAGTAGCTGCAATTAATATGACAAACTCCAATCTACCGGCAATGTTGCCAAGTACCTATTAATTTCACAGCTAAAAAAATTGTGCTAATCTGTATAATTATACAGAACAAAACAATTTAAAATATGAAATTGAATCAATATCAACTGGATATATGCTACAATTTCAGCGATATTGATTGTTTTCTATTCGTAAATATTGGATGATTGTCAATGCGGCAACGTTGCTCAGCTGTCAGTTGTTTGACAGTTGGACTAGTTTGGTTAAGTGGGAGGATTAGGGGTGGTGATTTTAATTATTTTTCAGTTAAATTCATCAATAAATATGGTAAATTCTTTGATTTTTTACCAATTAATTTACATTATCGATCATATAAAATACGAGTTAATTTTATTTGGAATTAATCGATTATTGGTTATGTTAATTTTGGGCTATACTCATATTTTCTTTTTGATTTCTGTTCTAGATTCGTTTTATTTTGATACAAAATCGTGCCGGTAAGACACGTCTAGCTAAATGGTATATGAATTTCGATGATGATGAGAAACAGAAACTAATAGAGGAAGTCCATGCTGTTGTTACAGTACGTGATGCAAAACATACAAATTTCGTTGAAGTAAACTTTGTATTTTAATTTCAAATTTTGTTATATTAAACGATTTAATTTCTAGTTTCGCAACTTCAAAATCGTATACCGTCGTTATGCTGGCTTATATTTCTGTATTTGTGTTGATGTTAATGATAATAATTTGTGTTATTTGGAGGCGATACACAATTTCGTTGAAGTTTTAAATGAATATTTCCATAATGTGTGTGAATTAGATTTAGTTTTTAATTTTTATAAAGTCTATACTGTTGTTGATGAGATGTTTCTGGCTGGTGAGATTCGAGAGACATCACAAACGAAAGTTTTAAAACAATTATTAATGCTGAATTCACTCGAATAATCTTTTAAAGAATAGAATAGAAGAACAAAAAAAAAAAAGTGTTCCATGACCATTCATTCCGTTAATTCGTATCATATTGTGTAATAAACATCAGTAGATGTAAATTATTAGAATTTGCTGAGATTGTTAGTTAGATCTACTTATATATCATGTGTATATGTAATATATTTAAATAATTATAAGCTTGCAATTTAGTTTTTGGTAGACTACCTAAAATGTATTGTTGGTTGTATAGTTTTGAAATTTCTTCAAATATTCGAAGATACGGTCTGTTTTAAATTTGGAATTCGCTACAAATCTCTTTAAAATATTATTTTTAAACGGTTTATTATATCAACAATGTTACAATGATGACAGATATGCGTTCAAAATGTTTTCATTTATAAAATATGTAAATTTAATGTATGGATAGGAGTGTGTGTATGGCACGTGTTTTGTGCATTGATCCGATACATATTAACCAACCATAGAAATGTTTATGGTACAGTGAATTCGAAATGATCATCAAGGCGGGCAGATTTAACGAAAATATGTTTTATTATATAAGTGGTGGTGATGGTGATGAGAACAGGCACCTATCAACAACACATTTACATCAACACAAAATTATAACATGCTTGTCTTGTTAGTTGTTGTCAATGTTCAAAGTGAATACTTGTCGGAATCGATTATAATTAGTGCGAAATTTTCTTGATTGTTAGAATTATGGATACATTTGTGTCTTTTATCTAATGGTATACCTACAAGGCTGTTAAGAATGACTCGAAGATCCTCCCAACAATATTTTTGTTTTGTTTTTCTCCATTGCATCCTAGGAAAATGGGAGTAATTTGCCCCCGCTGCAGAATAAATTAGAGAAAAAAAAAACAATGTTGGGAGGATCCTGGAGTCATTCTAATTGTAAGTCTTTTGCGTAACCCATTTTTAAAAATCGCGACATCGTCAGAAACGAGCGAATTTCGACCAAATAAGCTACGAGGTTCCAATTTTGTTCACCAACTAAAAGGAATTCGTATGAAACTTCTATTAGTTGGCGGGCGATTCGAAGAATACTTTTAGAATTCTAGGGTGGTTTCCAGAGAACATTTTATTAAAAGTAGGACCATGTAGCTTATTGGAAAATGGATGAACTCAAACATGACTTTTGAATATACAGGGTGTTTGGTCTAAAAATGGTTGATTCTATGAAACTCCTATTAGTCGACGAGCGGTTCGAAAAATATTTTAAGGATTTGTAGGAGGGTCCTTAAAGAACATTTGAGCAAAATTAGAGTCTCGTAGCTCATTCGAAAGTTGGGCAAAAAACGCTCGTTTCTGACGATGTAGCGATTTTCAAAAACGAACTAGACATGCAAAACAACTTAGAATGACTCCAGGATCTTTCCAAAATTGATTTTTTTTTATTTTTCTCCATTTTATTCTGGAACAGGTGGAAATATTTTGTATTTTGTGTGGAATACAATTGAGAAAAACGAAAAAGATCAATGCTGGGAAGGTCTATGAGTCATTTTTAGTGGTTCTGCGTGTGTTGTTTGTTTTTTAAAATTGCGACATTGTCCAAAACGATCGTTTTTTGATCAACTTTAAAATGAGCTACGAGGTTCTAATTTTGCTAAAATGTTCCCTAGGGACTCTTCTACAAATCCTCAAAATATTTTTTCGAATCGCTTTTCGACTAATAGGAGTTTCTTAGAACTCACCATACTACTTACATATTAGTTAGAGAGAGAGAGAGCATAGGTGGTGTAGAAATTAAAAATTATGGCTGATATTACCACCCACCCTTAATCCTTTGATCAAACAAAGCACTTTCTATTTTAAAAGATATCAATAACCAGATGTGTTTTGTGGATTTGGTATCTCTGTCTGTTATGCATGAAATATGTGATTTGACAAAGAAGGGACATGGGCGACAATATTTCTCGCATATATCTATTGGAACAGCCTTTGCCTGTATATGAAAATAATATAGCGATTCGAGTAATATTTCAAGTATTTATTGGATAGTGCTTGGAGAACATTTGAGCCAAATTAGAACATTGTAGCTCATTTGGACGTTGGTTCAAAAACGATCGTTTCTGATGGTGTCGAGATATTTACCAACTAGCTGCACACGTAAAACAACTTGGAATGACTCAAGGATCCTCCTAACATTCATTTTTTTCGTTTTTCTTCATTTTCTTCTATAACAAGTGGCAATCTTTTGCATTTTCTCTAGAATACTGTGAAGAAGAAATATCAAAAATAATCAATGTCGTTTTGCGTGTTTAGCTCACTTTTGAAAATCACGAAATTATCCAAATTAAGCGTCTGTTTATCAATTGCCACATGAGCTACAAAGTTCTAATTGTGCTAAAATGTTCTCTAGAATCTATGCTATAAATCCTTGAAATATTATTCGAATAGCTCTATTATTTTGATAGAAGGGGCCAAATTGTGTATTCCCAGGGGCCCGTAAACTGGCTCTCTCCGAAGCCCGTTGAATATCTCAGTGATCCTGTCAGGTCTCCTGTATAACATTATCGTTGTCTTGTTTAGAAAGAGAGAAATGTTATAATACCAATTTAAATGTGTTGTGAAAACGATCCGTTTTCGCATATAGTTCAAAGATCAGTTTAACTAAAGCTATTGCCGACATAATAATTAAGCCACTACCTGAAATTGATACTTTCAGTCGTTCTGTTTCGAGTCTATACGATATAATGGAAATAGAATAAAAATGCGTATTCCAATTATTTCAACTCTATTTACACATCAAGTTTTATATGCCAGTTTATTGATACATTGATTGATCGATTTTTTTCATGTTGTTGTTATTATTGTTTCATTTAAAAAATAATTATATTTACCATAATTATAAAAGCTCAACGAAATATTTACATATGGTTTAACGTACTGTCAACGTTTTTGATTAATGGACTGAAACTATATGGAGCGGTACTATTTGATGTGTTTGCAAGAAGTTGATGAAATTGTCCCAGATTTTTTCTTTTCAAAACGTGAAAAAATCAAGATTTATAATTTCGTTAAAACTATACTCCATAATTTTGTCGTTGATGTTAACATTAATTATTCACTATAAGAAATACAGGGTGTAATCGAAATTCCTTACAATCTTCAAATGACGTGTAAAGCCCGAAAAATTGGGCTGGCTTTTATAAAACATTGGGAGTCGGTAGGATCCCGAGAAAAAAGGGGTTGAAAATTTCGCCAAATGGAATAAAACAAGCTTAAGTATAAATAATTGTTTTTAGTCGACATATTACATAAATACCCCTTAGCTCATATCGATGTTCAGTGTTCAGTTGCGAGTGGAACGGGAATGTTGACTGGGGATGATTGCGGGCTTATTTTTTATTAACTTCCATTTTTTTTTTGTGAGCCATATGCGAAACAATTAGTGTATTCAATGCCGAAATGTCGAACAGTTGCGGACCTCAATTTATGAAGCTGCAGACTGACCCCTGCCTTCTTATCAAGTCACGACCACAACATTACGGTAGGATAGTACTTGACCAGCGACCATCAAACAATGGTCCAAAATTTGTACAATTTTAACCCTTTAAAATATGTTTATTACACTCTATTCCACATAGCATAGTGAGGTTTGAATGTTGTAAGTGATTTTGATTACACCCTGTATGTATGTTAAGACAATTAAAAAGCCGACACTGTTAACAAACACATAAATGACTATTTCTCTGTTTATAGTCGTCCCCTTCGTCGTCGTCTTCTTCTATTTTGATTCGACTGAAATTAGTTTCGTATATACAAAGATGCCGCTTTTTAATTTTGTCACAGGAAACTTTACTGATCTTGCCTTCAACTAAAAATGACATATGACAAAGATACGCCCACTTGTATAACAATATCAACTTTGCAGTTTCTTCAACAAAGAACATTTCCAATAATTCCACAGGTACAAAATTGAGTACCTGGTTAAGAAAATTTTGATGAAAAATTGGCACCTAAGTACCTAGTACCGTGACGTGAATAATAGTAATAATACAGCATTTATTCACTCAAAGGTACTACTCTTTCTTTTGGTAGACGTTCGACTGTGTAATGTCGAGTTGATTTGGTCCCTTTGGCGAAATTTCCATAAAATCGCCTCTATTTTAATGAGCCGGAATAAAGGAATGTTGTTGACGCGATTCCACATGTGACGGACAAACGGGAAATGGGCGTTACAGGGTACACAACATGAGACATGGCTGGTTAAAGACCATAGTATCCGTGTAAAAAGCATTCAATTTTTGTTTTCATCTGGTCATTTATTATTAATAATTTTTTTATTTTAATTTTTGTTGTTTTAAAATAAAAATTTAACAATAATTAAATGAGAAATAATATATTTCAAAAAGCAAATAAATACAAATTTTCACAAAGAAATAGTGAAATTAAAGACGATTATCTATATTTACAAAGGAAGAAAAAGAAAATAATAATAATAATTAATCGACGAGGCTACATTTAGAAATAAACACACGAATTTGTACAATTAAATAAGGAAATTTTTCAAAATTCTTGGCGATAAATTAGGACAAATAAATAATTAAAGTTAATCATAATTACAATAATTAAAAAAAAAAATAAGACGCCATTCACTTATACAGGGTGATTTAAACCGACTGTCGTAATTTCGATATGGTACTTAAGGGTACATCTCCTATAAGCAATAATGTTGCAAAATAACTGATGCACATTCTTATGCTACTTTTCAAGGCTAATCGGATGGTGTATTTAGGTTTTTGTTATCTTCTTTTGTTTTCGAGTAATTTGACTTTTTTCAATTTTCTTGATCAGTTCGAAAATGCTCTATATCTCACTAATTTCCAAATTCATTTGAACGATATTTATTATTTCTAATGCAACTTTTAATATAAATTCTACCTGGATTGTGAAATCTTTAATCACTTTTATAATTTTTGAGATATGACACTTTTAATGTAGGTATCTCAAAAAGACAAAAACTATCAACTTATTTAAACTATACCTACCATCAAATTCAATTCACCTTAAAAATGCATACCAAGCTGGCAATTTTAACTAGAAACCTTCGAAAATATGTACGTTTACTTCATTTTACAATAATAGAAAGAAATAGAATAAATTGAGGCATTCAAATTCGTATTAGAAAGAGTGAAGTGGATAGTGTTTTCGATGTTTCCAGATGATAGCGCCAGTCTTGTATAACTATTCAAATCACCCTGTAACAATCGAGATTTTCCGCAGATTTACTCTATTGATTACTCACAAGATGAGGCAGCTTATGTTTACGTTACGTTCTGTTCAATTGCGTTAGTAGTGCGGAAATTTTTAATATCTGCAAACTTATTTGTTTTTATATTACAGTGTTTGAAATTCAACAAATTCGAAACGAATTTTTATAACAGATGAAATTTGATTTCTGAAGCTACGGCAAATTATCTTCGGATTATCGTAAAACTTATAAGCTTTAAAAACCATAAATGTTATTAAATAAAGTAAAATTGCAACACACTTTAAGTACGGATTTTACAAAAGCACCTTAAATTAACACACAATAAACATCACAATTTAATTAGATTTTTGATAAAAGTTACTTTCAAAGATGTGTCCCTGGTGTCGTTAACGGATGATTATTAATTCCAGAATTGACCATATGCATTGCTGCAGCTGCTGCAGCTGCTGTATTACCCGATTGTAAATACATGTAATAATTGTAATTTTGTTCGGGACTAGTACCGGGCGGTGTTGGTCCTGTTGGTCCTGTTATCCCATGATGTGGTGCTGTTGCTGGGGAATGTGGTGTACGAAAAGCGGCCGCTGCATGTACACCAGCCAAAATATCGGTAACACTATGCGAACTTGGCCAACAATGTCCACTGTTATGGTGCCGTTGTATAGTTGTTGGTGCTGTTACTGGCGTACCTGTTGGTGATGTTTGTATCGTTGATACAGGTGGTGATGTTTGTAGTTTTTGTTGTGTATACGGATGATAACCAGAATAGATTGCATTATAAATTGAATGTGTATGGTGTGCATGATGCGATGGATGTACTAAAGTACCGATTTTATTACGTAAAATACGACTAATTGAACTAACTGATGGTACATTGTATTTATCGCAAACACCATCAGATAGTAGACGATCTCGTATCTCCCATGCGAAAATACCGGGATCTTTCTGTTTCAATTCTTTTATGTATGCTACAACTTTGGGTGTTGTCACTCGTGGCTTGGAACCACCAATAGCACCCGGTAGTATTGAGCCTGTTTCATGGTAACGTGCCAAAATCTTCGAGACACAACCATGCGATACACGTAATTGTCGTGATATATCACATGGACGGATACCAACTTGTGATAATTCAACGATACGTAAACGGACTGAATTCGGTAATGGACGGCCATTGACAAAAACACCACCGAGTTGATTCACTTCACCGTACTGCTGTACTTGGCCTTCTGCAACAATGAAAAAAATTATAGAAAAAATATCACTACTCCGGAGGTATCGTTATGAGGCTAATATGGAACAAGACAGCTTGTCTTTAAATCAGAAGAGAAAAGTACAAAAAAAGGGATGATGATAATATATTTTCGGAGAGGGCGACAGTAATTTGAGACATCAACAAAATACTACTACCGTCGGAAATGTGGATGTGATCTGCCGCTGATTTTCTTTGAAATTGTCAACCAAACTAATTTTAAGATGATTTCTTTTCTTTTTTTTTGGTCTATGCTCTGCTTCATATTACCATACAAAACTAACTCATGTTGCTCTCTAGGCTGCTCTTAAGATTTTAACCGAATGTTAATTAGCGACACGTGTAATTCCGTTACAGAGCCGGATCAAAAGATTTATGACATCTATGAATTAATACAATTCCAAATTAGTTATACTATCTCCATCTCTATCTCAAATCAAAAAATATTTGGTATTCTTTGAAGCCTCAACTCGGTATTCTTTGATCCTTAGAGTGAGGATATCTATAATTGTCTTCACTCTTCAGAATAATGGTACAAGTGAATAAAGAGAAATATAATTCACTCTTGTGTATACTTATATTAGATAACAAGGGCAGTAATCTTCCACCCTTTGAGACGAATAGGTATATATACGCCATTTTTTGCACTTATTTTGGGAATATTTAGAAATTCAATTCAAAAATATTGAGATTGACAAAAACCTCCATTATTTTGACAAATAGGTATCTGTTATTTAAAGTACCCACTTAAATCACAAATAAGTGTAAAAATGTAACTCTCATAATGTGAAAAATCAAAATTCAGACTTTGTAACTGCTCTAAATTTTATAGTTTGATTCATTGTTCAGTCTAAGGCTGTGGAAAAAACCAACGGGTATCTCAAATTTGTGATTTTGTAGAATTAGGACCATGGAAACTGATCTGGTTTTGATTATGTAAGAAAGTACCTATTTTGAGTGCAAAGAAAAATGATACGATCACGATCCTTATACAAATTTTATAACACTGAAGTTCGGTAAGCTGAAAATTTATGCCCAAAATACTTGAGGGCCAGAATTAGAGCCATAACAAGATATGGTGAGCGGTGCTCCAGCCCTGACACTTTACTCTGAGAGGCAAAATTCAACGTAACAATGAGTTGTGAAAAGGAGATAACTTAGAAAGTTTTGGTCGATTTTGTTGTAGGAATATTTTTGGCCTTTTGTTCGTATCTTAAGGGACTTTCGTCATCAACTCGGTGTCAATTTTTTTTTCTTAGCAAATTTTACTATCGAATTATAAAGCAGGAGGAGATTCAGAGATTTTTAGACAAGTTTAGAGATGAAGTCTTCACTTATAATCAAAGTTTTAGGAAAATTTCTTCTTAAATTATATCAAATCTTATCAAATTTTGTTATTGAAATCAACAGTGAAATGATTCAGATTCTTTTGATGTTAATTTTTACGATAATTTTTGAGTTTAAGATTAGATTTTGAAATGCTTTTGTCCAAAATTATTAATTTTCTTGGCAAACATTCTTATTTAAAGGTGATGAAGAAATTTTAATCTAAATTCAGATACTTCCAGTCAATTTCTGGAGCTGAATTTTCGCGGTCTTAAGACGTTCGTACCCTAAATTTTGACGCTTTTACTTTTTTTTGTTTGAGGTGTATTTTAGTGTTTCAGTTCAAGTTTTGATACAATTTTCGTTCTAATTTAGCAATCTTTTATGTGTTTTACTATTGGGTAGTGTAGAAAAAACAATGTAAGCAATTTTCGTTTCGATTTTCAACCTAAATTTCAAGATATCTTAGCCCTAAGTTGTTAATTTTTAATAAATTCTTGATTTTGGATTATGAAAATGATATCATATAAGATCTTTTAATCTATTTTTGAGCTAATGTTTAGACTTTTTGGTTTTAAAAAGTATTTGGCCTCAATCATTGATTTTCACCGGATTCTATGAATGAATTGTAGGTAAGTTGAACACTTTTGGTCTATTTTCAAATTCAATTTTTGACTTTGAATTCTGTTAAATAATTCTCAAAATTTTTTTAAATCAGTCTCAGTTGATTTTTTGAGCTGAGCTTCTGTTCTTTATAAGTATTTAAAAATAATTGTAAAGGTGCTATTTCTGAGCTTTGCCCGAATGCAAGCTTACTATGCTTCAGTTTAAGCGTCTAATCCAGTGTAAAGAGTTAATTTTCCTTTGAAAAAAGTCAAAATTTGTACATTGTAGCTCCTCTATGTTGTACAAATGGGTCATCATAAGTCATATCATAAGTTATGATTACTTAATTGAAAAATTTGACTCAATTTCTGAAAATAATGTTCAAGCCACCGTGTAGAGAAAATAAGGAAAAGACTAAAATATTTCAGATTTCTAGACCCGACGGTGGAATTCATCTTAAATACCTAGTGCTTTAGAGTTAAATCAACTTCATTAAAATAGACAAAATCTATTCAATTTCAAAGAAAAATAAATATTTAAACAGATAAAATCTTCAATTTATGAACATTGTCGTACTCATCAGTGTTAATGTAAGCCAGGGGCGTCCCTAGAATCTTGGCTGTCCGTACCCAAGACGGGTTTCAATCAGAAAAACAAATGTCATTATTAACAATAAAAAGCCCAAGACAACTTAATAGTAGAAACTGTACTTAATTTTGGGCCGCCCCAAAGATCTAGCCGTACAATTTCGTGTAGGTACAGTGGCGATCAAAAAAAAAGAGACCGAGTCTTGAGCGGAAATTTCACATATTTTCGTTAGTGTGAATCAGGTTGTTTCTCTCGTAAAGGTAAGAATGTGGATAGGCAGGAGGTGTTGGAGCTAATTTCAGCCAACAGTAAATACCCAAAATGGAATCAGTAAATCTACCCCCTTCTTCTGATTGAATATCTTTCTTCTCTCACCTGTTGAGAGTATGTTGCATTGTAAGGACTGCTCTCATAAGCCTGTTTTACACAGTCGCACAAGAGGTGGTCTCTTTTTTTTGATCGCCACTGTACCTACATGTAGATAATATGTATATGTTTGTGTGTGTGTGTGTGTGTGTAGAGACTTTCTACTTATAGTTCGATTTTTATTTGGGAACCATGGCTAATTTACCGTTTACAATTTCAGGCTTTGTGGTTTAGAAAATTTCAATATAGTGAGGCAAACTCTTTGAACTCGACATGTGTGTGATTTATGATTTAGCCCGTTGTTTATGTTTACATTAATTTTCATTCTTGTCACCCCCTTTTCCCTAGTGGACACATATTAGAATATTTGTGAGATGAGGCAAAGAGAGAGAGAGAGAGAGAGAAGCACAAAAAAATAGATTAATTATTACAGATACTAAAAATATGATTTTTGTCATGTAAAACATGGTGGAATTAATAAGAACAAATTTCTTGAATTTATCCTATAATCAATCTTATCTGTCATGGTTTTTTTAAAGAGAGAGAAAAATAAAAATAAATTTCCACGATCTTTTGATAATAATAATGAATGAATTCACTACAATATTAAAATCGTCTTTTTTCGACTTTTGTTAACAATAATATTTATCGATTTTATGGTTTATAGACGCATTTATCAATGAATTGGCTTTATAATAAAACAAAACTAATTTATAAAACAGAGATTCGATTATTATAACAGTCAATAAAAGTTCAATACAGTTTCAGGTTTATGTTATTGTTTATTGTATTTGATTGATAAGAATACATCTAGCAGGTTTTGTATGTAAATCTATACCTATATATTCTCGTTATACAGTACGTCCCGGTGATGTGGGTCGCTGAGCAGAAAAAGCACTAAAAATCCTACTCTACCCACAGAAATTTTGCCACAAAACGGACTAAAAGCCATTTAACCACCAAAAGAGAGCTTTAAACTATTGCCAGACTTGAAACTTTGAACAAAAGCACTAAAAATCGACCTACTCTATCCACACAAATTTTGCCAGAAAATGGGCTAAAAGCCGTGTCTTCTAAAGGAGTGCTTTAAATCATTGCCAGACTTGAAACTTTGAACATAGTTTCAAGACAATCCTTTCTCCAAGCATCTCAAGTTACTTTCTCTTGATTAACCACGTCTTTTTTGCAATACAATACGTTTAATTACAACTAGAGCTTTAGGGCTATAATTGAATCGTCGGATACCCTGTACTAAAACATCTATAAATGCTTACATGTAATTTAAATTAAAACATTAAACATTCATTTTAATAAAATATAAGTGTTGATATTTCTATTTCAAATCGTCAACATTCTGGAACTGTTTCAAAATAAATAGTCACCATACATATTTAAATTGAAATATTGAAATATTGGCACTACTACTTTTATTCTTAGTTTATTTGAAACTATCAAAATGACCAACTTGTAGTGAATAATCACAACAATATTGTTTCGTGATGCCTCTGGTTGTATTTATAGAAAAATAAATGAGATTCTTCGTGGAGGAATTTTCAATGTTGGCCACGTGTCATCCTCGTCTTGTCCACCCGGGGTGATGTTGGAATTACAGGTCAAAAATGTCAATTATTGTGACAATTCTTGTAGGAAGTTCATCCCCGTTCTAATATCTGTAAGGGGCGAAAAAGCATGTTTTGAACCTAGATCTATTCTAGTCGTCGTAATAGTTGTTGTATATGTCAAAGGTGTGCCAGATGAAATTCTTGAGGGTTGGAATTTAACCTCTGGCATGCAAATTGTCCGAGATAAGAGGAGACATTTTGAAATATGCCACGAAAATAACTTAGATTTTATTTGACTTTACTATACACGTTGTGTTTTTAAACAAAGGGGAATCTATGAGTTTTAAAAATACTACAAAGAGTTGATGAAATGAAAAATCTTGGACAAGTTTAACGATTTATTATTATAGTTTTGAAATGGGAGATCAAAATGTCAAAAAATTGAAAGAGTGCGTGAGTAGAATTTTTTGCACGTGTTTGTCCATAACTTAGAATTAAACGATTTTTCGCTTTCAAAAATAAGTACGGAAATTCGTTTCGGCTTAAATAAGAGAAGCATTCAAGCAATAAAAATTTGTAGACATTTTCGGCCATCCCATGTAGCCACAAGTCACCCTTAAAATTGCAACACTTAAGTAGAATTTACATAGGAACTATTTGAAATACAAAAAATACCCTCAATATTTTTCAGAATAAAATTACCGTCTTTATCAGTTTCATCAAAAAAATTGCAATATAATTATTTATAATTTCATCCCTACAAAGGGGATTTACAACAAAGAAGAACCCTTAAAAATAAGTATTGAACTGTTTTTGAATTATTTAGTAAAGACCGATTCTGCAAATTCAACCCCAATTTTCACCCTTAAATATAAGTATGGACAAATACATTAATTGTTAGATAGAAAGAATATACAGTGAGGGCGATTTATATGAGTACATAAAGAGTAAAATCATAAATTAAAATATTGTCGAAATAAATTTGTTGAAGGGGCTGAAGCAGAAATTTCAAAGATATAATTAAAGACTTAAAAAAAAAGTTGAGTCTTCGCTCAATTTGCGAACATAGGATCAGTGGTGGCTCGTAACTTAAATTCGTAAGGATGCTGATGTCACACAAACATAAACATAGCAACATCATCAAAAACAGAAGATACACGAACCACTTTAGCATATGAGTCATAAAAAAACGGTACTAATATTTGTTTGTATGTACCTGAACGAATTGCCATTACTGTAGAAAAGATTGGTGGTTCAATTAAAATAACCCTATGGGATGTTTTCTGGTCTTTATCTAACTTATTTAAAGTTACACTGTATACGAAAAAGATACTAGATAATTGTGTAACTATCTATCTAAGTAATTATTATTTATTAATTAATATTATTTTCATCTACAGTTCGTTTTCGTTACGTTTAAAGCGATGTCCACATCTAAGAAACGAACACAAACGAATGCGAGTGAACAACCAAAAACTACAAATCCACACCTACGTTCACGAACATGAACAAACATAAGCAAATGCCGAGACCGTGTTCCTTTAAATGTAATCGAAAGTTTCCGTTTACACTTTACGAACACGAATGGAGGCGAACGAGCAGTTTCTTTTGAAGTAAGTGTTCGCGTAAAGATTATGTAAATATCAAAATATGTATGTGGTAAACCGAACTCAAACAAGCATTACGAAAAGATATCCGTGTTATGTTGGTACTTCAAAGGAAACTGTTCGTTTGTGTTCGTTTGCGTTCGTATAGTGCAGACGGGAACTCTATTACATTTAGTGGAAGACAAGCGAATCTACAGTTATAGCATTTGTTTCTCTTTATTGGTGAGAATTTATTGTTTTTGGTTGTTCGTTCGTGTTCATTCGTTAAATGTAGATACAGCTTTTAAAGTCGAATGGGGCTATTAAAATAAAACGTGATTTGAATGCCGTACTTTTTTTGAATGGGGCAAATGACTTTTATAAATACAATAACGTCCAAACCGAACGTAGGTACAGAGCTCGCCAAAACTAAGTAAGTAACCGAGTCTTGAACGAAAATATCGTGTGAGTCAGGTTGTTTCTCCCGTCAAGGTAAGAATATGGGTAAGTAGGGAGTGTTGGAACGAGTTTCAGCCATTGAAAATATGTAGAATAGTTTTTTTCTATTCAGGTAAAGAACCCAAAATGCCATCAGTAACCCCACCCCCTTCTTCTGATTGAATATCTCTGGCCGCCCTCATAAGCCTGATTTACAAAGCCGCACAAAAAGTGGTCACTTTGTTTTGGCGAGTTCTGTACAATGATAAAGTTATAAAATGCGAATCATTTAAATTTTATTATTGGTTACATGTTTAACACGATTTTAATTGCCATTGATTTTCTGTAACATACAGGAATTGCCTTATGTATACGTTTATGTGTGTGATTGTTGGTTTTATTTGTATTTTTCCACTTTTTTTTTCTTCCATCTTATTTCCACCCACTCTTTCGAATACTAAACAGAGGAAATAAAACACATTAAATGAGTGATTTTGAAATAAAGGAATGATTTTAATACGTGTCAATAATAACTAAATATACAACCTATAGGTATGTATGTTATTAAATATGTATATGTATATATATGTGTGTGTGTGTGTGTGTGTGTAAAGAAGTATACATAGAAACATACAAAACTAATACTAAACAGCTGAGATGAAATAATCACTTTCACCATTTTTAGTGTAGCGTAACGAAGCGGCAGACCGTCTCAAACATTCGTAAACGAAAGAGAGAATGAAAATCATCTACTCAACAAAAAAAAATAATAATAAAAAAATAACATAACAAAACTAACAAATAGAGAGAAAAGAAGAAGAAAAAAACGATATTCTTGGGAGTTCCGGCGACTTAACAAATTACCGAAAAAACGAATAACCCATTCCAACAAATTTAATATAATGAGAGAGGACTTATTAATAGAAGAATGGGGTTCGAAATGCCTAAATGTCGAGACTTTTAGTTAAATCATTCAAGAACAAAAAAAACAACAACAACAACAAGACTGCTGTATAGTCGTTTATTTTCACATTTTATTTTTGTTTGCTTTTGAAGAGAATTTTGGCTAGTCGTTCAGTCAATGGTAGGTACGAGTTAATCGATTTTGGGGCAATGGCTTGATTAAAATACCTGTCAGGTAATGTTGCAGGCAAAAAGGCGTGGAAAGGCGGTTTTATCGCCACCATCACCATCACCACCACTGCCACCAGGTGGGCTCATTTATGTTTTTCTGTCGATGTGCTTGTTTATATTTATGTTTATACATGTAGGTATACCTGATGTGTGTGTTTTATGTGTTTGTGTGTGGATTATTATTTTAAGATTTAAACCATTTACTTTAACAACAACAGTCACGGATAAACAATAATGGCGAAGCACCCTTTCATTGGCTAGTTGAATCTTGATTAGATAGAACATTATCAGCAAATTATTCAAATCTAATAGAAGCAATCTCTCTAATACGGAAAACAGTGCTATAATTGTTATTGCGACACTATGCATGGCCTATGTTGAATATTTCTCTACAAATTGAACAAATCGTAAAGTCAAGTTAAATTTTAACGGTGTAAATCAGACTTTAGTTTGAAGAGGACAAACATACTATATTGGTTATCAAGAGAAAGAAGGGGACGATTTATTGATGTGCCTGAATAAAGAAAACACCACACCTCTCATAGCGGATCAGGTAATTTGCCACCTTCTACTTATTTATAATTCAACTTCAACAGCTATACTATTCGCCAAAACAGGTAAAGCGACAAAGCAAGTTCGGCTCATTACTGGAAGAACAGTTCAATCTATGTAAAACAGGCCACAATTCTCACCAAGAGTCGTTAAAATTTTTACGCACTTGACTGTAGAAATGATCAGCTCAATAATAATAAAACCTCGACATACGCTCATCAAGTCGATTTAATAATTTTTGGCTAGAAATCTTAACAAAAAAATGATTTGTATACAGTGTACAGTGGGGAGCAGATAAACGAGACCAATTTTGTGTGGTTGTAGTGTAAAACCGGCTTTTGTGGGCGATCGTAACACAAGCTAGGATTTAGGAAGAAAGATTTTTAATCAGAAGAAGAGCATAGGGTTACTGGTGCCATTTTGGGTTTTTACTTGACAAGAAAAATATTTTTTAAAAATTTGTTATGGCGGAAACTGGTTATAACACCTCCTACCTACCCACCCAGCTTTGTACCCGCAAGAGAAAAGCAGCCTGACTCACAAGAACCGGAAAAAAGAGTCCATCTCTTTTAACGGTTAGGATTGTATAGTGTAAACCAGACTTTCGTTTGAAGAGAACAAACATACTATTGGATATCGTGAGAGAGAAGGGGACGATTTGTTCATGTACCTGAATAAAGCAAAACACCACACCCCTATAACGGATCAGCTAATTTGCCACCCTCTACTTATTTATGGTTCAACTTCAACAGCTACTATTCGCTAAAACAGGTAAAGCAACAAAGCAGCTTCGGTCCATCCCCAATACCAAGAATGGTGCAGGAACGGCTCAATCTATACAAAACAGGCCAAAATTCGCACCAAGAGTCGTTAAAATTCTTCTGCACTGGGCTATACCTATATGGATAATCTATTTTTAATTCCAACAATAAAAAGCTTCTTTTTCGATGACAATGTGGGATGTCACTCTTTTTAGATTATCAAAAAGAGTGACTGTTACTGAAAGTAATCTTTTACCGTACTCCGTGCGACAAAGTTACTTTTTCGCGTTCGCAGCTTAACAACCCATATAACCATCTACTTTTCACAATCTGATAGCTAAAATCTAAGGACTAAGCTAAACATAGAAACTAAAATTCTTATCTTTCACCATTTAAAAGTGAGATTTTATTAAATTGATCATTTAAGACGAAAATGTTCAAAACTTGGACTTAAAAGTTTTCCTAAAATTCAGTTTAAAATGTAAAATCTTGTATTTTTTGCAGGATCCAGAAACAAAATTTGTTAAAAATTGATAATGGAGACAGAGAATGTATTTAAATTTCAAAAATTTAGCTCTAAAATTAACTAGAATTTCTCCTATTTGAGAGGGTTAAGATCAAAATTTGCCAAAGACTGATAATTTAGAGTAAATATTTCTTAAAATTTAAAAATTAAACGATTTCTATAAAATTCCTATTGGGTAATGGACGATTCGAAAAGTATATAAAGCATTTATAGTAAGGTCCGTTGAGAACATCTTAGCAAAATTAGAACCTTGTAGCTCATTTGGAAGTCGGTCAAAAGATGCTCGTTTTGGACAGTTTGCTGATTTTCAAAAACAAGTCATATAGGGTTAAAGAATGCTCAAGGATCCTCCCAACAATGATTTTTTTCGTTTCTCTTCATTTTGTTCTGGAACAGGAGATGATGTTTTGGATTTTTGCTAGAATGCAATGGAGAAAAACGAAAAAGAATCAATGTTAGTCATTCTAATACGTTTGGTGTGTTTACCTCGTTTTTGAAAATCGCAACATTCTCCATCCATAATATGAGCGTTTTTGACCAACTTCCAAATGAGCTACAAGGTTCTAATTCTGCTAAAATTATCTCCAGTGACCCTATTATAAATCTTTGAGATATTTTTCAAATCGAGACATCATAATCTAACAATATTGCGGAATATACCTATCTCGCTCTCGGCGTCTTTCCTTTACATGTGTTAGAAATTAGAAGGAACAAATGTATGTACAGCTAGGTGCAAGGGAAAGGTGACGAGTCTTGAGCTAGAAATACTCGTTCTATTAGTTGCGTAAACCAAGCTTTCTCCATCTTGAAGGAAAGAGGGTGGGGCCATGTGAGCCTCTGTAAATAAACAAGATAGAACCTTTATTTTTGATTGAATATCTTTTCGAATTTTGACCTGATAGACACTGTAAGAACCTCCCTAGCTAGCCTGATTTACACAGCTTTATAACTAACGTCACCTTTTCCATGCACCTAGCTGTACATCAAGCACGAATAAAATAAAATAAATAATTTAATTTGCTTGCAAACTAATTTCATCACTGCAACATTTGCCAGATATTCACGTTGCTTAATCACCTACAAATGTGCCCAACATTCACATATCCATTAAATTAAAATGGTTTGCATCAAACTGGATTGGTGTAATAATCAATTTTAACATGGTAATAATATGTGTAGGTAAATTACACCAGGTATCAAAATTGAGAAAAATTTAGATAACCCGTTATATTAACAAAAGAATATTCGTGGATGAAAAAGAAACAGTAACGAGTCAAATGCGGCGAACATAAATTATTTTGTCCAGGATCAAAGCTAGACGAAGTCATCTGTTTTATTTGTTTTCTTATTGTTATTGTTGTTTGTTGTTTTAAATTCTAATACACAACATAATTTTTCTTGTTGCACATTTTTTTGGTGGTAATTCTTACGAATGGAAAAGCAACATCTATACCGTCAACACACATGTTAGATCATGCATCACTTTCAAGAATAGACTATAACAAAAAAAACAACATTTAAAGTTGACTTTATTAGTGTTTTGAATAGATTTGTTGAGGTGAATTTATGGTTGACTTAAAATTTGTAATAAATTCTTTATTTTGATTATTATCAATCGAAGCCGACACGTTGAAAAAGTGAAAGTTATAGTCTTGGCAACAAATTTCGTTTAACATCTGTTTATTTGAAAATTAAAAAATACGATAATTATGATGATGATGATGATGATGATGATGATAATGAGGATGATGGGTCGGGGGAAAATTGTGTGTACCGATGAGAATTGTTTATCAAATGAACCACGAAGAGGTTATCAAAATAGTGTAAAGTTGACTGATAACAAACAACAGATCTCAACTTTAATTGCTAAGAAAGTCTTCAAGGCTCACTTGTTCTCAATAGTCTATGCATTAACACATCTATTATCAAAAAAGACTGATGAAAAACATATAATTGATTAAAAATGAATAAAATCTAACATCATCAATGAAAATCATTGAAAATTTTCTTGATATGAAGTATTGAGAAATTAATTGATTTTAACTGCACTATAAATAATAAATAAAAGCAATGGAAAAAAAAATAGCGATAATAGTTCACATATGTATTCTCTATTGTTTTATTTTTATGCAGTTCGATAAATTTAATTCTTACTTTTTATTTTTATTATTATTGATATTATTATTATTTTTAATATTTAGTAATTAGTAACATAAAAGGATTGTGCAATATTGATTTTTGTTAACTGTTGTTACTAATTAAAAGAAATTAATTTGTAATCGGCCAAGGTGACTTTCAGATGACATTTTATATTTATCAATTTCGATTTCGTCAGTTTACAATAACTTAAAAATATATCTGCCTTTATTTCTATACAGATTTCCGTTAATTGTAAGACACTGAATCACCGTGTTTTTTTTTAAATTTCGATCAGGTTTTTACTTAAAAAAATTGTCATATTCTAAAAATTATTGCCTTTAAATTAGTAGAAACATAATTTAAAAATTGGTGTCTTTCAAAAAAGAACTATAACCAAATTGCGCTAAAACTGTACCATAATAAAGTTCATTACGGTATAGGGTTTTCATTCCAATAGGTACAGTGACGAGCATATAAAAGAGACCACTTTTATGGCGCTGTGTAAAACAAGCTTTTGGGGGCGGTCTGGACAATGTAGTAAGATTTTCATTGGTCAGGATTAAGGAAGAAGCTGGAGGTAGAGTTAATGGTGCCATTTTGTGAGTCAGGATGTTTCATTTTGATGGTAAGAAAGTGTATAGGTATATAGGGGGTGTTAGAACGAGTTGCCACCGTACCAATATTTGTATATTTATTTAAGTGGCATCAACAGCTCCATATCCCCCTTCATCGAATTGAATGTTTTTCTCGCCAAATCCTGACCTGTGAAAATTCTGTCAAATTGCCATAACCATCCTGACGAGCCTGTTTTACACAAGTCTATAAAAAGTATTAATTTTAAGCTTTAATTCGTCCAAAACCGACCCTGTGTCAATGAAAGAAACCAAATCTGAGATGAATTTCCATTTACAAATGACTCCTAGACGATAAAGTTTCAGATTTTGAGCATTCCTCTGTCTTTGTAAATTATATTTTAATTTTACTCATAAAACAATTCAAATTTTAATTTTGTGTTTTCTTTTTTAATTTTTGCATACAAAAACTGCATCGAAAAGAGTTTAGAACTCATCCTCATAATCCAACTTTGTACAAATAACTAATAAGCAGAATCGCATTAAGTAGGTAGGTATCTTTTACTTTTGCTTATTTGAGCATTTAAGTGGTACTTAAGGCAGCGCAGTAGATAACTCTATTTTTTGTCCAAATAGTACCAAGATTTGATCTTCAATATCTCCTTTGTGTTCTGAATTATTGAAACTCCTCAATCAGCGTTGAATCAGGAATTTCATGGTGCATCTTATGGGGTCTTACCTTCTCAAAAATTTTCGCGAAATTTTAAATTATGAAGGAGAATCCCGGAGCATGTTAAAAAATGATAAACAATGCTGTGATTATAATTTTAAACATAAGAAACTTTAGGATAGCTTGTTTGAAAGCTTATCCAGGAGCGGATAGAGCTACTAAAAAAATCCAATTTTAGAAATTCAAAATTCTTACAAATTGAATATTTTCATAACTTTTTTTTTAATTCTAAAGCTGGATAATCAAGAGGCATTACAACAAAACGTACTTGCATTTTTAGGGTACCTATTTAAATGTCGCGGGTACAGAGGCCGCCAAAAAAGTCTTGACCGATAATATCACATATTTTTGTTGGTGTGAATCAAGCTGTTTTTCTCATGACGGTAACAAATTGGTTAGGTAGAAAGTGTTAGAACGCGTTTTCACAGTACTACAGAGTTATAGAAAATATTTACCTATCTATTATTGAACATCTTTTTTCCAAACATTTGACCTGTGAAAATTTTGTTGTACTGTCAGGACCGCCCTCAAAAGCCTGTTTTACACAGTCGCACGTGAAGTTTTTTTTTATGGCCGCCTCTGTATGTAAAGTCTGTAACAACAGAGCGTCAAGTAAGGAAGATGTGTAAAGGATCACTAATTTTGCTGATTTGAATACTTAAACATTTAAGTGGTGCTCAATTTTCCACATATTAAGTACAGATTATTAATTGTCAAATTAAGCAACGGCTCTTCAAAGTTATTATTGATTATTGTATATAAAGCAAACAATTAATCGACAACTTTTAGGTTAATTAAATATTGTATAGGTAGAAAGAACAGCTAAGTACTAACAAGTACTTGTATTTTCAATTTTCTAACAACGAAACAACTGATTTCCAAATTTGTTTATTTTTAAATTGATTTCCAATATAGAACTTATTTGTAAAAGTCTCCTCTTCTATACCAAAAACTACTTGATCGTGACCCACTTGAGACAAAAGACAACAACCACCCATTTACCTTCCGGTACTATGTTTCGAACACCTCCAGCGTCTAAATCCATTTAGTGAACAAATTTACTTAGCAAATATCACTTATTTTTTTATCTCTCTGTCTCTGTCTGTTACGGTTTATTTTTGGTATAGGTAATCAATAGTTTTGACAAAGGCCAATTATTATCATCGGCCGACTATTTGATAAATGAAAATGACTTTCTTTTAATTTTTCAACAATAATTAATAATCATCATAATTAAACAAAGAAAAAAAACAGCCAACTATTGTTTATTATCGTATAAGTTGCAATTATTTGTTTTTCTTTTTTTTATAAATTGACAACAAAATGATATGAGATTATTTATTATATCTAAAGTCGTGTATGAGTGTGATAACTGATAACAGAATTAATTTATAGTCTGTACATGAACCCTATAATAAGATAATCGACAGTTATTATCAATTTTTTTTTGTTCTTACTATAAATATGCCTAGATTCTAATTTTCTTGAAAATCATCAAGACAATTGACCTCCTCCGCCTGTCGATTTTATCGACGAAATTTCAACAATTTGTTTAAAACAAAGCACTCACAATCAGGGCCGTCATGAGGATGTGTGCCGCCCCTCTATCTTAAATGGCTACCGAAATCTTGTGTCACTTGTGATTTTACCAAAAATGCGACATTAAAAGCAATACACATTTTTAATTGTGCACAACTTCTCCTTTTTTTAGTGTAGCATATAATAAGAGGAACAACCCCTTCTTCAACTAGCATTAATTCCATTAATATTTAAAAATCCGTAATATACTAGAGTCTCTTTTTTAAAAATGATCAATTATTTGAGCAAAACTCCTAGTAGTTGACCAGCGATTTGAAAAATTCTTCAAGGATTTATTGGAGAGGCCCTGGAGCTTATTTTAACGAAATTAGAACCTCGTAGCACATTTAGAAGTTGGTCAAAAAAGTTCGATTCTTACGATGTCAAAAACGAGCGAAGCACGCGAAACGGCTAATTCATTATCATTAACCATCCCAACAGTGTTTTTTTTGGTTTTTGTCCATTTTATTCTGGAACTGGTCGAACTGTTTCGCGTTCTCGCTGGAATGCAATAGGAAAAAACAGAAATAATCAATGTTGGGAGGATCTACGAGTCATTCTTAGTCGTTTTACGTGCTAACTTCAAAATGAGCTACGAGGTTGTAATTTTGGTAAGATGATCTCCAGGGCCGCCTCTACAAATTCTTGAAATATTCTTCGAATCGCTTGACATACCTGCTAGGAGTTTTGCTCAAATCGACCATCTTTAAAAAAATACTCTGTATATGTCCTATTGGAGCCGACGCTATTTTTTGCCGATACCTATTCTTCGAATCGCTTAACAACTACCTGCTAGAAGTTTTGCTCAAATTGACCATCTTTAAAAAAGACCCTGTAGATGTCCAATATCCAGAGCCGACGCTATTTTTTGCGGGATCCTATGCACAGTAAAGTAGAGGGGCCTTGTCTCAAAGATACGATTACCTTCTTAGAAAAACTTTGGTTTTATTGAATTATTTATCATTTTCAAGACTCTATATACTTAGACAGTTCTTTTATTGGTCGAAAATTGATGATTTAGGACCACTGCGTCCTAAAATCTAGATTAAAGTGAAGTAAATTCAGGTCTAAAACTTCATAAAGGTGCCTCAATCTCATTTCCTAAACGTTTTTATAAAAAAAATTGTCGAAAAACTAGAAAATGTTTTAAAATCTAACACCAAAATTTAGAATGTATCTCAAAAATCGCCCAAAATTTTATAAATTTTTTTCTCACCACGATTTGAAACTGAAGTTCAAAAAAAAATTATTTAAATCAAAATCTTCTCAAATCTAGATGAAAAAAACTAGAATTTAGCTGAAAAATTCACTAATTGTTCAAGTACCTAACTTTTTTTCATAATCCAACAGCAAAATTCGCCGAAAATTTATGATTTCAGTGCAAAAATGGGCCAAAAGTGTCACAATTTGGCTTTTTTAGATTTAAGAACTAGATTCAATTAAAACTGAAGAGTTCAATTTAAAAAAATCACCAAACTTAAGGGGACTTTGGAGTGATTACTCGATTCGGCATACGAAATTTATTAATTTTCTAACATTGATATTTCGCTTATTTTTAAGATATTGTGAAAAGTAAACGTGCGTTAGATAGAGCATTTCAAGGTGCATGCCTTGAAGCTTTCCATTAAAGAAAAATGTGATAAAATTAAAATTCTGAGTGGTAGAGAAAACTGTCGGACCCTGTTTATTTCGTACATTTCCCTTCATAATTCGCTAAAATATAACCAATATTCTTGATTTTAATTAATTATGCAGTGAATTTAGATAACAAATTAAAAGAGGTTTTCACTTTTTGAAGAATTTTTTCGAAACGTTTGGTAGTTTTAACGCAACTGGAGCAAGTTAAAAAAAAAAATTGAACAGTGATCCTGTTGGTACACTCACGAGCACATAAAAGAGACCACTTTTTGTGCGACTGTGTAAAACCAGCTTTCGAGAGCAGTCGTCTTAATTTTAACTGGTCAGAATTTGGGAAAAGAGTTGTCCAATCGGAACAAGGGTGGGGTGGAGTTATTGTCACTTCTCCATATTTACGAAATTTCAACAGGAAATAGAATAGCAAAGCGGGCAGGTAACAGCTAGTAAATTATAACTTTCTCTAAAGAGGGTGGTTCTACAAAATTTGCTATGGCGAAAACTGGCTACAGCACTTCCTACCTCTACACCTTCTTCCGCCGAAGAAAGAAGGAGCCTGACGCACACGAACCGAAAAACATGATATTCCTCGCTCAAGAGTCGGTCTCTTTTATGTGCTCGTGAGTGTACATACATGATTTTAAAGTTGTTTTATAACAATTATTTTTCAAATGCTTGGACTAAAAGTCAATAATTTAGCTCAGTTATAGATTAAAAGCTTCTAATATGTCTCCTTTGCAGCTTAGGTAATCAAATTTCTGTACACTTATTATTAAATGATATTGAGTCGTAATTTTGCCGCCCTGCAGGCAGTGCTTTAGTTGCTTGAGTGCTAGCGACGGCCCTGCTCATTGCTCAAATACACATATACACAAAAAAGACAAAGATAGATTTATGTATTTAAGCAGACTACTGGTCTTAATGGATTTAAAAGGACTAGAATTTCGGTAGTTGAATACGTTTCTGTATGTGTGTGTGTGTGTGTGTGTCTACGCCAACTGTGTTAAATACACACAACCTAAAAATCGTAAAATCAACAATTGACAACGTACAAAAATCAAACAAAACTGAATAAACAAATAGGAGGCTGGATTGTCGGGATAGAAATTTTTGTTTCGAAATTGTACTTAAAAGAACCCGGCTGATTTCGGGGAATTTTACTTTGATTACTCCAACATCAATCACTTTCACAGCGGTCCTACAACAATAACGCAATTCCAATTTATTGTTGTTGTTGTTATTATTGTTGTTTCTTATTACAATTAAAGCGTCCGCAACTTCAAACAACCACCACGACGAGATTGAATCGCATTATAAGCATAGGAGTCTTAATTTTCAACCATGTCAGAAGCATATCAAGATCGAGTTTTTCAATTTCAATGTAGCCACCACAAACACAAACACATACACACACGCTGACTATTATAAAATCGAAGTGATCAAAGTATTGAAAATAATTAACTACGCCGTCTATGGGTTGTAAATTCAAAAAGCAATTATCTCTGTCCTGGTTAATTGTTATGACTATTTTTTTAAATGAAAATCGTCTATCAAAACAACGTTATTAGGTAATAATGCCGACATTTGTTCTGATGCTCTAAAATGCCCATGTTGATAATTAGCGATTTGACCTTTTGAGAATTTTTGCAAATTTCGTAATAGTTAATCATTGTCAGATTTCAAGGTTGTCTTATCAGAAACGTCTAAAAATATCTTCAATTTTGTTTTATCTTAAATTAAAACTATCTACTACATAACTTAAACAACAATAATAATACATAATTATAACAAAACTTACCAGTATCCATAATATCCAAATTATGGTAGAATTATCACAACACCCACACAATTATCCAATAAAACAAACAAATGTTAAAAAAAACTATTCGCACTGATTATTTGCAACATTAATTATTACTGTGTGGATATTTTAACGTTAAATGGTCGGTATCCACCTGAAATCGGCCATGAATTTTCTAAATCACTGAATAATCGTTTTTAATTAAACAACACCAAATAATCAACAGTGATAATAATAGTGTAATTAATAAATAAATTTCACGTGTATTTAAATAAATATGCGTACGATTAGAATCTCAGGGACCATTTGACTGAAATGCATCTATGGTGTTAACATTTAACGTTCTATGTATTTGTATGTGTGTTTGTATTGTAGTATAAATACATAGTAGTGGTATTTCAAGCTCCACCTATTTCTACCGCCTACTTCTTATAAAATGGCTGGACTAAATTATAAACAACCAATCATATTATCTAAATAGTTGTATGTAGTTAGGAGCGTATTGGTGGATTATATCAAGCATAACGTTCTGATTCGTTCATTTTTCTTACAAATTATGGATTTTAAATAAAACATAAGAATAAAGTATCCAAATTGGTCTTTTCTAAGCCTTCTTTGTTTGTCTAGTCTAGATTTTCTTTTGTTCTATGTTATACAAATGAAATTCGGAAAAATTACTAAAGAAGAAAAATTAAATGTCAACAGTTGTTCAAGGAATTAAATCGACAAATAAACAAACGATAAAAATAAATAAGCCATCTATGATGATCGACTGTTAAAACGTTTATAATTTATTCAGATTTACTGTATGATATGTGTGTGTGTGTGTGTGTGTTTGTATTTTTGTGTATGTGTGTAATGGCGAGACGAGACGAACAGGCTACATCATTAGCAAGTGAAATGGGCCGTTACTTGAAAACTTTGAAGAATATCTTAGAGGTTGAAATACGCCGCCGCTGGTTGTTGTTGTTGTTGTTATTATAGCCGCCGACTTTATTCCTATTCGCTTTTCAGAGCCTACTATTATTTGTCCCAAAATACCCCATTTTAAATCAATCAATATCGCCATAAATCTTATTAATTTCATCAATAATTTACTAATGTGTGTATGTAGGTAATATACAAAAAGAAAGGATCCATAACTAATTACCTAGTATTTTTCATCCATCTGTTGATTGATTATGATTTTAACCAATTCATGTGAATTTTAAATTATCATTTTAATTAAAATAGTTAAGTACTAATCGAAAATAATTTGGCTCACTTGTTCAATAATTAAGAGGAGGAAGATATTGACAAATATTCACGTTTCAACCAGGCAAAACTTGATATTAATGATGCGTCAAATCGAAAAACTTTAAAAAAATTGTGCCAAAAGATGTCGAAATATAAAACACCAATTCGTTGCTTTTGCTTCATTTTCTTCACTTTTAATTTTCATCTATTATGTGAATTTTAGGATTTTCCTTTTATCTACATAGGCATAAGTACCTACCTAAAATGTAAGAGGATGATGATGTTATATCTATTCACGTGTTTGTTTTCTTTCTTGTCTTCGTATAATTTAAATTTCCGCTTAATTTAATTTGGAATTTAGTCGGGTTAATATAATTCTAAATATAAAATTTCAACTTATAATACTGTGTTGTTGCTGTATTGTTATTATAAATAGGATGGGCTGTTTCTATCAATTTATTTTCTATTATATTAAGACAAGATGTAGTGTTTTACAGTTATACAGTATACTTCATAACAATACGAACATAGGAGAAACTTTGGCCACGCCTATTTAAACTACTTACATATTAGTTAGAATGAGACAGAGATCTATGGGTGTTTTAGATGAAAAAATATGGTGGTATAATTTCCGCCCTCCCTTAGTGCTTTGACCAAACAAAACAATTATTCTTTCACACAACAATCTTTATTCGATTAATTGGTAATTATAGCATTAATTCGAGTAAGTCAATCAACTAAAACAAACATGAAATAAGTTGAACTAAATTGATGTATTAAAAAAAAGATTCTAATTGAATTATTAAGTTAGACAAATAAAGAAATATTTAATGTTGACAAATTGTTACTAATTAATAAGAGTAATGAGTAACATGATTTTCATTAGAATGGATTAGATAATTTTTCAAGCATTTTTATTTTCAAATCTCTTTTCTCTGTTTACAATGCGTTCTCATGAAGGTACAATAAATCAGCTAAATTTATCGATAGAAGAATTATTTATTAATTTTACAAATACAATAGGTAAATTAATTAATTGAAAAAAGGAAAAAAATGACAAAAAGTAATAATGATATACAAATGTTCATCTAATATTTACAAACAATAATAAAATTATACGATAAATAAATAAATTATGAAAGAATTGTTTTTAATCATAGCCAATATTGTCTTTAACAAATACTTCCATTTTAATTAAATAATAACGGTAGATAACAAGGGTACAACAGAAACAGCACTTGTTATTTACCTGGAGACAGGATGACAACAAACTACATTTTGAACAATAGGGTAGTTTTACAACACTTTCAACAAAATATTCAATAGGTAAGAGTAATATGAGGCATTTAAAGGGTAATATAATTGGAAATTGGCAATTTATAAGTGTGGAATTTGTTGTGTGAAAGAATAATGTCCTGAGGATAGTCCCTTCTTTGTTTAAACAGATGTTCCATGAATAATAGAATGAGATGTCAAATTCCTTTGACCATCTGTTTACTCTTATCTGTTAAAATTAAAAGTTTTCAAGGCTCTTTCGTAGGAAAGAAATTGTTTTGTTTGGTCAAAGCACTAAGGGAGGGCGGAAATTATACCACCATATTTTTTCATCTAAAACACCCATAGATCTCTGTCTCATTCTAACTAATATGTAAGTAGTTTAAATAGGCGTGGCCAAAGTTTCTCCTATGTTCGTATTGTTATGAAGTATACTGTATAGGTAATGTTTTAGATGAAGAATTGTTAATAAATTATAGCATAAACTAATAAGCGAATATTAAAGAAAAATTGATCATCTTTGGGAATTTTTCAACGTGAGAAAATTGTCATTTTACAAACATCAATAGGTACTTATCTCGCTTGTTTTTCAAAATGTTGGAAAAGTCCCTAAATGTACGTTAAGCCGGATTTCCACCAAACAGACAGACAGACTGTGATGAAATTCTAAATAGAGGTAGCAGAGAAAAGTCTTGGACCCTGTTTCTTTTTTGTACATTTTCCTTCAGGAAAATTGGCTAAAACTTGACCAATATTACTTATTGTTTTTCAATAGGTACCTAATTAACAGGGGAATTTGGATAGTAAATTGAAGGAGCTTTCCAAATCTTTAAGAACTTCCCTGATAGGCATGGTAGTTTTCTGGTAATTTTCAAACATTGATATCTTTCATAATTTTGCAGACATAGAATCACACGACACGTTTTTAGAAAGTTGATGTGAGAGTAATTCCCAAAACGAAAAAAAAAAACAGGATCCAGAACTTCCTCTGCCATTCTGAATTTCATCACATTTTTTTTCTAAATAGAAGGCTTAAGAACATGCACCTTGAAATGCTCTATCCAACGCAAGTTTACTTTTTACAATATCTCAAAAAACAAGCGAGTAATCGATGTTTGAAAATTGGCTATTTTCGCACGTCGAATCGATTAATGTGCCCATAAACCCCTTACCTAAGATTGATAATGATGATTTTGTAGATGTTGATGGCAATCAATTGTGTAATGAGATAATTAGGTACTTTTTTAAGGACCTGTTTCCCGATCAGCGACTACTATCGTAAAAGATAATCTGACTGCTTATTTTCCGATTTTTTTTTTTATTGCTTTTAGGATTTATCTAACGCTCCCTGTGAGGATAGTTTCTGCTGAAAGATCATTCTCCAAGCTTAAATTAATGGAAACATACTTAAAAATATCAATGACCCGGGGAAGGCTTTCGAAAAAATACAACTTTATATTATAACTCTTAAATTATCAAAGTAATCAAAAAACAAAACACACCACTGAATTACACTTTAAAAAGTGCCTGTAGAAGGTACTATTGGTTTTCTTGTATCTATAATATTATTCAAGATATAAGCGATTGCTGAAATGACAAAATATTGACTTTTTGCTTATTACTCGAAAACATTTTTGTTTTCACCATTGAGCAAGTCGGAAAAAAGTAGATCGGTGTTGTGTCATTAGTTTTTTTCTATGTATTCTGGTTACAGAGATAGCCTATAGTGACATCGAAATTGCCTCAGCCTGTACAGTGGTGATTAAAAAAAAGATACCGAGTCTTGAGCTAGAATTCCACATATTTTCGTCAGTGTGAATCAGGTTGTTTCTCTCGTGACTCTCGTGAGGGTAAGAAGATGGATAGGTAGGAGGTATTGAAGTCAGTTTCAGCCATAGCAAATTTGTAGAAAGTATCTTTCAGATAAATACCTACCCTCTTCTTCTGATTGAAGATCTTACTTTCCAAATTCTGACCGGTTAACATTTTGTTACATTGTAATGACCGCCTTCATAAGCCTGTTTTACACAGCCGCACAAGAAATGGTCTCTTTTTTTAATCGCCACTGTACATACACTCGGGTGCATATAAAGGAGACCACTTTTCCTACGCAACTGTGTAAAACCGGCTTTTGAGGGCGGTCGTAACAGTGTAAGTATATATATATATAACAGAACTTTCAAAGGTTAGGATTTGGAAAGAAAGATATTCAATCTGAAGATGAGGATGCGGTTACTGATGCCATTTTGGGTATTTTCCTGAATAGAAAAATTCTTTCTACAAATTTTGTATGGTGGAAGCTCATTCTAACACCTCCTACCTGCCCACCTTCTTACCCTAACGAGATAGAAACAATCTGACTTACACTAGGTAACCGAAAAACGTGATATTCCTCGTTCAAGAGTCGGTCTCTTTTATATGCACTCGAGTGTACATATACCAAAGCTTACAGTATTAGGTGCCTACCTATAGCTAATTATTAGGTAGATACATATGAGGATGATGTTAACAATGATACAGATTATTCTTCTTCTATAATGTTAAAATGTAGGTATTTATAATGTTTACCTAATGCTTATATGTTCCTAGGTAGGTACTTATAGGTACCACATTTTAAAAAACTAGGTAAGTTAAAATAAGTTTTTGGTGCTTTAATATTCCTTGACTTGGGGGTGGTTACTAGTGTAGTGGGTAGATAGCTTTTGCACTTTGCACGGATCGGTCACAGGCCTAGGATCGGCACTGCTGATTGGTCACTTAATTTTATTAATTAGGTACCTGTAAGTACCTACCTACGTCAGGTAACAAAATGGTACAGGATTTTTCGACTTAGAATTTCATACCATATAGGTAGATAAGTACCTACCCCAAAAAGGGGTATCCGCGAATTACAGAATATTATTCTTCATATTGTGGTATTTGTGATTGTGACCTGAAAAAATTGATAAGATAGGTAATGTTCTATTGTTATAAATTTTTTTTATGTAAATATAGTCTCGATGGTCGAACTGAAGGGGATGAGAATGAGGTTAGATATAAAATAATTGCAATCAAGTGCCCGTTTAGAAATTATTTTCTATTAAGACAGGATTTTAGGGCCCCTCAGCTCCTTTGGCACTGCCGTCTTTTGCTTTTTGCTGTATACCTATCGAAAAAGAACTGCTAGCTTATGATAATTTCATGGGGGTGGTGGCGTAAAGTAGGTACACCCCTATAACCCACGCAGTACAGGGTGCTCATGCAGCATCAGAAGAGGCTCAACAAAGGTTAAATCTCTTTTCTTGAAATATTTTAAGACAATAATGTGATAAATGCCTCTTAATGAATGATTAACCTTCAAGCACTAGGTAATTAACAAAGTCAATAAGTCATATACACGTACAGTCACCGCCAATACTAAGAAACCGAGTCGTGAATGAAAATATCACGTTTTTTCGTTCGTGTGAGTCAGGCTGTTTTTCCCGTCAGAGTAAGATGTTGGGTAGGTAGTAGGTAGGGAGTGTTGGAGCGAATTTCAGTCATAGCAAATTTGTAGAAAGTATTTTTCTATGCATGTAAATACCCAAAATAGCATCGATAATTCCACCCCTTTCTTCTCATTGAATATCTTTTTTTCCAAATTCTGACCTGTTAAGATTTTGTTACATTGTAATGACAGCCCTCATAAATAAGCCTGTTTTACACAGCCGCACAAAAAGTGGTCTCTTAGTTTTGGCGATGGCTGTATGTAGTATGTACTATACTGTTAAAAATTGGATAAATCAACTGTATCTTTATTTATTTATTTCTTCATTAAACGAATACACAGCGCCGTACTGAGGGGCGGCATGACCGGGCACCCGTCCGGAGCACCAAAACTAAATCCGGCAGTAGTTCATTAGTGTTTGCGACGCTTCAACAAGTCGTATGATTGGTCTGTTATTTGAAAAATCTGTGCTATAAAACTGCTTTCTTTGCCTATATGTTATACTTTATTTTTATTATACATAAGTATGAATTTAACTTAAAGGCGCTATACACGAGCCAGCCCGTGGCGTGAAAATACATTAGTCCGGCACTGCAAACACACATAGGTACTCACACACAAAGTGGTAACTTCTAAACATAAAAATTTATGACTTTATTAAAACTGAATAAGACTTCTTTTATACAAGCAAAGTTAAATAAAAATACACACAATGCATAATACATGACTTGTTTATTGCGTACGGTAATAAAAACAGAAGTGCAAACCGATAATTTCCTTAACGTCCATCCATGGTATAAATATTGTTATGGTTGTGTAAATCTAATAATCGGCACTGTTTGAACAAAAATTAGAAATCGATTTTTTTTTTCAACTCTAGCACAAGTCTTTGTGAGAAACTAATAAAGAAAACAATTGGATCGTTTGTTATAATACCAATTATTATTATTATTAGTTTTTATTTATTATTTTTTTTTTTTGATTAAAATTACAATTTTTCGTTTCTGTTATATGAAATCTTCATATTCCATAACAAAATCTTCATACACTTATCTACACTGAGTATAAATAAAAATGTACAAATAATCAAACACTTTCACTATCATTTTGAATATTATTTGTACCATTACAATCAATGTCTTTCCCACTGACATCATCTGTAGCACTATCAGCAACCACTTGAGAATTTTGATCATGTTCCATGATATTTTCATCAATATTACCGTCATTAGCAGTATCATTGGTGGTTTCTCGGACAATTTCATCAGTTTTTTTATTATTACTACCACCATCATCATCAACAGTTGTTTTTGTTAATTTATCATCATCAACATCAACATCAACTTTGGGTTTTTCATCAAGACGATTCGTTTTTGTTTCATCTACATCCAACATATCAACATCATCATCATCTAAAGCTGTAACAATATTACCACCAGTTACCGTTTCTTCATTATTATTATTGTTATCATTATGTGTATTATCATTTTCTTGTTCTTCTTTACCATCCTTACTTTTGCGCAATTCGAAATTACGCTTCATGCGTTCTTCAATATGTTGTAATTCCTCGAAGACTTCCTGGCGTTTCTTATCGATCATCTCTGCAATAAAATTAATGATATTTAAAAAGGATATTTTGTTAATTTTTAAATAACTTACTTTCAATATCACTCCGACAGGCTTCTAATAATGTTTTTGATGCATCATTCAATTTACGTGGTAAATAATGGATGTGCGGTTTTGTTTTTGTTTGTATAAAATTCATACGGGGTTTTTGTCGTTCCTCCCATGCTGCATACTCTTTCATACGCATCATTTTCAATTCAATCATTCGAATTTCGGCTTGTTTCTTTTTACGATTGAAAAACAACTCTTGACGCTCCTTTTTAATTTCTTCTTTCTCTTTAATCTCATGCTCTTCAATTTTCTTCTCAAGTTGTGCCCGTTTCTCTTCCTAAAAAATTTTAAAACAATTATCATAATTCTATTTTATTATTAAAATTATCAACTTTTTGTTTCAATTTCGTTTCCTCTTGTTGGAATTTCTGTAATGTACCCAATAAAGCACCGAACATCCGTCGATTACGCGCCTTAGATTGTTCATCTTTGTTTTGTGCAGCTAAAGCTTCCTGTCTTGACGGTAATTCTTTTGGCGTTACTATAACTTTACTGATCATCTGTTTTTGTGGTTGTTGTGACAGTAAATCATCATCGTATTGGTTTTGTTGTTGTTCAAAATGTTGTTGTTGTTGTTGTATAGGACGTTCTGATAATCGTTTAAATACTGATACACCACTATTGTTGTTATTATGGCTACTGTTGTTGCGTCGTTTATTTGGTGGTTCATCATTCTCATGATTAAAATTACGATTTCTATTCCTTTGACGATTATCATTGATTGTACTACCACGTTTTATACCGGAATTTGTCCGTGATGGTAATTCAGACGGATCACGACCAATCAACCGTTTGATATTCTCATCAACACCTCTTAAACTGTTCTTAGCCTGTTCTAATTCTGACTGTAATGTGCCAAATGATTTCAATATCTCTGTTCCCATTATTAATTAGTATCGGGATGATTCGGTTGAATATAAATTCAAAATTTATTTTATCAAATAAAAGAACTATCGATTCACCGATTAAAATATTAATATTACGCTAACCTAGCTTCATTAAATGTCAAAATTTGTTATATTGGTAGCACTGTCTCATTAAATTTACTAGAAAATGTCAAAATTATACGAAAAAAACACTAAAATCCAGCGGGAAATTCAAATATTTATTATACTTAAACCATATGCAAACATAAACAATAATTCGATTAGCTTAACAAATACTCTTCGACTAAATTAAAGTATTTCACAATAATTAAAACCGTAAAGGGATTCTATATACATCTTGATATAAATGATTTAAAGCCAATGTTAAAATACCATCTTGTCGTTGATTGGGGTGATTAAAAAAAATCTGTTCGATATCTTTAATCGCTTTCGAAATTAACCCATCCTTTTCTGTTTCATTTTTGTCAAGTTGTGGCGATGAAGCCTTCAAATCTGGTGATTGTTGTATTGTCGGAGGTGGTGGTGGTGGTGGTGGTGTTGGTGGTGGAGGTCCTGAATCTTCATGATCATGATGCTGATGTTTAGGTTTAATTAAACCACGACTTTCTGTAATTAAAGAAGAATTGAATGAAATAAAACAAATATTATTTAGTATTTCTATACCTAATTCGCCAACTAATCGTGATAAATGTCTGATAGTAGCAGCTTGTTCTTCAACTTGCATATATAATTCAGCTAATGTCCGTTTTAATTCACTCATTTCCTTTTTTTTAGCCTCTTCCTTTGCGGCTTCCTTACGAGACGATCTATTATACTCAGCCACCACAATACCAGCAGCTATTAAAAAAATGATACCTTCACCTAATAAATTTGCACCTAATTCGACTGTCATTTCTTCACTTAACACAGCAATATTAGCAGGATGTCCAAAACTTAATAGCCACATTTTCACGTTTGTTTCACACCAATTATAAACTATAAAAATAAAATTGTTAATTAATTAGTTATAATAATTAATTGAAAACACGTTACATCTTGCAGGTGGTAGACAAACGTATTTGCGAAAAACTGGCGAACTTTTCGCTTGTTCTTTAATACGATTTGCAATCGGTTTGCTGATCTGTTTCAACAGGAGTGCCCCAAGTTTTGCAACAGGGACAGCTGCAGGATTTATTACCATTATAATTATTCTTAAATTGTGATTACGTAATGATTTATCACCAACAACAACAATAATAACAAAAATTGATTTTAATTCATTTAAATACGTTTAATTCTATACAATTCGGTTAATTTTCACGTCTATTTCTCTATTTTCTTCAATCTTCCATCACTTCGATTCGTCCATTGAGATTTCTGTCAAAATGACATCATGATTGTTTAGGTTATGTTATTTCAATATTAATTTATATATATACAGTTAAGGCACTTGTATTAGAAACATAGTGAAAGGTTTTCCGTCATTGAATCATAAAAAGGTGACGATTTTTAGTTTATTTTAAATTCGGATGTTTGACGCCTTGAGTCATTTTTGTTTTAAACTATTAGTTTCCGATGAATTCTGCACAATTGAATTGTTCAAAATAACCAGCACATTGTCACTTTTAATCAGGATTTTTGAGTCCATAAGTTTCTGGGTACAATTGTCCTAAATCATCAATTCTCAGCAATCTTATTTCCTAAATAATAAAAGGGAAATTATATAGACAATTTTCGACTTTTTCGAGGAAGATTTTTGAAATTAAGAGGAGACACATATTTCGCCCAAATCCAGGGCCGGTGCTTACATATGTGTATGTTGTACACCGCTCGAGGGCGCCAGTGTAAAGAAAAACTAATTTAATAGGTCAAAAATTGTGATAGAAAAAGTCGTAAAATATGAATTAATAATAAAATTATAAATTAGCCAAGGGAGCTAAATAATTCTCAGCACAAGGGCGCATAACATAGCATAGTGCCGGTTTTGTCCAAATCATTTAGTTAAATTTTCGAGCTGATTTCTTAACTTTTTGTCTAGGTTTTAAGTATTTTAGTCTTGTAAAAAGATTGTTATGCTTTTCTTCTAAAATTATCATTTTTTAGTGAATTTTGTTATTAAGTTAACAGTTTAGTCAATTTTAGTTGATTTTTTAGCTCCATGCATCAGTTCTAGTCCATGACTCAGTACTCTTTTACTCTGATTGTTAGACTTAACTGAGTGTTGATATTGAGTCGTAAAAAGTGCTCAGGCTCAGCACTGTTAGCCTGTTTTTGCGCTAAGAATATTCAATTTTTGCTAGGTTTTGCTAATTTTTTTTCTCAGTCTTCCAGATCATCAGCTTTTCTAACAGATTTGCTATTGAAACATGAAAAGGAGAACTTCAAGTTGAATTATAGTCGTTTATAGTGAGTGTTTTAGGAAATATGTTTCTCCTAAATTATCCATTTCTGGAAATTTTCGTATTGAATCATGGTATGAATGCGATTTAGTTACTACTTGTGATCGATTTTTGATATAATTCTTAGCCAAATTTTGGAATATTTTTGTCTTAAATCATTAGTTATTTCCAGTGAATTTTGCCACTAAATCGTTAAAAGGAGATTTATAGACACTTTAAAAGCTTTATTTTCAATCCTAAATCATTGACACGGGACCAGGGACGTCTTAAGCGTTCTTGAGGCCCAGGGCCTAGACCTAAAATTAGGCCCCCGTTTCGATAATCTTTTACAAAATAAAATCTAAAAAAAAGCCAGATCACATTTAAAAAACAAACATTTGATCAGCACACCCCAAAAATGCGATACGTCCAAAAACGAAGTCCCTGGTAGCTGCGGCCTTGGACCCTGGCCTATCTATTAAAACATCTCTGCATGGTATTTCTAAATGATACGTTTTTGAGCAATAAGATGATTTTTAGCGAATTTTTAAAAAAAAATTAGCTAATGACGAGATCCTCACTTTTGAATTTCCGAAAAATTTTTGCACAGAAGTTCGTTTTGGGACCTCAGGAGCCCATATCCACCGTTCGTTGAAATTTTTATATACAGGGTGATTCAAATTCGGGTCTCTGCATGGGGATCTCGGAAACGGTAAGAGATACGAGAATGGTTAAATTGGGGCAAAGTTACATAATCAGAGGGTCAACATAATGGTCCAAAGAAATCAAGGATATCTTGATTAGTTCTCTAAATATTCGGAAATAACAAAATTTCCGAAATTCGATTTTATATAAGTTTCAATCCAAAATGTAATTTCTGTCGTATAATGTGAGTGTAATACAGAAATAATATGTGGTCGTCTCTAGTTTTCTTTGATAAAATTGACGCTTAAAGTATAAAAATATCACGTAAATTGTAATAACTAAATAAATAAAATCAATCTGAAAAGCTCTAAATAGAAATTTTTGAAAGGCTTTTTTCTGAACAAAACATTTGAATTCGATCCAAACAAAAACAGCATAGTATGTAGAACTATGTAGGGATTTCAAAAATTATAAAAAAAAGACAGGTCCGTATTTAGAAAAAAATGTTGCCCATAGACCTGAAAAAAACGGTGTATTGTATCGGAAATCTGTGTGCACCATCAGATAGCAATTTAAAAGTTGCAATGAAGATGTGGTATTCGTTTCGCAATATTTTCTCAAATAAGGCTGAAAAAAAATAAAATCGGATTTCGAAACTTTTGATTATTTCTAAATGTTTAGAGAACCAATCAAGATATCCTTGATTTCTTTGGTCCATTATGTTGACCCTCGGATTATGTAACTTTGCCCCAATTTAACCATTCTCGTATCTCTTACCGTTTCCGAGATCCCCATGCATAGACCCGAATTTGAATCACCCTGTATATATATATATATATATATATATATATATATATATGTATACCCACGATAACTGCCGTAAAAATACACCAATCTTAATGAAACTTGGTACAAAAATCGGTCTTTGGGATAGCTTGGATGAGTTCGTTGACCAAACTGGTAGGGCCAACACTTTTGGAATAAGAGCTGAAGAAATGTTAAAAAAAATCATTTTCAATATTAAATTTGCTTAGATTTTGATGAAAATTAAAATAACAGTAGAGTCGTCGATCCTCTATGACCCAGAAAAAAATCATCAAAATCGGTTCATTGGATCGCAAGAAAAATGCAAAAATCTCTTTTTTGAGTATAAGCAGTAAAATCACGTATCTAAGATGGCTATGTGTTCTGACAATTGATATTAGAAAAAAAATTGAATATCGCGGTGAGCAACTAATTTTGACAGTTAATATTAGACGCAAGGCCTGCTAGAGAATTTCGCTTGAAAAAATCAAGCAGGCCTTGATTAAACGTATTACGGGAAATGAATTTATTAGTTGATTCAATGTTATTAATAGTATATTATACAACGAGTCTATAATGAATGCTTTTATAACCGAGAATGAAGTTTACAACACAAGCGAGCAAAGCGAGCGAGTGTTGTAATCATTCGAGGTTATAATTAGCATTCATTATAAGCGAGTTGTATACTATACTTTATCTACGACTTATTTCTACATGTACAGGTACTTGTGGTGTACAAGAATATTTACCTTCTTAATCATTTTCGATTCTAAAATCGCACAAAAAATTGACACTTATTTACAACTGTTTGTTGAAACTGTTATTTATTTTTTGTCGTTACCATGGTTTTCTACATTTAACAGAAACTATTATCTACTACCAAAATCGTCTTCTTTAACACTTTCCATTGTAAATACAACGAATATTCTAACAACTAAGTATTTGTTCGAAATTTCAGAAAAATTAAATGTCATTTTATTCAAAATTGCATGAAAACGCCCACTTTAGGCCTACTTGTTGAAACTATTGTTAATTATTTTTGTCGTTACCATGGTTTGTTTACATTTGACGGAAATTATAATTAAAATACTATTTTCTGATTGGCTGATGAGAGGGATATTCATTTACTTTATCTCCCTAGGGATATAAAGTAGGTCATTACATTACAAAAACCACAAGTATAATGATCACTTTATATATAAGTCGTAGATAAAATATATTAATTGTCAGTATCATAAGAATGTTTTGCAATTAATATTTCAGTATGTAGATACATAAAAAATTCGCTATATAAGGTACTTGCTGCCTTTGGAGATCTTTTTTATATTAGAATAAAAAAATCTCCAAAGGCAGCAAGTACCTTATATAGCGAATTTTTTTATGTATCTACATACTGAAATATTAATTGCAAAACATTCTTATGATACTGACAATTAATATATTTTAATAACATTGAATCAACTAATAAATTCATTTCCCGGTGTTATTTTAATATTTATGATTTTTATTGAAAAATACTTTTAATCCACAAACAATAAGAAACACTAAAAAAAAAAAAATAATAATGAAGTTTGTTGTTTGTCTAATACGTCTAATCAAGGCCTGCTTGATTTTTTCAAGCGAAATTCTCTAGCAGGCCTTGCGTCTAATATTAACTGTCAAAATTAGTTGCCCCCCCGCGATATTCAATTTTTTTTCTAATATCAATAGTCAGAGAACATATAGCCACCTGAGATAATCGATTTTACTGCTTATACTCAAAAAAGAGATTTTTGCATTTTTCTTGCGAACCAACGAACCGATTTTGATGATTTTTTTTCTGGGTCATAGAGAATGGTCGGCTCTACTGTTATTTTAATTTTCATCAAAATCTAAGCAAATGTAATATTGAAAATGATTTTTTTTAACATTTCTTCAGCTCTTATTCCAAAAGTTTTGGCCCTACCAGTCTGGCCAACGAACTCATCCAAGCTATCCCAAAGACCGATTTTTGTACCAAGTTTCATTAAGATTGGACTATTTTTACGGCAGTTATCGTGGGTATACATATATATATATATATATATAAATATATAAATATATATATATATATATATATATATAAAAATTTTAACGAACGGTGGATATGGGTTCCTTAGGTCCCAAAACGAACTTCTGTGCAAAAATTTTTCGGAAATTCAAAAGTGAGGATCTCGTCATTAGCTAATTTTTTTTAAAAAAAATCGCTAAAAGGCTCTCGAAACCAACAAAAAGTTTGCAGTAGACGAAATTCCAAATTAATTGTGGATATACTTTAGAAGAGGGTTAAAAAAAAGCAAAAAATTAAACACCCTCATTACACGCTTGAATGATTTTTATAAAATTCTTGGTATTCAAAATTTATAGCAACTGAACCATAACAAATTATTATTTCCATATTACCAGGGTCAATAATAATATTAAAAAAATATTAATGAAAATATATGCGTTAGTTGTGATTTATTGTTAGTTCGTAATGTTGACAATAAAGAATCAGACGTTCTTCTGTATTCATAAATAATAATAATGAATATGATAAGAATTATAACACTTTTAATAATGTTATTCGTACTAATTTCACCGAGTTATACTCGTAGATGTAGAACAAGGAGTCGAACTAGAATTTGTTTAAATGGAAAAGTAAGATTTTAAACATTCATTTAAAATTTTATTAAATTTTTAATAATTTTTTTAGTTACATTTACTTGATAGACTTGCAATAAATTTGGAAACATAAACTGTAAATAGATAAGAATTTGGGGTTTCAACTCTTCCAGAGCATTGACTTTTATTATAAATATTTTAATATGTTGTCTATGATTGTGAGTAAAATTTTATTATAACAAAAATGTATTTTGAATCATTTACCTTTTCAATCAAAGATTAAAATGACCATTTTACTTCTATTCTCTACCAGAAAAATCCGATGACACTTACAAATTACAGGTCATAACATTATTAGACCGGTTGGACTGTACTATTCATCTTTTATGTACAGTGAACTCTGTTAAGTTGGATACCTCTGTATATTGGACACTTTTCTTAAATGCATATTTATTCTTATAAGTTGGACACCTGTCTACATTGGACAATTTTTGATATCACGGCAAATGTCCAACTTAGATAGGCTTCACTGCATTTTTTTTATAGGAAGTAGTATACCTGTCGGCTGGAAATAGTGGATCTTATAAGAAAAGTTAAACTGTCCATTATGAATTCTGTGTATAGAAACTTATTATATCAGTCAGACATAACTTTGAAATAAACTAATTTTATACCTAAGCTCTTCACAAATTTTACAGTGAAGTTTCCTTGGTGTGCTCAAACAAACGTTGAGTGTGTATAATACGTACAGTTGTAAGATACGGCTGTATAATACATATGAAAGATTTAATACCGATTTTAATACAGCATTGAAAAAATAAGGCTATGTTGATATAATTTTTTTCCTTGGATAGCTACATAAAAGTGAAATAAAAACGAAAATAGGAATTTGTATTTTGTCTGATCAGTTATCAGCTAACAATAAACGTATAAATTAAAATAGGCCTTTAAAAACCTAATGTGGAATGCAGTATAGTATCTGCTTGTATTTTTAAATAAAATACGGCAATAAATACCCTATAAAACGGTATAATACACACGTATAGTACAAAAGATTCACTATTTCCAGTCGACAACTATACGTCCTATAACAAATAGATTTACATTCGTTATGGATATGATATTAATACAGGTTATTATTATCAATGACAGTCTGGGAACGGAACTAATTATTTTTGTAATAAAATATTCAAGATAAACAATAATTAGATGATAAAAAATAATGAGAAATCAACAAGTTGTCTTAGCAATAGGGTAAAATTTAGTAAAGGTCATTAGATTCTTGCTTACTTCCTAAAATTGTTCAAATTATTCGATATTTTAGTAGTCTTTCTGTGAATCTTTGATTTCCGTTACAGGAAGACTGTCGCAAAGGAATCTTAAAATTCTTGCAAAATAAAAGACTCGAGAAATCTATCAAAGTAGATTTATTACATTATTACATATGAAAAAAAAGACCCTCTTCAAGCACGTCTATTAAATGTATTTGTAGTTGGTTGTGTCAATTGTAAACCACTAATATTATTGAAATCCAACATTTTCAACATCTCTTTAGTTTCTGGATCAACTTCAATGATATCATGTTCTAATGCTGATACTTCTGGTACAAAGTTATCACGTCTTTCACGTTCCTCTTCTTGTAATTTAATTGAAATACCACGTACTTGTGAATGACGTAAACGTTTCATTAAATGTGTAACAAAACCAGCAATTTTATTACGTAGAGATTTCGTTGGTATAATTGCAATCTCCTCACAAATACGTTTATTTGTATGGAAATCCAATGTTAAACGTGTATAATATTTTTCGATGATAACTTTTGATGCTTTTTTAACAGTTTTAGTACGTACACGACCCATTTTTGTACCAAACTACAATCAAATAAAAGGTTATGTTATCACCCAGATTTATAAAATTATACTATAAAAAAAATACAAAACCAGTTTGTCTATCAGATTTTTAATAAATTATAACGTGATTTAACGTGAAAATAATTAGAAATATTGTAAAATTTACCTAATTTCTATAAATTTCTAACTGATAGAAACGTGGTCGACTCTAGCAAGCCATGAAAAGAATTTTGACGTATACGCGGTAAAATTCCCTAGATTCTATCGAATAAAATCCCTAGATTCTAGGGATTTATTTGCTTAAATTTGCTAGTTTGAGAATGTGACAGTTGGAATAGTGACAGTGACAGTTTGATAAGAAAAAAATAAAACGAAAATTTTATTGTTGTTATCTTTGTATTAACAATAAATGACGTCTGGCAAGGAAACAATGGGGTAATTTATTTGTAAATTTTTAAATTATCAAAAAACCGCCCCTTTATTTAATATGAATTTATAGTTTTGACTTTTGTCAATTTTTATTTGTATCGCTAATTTTTGTTGATTTATCAATGAAAATTGTCCCAAAATTGATTGTTGACTTAAATTAAATAATATTTGAACAATTCCAATTGTTTTGAACATTTTTATAATTGATAATATGTGTGTGTAGTCTTGTATAAGAGCCACTCCCCCTTAACACATTAACTGTAGGATACTGCTTGATATTTAATTAATTTTAATTTTTCTATTTTGATTATAGTGAACAACCTATTTTCACATGTAAAGCTCATGTATTCCATATCGATCCGAAAACCAAACGTAGTTGGATGCCAGCATCTAGTACAGCAGTTAGTGTATCATTCTTTTATGATTCCTCAAGAAGCTTATACCGTATTATCAGTGTAGAAGGTCAGAAAGCTGTTATTAATAGTACAGTAACACCAAATATGACATTTACGAAAACATCACAGAAATTCGGACAATGGTCTGATGTGCGTGCGAATACCGTTTATGGTTTAGGATTTTCATCAGAATCCGAATTACAAAAAGTAATAATACTATAATATAACAAATTAATAATATTGATAATATTCTATTGTAGTTTATTGATAAATTCAATGAAGTTAAAGAGGCAACAAGATCGGCAATTAGTAAAGTGACTGCAAATGGTGGTACAGCTGTTACACCAGTTACTAGCGCTAATGCTAGCCCAATTACTGCACGTGCTGCTGTTGCTACACCTGATCAAACTGATAATCTACTCGAACCACCTGGTAGATTATTATACAATATTTTTAAAAAAATATCCCATATCTTTATTATAGGTAGTGCAGCTTTACCAAATACAGTAAATATGAAAAATGATGATGATATACCGCATCCACGTAGTCATTCAGTTTCAACATTACAAAGTAATGAGAGTCCTAGCCATCAGGGTAAAACTGATAAGAACTACGTCGGTGGTGGTAGTAGTGGTAGTAGTTCAGCTAATCCGATTGATATGCAACTTAAATATGAGAATGATAGACTTAAATTGGCTCTAGCACAAAGGTATTTTTTTTGATAGATTTATTTCAATAATTGACAAAATACAAAAATAGCTTCAAATTTTTTTTTATAACAAATCGTATCACATATGTATTTGAATTTCAATATTATCATATATTATTTAATGATGATAATGTGGTTCACCAATTTTACTAACAACAGCATTAAAACCATTATGTTTATCAGCTTTATAATTTACAACTCTTGTTGTACCATCAGCTTCTTTTAATGTATATGTACCTTGTACTTTATCACCATCACGTTCTTCATATTGTTGTTTCTCATCACCAGTATGTGGATCATGTACAGAATATTGGAATTGATATTTTGGATGTTCCTATATAATATAAATTTAAATATTTTTCAATTAAAAATAATTTTAAAATTACTTACATAATGTTCCTCATGTTCACCACCATAACCGGCAATTTCACCACCACCATAACTGGCAATTTCACCACCACCATAACTGGCAATTTCACCACCACCATAACTGGCAATTTCACCACCACCATAACTGGCAATCTCACCACCATATTCTTCTAAACCACCCCCAATATATCCAGCATTGACGATAGCAACAAGGGCGATAGCTAAGATAACCTTGAATATAATTTATTAATTATTGCAATTTAATTACTTAACAAAAAAAACACTCACTTTACTTAAACAGAACATTTTTGGTGATTTTTATTTTTTATAATTGTTGTTTGTATTGAAAACTGTGAATTGTGATGCTTTGATCGTTGTTTAGATGGGTTTATATACTGGGTGCTACCCACTTTTTTCCTCCACATTTCTTCACCACTTTCGAGTGGTGGTAAACAATAAGATTAGTAGTGGTAGATTTTGTTTAACGTATATTTCGTCATATTGTTGATTGAATATTTTTATATTTTCCCTATTTGATTCGTTATAAAAGTGAAACTATTCACGCTTCCTTTAATCTATTTATTAATAGATGTGTGTTTCATGAAACAATTTACTTCGATTGTTAATTTTATTATTTTTTGCAAATATTTAAATTGTAATTATATTCAAATAATCTTTTCTAGGGTAATTAATTCAATTCTTGTGAGAAATTTGAAAATAATTAGATTTCATTTTGTTTGTTTATTATATGTTAATGGCCAAAATTATTTAAATAATTGTTATTTTAGTGTTATTTCGTTTTTTCCACTTGACTAACTTCTTATTTTAAAATGGAAAAATTTAGTAATTAATATTAGGAAATATTCGTATATTGAAGAAATGAAATGATATGTTTTATTGAGTAATACAAGAGGAAGTTACTTTATACAGGCTGCCTCACGATAAGTGATCTAGTTTGAAAGTTAAATTTGATCGATTATTTATACAAAGACAGGCTTTTATTAGTACCAACAACAAATTTGTTCTTTTTTTAAAACATTTTGATGGTTATCAAAATGTTTTAAACGTATAAATTATAAAGACAAGAACGTTCATTTATGATTTAATTTTGCAGGGTGTTTTTTTTTTTCAGTCAGCATATTATTTAATAAAAGAATAACCAAAATGTTAAAGCGTCTGTTGAAAATGCAATCATTTTGTTTTCTATTACAGTCTAGTGATTTTCAACGTTATTGTAACTGTTACTTAATTTAGTTTACAGTCTATAAAATGAAACCCCACTTTAAATTTAATTATAAATATTTTTTCCATGCTTTTAAACGTGTTCTGTGTGTTTAAATTTGCTACGAAAATGTTGAATTTCAAATGCTATCGATATTTGTTGAAAGAAAAAAACACTAGAAGGGAATATGTGCAAGTTTGAAATAATCAGGGCTTCGATCCGGAACTAAACAGAAAACCGGAGAAAACGAAATTTTGATCGGAGCGAAATTTAAAGCTGAACCGGAAACAAAAACCGTTTCTTCTCGGTTCAAGCATACCACTTAAGACGATCTTTTTCTTCCTTTTGTTTCCTTTTTATCTCTCTTCTACTCCGGAACTGCGGCGAAGCATCAAATTTCGGTGATTACAGGTTTTTTTTTTGAAGATGGTGAAATCGAGCAAAAATACTATTTTGATTTTGAAAATATTTCAAGGATTTGTAGAGGGGGCTCTGGAGATCACCTTACCAAAAGTAGAACCTCGTAGCTCATTTGGAAATTGGCCAAGAAACGCTCGTTTCTGACGATGTCGTGATTTTCAAAAACGAGCAAAGCACATTAAACGACTAACTATAAGAATGACTCGTAGACCCTCCCAAAAGTGATTTTTTCGTTTTCTCCATTTTATTCTGGAACAGGTGGAAATGTTTCGCATTTTTTCTGGAATGCCATGGAGAAAATCAAATAAAAAATCATTATTGAGAGGATCTCTGAGTCATTCTTAGTTGTTTTGCATCTTTTACTCGTTTTTAAAAATCGCCACTTTGTCCAATACGATCGTATTTTGACCAACTTCGAAATGAGCTACAAGGTTCTAATTTTGGTAACATTATCTCCAGGGCTATTCCTGCAAATCTTTAAAAAAATTTTTAAATCGCTTGACAACTACTACGAGTTGACCATCTTTTTAAAAAAGACCCTCTATACTTGTAGGTGTATTTTCTAAATAAGAGAGATATTGAGGGTTGAAGCTACCACTGCATTTTTTTTCAAATTTTCCTGGAAAGACTCAATATTTGTAGACAGATTTGCTGGGGCTACCAAAAGGTGTTAACCGAGTTTTCATCTCTTATTGAGGGTTAAAGTTATAGATCTTATGTTTTTTTGTGATTTTCTACCCCTGTTTAATCATATCACCATGAAAATTGTTCTACTGATAGAAAATTACAAAATAAAAGTTACTTATTCGAGTGTTATTCTGTATTTGAAGTTTTTACCATGTAATTAAATTAGTTCTTAGAATTTGTACTTTTCAGAGTAAAGCTTAAAAATTTGAAAATTAATCATTTTGAACTGAACCGAATCGATATTTTTTTTAATTGGTCCGAAACAACAAAAATAACGGTTTGAAGCCCTGGAAATAATTGTTGTAATTTTATTTTGAAACTGTCTAACAGAAAAAATTTGGGGAATTTAATACAAATCGTATAAGAAATTAATTGAGAACGTTTAATATCCGTTTTACATAATTTTTTATTTTTTAATTAATAATTACACTAATCATGATAATATTGGAATAGTTAGATAATCAACCTACATATTGATTTACTCAATAACCTGAAAAACTTACATTATTGCAAATTATAATACATTACTTTCTTCTATTTTTTGTTCTAATTGTTTAAATAATAAATACTATAAGATTTACATTTAATTGATAGAACAAGAAAAAAAAAATGTTGTAGATGTAATCTTTGAATTCTTTCTATTTAAAAAAATTACAATTATATGATTTTATAAAGTTTATATGCTCCATTTATAAAATCGAATACCATCTGTTGATGTGTTTATTAATATTTATATAAGATTTAATTTTTTAGTTCTGCCAATGCAAAGAAATGGGAAATTGAATTAGCAACATTGAAAAGTAATAATGCACGTTTAACTAGTGCATTACAAGAGAGTACAGCAAATGTGGACGAATGGAAACGACAATTGGCTAGTCTTAAAGAAGAAAATATGAGAATGAAGGCTAAATATCAGCAAGATTTAGAGAATAGTAAAGGTACAATAATTTATTATTAATGTATCAATAATAAACCAGATGGTATATTAGAAATGTGAAAGTGCATTGATAATTATTTTATAATTTTAATTTATTTTGTTAAAAATCGAAAATTATTTGTGAAAATCCCAATACTGGCATACTCGTCAAGCTCCAATTAAATTAATGAATATTTATTTATTTTCTATAATTATTATTATTATTATTGTTTTAATAGGTGGTGGTGATATTGCCGATGAATTACGTCAAGAAATTCAATCGTTACGTCTACGTTTAGAACAAGTCGAAGCTGAATTAGATGCGAAAAATGATGAATTTAAACGTTTATCATTACATCAACAACAACAGAAATCACCTGATTTACAAGCATTACAAAAAGAAAATCATGAATTACAAACAACTGTAAAATTAGCACAATCTGAATTAGAGATTGCTTTAAATACACACGAATCACAACGTCAAATCTTATTAACATTAAATCAACAATTAGCATCTAGAATACAAGAATTGGCAACAATACATGATGAGATTAAAACAGCATTGCAAACGTGAGAGATTAATGGATTTGTACGAAGACGGTAGCGATATTGTTATCGGATTATTTTTCTCTTCTTCTCAAACAAAAAAAAAGTATTTCCTTTCGATTACGCGAATATTATCAAATTAAAAAAAAAAATAATAATTGCATATAGGTCTGTGTAACAATAAATCGCTTCAAGTGGGTGTTTTTGAATAAACAAAACAATGATCAAGAGATTTACGATAAAAAAAAACACTATCTCTTCTCATTATAATTTCAATAATTACGACTGATTTTTTTTGAGGGATTATTAGGGATCGGGCATGTGCCATTCATTATAAATAATGGAGCGCTCAAGTCTTTCAGTTTGTTTGTATGAGAATTTCACAAATGAAATAAAATACGCACTATTGCTTCAATTGTTATAAAATCGCAACAAATTATTCTCGTCTATAACAAATTGCAACACAATCAGACTTGATTTACTGCATTTTAATTTAAAAACGTATTTTTATTTATTTATTTTTCTACAATTTTATGTTTAATCTGATTATTTTTAGAACGCACATAGTTTTAAGTTTTTAACACAAAATTCTTCAATGTTGACTGATATTTATAAGTATTAATATTGAATATGATCGTTTGATTGTGGTGCTGATTGCTTCTCATTTTTCTATTTCTTTTTTATTTTATAATGTTATATATAAATATAGAAGACATTTTTGATAATTGCGTCGTTTAACAAGTTTATAATTATACATATAGTTATAGGATGTTTTATTAATAATATTTGATTTGAATACTATATATATTATAAAAAAAAATTAGATAGAACAGTGCTATAAAATATAACTGCACTTTTAATATAATTAAAAAATGAAATAAACAGAAATATAGGATTGAATTCAAATATGTACATGTTGAAATTGTTAATAAATGAAATAATGTTATAATTTCTAACAATAATCAAGACCAAAATGTAGTAGACTTGAAATTTTTGTTTGTAGAAATAGAAATTTGAGTTTAATCAGTATTTTTATCATTAATTCAAAAATTCCCGCTCATTAATACCAACATAATACGAGAAATTTACTAAAATATAGAATTTGAGGTTATGTTATAGTCTTGTTTATTTTTGCAATAAAATTGTAGATTTTTATTGAAATTTGTGAAAAATGTCGATGAAACGAAAGCCTGAATCTCAGGTGCCTGCAGAGGAGAGTGATCAATTAATAATAAGGCCATTGTGAGTTTATTTTTAATTTTTTTTTATAGAAACTAATCTAAAAATTATAGGGGCGCCGGACAAGAAGTTGGTCGCTCGTGTATTATGCTCGAATTTAAAGGCAAAAAGATTATGGTAATTTTACGATTTGGTAAGAGTAGGGCTCTTGAGTGTGGAAGTTAACAAAAATCGTACAACAATAAAATTTTGTGGGTATAGGGGTGATTAGAAATCCAAAAATAAAAAATTAATCCTATTGTTACTCCCAAGGAGTACTTCTCATGGGACAAATGTGGATTAAGTGCACGAAAATGTCACCATTTTGTACGTTAAAAATTGATTGAAAAAAAAACTTTATTTATAAATGTCGCTCAGCGATTTTTTAGTCGCTCCCATTTAAATTCGAAGAAAGTTGTCTAAAGTTAGCTAAATCGACGCACTTTTTCATCAAAATTATACCAAAATTCAAAAAAACTTCCAGTCAAACTAACCGATTGGTGACTAATCGTCCTTTTATCAGAAGATTTGCAAAAAACTACTTCTTTTAAACTAAAACTCCAAATTAGCAGCAAAAATCCAACAAAGTTGTCCAAGACGAGCTAAAACTGCCCAAATCGACGTACTTTTGCAGCTAAATTAAACAAAATTCAAATAAACCTTCAGTCAAACCAACAAATTGGTTACTAATCGTCTTTTTATTGGAGGATTTATAAAAAAATCGACTATTTTTGGAGTTTAAGCTTTAAATTAGTATTAATAGCTAAAATACAAGAAAGTTCACCAAAACGAGCTAAAATTAGCTAAATCCACAAACTTCCTTAGCAAAAGATATCCAAATTCAAAAGAAACTTGAGTTAGGCCAACAAATTGGTGACTAATTATCCTCTTATTCCAAGATTTCCGAAAAAAAATACAATTTTTAGAGTTGAAACTCCATATTAGTAGCTAAAATGTAAGGAAGTTGTCTAAAACGAGCTAAAAATAGCTAAATCGACATTCTTTTTTAGAAAAATCATACCAAATTCAAAAACACGTTCAATCAAACCAACAAATTGGTGACTGATCGTCGTTTTATTAGAAAATTTCCAAAAGAATCCAAATTTGTAGCTAAAATCCAAAAAAACTCTCCATAACAACTAAAACTAGCTACATCAATGTACTTCTTCAGCGATATTACACCAAATTCAAGAAAAACCTTCGGTCAAACCAACAAATTGGTGACTAATTGTTTTTTTATAGAAGATTTTCAAAAAAATAGACAATTTTTGATTGTATATAGCACTATGATTATCCGGTTTTCCATCGGCCAAGCTTCAAAAACCGTTTATTGGTGGCTGTATGGACATAGTACAAAACAATTCTGAAAAAGTCATCCATCTCCAACCATTGGCGGCAACAGTATGGTGATTGTGGAAAATAGAGCGACTAAAAAATCGCTAGTGATAATAAAAATTGAAAGAAATCACCTTTGAACATGCTTCGCTTAAGATGGTGATATACTTGTGCATCTAAAACTGCCATCTTCCCCCTATGACTAGTACCGCCACACTGATGAGTACCCTCTTATTATACCCACAAAATTTTATTAATGTTCGATGTATACTAACTTCGCAACCAAAGAGCCCTGCTCTTACTCACGATTTTATCCAATTATTGAATACAATTATCCTTTTCAGCTTGATTGTGGAATACATCCAGGCTTGACTGGAATGGATGCATTACCGTTTGTCGACTTGATTGAAGCTGACGAAATCGATTTACTATTAATATCACAGTAATTACAATCTTTATTAAAATAAAACTCATTTATTAATAGATTTTAAAGTTTTCATTTAGATCATTGTGGAGCTCTACCATGGTTTTTATTAAAGACCAGTTTCAAAGGACGTTGTTTCATGACACATGCCACAAAAGCAATTTATCGTTGGCTACTCTCCGATTATATAAAAGTCAGTAATATAGCAACCGAACAAATGTTATATACAGAAGCTGATCTTGAAGCTAGTATGGATAAAATTGAAACAATTAATTTCCATGAAGAGAAAGATGTATTAGGTGTGAAATTTTGGGCATATAATGCTGGACATGTATTAGGTGCTGCAATGTTTATGATTGAAATTGCTGGTGTTAAAATTTTATATACTGGTGATTTTTCACGACAAGAAGATCGTCATTTGATGGCAGCTGAAATACCAACTGTTCATCCAGATGTTTTAATTACTGAATCAACTTATGGTACACATATACATGAGAAGAGAGAAGAGAGGGAAAGTCGATTTACAAATTTAGTACATGATATTGTTAATAGAGGAGGACGTTGTTTGATTCCTGTATTTGCATTGGGTCGTGCCCAAGAATTATTGTTAATTTTAGATGAATATTGGAGTCAACATCCAGATTTACATGATATACCGATATATTATGCATCATCTTTAGCTAAGAAATGTATGGCTGTATATCAGACGTATATTAATGCAATGAATGATAAAATCCGACGACAGATTGCTATAAATAATCCATTTGTTTTTAAGCACATTTCCAATTTGAAAGTAAGTATAATTTATTTTTTAAAAAGCTGATTACAAATTATTTGATTTCGTATTGTTCACCAATTTGGAACACGTCGATTTCCGGTTTAATTTTATCGTACAAATGCGGGAAACAACCATCAGCTCCATATTTCTTTCTAACAGTTTCATACAATGTTAAATCAAAAATTTCTTCAAATTCTTGACGTGCCATGAAAGTATCAGCGTAGAGAAACGAGAAACCACCAATATCTCTCGTGAATTTCTCCATAGCCCTCATAGCCTTAACAGGATTATATTTTTCTTTTCGTTTAACATAACCAGGTACGCCATAAATACCCAAATCATTGTAAATCGCATAATTTGTACCACCGACTAAATATTCCGCTTTTGGTTGTTTTAATTGACCAGATTTAGGACCGTGATCGTATATCTTACATGGATAAACCAATAATGGAAATGTATCGAATAATTTTTCCGCTATATCGATTTGTTCTTCCAATTTCCTTATTGGTAATACAATATCTTGAAATACTTGTCGTGTAAATGTATAATTACGTATACCAGGCGTTGTGGTGAATTTTAAAAATGCCGGTTTTGGTGGCAATAACCAACCGCATAATAAACGAAATAATGGGTGATTACCAAATGGTAGCATTGATTCAACAACCCAAAATATTGAACGATTATGTCTTAATAGATACTCTCTTATTGGTATCAATTCAGTATATTTACCAGTATTTAAGAAATTTTCAACATATTTATAAAACCATGGTTTATACCATCTTGTTATATGGTTTATTGGTAATTGTGGATCATAATCAGAATAATCGCCAGTCATTATAACAGCTTTATCACGACTGAATATTGTGGCTTCGATATAATCAGCGGTCGGATAATCATTACTGTAATCACCTGATAATAGTCGTATCATATCACAATAATTTTTCTGTCCCTCAATTGGTATATAATTCAATTTGATATATGGTTTAATTTTGACTAATTTCAATTTTAAACCAACTAGAAAACCTAAACTACCATGCGAGAATGGTAATGTACGATACAGATCAACATTTTCAGTTTGTGTAGCTTTAACAAGACTACCATCATGTAATATAATTTCATATTCAACTATGGTTTCGTGATAAAGACCAACTTTATGTGAATGTGTCGTCATACCGGTACCTAAAGCTAAACCACCTAATGTTGCATCGGCTATTTCTAATGTTACAGCCAATGTATAGCCTTTTGGTATTAAGAATTTCGTTATTTCCCCAACTGTTACCATTGGTTCAACATAAACAATTTCATTGTGTTGATCTAATTCTAAAATATCATAAAGATCAATATCGATTTGATGGCATTGATCTTTTCGATAGAATGTTGTAGATAAACTCAACCAATTTGGACGTGATGTACACAACAATTTACGTTCATCTTTCGGTATTTTATTCCATTTTTTTAATTGTTTCTGTATTTTTTGGATACGTTCATTATGATATTGTGGTCTATTAAACAATAGACGATTGATTGAATTTTTTATGTGTAAAAATAAATTGAATAGAAAACTAGCTGGTAAACAGAAGATTAGTACAACTAGAGCACGATTATTTTCCAAAAATTGCACGAAATGCTCTCTTAAATTCTCAAACATCTAGAAATTTAATTTTTAATTTTATTACCGTAAATTATGGAAAAACTTACACTTTATTATAGCGGTCTATAACCTCACTCTCTAGCCAAATCGAGTAATATTGGAATTTTGATGGAGTTTATAAAATTCCATCAGAATTGTTTATGACTTATGAGTATACAAAAGATAAAAATACTTGACCTTGCATTCAATAGACAGCTATCTCTATAGGCGTTTTCCATAAATTTTGCAATAACAAAAATTAAATTGCAATGAAATTGAATAATTAAGCAGTAATTTGCATCCTGAATGTGTGAAAAATATGCCCAGGGCTACCGAAACATTAATGAATATTCAGTGGGCCCCGAGGAGAGCTAGTCTTTACGGGCCCTACCCAATCCTATAAAGATAAAGTGTCCGGCTTCAGAACACACAATTTGCCCGTTTCTCACAAACGAATAGAGCAATTCGAAACATATTTTAAGGATTTATAGGGCAGTCTCTAGATAATATTTTTTTTTTAAATTAGAACCACGTAGCTCATTTGGAAGTCGGCCAAAAAACGCTCGTTTCTCATGATATCGCGATTTTCGAAAACAAGCTAAACCTGAGAATGACTCGAGAATTTTCAATCAGAAAAAGAAACTACATTTGTTAATACTATTATTATGAACAATAAAAAGCCCAATAAGACTTAATAGTTGAAAATATGGTCAATTTTGGCCGCCCCAAAGATTAAGAATGACTCTAAGACCTTCTTAGCATTGATTTTTCGTCTTTCTCCATTTTTGACCACCTTCAAAATAAGCTACGAAGTTCTAATTTCGTTAAAATGGTATTCAAGGACCCTCCGACAATTCTTTGAAATATAATTTAAATCGCTCGTTAACTAATAGGAGTTTCATAAGAATCGACCACATTTACAACCTACACTCTGTATATGGAGGGTGGTATATCGGCAAAGGTGTTGCTAATATTTCAACGTACCCTCGGTGTGAGAATGGCATGAAATTTTAAAGCAACCACGAGCGTTTTTTTGACCAATTTTCCGACGAGCTACGAGGTTCTAATTTTGATAAAATGATCTCCAGGGACATTCCTACAAATCGTTCACATAATTTTCGAATCACTCGTCAAATAATGGGAGTTAACATCAGAATTAGGGACAGTTAAGTGGTGGTTTTTTGAAAAGAAATTAAGGTGTTTTTTTTTTTTGGATGATGGTCACTCTTATCTTTGTTCATCTCTTCCAGGGCATTGATCATTTCGAGGATGTCGGTCCCTGTGTAGTGATGGCTTCACCCGGTATGATGCAGAGCGGTCTATCACGTGAATTATTCGAATCATGGTGTACAGATGCAAAGAATGGTGTTATTATAGCTGGTTATTGTGTTGAAGGTACATTAGCTAAAACAATCTTATCAGAACCTGAAGAGATTACAACAATGCTTGGACAGAAATTACCATTAAAAATGTCCGTTGATTATATATCATTTTCGGCACATACAGATTACCAACAAACAAGTGAATTTATACGTATTTTAAAACCACCACATGTTGTATTAGTACACGGTGAACAGAATGAGATGAATCGTTTAAAAGCGGCATTACAACGTGAATATGAAGATGATCCAAATACAACAATACATTTACATAATCCACGGAATACACAATGTGTTGAATTGTATTTTAGAGGTGAAAAGACGGCTAAAGTTATGGGATCATTAGCTGTAGATCGTCCAAAGCCTGGCAATAATCTATCAGGTGTTTTAGTCAAACGAAATTTCAACTATCATCTCTTGGCACCACAAGATTTACCGAGTAATTCTTAAATTTAGAGCAAAAGAACTAATCAAACAAACTAATAACTTTTTTTTAGAATATACGGATATGAATATGAGCCAAATTATGCAAAGACAGAGCATTCACTATTCAGGCAATATGAGCATCTTGCGCCATTTAATCACTCAAGTTGCTGGTTTACTAGAGCCAATTGAAGGAGAGAAGAAAACTCGGGCTTTTAATGCTGTCGATATAACAATCGAGAATAAAATTGTAATATTAGAGGTATATAAACAAGATTTTTGTCTAAATAAAATAATCATCAAAAAATTTTAGTGGGTTGCTAATCCAGTTAATGATATGTACGCTGATGCTATAGTTGCTGCAATTCTACAAGCCGATCTAATCGATGTTCCAATAAAAAATTTATCAACAAGTGTTAAAGTTGATAGAATGCATTTTAAAGAGTGTCTTATTGAAATGTTACAAGATATGTTTGGAGAGGATTCAGTTCCGAAAATGTTTAAAGGTGAAAAGTTGTATGTTACAGTCAATGAGAAACGGGCAGATATTGATTTATCAAATCTTGTAATTCTTATTTTTATCACTTTATTTATTATTTTATTAATTGATTGATTATTTTAGGAAGTATCTTGTCCGGAAGATGAGACTTTTAAACAGATTGTTGAGACTGCTGTTAAGAAATTGTATCAATCTTTAGCACCACCACAAATTTGATTATTTAGTGATTTATTTTTTATAAAATATTTCTTTTAAACTTTTGATGGTGTCGTTTCTGCATCCCATTCAACAATTTTCGAATCAAACCAAACATATTTTCCTTTCACATCGGCTTCTAAAGCTAACCATAATGGTGCCTTTGCACCTTGTTCAATTGTTAAAGGACCTTTGTGATTAGTCATATCTGTATCAACATACCCTGGATGGACTGAGTTTACAGAAATATTCCTAAATGGTTGTTCGTTATCGAATTCGCGTTGTTGGATTAGTGTTAAAGCACTTACGCCAACTTTCGAGACAACATAAGCTGAATTTCCCCAACCATTTTCTATATGTTTCCCCGCTTTTGCATCCCTTCAAAAAACGATTTTATTATTAATATTATTGATAAGTTTCCGAGTTACTTAATAAATTGTTCCATTAATTTGTCAAGTTCTGGAATTGTCAAGTTGGGATCTTTCAATTTAAGTCGTAATTCTGCGGATGGAATGCGCGATAAATGTCCAGCTGAACTGCTCAAATTTACAACTTTTGCATTTTTGCGTAAATGTGGAAAGAGAGCTTTACAGATTTTCAATGTTCCAAAATAATTAACACCAATCGTCTGTTCGGCTTGCACTTCAATTGGTTCAGTTGCATCCGTCTAAAAACATTGAGTTTAGTTTTTGATAACAAAAAATAAATGCATTTAACCGGATCAAAAGCAATAGCCGCATTATTTATCAACAAATCTAATCCCCCATAAGTTGTTTTAATATAATCACCTAGTTTATTAATACTTTGATCATCAGTGATATCGAGTTGATGGAATTTCGGATTGAAACCGAGTGCTTTCAATTTCTCAACAGCTGCTTCGCCACGATTCACATCGCGTGCGGTTAAATAAACGATACCGTTGAATCTTTCACAGAGGCCTTTCACGATAGCGAAACCAATGCCTTTGTTGCTTCCGGTCACCTACAAAATAAAATAACAATATTCATTTTCATTATAAGTAAATTTAGAGGAAAAGGTACTTACTAACGCCACTTTTGGGGCTGCCATGACGTAAAACTTATCGTGACAACTATGAATTTGATTTTACGTATTTTCTTTTAATTATTAATTCGTTAATTAAATATTGCGATAAGATTTTCAAAACATTTTTAGGTTAGATTGCATTTGCAGCCATCTCTTGGCGAGTGGTTGAACTTTAGAAAAATGATTGCAAATGATAGGTTAGGCAACCAATTTTTCTATATCTCTTGAAAATACCAACGATGTTCATGGTGATTATTAGCTCAGGAAATGTCTTATCAGAGTGATAAGTTTAAAATAGATAATACAGACAACTAGTGAAAAAGTTTATTAATCATTAACCCCACCATAACCTTGGATATTTTAACAATTTTTCTTTATGAAATACATATTTAAACTTCTGTAGGTGTCCTTTCTGCATCCCATTCAACAAGTTTCGAATCAAACCAAACATATTTTCCTTTCACATTAGCTTCTAAAGCTAACCATAAAGGTGCCTTTGCACCTTCTTCAATTGTTAAAGGACCTTTGTGATTACTCATATCTGTATCAACATACCCTGGATGGACTGAGTTTACAGAAATATTCCTACATGGTTGTTCCTTATCGAATTCTCGTTGTTGGATTAGTGTTAAAGCACTCAGGCCAACTTTTGATACAACATAAGTTGAATTTCCCCAACCATTTTCTACATTTTTCCCCGCTTTTGCATCCCTACAAGAAAAAAATAATTTTATTAATAATATTTTTGATTATGTTTTCTAAAATTACTTAATAAATTGCTCCATTAGTTTATTAAGTTCTGAAACTGTTAAATTGGGGTCCTTAAGTTTCTCTCGTAATTCCTTAGATGGAATTCGCGATAAATGTCCAGCTGAACTGCTTATATTTACAACTTTAGCATTGTCACGTAAAAGCGGAAAGAGGGCTTTACAGACTTTCAATGTTGCAAAATAATTAACATTAACCGTCTGTTCGGCTTGGACTCCAACTGGTTCAGTTGCATCCATCTAAAAATATACAATAAGTTTTCTATATTTCAAATATGTAAATTTAATTACATTGAAAGCAATAGCCGCATTATTTATCAACAAATCTAATCCCCCATAAGTTGTTTTAATATAATCACGTAGTTTATCAATACTTTGATCATCAGTGATGTCGAGTTGATGGAATTTCGGATTGAAACCGAGTGCTTTCAATTTCTCAACCGCTGCTTCACCACGATTCACATCGCGTGCGGTTAAATAAACGACACCATTAAATCTTTCACAGAGGCCTTTCACGATAGCGAAACCGATGCCTTTATTGCTTCCAGTCACCTACAAGAAAACAAATAACAATAATTGATTGGTAAGGAAATTTAGAGGAAAAACTTACTAATGCCACTTTTTGGGCTTCCATGATGATGTAATCTAGAATCTAGATTATTCTAATAGAGGAATTGTTTTTTTTGTTTTCCTTCAAAAATTTTCACTATCTAATTGATATGATAACTTGATAACTATACAAAACGCAGTATTGTTGTCCTTGTTTACAGTCAAAGACAATATATTTAATTGTCTTTGTCTATGGTATTATTGGTTATATTCATGGAGCTAGTATTACTAGAGTCGGCATTGATATCAAAAATTGAAGCCAACATATGGTTAGAGAGGCAAGGGGCAAGCACGTAGCATTGGACTATCGACCTTAAGATAGTCTCGAATCTTATTGGTCAGATGCGCTGACGTCGGTAGCAATCGTACGTTATTCGCAAGAACTCGTAATTGTTCATTTGGCGGTTTGTCATATTTTTGTTGATGGTGTTATAAATTTGTGGGATTTTCCTGAAGAATTGTGTGTAATTGTTAAAAAAAGTGCTAGAAATGACAATAGAAATGGTAAGAGTGTATTATTTATGTAAGAGGCGCTAAGAAAAAGCATCCAAACGCAGCGCCGTAGCCAGACAATGATTACAGGCAGGGCCAAAAATTTTGTTGGAAGGGCAGATCTATATTTTCATGAGAATGGAACAAAAATATTTCTATTATAAACATTTAATATAAAATAAATGAATTTTAACTAAAATTACAGTGGGGTACTAAAATAACTGTAATTTTCTGTTACGCCTGCTGTTGAATTTTCTTAAAAATAAATCAAAGTCGATGGCTTCTGTTCTTTTCTTTTCAAAAGATAGAAACACTAAATCGGCCATCCGTTGGTGTTCCATAGCAACCCTTTGTGGACGATTAATAGCAGTAAGAGTTGAAAAAGTGGACTCGCAGGTTGCTGTACTACATCCAATTGTTGCAGTGGAAGCAAACATTTCATAACTCTTCTTAAAGGCCAGTCGTTGTTTATACAGTTCCTGAAATACATTGGCCTGTGCTCTTTCGGACATAAAATCCTTTACAACTGCCAATTCCTCTCTCGATGGAATTGTGATACCTGCAAAAATAAAATAATGCAGACTTGTATAAATCTATCTAAAGTACTGCCTTACCTAATTCTTTTAAATACTGGATTTTGTTGAAATCAAATTCTTCAATGCTACCAATGACATTTAAGAGTTCGTCATTATCACAAAATCTTTCTTCAAGTTGTGTTGTTACTAAATCAATCACTTCGTAGTAAATTCTTTCAAGCTGGGACGAAACGTTCTCTGTGCTGGCATACATTGGCATTTTTTCCAAAACTACGTAATCTTTCATATTGGCAGGAGTTTTGCAAGTTCTCTTACTAGAACCAGCTTTCTCTTCGTAATTTCCCAAAATACTTTTTGCCTCATTTAAAATTTCGGATAATACTTTAGGTGTTCTTATTGCAGATATTTGGCGTTTGACAGATTTAATAATCGATATAGCATCTTTCAAACTACTCGATCTGGTTTGCAAAACTTTATCAGCTGGTGCTAAAATTCCCAATATTTTCTTCATTAGACATAAAGCAAACCGAAATTTTAGTTCTAGCATTTCAGACTTTAAACCTCTACTTGTCGCTACATCTTCCCCAGAAAACTTTTCATGTTTCATAACAACATCTAAAGTTTTTATTATGACTTCATAGTTAGAAAATATAACATTTACAATCGCTAGATGACCTGACCATCGTTGTTCTAGAACTCGAACAATGGTTTTTCCTTCATAGAGAGCTGCTACTTTTCCGTGTTGGAAAAATGTGTGCAATAAAACACACTGATCAAAAAAGTGCTTCACAACAGTTATTTCTGAGACCATTTTAACAACAATTAAATGGAGTCGATGGTTATAACAGTGTACATAAGGGATGCGTCGATCCAAGGCTTTTTGAATTAATGCAGATACGCCACCTTTTTTTCCGCTCATAACCGAGGCACCATCATAACACTGGCTGAGAAGTCGAGATTCGTCAATATTATTGGTTTTTAAAATTTCTAGTGTCATTTCAGTAAAAGTTTTAGCATCCATTTTTTTTGTTGTGTAAATTCCTAATAAAGATTCGAAAACCTTACCGTCTTTAACATATCGAATTCCTATGGATACGTTCTCTCGATTATTCCTATCTCTCGTTCCATCTTCAAGTAGTGTAAACCACGGTACATCTGCATTTTTTACATCATTAACTACATTTTCACGTACTATTTCAGCTAAAATTTCTATTATTTCATTCTGAATTTCAGGCGAGGTATAAACTGCATTTTTGGGGATATGTTGTGCACATTCAGCCAGTATGCTATCTTTTTTTAAGGTATATTTAAACAAATTGGTAAACAATCCCCTCTCAATGTGCTCCTCTGCTTCATAGGTTCCTCTAAATGCCAACTCATTCACAACAAGAAACTGGACAACCTCAGCTATGGATTTTATATAATATCGATGTTTTTCGAGGACATTTTGATTAATTAATGTTGATATAGACGTAGCAGTAGATTGTCGGTTCAGTTTTTCATTCCACATAGTCATTGCTCTGATATGGAGCTCACTGTTCTCGTGCTTTGGGAATCCATTTTTAGAGTCCATAGCATTTTTCCAGTTTCTGTAACCAGTCTGCGTATATGCAGTTTCTTTAGTTGAAAATGACTGAAATTGTCTGCATGGGTAACAGAAAGCTGCATCCATTTCAGCAGAATATTCTAGCCACTTAAACTTTTTAAACCACTCTGCATGAAAAGATCGATTGTTTTTTTGTTTCGGATAGTATTTTAAATGTATTTGTTTAATTGGGTCCCCACGTTTTGATAAGTCAAGGTTTGCCCGTGTCTGTGACGATGCTGTTGCTAAATTAGCAATTGACGATGTCGATGTAGTTTCTAGATTTGAGGCCATTTCATTTTCACTATGTTCATCATCATCAGGTTTCGGTTCATCATCTATATCAAGCTGTAGCCGGGGCTTTTTGCTAATGGGTGCATTAGAAGAAGATGAAGCTTTTTCGGGGTTTAATTTAATCAACCATTTATCCATTTTAAAAACTGACACTATAGTTGTAAAACACTGAGCTAAAAATTACGATTATAATGTAATAACCAAATATTATAAGCTACTTTCAATTGTATTAAGTGTAGTTTACTTACATAGGTACTGATATAAAGTGAGTCCTAGATAATATCCAAAATCACAAAAAAACAACAAATCAACAATATCCAAAAACACAAGAAAAACCAACTAAAACGGCAGAGATTCTCACTACTAGTGAGTCACTAGTGTTTCTGTTGAAATCACGGGTCGAGTAAAATCCCGAAATCTTTTTTGTAATGTACGAAGGTAGACGAATGGTCACATTTTTATTGCGTGTAAAAACCCGACTAGCGTCTAGCCGGCGGTCGGTCACTACGATCCTGACCAATGAACTATGAGACGGTATGGCGCGCCAATTTAAAAATAATTCAATTTTCACGACGAGTCAATAACAGGATAATACCATTTTGCTAATTCTTTTTTTGTTGTGTTTATTATTGTGAAGAGAAGGTTCTTATGAAAGAAAAAATGAAGAAAGTTGGGCGGAGACAAACCCTTGTCGAAAATTATTTATGGTTTTATACGGTTAGTCATTTCGGTCTTTTAACTTTTAGCTGCCATAAAATTTTACTAGGTACAACGAGAACGCGAAAAATATACATTTATTTATATAGTGTTATTTTTGTTTAAATAACAGTCGTTTCGCTTGAAAAAATTCTCAAAACCTAATTTTTTTATTAGAACATTAGTACAAGAAGAAAAGACAGAGGATCATGTAAATCTCTTCAGGAAGGGCAAAAATTCTTGCAGGAAGGGCTTCGCCCTTCCTGGCCCCCCCCTGGCTACGGGATCGTCCAAACGTTCATATCACAGATAAGTAAACTTAACCACGTGAAAAATCAGTGGCGTCAATAACAGTGTTGAATCCAGAGATTTTGCCTCGGGGGGAAATTTGATTTTAATAATGAATTTCAATTCAATTTATTTATAAATCAGTAATTATGTCATAGATATTTGTAAATATACGTATAATTTTAAATAAAACATTACACTGAAAGTGAAGTTTACAATACTTTATAGTCTTTAGAGCTTCTTAACCCCTCATAATAATGATAATGAGTTTTTATATGAACTACATAGTTAAATGAGTTGATTTCATTAATATTTTACGTCAATCCTCAAATTATTATGGAATAATTATTAAACAATTATTAAAGAATTTACTAGCCAGCATAAAGTACGCCACTGTGTACGTAAACAGTACCTTCTTCTCGTTTCTGCCGTCTCACCCGTTTATGTTGGCTTCAAAACAATCGCCAATCGCCTATACTTTGGCTGTATGCCGGGTCCACAGATAATAAACTATACCGGTCGAAGCATACGCAACTTAGTGGTGGGGTAGAGCGCACGTCGTGACGTCACATTAGACCAGGTATTCTCATTCAAGCGAGAGAATTAAACGTTTGTTGTTTTAATATTGTTGTCAATGAAGAATTTTTAAATAAAAAAATATATGATACATTTAAAAGTCTCCTAATTTATGAACATCTTAACATGATCAAAAATTTTTTTTGTTTAACACTTACAAAAATCAATAACAAAGTTACAAAATTTGAAAACTTTCTTCCATTATAAGTCGGAAATTTATTAAGGACTTACAACAATTTTTTTTATGCACTTATTAAATGAATGTGTGCCGTATTGAAGAGTTTTTTTTCAAAATTTTTCCTAATTACTGAAAAAAAACGTACGGCATATTTCATTGTTAATGTAAGAATTAATCAAGCTTGACAGTTTTTTCTTTAACACGACATAGTTTCGTATTATTAAAATCATTCATGAAAACAAAAAACCTGTAAAATAATTTTCCAAAAAGTTATTAAGGAAGAAAAATTCTGAATTTAAAAGTTTACACCCTTCAGCTAGTATAGTCTGTCGATTTTTCTAAGGGAATGACTAAAGTAATAAAATAAAGTCAAGTATATTCAACAATGAATGTTCAATTGCAAGTAGCACCTCATAAAATAATAAATCAAAAAAAGGACCGACAATTTCACCATCTGGTTAGTTTTCGAACAAAGCAGGTAAAGACGTGTGTTTACAAGGGATGCATTGTTGAATATACTTGACTTTATTTTATTACTTTAGTCATTCCCTTAGAAAAATCGACAGACTATAACGCCTTTAATCATAATACATATATGAGTATTGTGAAATTAGACACCACCAATGGTAACGACGTATTTACGATAAGATTTGCCACTTGCCACTTGCTCCTATAAACTATTTTCTTCATTTTATTATTCGTAAAAAATTGAAATTAGAAATTAGAAATAATTTAATAATTATTTTTTATTCAAATTATTAGTACAGTTTTTGCATGACAATTTTTGTAATATATTTTTTGTAACAATTTCAGGTGCCAAATGCTCTGTATAAAATTCAATTAATATAGGGAGCATTTCGTTTCTCCATAAATTCTCATCCCGATCGATTTTTTTTATAAAATATATATAGCCATTTTTTCATCTGAACTACATTTAAATAATAGTTTCGTTGTTCTAGCAACCCCCGTTATATGGGGTAGTGCACCCTACTCTCCTATTTTTAAATGGAATTCTTTGATAAAATCGAAGGAGACTTTCATAATATGACCTATGGTTTAGCGCTGAAAGTTTTTCAGATATTTCAGTTTTTAGTGCAATTTTAATCTTTGCAGTGTGTGATTGAAAAGTTCATATTTTAAAAATAGAACAGAATTGAATTATCTTTCAGCGTTTAGCTGAAATAATTTTTTCTTTCAGGCAATTTTCAAACTATAAAATCTTGCTTATTCTAAATGGAACACCATATTTTTCTTTATATGGCTAGATAGAGAAAAAAATTCCACATCGAAAATTTCATGAAAACTCAAAATATCTGAAAACACTTTCAAAAAAAATGAAAAAAATTGTTAGTTGAATAAATTGTTGAATACACGGGTTCATGTAGGTATTGTGTTCCACTGGAGTCACTACATTTTGCTAATTCAATAAGAACAAAACAAGGTTGGCAAATATTTTTATTTTAGGGGCGGTAAATATCTAAAGCCGTTAATGACTATTATTAGTTAAATTGAGTAGCGGGCCCCATTTCAGTTTCACTACGATACAGGAAAAGCGTGTGCTGAAAAGAGAAGACGCTCGAAAGAGCTGGCAATAGGGTCTAATGTGACGTCATTCTGCACTTGACGATTTTCATTGGCTAGCGCTCGAATGCTTCGACCGGTATAGTTTATTATCTGTGTGCCGGGTCTATCTATTCTGACATCGTTGGTTATATTGCACCTGTAGCCATCTCTTGGTACGATATTGAATTATACAATAATACAAGATTTAGAGAATTTTTTTTCATTGTGTTGACGATTGTAAGAATTTAAAAATTTCGCGCCAAGTTGTCAAATTACTCGGTTTATAATGTAATTATTAATTATTTTCACGGAAAATTTATAAAGAAAGGCAAATAAATGTTTACTAATCAACTTCTGATTGAAATTATTTGTTTTATATATAATTCAATATAAAGTATCACTGAAAAATGATCGTAATTGTCGAATTCATCAAAGGTATGACTAAAGTTATAAAATCATTGTTATAAATGTTATCAATTCATATAATATCTCCAATTATCAACAGTAATTTTGCGGCTCTAAAACCTCAATAATTATTTCTTATTACCTCTACTCTAATATTCAACATAAAAGAAAGAATTTGAACGAACAAAGACATTTTAAAATTCATCTCTTATAACGATAATTCATAAATTTTTCATATTTTCTATAGAGACAATTTATATAGATTATCAGTTACGTGTCATTTATAAAATTTCCAATACATCAAGGTAGTAATTTATATGCAACTAGCCTCTTATCTCAATTAAATATTCATTATCAATATGTTTAAAATCTATAAAGTGGTGTGGGATTTAACATATATAAATTCAAATATTCCATCCGTTTCACTGGACATTTTGCTATAACATGGCTCAAAAAGATACCCTCTGGTTGATAAGAAATTCTTTAATTCTAACTGGTATCAATTTAGATAAAAAATTAAATCCTTTTAAAATATTATTAACGTCTTTTCTACCGATTATAATGTGGTATTTAGCAGTTTATCAATTAGTAAATCATGAGGGTGTATCGTTTCAAACATTTGCAAGGGCCATTGAAACTGTTATAACAAGTACGCATGTAAGTAGTACCTGTAATTAATTAAAATTCACAAAATTTTTTGGCGAGCGATTCGAAAAATCTTTCAAGGTTTAAAAGAGGTAGCTGAAGATCATTTTATCACAATTAGAACCTCGTAGCTGATTTGGAAGTTGATCAAAAACAAACTAAACACGTAAAACGAGTTAGAATTGGTCGGCGAGGATCCTCCCAACATTGATTTTTTTCGTGTTTCTTATTCTGGAATATGTAGATGGAAATGTTTCGCATTTTTCTGGAATACAATGGAGAAAAATCATTTTTAGTCGTTTTGTGTCATTAGCTCCTTTTTGAAAATCGCGACCTTGTCTAACGTTCTTTGACCAACTTCCAAATGAGCTACGAGGTTCTAATTTTGCTAATATGTTCTCTAGCAACTTTTCCTTTTACAAGACTCACCCGGTATTTATTTGTTTTATGTCTTTCTAATTTTAGTTCTCAATCAAATATTTGATATTAATATTCAACCATAAGAAAATCAAATATCTGCTAAGCGCAACAAAAAATTTTCAATCAATCGATGATCTGGATCCTGATCTACAACAAAGCATCAATAAGCAGATGCGATTTATTAAATTGGTCAACAATATTTTTGTCTTATCATCTTTAATTGGTGTAATTATTTTTGGTTTTAAAACTGTAATCATCAATGAACTACCCTTCGTCTGCTATGTACCACTTTGGATACCAACAGGATTATTTAACACATTAAACAGCTTAACGATTATCCCATTCTCTTTAATTATTATACCTTGTGATCTATTTGCGTTCACTCTAATCTCATTATTAAGACTCCAGATAAGTATACTGAATAGAAAAATTGCAACGTTTGCTATAGGAGAGTCTAATAGTGATGATCACGATAGAATAGTCTTATCGAAGATGAAAACATGGATCGATTCTCATAATTTTTTCTATAGGTAATCCATACAAGTTTAGAGGTTTAATCTAAATTTAAATTGGAAATATTTGAAACACCATAATCCACATTAAACGGTGCAAATCAACGAGCTGGAATTGAACCAGAAACCTTTCGTTATCTAGATGAATGGATGCTCTACCATCTGGGCTATCGTCTTATCCTATTTATATTTAAGTCTGTTCTACGTGCGGTATCTAATCAATCTAATCATACACTCATTCAACGTCAGAGTAATCCACTTTATTTGACGCTGTGATTATTTGTCTCACGTAGAACAAGATTTAAATACGGTCAGGATAAGGTGTGTCGGCGATAGCTCAGATGGTAGAGCATCTATCTGGACAACGGAAGGTCGCTGGCTCAATTCCAGCTCATTGATTTACACTTTTCCCATGATTAACGTGGATTAAAGTATTGCAAATATTTTCAGTTGAACTTTAGTAATGAGTATTAAGACCATATTTTAGAAAAACCCCTTTCTTGATTTCGTTTCAGTTACTTTAACGTCATGAATGGCGTTTTCGGTTCGATGATTCTAATACAATTGTTGATTTTTATTTCGACAATGTGTTTTGAATTGTATCTAATGAGTCGCATACAAAACATTATGGATGTTTTTAAAGCATTGAGCTATGTTTATACAATTTCTTTCGAAATTATTGTTTGTTACTGTTGGCCAGCTTCTGATTTAACACAAGAAGTATATTTTTTTTTACATTGTTATTATTAGAATTATTAATAGTTTGAGTTTAAGTTCTCAAATACATCGTTTTATTTATACGATACAAGATGGTATAATTGTTCATCAATTCCAATTAGAAAATCATTATTAATTATAATGATGCGATCACAAATTGACACAGTAATCTGCTATCGGAGAATGTTTGCTGTTAATATGGAAAGATGTAAAAATGTTGGTATAACTGATGTTGGAAGAAGAGATGAATTTTATGGATTTCTTATTATGTTTTAGGCTTTCAACGCAGCTTACTCTTATTTTATGGTTTTGAACACGATGGAGCAAAAATTTGCGACAAATTAAAAATTTGCACAACAGACGAAAATGTTAATTTTAATTAGTGTCCGACTGAAACAGGACTTTAAGCCGAAACCGAAACTTCCGCCTCGATCTCAGTTTCGACCGAAACCGAAACTTATTTAGACATGTGAAAATTTCTACGATACAGGGTCTCTAATCTAAATGTGGTCAACTCTTCAAACTCCTATTAATTGACGGGTGATTAGAAAAATATTTTAAGGATTTGTAGGGTGGTCCCTAGGGAACATTTTAAGAAAATTAGAGCCTCGTGGCTCGTTTTGAAGTCAGCCAAAAAACGCTCGACTCTGACGATGTCACGTTTTCCAAAAACTAACGAAGCACTTTGAATGACTTGAGGATCAACCCAACATTTGACGTTTTTCTCCATTTTATTCTAGAACAGGTGGAGATGTTTCACATTTTTTCTAGAATGCAATTAGGAAAGCAAAAAAATCACTGTTGGAAGAGTCTTCGAGTTTTTCTAAAATGACGACCATGTCTAAAATGATCATTTTTGGCAGACTTCCAAATGATCTACGAGGTTCTAATTTTGTTGAAATGGTCTTGAGGAATCCCTCTGCAAATCCATAGAAAAATTTTCGAATCGTTCGTCAACTAATACGAGTTTTACTTAATTGACCATATTTAGATCGTAGACTGAAATCTAGTGTATATTTTACATGTTACATTAAGATCTCTCTTGTGCTTTCACCTGCGGGGAATCTAAAAGTGTACGCTTGAGGGAGGTGTCCAGCCATTGGAGGTTTTCGCCTAAGAGCGACATACTATTCAAGCAATAAGAAAGTGACCGGTCATTGAAGATGTTAAATTGAATGAAAAACAATAAAGTATGTAAGAAAAAGACACATAACCTCAAGTCAACACAATCTGGCGATCACGAGGTACGAATACACCCGAACGAAGCTCGACAATCCCCGAACACTGAGTTTCGATGTGGCCCAAGTTTCGGCTGATTTTTGCCCGAAACCGAATTTTCGGTCGGTCACTAATTTTAATATGTACATCCGATATTCTAATATAATTCCTAATTATATAAAATTTTATGTTTTTACGAATCTAGGAGAAAATCAAACACGAAATTCTGTTACTCATCAATATTTATAGAGAATTTTTGTATTTCAAATTCAAATTAATATTGAAATTGCTGCCTACAATGAAGACGCTTATTCTACAGTAGCTACAATGAATTATACAAGCCATTTCATCAAGTCTCTATCATCGTTTTAGATTTCAATTTATCACAAAATACTGAAGAAAGTAATGTATTTTAAATAAACAACAAACGCTAACTAAAATGGAACAGCCTGTATACAATAATTTTATCAAGTTTTTATCCTAGGATTGCTGGATTATCAATTTAAAATAGTGGTTTTCAACCAGTTTATTTCCTATAGAGTATTTTAAAATGCGGGGGCAGCTCTTGTATGACACTGCACCATTCCTAATTTCACTTAAAATTAATCAATAACATACTGTGTAAGAATTATTTTCTTTTTCTTATTCAATACAATTATATCGCAGCTTTATTGGTAATAATAATAATTATTCATCTCATTTGTGATGATATTACAAAAATGTTTGTATGGAACTGTGAACTGTGTATCTTACAGTTCCAGCAGCACAATATTAATTTAAGTCACGAGCCGCTACTGTTTCAAACGTGATTTCTATACAATGTACTGTATCAATGTTTTTGAATTAAAACACTGAAAAAACATCATGACCATTTAATTCATTGTTTCTCAAATAAATAAACAAAAAACGAAAAAAATTATTTTTTTATTTAAAATTTAACATAGAATGAACGTACTTTTGTTGTTTTATACAGGGTGTAATTGAAATGCCTAACAATACTCAAACTTCACTATCCCTATATAAAATATAAGTACACAAAGGTATTTCTTAAGGGTCAAAGAGAAAAAAAATCTGACTGAAATTGGCCAAATTTTCAACTATTATTTGATGGTAGCTGGATAAATACTCGGTAAGAAAGCAAGTGTTAATATAACACATCTCGGATTTCCATAGCTAATATGCTATACATCCTTGTGCTGAGAATTATTTGGCACCCCTTGTTAGTATATAAAATCATTATTAATTCATATTTTTGGCCACATTTTGCACCCGCTTAGATTGACGCTCGCTTTAAATTTCGTCCTTATGGATGCGCCGATCCCCGACCCTGTTTTTAGTGAATGTAAACACAATACATTTTATTACAAACTATAACGATAACGGCTCAGATTTTCGGGACTTACACGTGGTTTAAAGATTATCAGTCAATTCAATTACAGCCTGCACGGTATAATAAACACCTATACCGGTAAGGCATTTAAATAGCTTCACAGGGTAAAAATATTTGTACAAACTATAAGAAGAACTAGGGGTAAGCTGCTCTAATCTTAAGTTTTTCTAACTCTATTTGAAATGCCTTAGATGTAGACCGGATTTCTCCGTAAAACGAGGACACATTTATAAAAATAGTAATTTTTACCTAAAAATGACCAAAATATTGTGTAATGCTAATTTGTTGGAACTCTGGTTGAAAACCACTGGTCATAAAAGGCGTTCCTTAAATTATCCTAAAGAGAAACTCACAAGTAGAATTGTGGCAAAAATATTAAAATATTATCACGAATTATTTGGAAATGTTTACCGATTAAGATCATTAGCTTTAAATTTAAAAATAATACTAATAATAATTTAAATAATAGATATAAAATGAGGGCTTTTCGATTTTGAAATCTTTCTAATATAGAATTTTTTAATTTATCAACAATTCTATAAAACATCCAGATTTTTGTACTTATCAAACATATCAATAACAATTGATTACTTTAATTTGATTTGATTACTTTAATAAATAAGTTAAGAAAAATTTCGTAACCAAAAGCCGTACTTTTTCAATATAATACTTACATAAATATCACTTTTAAGTCATGCATAGATTGTTTGAATATGATTGCAATGTTTTGTTTAATATAAACTTTTATAATAAAATCTATATATAGATTTTATGAAAATCATCAATATTATGTTATCCTTTTTGATAATTTAGAAAAGATCAATTTTGGTGTTTTATTACCTAATTCGATGTTATTAATAATTACAATTAGTGACTTTTATGCGTTTTTAAATGTCGAATTAAGTGCGCCTTTTGTGAAAACCTCTTATTACAATATTCACACAAGAATGCTTTCTCACCAGTGTGCACCAGCATATGCTGATATAATTGTCCTTTTGTTGAGAATGCTTTACCGCATTGATCACAATGATAATTCTTTTCGCCTGTATGTATTTTCGTGTGTGTATTTAAATTACTTGAACTAGCAAATCGTTTCGGACAATACGTACAACCATACGGACGTTCAGATGTATGTATTGCTATTGTATGTTTTGTTAATTGTTGGGCTGTAGCAAAAGCTTTCGTACATGCTGCACACACATGATTCTTTTCACCTGTATGTGTTTTCATATGTGTATGTAAATGACCACCGTTTATAAAACGTTTATCGCACAAATGACACACGTATGGACGTTCTCCTGTATGTATACGTATGTGGTGGATTAGACCGGGTTTCGTACGGAATATTTTACCGCACGTATTACACTGATGTTGTTTGATCGGCGTTTTTGATTTATTATTATTATCAATCTTTGTTGGTTGTATATTGATTAGTGTTAAATCTTCAACTTTTAAATCGATATCGTTCTTTAAATCTGCCAATTCTAAATCGTTTAAAGACGTACTGGGTTGTATATGGACGCTTTGTAATGCTTGTAGTGTTTGAGGTGTCTCGATTTGTGTTGTATTCTCTCGTAAATTGTTTGTTTCAATATCTTCAGTCGCTTGTTGTTGTTGTTGGATTTCCTCAACAGTAACCTCGTGATTTTGATTCGTAGTCGCATTCTCAACGAAATTCATTGTATTATTATCCTTTTTAACATCAATAAAACTGGATATATCGTTATTAGTGGGCAATTGATGTAAATTCTCGAAACATTGTCGTAATTTCGCATCCGATGATTCGCATTGTGTTTTAAATTGAAATGCAATATTCAACTTTGATATGCATTTCTGGCAAATATACGGTGGTAAACCATCACCTTCAATCACCTGAAATTATTCAAATAACGAAAATTACACAAAAATCGTGTAATTTGTATACGGTTACCTGTACAGAGGCACAGGCCATTATCAAAATGGAAAAGTGCGGCGGTTTTACCGGATCAAAAATTGGCATCAATTTCGGATTACGTTCTAAACATATCCGACAAATATTATTGATATTCATTGCTAAATAATAATTTAAAACATCATTGGACTGCATGTTTTTATTATTGTTGTTGTTATTGTAAGCCATTATTGTTATTTTGACAGATGACAGTAACAACTCATCGGTGTTGCCAGATGTTCTTGTAGACAATCAACAAAACAAAAAAATTCAAGAATAAAACATAAATCACAATCGAATTATTTTTTGAAACTCACACTTATTTAAGTAGCTATTATTGAGATATTAAAAATAATGATACAAAAATTAAGTAAAAACAACTTACGTAAATATACAACTGGCACCGCTGCCATAATCTAGTGGATCTTGTTGCCATAATGTTGGCTCTACTCTTACGAAATCACAAAGTGAAGTTAAGCGCGTTTTTTAGGTTAGTTCAATTAGAAATTCTTTCTCGAAATTTTAATCAATTATGAGTAGAACACAAACATTATCGTTGTATAGATCTCTATTGAAGGAATCACGCAAATTTTCAGCATATGATTTTCGGTAAATCATCCAATAAATTTATATTTCTCATCTAAAATTCCAATTTCAGTCAATATGCTTTAAGAAAGGTTCGTGATAGTTTCAGAAGTAATAAAGATCTAGTTGATGAGAATTTAATAAATGAGAAAATTGTAGAAGCTCAACGGAATCTTGAAATAATCAAACGACAGGTATAAACCGTTCAAATTCTGAATTACATTAATGAGTTGTAGTTTTGATTTTAGGTACTCATAGGACATCTCTACAGTACTGATAAGCTTGTAATAGAGAATGTAAAACACTAGATTACGAATCATCTTTATTTATGGCTTAATTATAGAAATTTCATTTATATCTTATCAATACCATGTACCAAATCTCTACCTAAAGTATAAAAATCTTGGATAATTCCATCGATATTCAACACTAATTTTCCATTCTCTACTTTCCTTCCATTCATATGAGCCACCTATAATATTAATGAAATTAATTTTCAATACATTCAAATATGGAAAATTTACTTTAAATTCTTTAGGCTCTAAAGCTTGCGGTACCCAAAGAACACCGATAACATTACCACCGTACGTATCGTGGAAGAAATGTGCAAGATTCCCATAATGTTCACGTAATTCATTCAAATAAATTTGAATTGGATTAAAATCAACAACTGGAATTTTTTCACCTTTCCTCTTCTTATACGCTTCAAAACGAATCGTTTCTTTATCATCACTAATTAATTGTTGATGACGTAGCGGATTCATTGGCGATTTCAAATGTATTAGAACATCATAACCTTTCAAATTCGGCCGGAATAATTGCTAAAATTTACACTAATTATAAACAAAAAAAAAAAGAGATAATTTCATAATTACTTTAACTTGAATTAATTGTTGTTGTGTGATAGTCGTGTGGATATAATTTAGAGTTTCGCTAGCGAGTTGTTTAACACGCCTTAAAACTGCTTTAGACGGTTGAGATTTTGTAAATAATGATTCACAATTATCGTACGGTGTTGCTATAAACAAATTTGGGCAACTAACACGGTTTTGTAGCATTTTCGAATCGACTTGTGCTAAAGTTTCCTCTATAATTTACAAAAAAATTAATTATTATAAATATTTAAAGTATTTGTGTCACTTACTTGGTATAGAATTATTGAAATTAACAATAACCGGTTGAATATCATATTGTAATTCTGAATAGAAATGAAGAAATCGCAAAAATGCAATCTGTGGTGTGCTTGGTATTGTAAACGGTGTTTGATTCACATATAACGATACATTTAATAGATTAATTACAGTATTTGAAAACATATAATTATCGATTAATTGTGAACGTAACCAGCGTTTAATCAATGTAGTACTCGGTCCATAACTTGGATATTGTGATTGTATTCTGTAAATATAAATCGTTTAGAAATTGATGATGAAAAATGATCAATTTTATACCCTTTTAGAGCACCAACAATTTTTGGTAAAATATTCAATTTCATCTCTATTTTCCGACTTTCTTCTGTATTCTTATAAGTTATCACACCATTATTTGTTGTTTCCTTCTTCAACAAACCTATTTCTCTTGGTAGATATAAATAATAACGAAAAACTAAACCTTCATAGAATACTTCTAAGAAATCTTGACGTAAATTTGAAACAATATCATATTTACTAGCTAATAACTTTGAAATTTCTAAATAGAATGCTTTTTTCATATAACGTAAACCTTCTAAATCCTTTGGCCACTTTGTACTGTGTTCTATAACAAATACAATTAATATCAACATATTTTTAAAGATAATTTAGAATATACCCAATTGGATCACTAATTCTAACGGTTGGACGTATTTTGGGATAAAATCTCCATTTAAAATCAAATTATTACCACACACTGCTAAATTTTTCTTTTTATAAATTGTCGGAATTGGTGGAAAAGTCTCCGTAAAGCTACAATAATAATAGTATAAAACAACGAGGCTATAATGAGTGCTATTACCGAGAATGAAAGTTGTATCATTCGAAGTAATAATAGCACACATTATAGCGAGTTGTATATTATACTTATTTCTAAATGTACAAGAATATTTATAGTCGACTCACAACTTTAAGAGAGTAACAGAATTTTGCCAATAGTAGCATTAAGAAGTGGCAGTTTAAAAATTTCCGTTTATTTTAGCACTTGCAACTGACTACTATTTTGATTGGCTTACGAGAGGGAATAATGGTTCATTATTCCCTCTCGTTAGCCATAGTAGGGAATAAGTGTAATAGTCACTTTACATATAAGTCGTAGATGAAACCTATTAAATAAATAAAAATTAATATAATTTACCTGAAAGTATCAGAGATCCCTTGGATACCGGTTATACTTAACGGCATTTTTAAAACTCTTAATATCTTGCCTAAATCATCAGAAATTTTTATTGCTTTCAAACAACACTCTTCATTTGTACCGATAGGAAACGATGCTATTACCCTTTTATTAATTAAAACATTTTCGAATTGATTATAACAAATTTTATATCGTAAATGTAATTTCTCTTTAATTAAATAATCAAGTATTCGTTTAATTATTTTACGTTTATCGTGTATGGTTTTCGTTTCAAAATGAACAGCAACTGATATTGAACCATCTTTAAAACGACGATCGCTACACAAATGCGTCCAGAATTGACGGAAATCCTTCTCATTCGGATCGATCACAGATGGACCCATTTCTAAGAAATTGAAAGCATGATCTGGATCTAAATTTATACCAAATTGGATGGTTCTCAATGATGTATCAATGATTATTGTACCGAATTGTTCTTGTTCGTTATTATTAATAAGTGGTACAATTAATGGAGCACGTTTATTGAGACCACGTTTTAAAATTGAGGAGATTTTTTGCACGATTAATGATTTTTTATCTGGCAGATATTGGAGTCGTTCATCTGCAGGAATTGTAACCAGAATCGTGTTGAAATCGTCCTCACTTTCAACGCTAAAATACGATGATTAATATAATTTTCATGATCAAGTGGTTCATTTGAGACTATCGTCAATTTTGATTCTTTATTTCGATTTATAGAGAAAATTCATCTTCAAAATTGACCACAGTCTCAAGTAAGTTACGACAATTTGTCTGAAATTACCTCAAAATAAGATCGTACTGCAATTCCAGATGCAATTTCGAGATAAACAACGAATGAAACGATTGAATGCTGCCTTCATCAATCAATTTAAATGCAATTCTAGCTTCTGTTTGTAATTTTAAATAGAAATCAACATTTAAAAATGCTGCAATATTACAACAACCACTACGATCTAAGAAAATCAATTTGAATACTTGTTGATAATTCATTAAAATTTCTGGTTTTATATCATCACATAGTGCGATTGGATGTTTTGTTAAATCAATATCAATAAAGAAATTCCAAAAATTACGCACCACCTGATATGAGCTCATATGCTTATTAATCTTCTTCTTTAAAATCAAATAAATAATGATATTAATCAATAAATCATCATTTAATGCACCATACCCAGTATTTAAATGGCGTTGTGTAAGCCATATGTGTATCAATTTAATACCTTCTTTAATATTATCAAAATCATTCATGATATTCTCGCAATAAATCCAATTCTTAGCCAACGTACAATCGTAAGATAATAAGGTATTATAAAATGGAGTTGGACAGTTTTTTAATTGTTGATTCTCTTCAAAATCGATACAATCTAAAATATTCGCTCTAATATTGTTGATTTCAGGTGAAAATCTCGTTGATTTCCACGAAAATTCCGATGGTGTTGCTGTGATTTGAATCGATGTATTTTCTAAATTTGCCGGAATTATTTCAAGTATTGGTAATAGATGTTGATTGAATTGATATTTCCATGTGATCTTCTCACATATATCTTGTGATAGTAGAAATTGTCCTATATACAAGAGATAATAATAACGACGTACAAAATAGCGGTTATTTAAATAATCCTTTGAATGGAAACAATCATTCGGTATTGATAAATTTAGATTGATTCTCAATGTTGGTCCTGGTAATGAATTGATTTTATTTAAACCGTAAACGTTGATCTTTTTAGGTCTAATGAATTTTAATGTTAAATCTTGATCGCATCTCAATATAATTGTTGATTTTATTTTTAATTCGTTACAAAATTTTAATTTATCATCCTGGTTTTGTTCATCTTCCGTATATTCTTTGATTTCAGACAGTTTTATGTCAGAATATTCAGGTAGTTTATTGATAATTGTTTCGAAACGTGTCAGCCATTCGTTAAATTCCTTTTGTTGTTTATTTTTGATTCTAGTCGCTCTAATTAATTCTTCAATTTGTAGACGAAATAGATTATTGTTATATAAATTTTGTGTTTCTTTCAATTCTTTTAATTCTTCAACTGTTGGTGGTTTATACAGATCACTCTTCGATTTTGTTTTTTTATTATTGACAACACTCTCCTCATCGATTATATTTTCATATTTGATTTTCTTGAATTCTCCAGAATCTTGTTCGTTATATTTACGTTTTTTTGTTGATTGTTGATCATTTGATTCTTCTTCTTCCTCATCTTCAGGATCGTTGAAATTTTCTTCTAATTCTCCTTCATTCTGCTCAATAATTTCCTGTAGTAATTTATTGAAAATATAATTTTTATTATAATTATGCAAACAGAACGACTTACACCATCAAATACATTAAGATTTTCCATTTTCAGATTAAAATTTTGGATATTTCATAAATGTTTAGTTTTCAAACAAAAACACGTGTTTAAACTTATGAACTACTGTCAAACGAAAAATACAAAATAACTACTAGAAATGTATATAAACTACTTTTATCGAAATCTTTGATAAGGCATAGTTGAGAATTTTTTAAAATACAATTTTATCATTATCCATTATTGACAGATATAGAAGATTAATTAGCAGCAGGTATATTGAAATTGATTTTATTTAATCATAAATTACTTTGTTGCTACAAAGCCACGTTGCCACAAGTACTTAAAATATGGTGAATAGTGCCACCTATGCAGAGTTTTTCCCTCATACATAATAATTTTTAAATTCAATAATAAGATTGAATTTATTAGAAAAAAATATTTTCAGCTTTCTGTGTTATAATATAACTGATTCTCTCAGATTCTTAATATTGCATTCAGACACTCCACAAGACCATTTAGATGTGTATTCTGTGTTGCATACCTCATGACCAATTTTCCCAGTTTTCATATGCTTAGGATAATAGAATCATTTTTGATAATCTCTACCTACTTGCGAAGAATTAAAGCGTTTTGTCAATTTTAACAGCTTGTGAAGTCAAATTGCTTCAATTAAATTTCTCATTTTACAGAATAAAACAATATATGACAACATTGAGAACGAGTACAAATGATCTACAAATACTCTTAAAAAGGAACTACTAATGTTTTAGATATTTTTCAATTACAGCAAAATAGAGAATTGGTTAATGTTTTCTTGAAAGTATGTTGATTTATAGTGTCCTTATAATTAGAGAAATATTTTATTTTAGATAAATAATTGCATTTTTTACCATCCTTTTTTTTGGTAGTTTTAATGTTGGTGATCATATGTCAACGGATGCATTGTTGCGCATGTCCGTTACCCGAAAATTCTTTTTAAAAGTTTATCGGTAAATTTTATCAAGACAACGGTAAAGAAGAAGTAGAAAGAAAAAATAATCGATTTAATTTATTATTTTCTGTTGAAGAACCTGTTTTTATTTTCATTAATCATTTAGTTTTAAATATATTTTAAAAGATTCAATCAAATTCTAAATCAAAGTTGAATAGAAATTGTATATTTGTAAAATAATGATTGAAGATATGGATGATCAATTAGATGGAAGACAAAGTAAATCATCTTTAGTTGAGCTTCAACAGTTAGTGGAGGAGATCCCTTCAGGCGTCAGGTATGAAATGTCAATGCCCTAAGCTTTGTTGTTGAAATTCTTTGTATAACGGCTCTTTCTTGTTTCCAATTTGACACCTGCACTTGTATTTTTTTTATCTTATTATTATTATTATTATTATTATTATTGTGTTTCGTAGGTATATCAGAATATATTCAATTGGTAAATGGTAATATTGTTATCTAGCAAATGAATTCTTGAAAATGGAGCAAATCTATGGACCAACTCATATAGAGTATGGATCAACGATTAGGTCTTGACTTGTGCTTAATATGTTTTATTTATTTTCGAAATCATATTGCACCAGTCCCGGCCTGATTGTTGTCTATCTGCCTATTCGTAAGACAAACAACAATATTTTCATATTGATATCGTAAAATTTTTATTCAAAAATTTATCAATAGTTGTAAGATATATGTGTTAATCTGTGTTTATGATAACTTGCTTTTCTTCTAAATTTCAAGGATGTGTACTACGTTATTTTACATTTATTTCTATAATTAAATTGTTATTATCCTAATTTTATTATTAATTATGATTTGTTTAATAACTCTAGATTTTTGAGTTGTTGATTTAGGAAACATTCAAGGAAATATACATTAAATGTTTGGAAAATCATGGGAAACTTCAAGATTTACATACTTCACGACTTTATATGTATTAATTTTATAGCATTAGTCAAGTTTTAAATTAAGAAAATATTTAACAAATTTTATATTAATAATATCTGTGCATTTGATGATACCACTGTGGTGTCAAAGCAATTACAGTATTATTTAGAAATAAATGTTAAAAATGTGATAATTTAGGAGATAGAACAATCGTCAATTTGGTGTTTATAAAAAAAGACAATGAATATAAAAAATTGTTTGTAAAACTCAAGAATCGAACTTACGATTAGTAAAACCTTATGAGGCGTTATTCACGATTATCGTTTATTAAAATTACAAGGAGTTCTAATTGATGGACCTTCATGAATTTTGAATACAATTTTAATCTGAAGTCTTTTTAGAAAATATTTTCGTTACGATAATTTACATTGTAAATATGCCAAATTCGTATGAAACTCCTTAGTTGGCGGACGGTTCGAATAATACATAATGGATATTTAGGGGAATCCCTGGAGAACATTTTAGCAAAATTAGAATGTCGTAGCTCATTTCAAAGTTTGTCAAAAAACTATCGTTTTGGACAATTTCGGAATTTACAAAAACGACTAGAGTACGCAAAACGATTTAGAATCCTGGCAACATTGAATTTATTCTGGAACTGGTGTAAATGTTTCGTATGTTTTATACAATGAAGTGGAGAAAAACAAAGTCTACGAGTCATTCTTAGTTGTTTTGCGTTTTTTGCTCGTTTTTGCAAATTCCGACATTGTCCAAAACGATCGTTTCTTTTATCAACTTCCCGATGAGCTAGGAAGTTCTAATTTTGCTAAAATATTCTCCAAGCACCACCTTAAAAATCCTTAAAGTATTATTTAAATCTCTCGCCAATTACTAAGAGTTTCATACGAATTTGTCATATTTACAGCAGCAGTTCTGTAGAGGGTAGCGCACCCTCTATATATGTGTGTTTATGCATATATATATATATATAAGCATTAATATTTCTACCTACCAAAACAATTTATTTCAGTTGAAAATTTTAAGTTGCTTTTTATAATTGGATAGTGCAGAACTGAAAATTCTGGCTCAAATTATCAGTTTCAAACGAATTTTGATGTTGACTAGCACGAATTACGCAATTTAATTTGATTTTCGTCTATAATTTCTGATTTTTTGGTCCAATGCTAATATCTTAATTGTATCAAATCACATATTTTCCCCGCAACTTTGCTATTAAAACGTAAAATGGAAACGATTTAATCGCTTTTTGTCAAAATGGTTAAGGCTATGCCATCCTGTTGCAATCAAAAAATGTACCATTTCATTTAAAATAAGTGAATAATTCTTAATTAAAGCGGCTTATTCTGTAACAAATAAGATGCTCAGCACCGAGAAGGTTATAAATTCATATTATTATTAATATTTTAATTCATCTAGCAGTTATACAGTAATAATGGATATAAAAATCTGATTCTAATTTACGATGTGAAATTATTTAATCAACAGTTCTTACCTCTAGATTATTTCCTATCGTTAATTAATTAATTAATTAATTAATTCTGTTACAGTTCGGAGGATGTTGCTAGAATTCTCAAAATCGATTCACCAGAAGAAACAACAACCTTTATAACAAATGAAATTACAAAAACATTAAAAATGGCTTTAGAGAGTTTTTGGGCAAGAAATCAAATTGAAGAAAAATTAAAAGATTTACATTTAGCAAAACGGTTAGATTTATTTACATTTATACAACAATAGAAATAATTTTAATTAATTTTAGATGTGATATTAATGAGTTTAAAATGAAATATTTACAACGAAAAAAACAATATTTACAAGAAATAATTAATGAAAATAAACAAGAAATTGATGAACATTATGATTATCTTAAAAAAAATCTGGAAAAAATTAAAAGATTCGAAGAAATAATGAAGAAAAACTGATGGTTTAGTGGATGGTTAATGAATTTCTGATAGATTTTCGATTAATCTTTCATTTGTTATAATTTTCGATTGTGATCGTTGAATGTCCATTTTTAGTTGTTCAATTATTGTTTGATTTTCATAGGAAATTTCTATAAAATAAATAACTAATATCTGTAATCATCTAAGCTATCTATAATTTACCTTTATTTGTACTATTTCGAATAGGTATTTGTTTTGAATATTTTATAATCTCTTGCTTTTTACTCTGATAAACTAGATCAGCTTTTGATTGTTGTTTAATCAGATTGTTAATAATCTTTTGATGTTCCTAAAAAAATAATCGTTATTAATTGAAAATCAATGAGAATTCTAATTAACTTGTATCATTATCTTTTGTTTATTTATTTTATTAACAATATTTGCTATATTTATTTCTATTTCTTTAATTTTAAGTGTTAATTCCCTTTTTAAAGTGCCTGAAACTTAAAAATTTTGTTATAAATCCAAAGGATAAACATTCATAAGCCGTTAAATTAACACCTTCCATTATTGCTAATAAAATCAAATTGATAATTATTTAAATTACTACAATTTTGTATAATTTGCGTGTATTTAATTAGATAAATGGTTTAATTATAATTATTAATTTGCGATAATTTAAAAATTTCTATTGCATGGCTAACGGATAATTGTAGCACTGAACAGACGTTGCCGATTCTATCCGCAGAAATGTAGATTTGAAAATTAAAATCATGTACACAAATAAAACATTTGATCTCTCCGTTGGATTTGTTGTTTTAGCAAGATTTATGTCGCCATCAAATTGATAATAATCGAAATGTAATTTATAATAGAATGGCAACGTTGTGCTTAGTGGCTACAATTATCACAAGTAAATTATTTAAATTGAATGGACTTGCTGCTTATAGATGGCACTAGTATTGCGGTGGCCATTAAAGTTTTGTTCGCTCATGCGTAATGCGTATTTTCGGGGTTATGCGCCTTACTTTATCAACAACCATACATAATTTAGCATCTTGCGACGCCATTATCGTTTATTGCTGTTAATTATAAATATAGTTACAAGAGAACCAAAAAAAAAACGTGTACTTCCCATTCTGATACAAGGTAAGAGTCTTTATTAATTAATTAAATGTAAAATCAATAAAACTGGTAATTAATGCGAATTAAACGATCCTTAATTACATGTAGATACAATAAAAATTACCCTACCGGTATTGGAATATTTTTTTTTTGTCTATCATGGTGCTGTAATTAGGCATAGAATAAATAGATTTATATTTGAAAATTTAAAAATTGTATTGCGCAATATTTGAATTATTTCCGTTAAGAATTTTAGTTCAATAGATAATTTTGTTATCGTTAACCTCAACGGCATGTTGTGTGTCGTGGTGACTAAACTGGAAAAATAACCATGTATAAATTGTATTTCCGTTGTGTGTTCCCTTAGCAACTCGATCGACTCGAATTGCCTGCTGCATGTTTCAAAGAAATTCTAAATTATGAAAAGCAATCAAACTGCTCTTGTAGAAACATAACAACCAAGAAAAAAACACGAGAGAATATCGAAAATATACCTCCACCAATATACGAACGTCTTTATTTCACGATATTCCTCCTACTTCTTCTTATCAATCATCGACAATCGATAGATTAAGAAGCTTTAGTATACACTTGATGTTCGTTGTTGTTTTAAATATTCAAGGCCGTTAATTCAGGGGGATAACTTTAAATAAATAAATCTGAAGATTTTTGTAGACTAAATAAATGTTAATTTATTTATATTTTCCTCTGATTTCTGTTTACATTGACTTCATCGTTATCATCAAAAGTATATTAGATGATAACTTTTCATTGTTCTGTTTTGTTGTTGGAATTTAATCTAGGGTAATGTGTAGAGAGGGGCAAAGGGCGAGTATATACGTACAATAATCAACCACATACCTATCGTATTAACGAAATATATCGGTCGATGGTCGTCCCTATGTACTAACTCTATTCATCACATTGTCTGACACGTAGACAATTCATTATTGAAGAACAGATCCTCTTTATATTAAATATCGTTAATTTTCAATTATCTAAATTCTCAAAATTTTAATAATCCAATCGAGATTTTAATATTTCTACACCTATTTGTATGATGCCTGGGAATATAATCTTTTTATTTTTGTTATTGTTTGTTTATCTTTAATATTAGAGACTGACTCCGGGTATGGTGTTTGTGTAATCAATTGTAATAGAATTTAAAATTCATTTCGTTTCATTCTAGAAGATTTATTTTCTACTGAAACAAGCCAAAAAATAATCACTTTGTATCAGACATTATAATTTTTTTATTTTAACGCCTTTGAAAAATATTTGTGAAGATGTCTAATAAATTGCAATTTACATTGTTTTTTTATTTGTGAATTGTGAAAAATTTCCCCATTAATTGAACATTTTTATTTTGAACTGCTTTTATTTTTCGATACAGTCTCCTTGAACTTTAATGCGTCTCATCTAGATATACTCTCGAGCTTTCATTATACCCTTGAAAATACTCTAAATTGGAGTAATTTACTGTTGCTATGTGAAGATATGTTTGTATGTTGGGCTTTTATATTTTTTAACGAAATACTAATGGTTATTTCCAGAATTAAGATTCTCACATAAACATTTTATCACTATCTTTACCGCCTTACAAAGACTTTATTCGTATTCATTTTTCTTTATCTTTTAAGGACAGCTTCATCTTATAGATAAAGACACTGAGATATATCTCATATAAATCTCATAATCATAAGTTGGCAACGGTGGTGAGAATTTATTTCAGATTGCCGCGCGACTATCATCAGCGCACGCTATAGACATGCGTGATTCTTGATTCTTAACAATAATCGTAATTTGTGTTGTATTTGTATTTCATAAAGTATTTGAACCCACATACTCGCTGCGCTCATAAAAATCCAACAAGAGAGGGACAATAATCAGCTACAGTAAACCGCCTGTTTATTGTTTGCGATGTCGCTTACTCACTTCATCAATGATATTGGATGATTGTAGTGTTATAATAGCAACAAATAAACGTATAATGTATAATTTCATTGAAAAGTCGATGGAGATCGAGCGCGGTTATATTAAATTTAATTCGCAACATGGTATCATGGTACAGTGCAATGAGATGTATCTATCTCCGTCTGTAACAAGTGTGGATAGAGCTAGATATGTCTCATTGCACCATACCATGATACCGTTTTATTTTTATGAGATATATCTCAATGTGTGTATCGGCCTTTAGTTCGTTGGTATACCAAAATCAGGACTTTTTCCAGGTTTTGTTACAAATACGCCCGATAATACTGTGTGTTTCACGTTAGCCTGGATAGTTCATATTAGCTGAGCGATTCTTACAATAGTAGTCCCCGGAGAATATTCTAACATAAATTAAGCCCCGTAGCTTATTGACAATTTGGCTGAAAAACAACTTTTTCTAACAATGTCGCAATTTTCACTAAGCAGTTGCTGTATTGTTGAAAAAATGCGAGACATTCTCATTTATTCCAGAATACAACAAAGAAAACTTATAAAAAAAATAATTATTTCCATGATCCTCCAAATTAGTTACTACAAAGTTCTATTTTCGCTAAAATATTCCTCATGGGTTACACTACAAGTCTTTCATTTTTTTTAATCGCTCGCCAACTACATTGGTCGCCATGAGATCTATTGCGGTCTAACGTGAAACACACTGTAGAGTTGAAGAAGCAAATTCAAGATTAATTTAGTGAAATCTACACCTTATAGTACTCTGTCGTTTTAATGAGATTTTTTTCTTTGATCATTAGTGGTTGAATATTGTACATACACTAACTTCTTTCGTTATGTCGTTGTTATTTTCGAGAGTCCACTATGCATGTTATATTCCGCTTCAAGCCTTTTGTTCAAGTCATATAAAGTTTTTACTGCTAACTGCGTTTTTTTTTTTTTGTAAGCGGTAAAATTGTTGGCCAAATATTTAGCTTTGATACGATTACAAACATAACAGCCATAAAGAAAACTGGTAGATAGTTTTTGATTATTTAGGGTACATTGTTCTGCCAGTGATCAGGTTAAACTCAAATTGTCACGTATAATGGAGTTATTCACTTTACAGTTGTAAACCAAGTTGAACTGATTATACATTTCTCATTTTAAATGACGCTATTGATGAAAAATAATAGAAGAATGGCCAGTATGATTTAATTTAAGGGTAGTGAAATGGAGCTTTAAAAAATCGTTTTAAATTAAACTATTTGTAACTACTGATTGTGAGTGTATAGAGAAAATTTGAAGGGGATTTAAAATGTAGTTTTAACGACACTGTTTGCTTATTTTTTCACATTTTTTATCTACATTTTCCACCATAAAACAGTCAAATACTTGACATATTCACCTACAATAATTTTGATGATACAGATCTAACAAAGCTACTAAACTGATCCGTTAAATTCTGATTCATTAAAAAAATATGGAATATTGATTATGTTTTGAACTAATCTAGACATTTTTAGTGTAGATTCGTTTTATGAAATTGTGTTTTTCGTTTATAAAAAATGAATACCTCACAAACAAACAATGATTTGAATTATAGATTAATTTTAGAATAACTAAGTACTTCGAACACAATAATAACGGTTCGTTTTTTTAACACTACACCTGTATTTACCTCAATGTAGGTATTTGTATGTGTAAAAAAATAAATTCAATAATAGAACATTACTAAGCTATACAACCAATATTTATTTTTATTTATGAATCGTTGAAAACTTAAAAAAAAGCCGTTGGAAAATATTTTCCTTTGTAAAATATTGGAATTTTTTTATTTTCTGAATTCAATCCAGATAGTTTATTGGAACAAGTCCAATTAAACGCGTTAATTGTAGTCCAATGAACAATTTAAAGAATGTAGAACAATATGACATGCGTTATTTTTAAAATAATTTAAAAATTTGTACATATAATAGTCTGATCCTCCTCTCTAAGTAATAATGTGCTTAAATTAATTCATAATTGTTTTATTTTGTTCATAGTATATAAAAAAAATTCCAAAAAAAACATTAGAATTGTTTCATTTAGGCAAATACCACATACGTACGTATGAAATGAAATTTCTGTTAAAACTTATTTTATGTTCCAATTAGTTCTAAATTAATCTAATTTAGGAGTCTTCAATAAAATGCTTCGTTTAGTTGCAAACATCTCTAATTTAAGAGCTTTATTTTGTTACTTTTTTGTTTTTTCCAATTTGTAGTTATTTTGAGTTAATTTTAAAAGCATGAATTAGATAAAGTTCTCATTGTGTTGGTGGTAATGTCACCATAACAACAATTACACTGAAAATAAATGGATTGTTTCATAAGAAAAATTAAGGTCAAATTAGTCTATTTTTAATGTAATTTACGCATTTATTCTTTGTTTTGGATATTAGAAGAAGAAAAAAAGGAGATTGTTACCATTATTTTTTTAAAACAAACAAAATGTGGCATAAAGATGAAATTTGTTACAATTTCTGTAGAAGATGGTGATAACTTGTGTATATTTCTGGATATATTATTTATTATTTTATATACAGCGATACAAAGATACATGAAAATAACTAGAGATGGTTTGAAATATGTAGATTTATTCATAAAATTCGATTTTGTCTGCTGTTGAATTTAAAATAACGAAATTGTTCTAGTTTTATACGTAGTCTGGACGAAAGAAATTGATATTTGATTAGATTTTTAATCTAATTTAAACCAATCTTTGACTTTTTATAAGAAAGGCCAGTTTATTTCCATTTTTTACATTGCTAAAACATTTCTGATGTTTTTTTGCTGAAATTCATCATCAGGCCACATACAGAATTTTAGTTATTGCAATATTATTAGAATCTACTTCATAATTTTTTATGAATTATGCATTAAGAATCATCAACTAGAAATCAAATTTCAATACAATATTTTATCTACTGTATTTGCAGTTTGTAGTGGATGAAATATTCGGAAATTATACAGGCTATTTTACAGGAAGCTACCAGTTTTAATCATATGCAGGTTGATGGTAATAGATTCAACAAGTTATACTTTGTTTTAATATTGTAATGTCTTTACTGATGTATTCTAAAAATACCACTACGTTTAATTATTTGCTTATTTAGTAAACTGAACGTTTTTTTATTAGATCAATCTTTACTAATATTTAAAATTTATGGACAGATAAAATATTGGCTTCGTTCACTGAGAATGGAAACCCAACCACGACAATTTTCGGTACAATAATGTGATTGATTGCCTTTGTATAATCAATAATCACTTGATAAAACTTTTATTATTTTGTTAAATAAATAAGTTCATCAAGTAGGTTTAGTTATTTTGACCCTTGTATTAGTTAATCTTACAAGAATTCGATTATAGTTGCTTACCTGTTAGTTCCAAAAATATTTTCTTATATTTTTCTATGAAGACGTCCTAACATTTGATTGTTTTAGTTATTCGTTTAATATTTCCAACGGTCGTACAACATTGACCATTGTCCGTGATAAATTTCCCTTATAAAAGAATACGATTTTAACCTATAATCATAAAATAATAATCCTGAAATTAGGTTGACTAATAAAAGTATTTCAGTAAATGACTATATCTTGCAAGATATGTATACTTAAGTGGGTAAATAATTATGAACATCTATCATAATCATAATATATGATGTTTTCAACTTTGGGTGACGTATTGAATGCATTAGAAACAAGATTAACTATTACTATTTCGTACTAAGTCTTATTTTATCAAAATCTGGAATGATTCACTGCTTTTTCCGAAAAATAATGTTATATGAACGCCTATACTTATTAGATAAGATTATTTACAATAAGATGTAAGTACACATTGTACTAACAATAAATATCGTTAATATCGTACCTGTTATAAGGAGGAGTTGGTTATTGAAATTAGTTGATCAGTACTGCTTTATAATATAAGTGAATGATGAGCACATTTTAGTATGATTTATTTGGCATTTTTGAATTGTTTATCCGAAAATGTGTCAATGTTTGTAAACAAATTACAGATGTAAATTCATTGTTGTTCAATTTGATTGTTATTGTTATAACAATCGAATCTAAGCAACAAGCATTTACATAACATCTTTTAAAAATAATCCCATGATGTTCACACAAATATTTTAATAATTATTGTAGGTTTATTTTTATCATTTTAACGCAGAGGATTCAAAATTAAATATTTTTAATCGCTTTAAGGGCCAAGCGTACAATTTCATTGTAGCTTTTTTATATTTTTGTCTAAAACACTTATTTGGGTGTTTTTTTATTGTTTTAATTTTCAAACTTCCGTTAATAATAAACTTTCATGTCAAGATTTAGAATTAATTAAAAACGAAAAACTGTTTCAAGTTCAAGTTGAAGAATCAACTTTTCAAGTTTTCCAATATGTAGGATTTATGAAATTTCAAATAGTTACTCCTTTGTTGGATAAAACTATTGAATTAAAAGCAAAATACATAACTTCGATTTGCTGTTTGTGTCTTCATATTTGTTTTTTAAAATGGGCATTTCTTAATTGTTAGTGACATTTGCATGCAATTTTAGTGCTTGGCTGTATTTTATTAGTGGTACTTTAAAATGTTAACTAAATTTGTTTTCGAATACTGTAAAATTTGCTAACTTGTAAACAAATAATAGGTAAAGTTGATTTGATTTTACTTAATAAATGATCCAACTTTTGTGAACTTAAAAGTTTTCTGTAATATCATCCATTGTGCTATATTTTCTATTTCAATATAATTATACGAATACCTTTGTATCAAAATATCGTATTGCATTTGATGTCTGCAAGGAAAAATTGATATTCAAATTTTCAAACATATGTATACTTACTCTATTATTGAAAGCAGAAATAACAAATTTTCGATAAAACTCTTGGGGTGGCTATCAATTTTATTTCTTTTGGCAGATTAACAACAAGTCAGTTGATCGAATTTCTTTGATAGATTTAGAATTTACTTTCAATCAATAAATAAAAGCAAAAGTTTATTTTTGTTACATACTTGGTGATTTTTTTTTTGTAATTCTATTGGTACAAAACAAGGTTAATTAGAGTTTGTAATTAAGATTTTGTTTACAAGCTGAAATAATTTCGTTCGTATTGGTTACATCTCTCTGTACATTGTTGTTTATGTCGAAGTTTATTCGATAATTACAACCAAAATGTTGATTTCAGCCAAAATTTAATGTTCATGCTATATTGAACATTTTAATAAATTCTCTTATCCATTTATAGAAACGTAGAAACCGTTTTTTTTAAGGGCGAAACCAAGTCTGTTTATTTTATTGATTTTGAAGTTATTTTTAGAATCTATATTTGTCTAATTTTGTGTTATTCAATTAACTTAATTCATATCTCAATATTTATCAAGGTTGATAAACTGAAATTACACAGCAGAAATGTAATCATTTTAAGTAATTAATTACATATTTTATTAGTTTATATAATATAATATGTAATGTAACTATTTTTTTTTAAAAAAGAAGAGTTTTATTGGTAAAATCATTGATTTAAATTACAGATTCGTTGAACAGAAGTCGCGCGCTATAAGTGCCTTTGTGACATTTTTTCATTTATTTTATTTTATTTTTGATAATCAGTTTATCGGTAGCTCATCCGTTGACGATGGTATCGCGTGTTGTACGATTGGTTGCTGAGCAACGTGACTATCACAACGCCACATTGAAAACAACCACCACCACCACCTTTTCCACCAATGTCACTACTATAGTGTAACCCCTTTATTTTTACCACCCCCTTAATATTGTAGAAAACAAATCAACTATTCTTACTATTACTTTTAGTATCTATCATTAGCCATACTACTACAATCCTACATATTGCCTGGACAGTAATCATTCATTTTTAATGCATTTACTCATCATTTATTCACTGCTAAAATGATTATTGGTTCCGACCCTCTTATCTATACTGTAGAACTCTTATTGGAAGAAACATTTCGCTATATAAAAATTACTTTTTGAATTTCATGTATTGTGGACTAAAAATTGAAATAAAAGTCTTTAATATTGTCTCTTCGATAAGTTGTAATGTTGCACGCAATTTCCTGTTTAAGGGGGAGTTGGCCTAAAAGATCGAATTAGCGTGCGAAATTTATCAATTTTCAAACAACGATATTTCGCTTATTTTTTAAGATATTGTGAAATTTATACGGCCAATCATATTGGCCAATTTTTAGCCAATTATGAAGGAAAATGTACAAAAAAACATGGTCCAACAGTTTTCTCTATCATTCCGAATTTTATCAGATTTTTCTTTAATAGAAAGCTTCAGGACATGCACCTTGAAATGCTCTATCCAACGTACGTATAAATTTCACAATATCTTAAAAAATAAGCGAAATATCGTTGTTTGAAAATTGATAAATTTCGCACGCTAATTCGATCTTTTAGGTCAACTCCCCCTTAAATATTGAGCAGAATGTTGAAAATTATTTCATTTGTATACACGTATGTTTGGTAAAAAAATAAGGGTAAAAGGTTGTTTTATTCGTGTTTATTATTATTGATTTTATTGACGAAATAGTTTTCAATTTTCCATTTATTTTTTAATTGAAATGTTACAAATAATGTAATTATAATTAAAACTATAAAGTGGTGATGGATGTTTGATTTCTTAATTTAATAATTATTTCTATATTTATCTTTGTTACGGACTGTTTATTCTTTATAATTAAAATTTCGATAAATTTTATACAATTTTATAGGACAAACCTATATGGAATAGAGGAAGCATTTATTTATTCTGTATAACTAGTCGGTCGTGTAGATATGTGTAGGCATGTTGCTATGACAGGTTATTTTACTAACTATAGTTTGAATATTGATTTTATTAGAACTTAGAACACAATACATATACCGCTATTTTAATTGTGAAAAAGAACAATTTTCATAAATTAAATCTGTATATACCTTTTAGACCGGTTTTACTTCACCTACTTAAGCTTTATCAAGACACCTTGGCTTAAATTGAGCTAACGGGAAGCTTACATTCAATTGGGGCGACCCAAACGTCTGTAAATCCTCGCTTAGGTCCATTTAAGCTAAGTTCTTGCTGAGGCGAACTTAAATGGGGGTTGAAACTTTGTAAAACCGCATCCACATTAGTGTTTTTAATTTGAAAAAACTTAGACTTATGATTTTTGGGACATAGGCTTTGTTATATTCCATTTCAGTGATAGTTTATTGCACAGGAATGTATTGTGAGCACCCGTATAAATATTTGGACAAGTGTCGAATAGGAAATGTTCTGTATATTCGTGATTGTTTACATTTCTACGTATACCCTGGTTGCATTTTGATATAAATACATAGAAAAGCAAGTAGATATCACATGTTTACATAATAAATTATTGTCTGAGATAAGTTTATTGTTTAACAGCAGATAATTAAAAAATTACCAGTATCGTAAAGTCGATCAAGATTTGTTTTTGTCTCCATTAGAATTGGATTTTTCCATCAAACTGTTTTATATTTATTTTTAATTTCATGCATAGAGATTAATTAGTGTAATAATATTAACAACTATTTATCGACGATTTAATGATTTCATTACTGTATCTAATTAGAAATTTCTGTATATTAAACAGTATATGCACCACTTTATGTGAATTGTTTGAGGGATGGGGTTGTTATGTCATTTTAAATGAAAGAGAGATATAGTTGTGTTATATTATAGAGAAAGTACCACACTGTTAAAACTTGGGGTTGTTTGTGTATGTGTGTATGTATAAATTAGTGTACGCTTTGACAAATCGTTTTGGTATTATAGAAGTAAATGTACATTACAAATGTCTATATCTATTTCTGTTGATTAATATTGTTTATAGCAAAAATTAGTAAAATTTGAAATAATTTCACTGCTAGTACATATTCAGATTTCAATTAATTAAAATTTCAAATAATAATTGTTGCATGTTTTATTGAAAACGTATCATTCCCTTGTCAGTGTATGGGTGCAATTCTATTAATTTGAAATTTTGCATATATCGGATTACACATATACATATGCATATTTGTAGTTGTTGATTTGATTAATCAATGTTATAGAATTTGTGGATGTATTATTATCTAACAAATTTCAATCAGATCAGCGTATTAATGATTAAACTTTTATTTAGTGTAATATTTGATTATTTCAATTATTTGAAGCATAATCTTTATCTATTTTCACGTTATAAAATGATATATTTATTCAGTTTAACTTGGTAAAATTTTATCCCCTATAGAGAAAGTATGTGTCTAAATTATATTTTGTTCAACACCTAGGTTTTGCCTCAAGCAAAACCTTTGTTTATTTATGAATAACCGTGACAGACTTGTCGTTAGAAAGTTTGTCCAATATGTTTAACAAAATAATTTTTCATAAAAAAAAAATAATAAAGAAGCAATAATAATAATAATAATAATAATAATAATAAGCTCTTGTGAGCTCTTAAGTACATATTTAAGTTGATGTTTGTTAATAAAGAGTTTCAAATGATAAGAACGCTAATTAAAAGTTGCAAATGTAGAAAAAACTTGCAGTATCATTAAAAGCAAAGATGCATCTCGAGTATTGCTAATAATGAATGTCATTTGAAAACGATATAATGTCCTTAATTCGTTAAGCAGCAATGAAAATTGACTTTTTATTTTGCATAAAGAAATACTCTAAAGTGCATAGAATAAAGTAACAAGTTTTTAAACAACTTGACAGCAAATTCTAATCAATTTGTATTTATAATAAAATTCAACAACCTAATTTCGTTGATAGTTTTAGTCTGTGTAAAGCCGGATTTCCACCAAACAGACTGTTTAAATAACAGTTTTGTTTTTAAAAAAACCGTGGGGCTAGTGGTTCTTTTCTCGAAGAAACTTGTTTTCCTTTGATGTACCGACTCGAAATGGGAAAGTGTTTTGTTTACGAAAAACACTGTTTTCGGCCAAATTTGTTTCTAGAACTGTTTAATTTTTAAAACATGGCTATTTTTGTTGAGAAAAACAGTTTTTGTTTGTGTTTTCTGTTTTGTCTCTTTGGTGGAAATCCGGCTTTATAAATGAAAATGTTTTAAATATTAAAATTTATTCCAAAATCTCTATTATTGAATTTGACTACTTTTGGTGGTTTATTTTTAACCTCTTGAGAACAAATTCGTGCTCTTTAACATTAAGTTGTTCAAATATAAGTATGTACTACTACATGTTTTCAGTGCACTTTAGAATTACAAACTTGTATTAATTTGGTGAATAGATGAAACATTTTAGACTGTAAAATTTGAATTTAAAACTATTCATTCGATGAACAGAAAAATATAATAGAAAAGTTTCATTTAAATTAGCTGTTCGTCCTAAATTATATCTATGTATCTATTTATTAGACAGAAGTTTGTAACATTAAACATTGATAAAATTTTAATTAATCTATAGTTGTTGTTCAACGTGTACAAGAATTTTATATTAGATATCGATCAATGGCATAGTATTCTCTCTATTATGTGCATATTCCAACCAATAAAATTTGTTGTATTTCTGATAAAATATTGATATGAGAATATACAGGTGATGTAAATTTAATAGCTATACGTACATGTTCTCATTTATTGTTACACGTACTCTTTCAAGCTTTTTTCTCCTTTTTTTCTTCTCTTTATCATACAGATATGTTAGTAGTTACACTTTCACATTATAGATTATTGGTAATTATCTTTAGTCTGTAATCAAGGAAATTTTAGATCATTTATGATTTAAATCATCATTATACTGATTAAATGATTCGTCTCTAATTCTACTTCAAGTCAAATAGTTTCTGGGTAATTAATAAATTAAGCCCTTCAATAATGATTGTTAGAAGATGTCACGCGATTTATAATACAATACAACCTAAGCACCTTGCAGTTTTTCCATCTTTAATAATAAATTGATTTTCTTCTATTTCAAGCATGCAAACTTAATTCTATAAAATTTTCTAACAATTATTATAAGTACTATGGGAAATGTATCAATACATATTTATTTATTATTAATAGAATTTTCAATAATAAAAACAAAAATACAACAATAATAGTAATATTATCGTTTATTTTTAATAATTATTTCAACAGCACTAAGCTTCCCATTCTGAATGTCAAAATTTATTTTTAAAATGTAAAAACTAAAACACGAAATGCAACAAATTGATTATTAATACAATCGATTCTAGTTCCATTGGTTAACGTAAAATTGGAAAACTGATAAAATATGCAATGTATGTTTTCACATACATACATATAAATTAGTTATTCCCTAAAATAAAAGTCTTGAATACGCTATAAGAAGAAAATTCAAATTGATAAAGAATGACAGAATAGTCTGTTAATTGATAATTAAACCGTTCATATTTTATCATCCTCTCCTGATTTTGTGTGATAAAGTTCTACCTTATTTTTTCAACTTTATGCCTTTTTATACTGTGTGATCAATTTAAATGAATACATTTGAATAACTAAATATCGAACAAATCACCCGTCAACGTAAAGTCATTATCAAATTTAACATACCATAACAAATAAAGAGATCTGGCAGTAAAGCTTACGTGTCCTTTCTTCTCATGATCGTTTGGCATACATTGATGTAGGTCTGTATACAATTTTAGATCGATAATTATGATAATTTCTGTGTTGAGGTAGAGATGTCACGACGTTTTTCTAGTTTTTGAATATTTATCGATGGTTTTTGATTAGAATCAATAAATTATTTATATTTGAAAATATGACAGTCAATCTAAACAATTAATAATTTTAAGGAAATATGCGTTATTCATAGAATCGTCTTCTTCCCCCTTCAAAAGAGTATACTATACATGAAATGTTGAAAAAGATAATTTATCTTTATTGAAATTTCGAATTGAAGTCTAACTTTGATAATTTAATGTCAGTATCAAAGGGAAACTAAATTAAAATAACTACAACAGGTTTAATTTCAAACATTTTAATTAAAGGATAGTTTTATCAGTTCATTTTGTTACAATTTTATCAATTTAAACTTTTGATATTCAGAGACATCATTTTGCCAATATATTTTTCATGTTATTTTGATAATTTTGTATTTTGTAATTACGTACTGTTCTGAATATAGTAAGGAAAGATAAGAATTTGAGAAATAATCAAAATTTTAATCAGATCGATTATTTTGCGAGTATAAAATATTGTACATTATCTATTCAAGATATATATTTGAATGTTGTGTTTGTATTTGTGTTTAAATGACAGGTCAATTCTTCAAATATTTATGGTAATTATTTATTTTCATGGTAATATTTTCCGGTGTGTTCGATATCTACGCAATTATTTAAACGTGTCGTAAAACTATAGTTAGAGTTTTGTGTAACTTTACTTTTTTTTTAACTGGTCTAACAAAGCTCAATTATTGTTCGGTTATACGTTGGAAAACTCATCCGTCCATTAAGGTAATAGTATGAATAATTAATTAACGACTGGAAAATTATACTTAAGATATCTGTCATCATAATATTCAATAAAACTACATTAAATGACTATTAGTATCATTAACTAGCTCTGGACAATTTCCATGATTATCGTCATTAAATGAATTATTAAAACTCTTTTTCCTATTTTGCGTTGGAAATAGACTTATTTTGACATAAAAAGTAGTGTGGAAATGAAATATTTCTTAACTACTTTGAGTGTAGAAATATCTAGGATAATTTATTTTTTAGAAGTTGGTAACACTTGCCTTATTATTGAAATGTCACTTTTTGACAGATATTAAAAACAGTCAATTTAAATAAAAATTTTATTTCATTTAATTCAAATTGTTTCTCCATTGCATTTTCAACAATTTCCCACAGTTCGGGTGGAGTACACGATAAGTCGTCACACATTTTCACTTAAAAATTGTAATGAAAATGGAGACTAAAACAATTGAAAATCAACTTGATGGATACTAGATACAAAAATTGAATATCGGTCACACCTACAATACCAACTCCTATAAAATTCCCTAAATTTCCAAAATCTATTTTTTTTTTGGAAAAAGGGTGCAAGGGGATGCAAAATAGGAAAAATAGTATAAAAAACTCGGTTCAGAAGTCAATTCCTGCATTCGACCATTAAAAAACTCGCCGCTTCGCGGCTCGTTTTTTAATATTGGTCTCATGCAGGAATTGTCGACTTCTGAAACTCGTTTTTTAATATACTATTTTTGTTTTGATTGAAATTCTATCAATCATTTCTTTTTTTTTCCCTATCAAATCTTTGGAATTAGGACCATGTCCTAATTTCTATTTCACCCGCCTTTTTTCCTCCCCATCTAAGATAATGACAATTATTTTAGATGGGAGACACCCTCTCTTCTCCCATAGTATAATATTGTCCGGTTGTAGTGAAGAAGAAGAGGGACAGGTAACTGTTTGTATTTTGAAAACGTCGCTATGACTACCCCGTCAACAATCAATTGTGGCCACGTACGTCGTTGTAACCCCCTTAACCCGTCAAATTACTAGTAGCTTCTATCCTGGGGTAGATTTCTAACTGATAAGTTGATGTAATTTTGTGACGGATGGTCAGTTCTTTGGTGGCTGTTCAATTGTACACTTGTCCACTAATAAGGTCTTTAGAGATAAGGTAAAAAGATGCTTTTGTGTTGTTCTTGTCTATGTCGGGGTGTATTTGTGTTAAGTGTACCTTATACTATATCTAATTAAATTATAATGTTATATATTAAAGACAATCTGTCTTTGGGGTTATAAATTAAATTTTATCTCGTTCAAATGAAATTTGCTAATTGTTTCGGAACCACAACTACATTTTAGATAAGGGTGTTAGATCTTCCGGTTGATAAAAATTAATTTAATTTGATGCCTGAATGGTAATTTTAGGGCACATCTGATTTATTTTCACGATTCATTTAATTCATTTACAAACGTTGTATGTTTATTAAAATGCTTACCGATTAAGGATTTATAAACTTAGTTCCATAGCTATTATTAACACAACTTCCTTGGAAGTTAGTTACTTTATTTTTTTGCATCATTATTACAACTTTTAAAATAGTTTTGTATTAATTACTAGAATTATGCAATGGTTTTAACGAAACTTTTACTTGTATTTCAATTCAATTCAATTAAAATTGCAAGTTCTGTCGAAATTGGCCTCCAAATTATCAAATTAGTTTAGAAGCTTCAATATATCTTCCATGTTTTTTTCTTTACAGATCCGTATAAGGGACACATATTGAACCACATCGGTTTCTTTCGCTCAACTAATAATCAAAGGTGAGTTTTTCTACTACTGTCTTGTTTTTCAACAATTTTTTCATAGTGACATCAAAATAAAAACGGTTTTATCGCTATTTTCCTTTTAACGAACTCCTTGTAGAATTGCAATAACGTTCGAAGAGGGTATATTCAATTTTAGTTTATATTCGTCAAGGGAATTTATTTATAGGTTCAAATTATTTATAAAGCGTTTAACTTTACAAATTTTTCACGTATTTACATTATTTAAAATTAAAATTAGATTATTGCAAAATAAAACACAATTAAGTTGGTGATATAGGATCATATTTGTTGAAGATATTTGTACATTAAATTGTTTTATCTACGACTTATATATAAAGCGATCATTATACTTGTGGTTTTTGTAATATAATGACCTACTTTATATCCCTAGGGAGATAAAGTAAATGAATATCCCTCTCATCAGCCAATCAGAAAATAGTATTTTAATTATAATTTCGGTCAAATGTAAACAAACCATGGTAACGACAAAAATAATTAACAATAGTTTCAACAAGTAGGCCTAAAGTGGGCGTTTTCATGCAATTTTGAATAAAATGACATTTAATTTTTCTGAAATTTCGAACAAATACTTAGTTGTTAGAATATTCGTTGTATTTACAATGGAAAGTGATAAAGAAGATGATTTTAGTAGTAGATAACAGTTTCTATTAAATGTAAAAAACCATGGTAACGACAAAAAATAAATAACAGTTTCAACAAACAGTTGTAAATAAGTGTCAAATTTTGTGCGATTTTAGAATCGAAAATGATAAAGAAGGTAAATATTCTTGTTCACTACCAGTACCTGTACATGTAGAAATAAGTCGTAGATAAAGTATAGTATACAACTCGCTTATAATGAATGCTAATTATAACCTCGAATGATTACAACACTCGCTCGCTCCGCTCGCTTGTGTTGTAAACTTCATTCTCGGTAATAATAGCATTCATTATAGACTCGTTGTATAATATACTATTATATCTCTATATTGACCTAGAATGGATCAAAAATTGCTTTTAAAACTATTGGTTTAGTTTCTAGGATAGATTATAAAATTGAAAACGTCCTCTTTCCTTTGTATGCTATTCATTTGAAGGGTAGATTTGCGTGACTGAAAAATTGAGGGTTTGTGCTTCTTTAAAAGACAAATAAAATTGAAGAAAATATTATGAATCAGTTGTTAATGCACTGGTAAATATTTTTCAAATAAACAAGACTTGTACTTATACTACTATGGTTCAAGAAAAAAAAACCTTATTTGTCTTTTTTAGTCTTGGTCGTTGCTTCTTCTTGTCTTATTTTTTAAAGACGTAATGGTGAAAGGGTGATAAATAAACTTGTTACTAAGAAGTTAAGCGACCCGGAAAACTATCTGCTTTTATATAGGTATATGCGATTGTCTTTATCTTCTCTATCGACAACTTTGATGTTTGTTTAATTTTAAAGAAAAAAGGCATCAAAGAATCATTTTTTGTCCTATTTTCCTTTTTCATGTAAAGCAGTTTTTATGTTTTGCCAAAAATGGAACAAAAAAAAGATCGTAATAGATTATATGATTATGCTTCACATGACAGAAATCGAATTAACTATAATGTTAACTTAATAATAGTAGAACTATGATGGTGTAATTTTCTAATCATAACCATATATCCTGATTCAAATGAAAATTTTTGGGCTTATGTTGTTCTCCCGGAAAATTTTATAGGATACAAGCGTTAAAAGGAAAGTAAATAGATTGGGAAAGCTTTCGGAAAGTGAGTTGATCCCTTCTTTATTAAAAACTTTATAGGATAATTCAATTAAAATTTATAATTTCATTTGAAGGGTTAAAAATTAATTATCCATTAGTATTACAGCTTCCGAATATACATATGTATGATACTTAAACAAATAGTTATTTTGATAAACATACATATAAATTTCATGATGCAATAATTTAATATTGATGGATAGGATTAAATTTGCAAGCAAAGTTACAGCATTAAAATTTGAGCAGATAGTCTCATTTCTGATATTGTGAAATATTTTAAAATAATATAATTTAGTGATTTTAATAATGAGAAAGACTCATTAGTCTAAATTTAAATATTTTCAATTAAGATAAAAAAATTCCTGGAAATGTTGATCTAATCTTGCGAAAATTATTTCTCTAATGTCATTATAGATAGTTCTTTTACGTAATAAATTTGATGGTCATAGACTTTATTGTTAGCACAAAACTATTTTCTTGGGAATTTTTTGGTTCCTCTTTTTTATTTATTTTTGATTAAATAAGTTTCTGTATTATTTAAATTTGATGTAGTTTCCTATCTTAAAGCATGAATTATCTTATTGTTAGTAATTTAGAAAATGAATAAAAGCTTTAGTGTTTTTTTTTAACAGACTTTTCTTGTTCGGTAGGAAATTGTGTAATTTGAAATGATTTAATGAAAAGAATTGTTTTGTTGTGTTAATTAATAAAATTTGCAAATTTGCAAATTTTTCATAAGATATTTTTTCTGTTAAATGTTAACAATAAAGAGAGAGCGCCAAACTTGGTTTCAAAGTTATAATGATGTGGTTGAATTTATATTTGCTATATTTTAGTATCATTATCAAGGTTTTTATCAATAGGAATACGCTTCTTGTGCTTTATATTTTGGTGTAAATAAATTTACTGTCACCGTGAGAAATTCTAAATCGTAAGTTTTACATGAGTGAGTACCATTTTCCACTATAAATTTGGTAGATAAAATACTACTACTAGTACCACAATAACAATATACTACTTGTTTCTCCCATCATCATAATAATAAAGCAACAACTTGGAACGCGGTTGATTGAACTGAACAAACTCACATAGCACAGTAAGTATACATAGTAGTGTGCTATAACGTTGTGTTGAAGAACCAGTTAGTTAAACATACATCTAGGTATATTGTGCAATAAACAGATTAACAAAGCGTTTTGCTAAATTTACTTCAATTTCTCTTCAGTGTTAATAAATAATAACAAATTGTTAACATTTTATTGTTATTAAGTTGACATTTTGTAAGTACCTAAATTCGCTATATTTTTATTTAATATTATCACTTTTATCATACCATATATTTACGAAAACAGGCTATAATTATACACCAAATTAATACTAATATTTGTTTTTATACTTCTATATTTCTTTAAATATATAAATAATTAATAGTTTGAATAAATATTCGGAGGTATTTTTATTTAAATAAAATTTTTGTGTGTTGGTAAATTACGAAACAGCAACCTTGACCGTTGAAAATTTACGTTTATTTAATTTTTTTGAGTAGATTCAAGTAGTTTTAAAATATTGAAATTTTCTCAATTTTATGGATGTTTGCTGAATTGTTAATAATTTTATTATTTCAAAAGTATGCAAGTATTTATTTCTTAATATATATTTTTGAATTTTCTTTTTACGTATGATAGTAATCTTATTAATTCTTGAATTGTTTTGTTAATTAAGGAAACGTATTGTTAAATATCCGGTATCGAGGAGTGGTTAAAAGTATTATTAATAGGTTTTCTGGTTTGATTGTTTTCCAGTATTGATTTCTCATTTTTTCATTGTTTGTATTTCCATTTTGAATTTTAAAATAAACGTTCTTGTTTCGAAAAACTATTCACATTCTTCGTTATTATTTCACTAATTAGTTTCGTCAACAAAATTGCAAATCTTGTCAAGTAGCATTTTTGAAAAGGATAATAAAATTTAAAAAATACACCATAGTTAATATACACAAATTTATTAAGTGTTTAATGTATAATTAAATTTATAAGTAATATTATCAATGACAACATATAAATATCTAGAAATTATAAGTTATTATAAAATTATCTTTATAATTTTGCCTTGATTATTTTGCAATTGAGTTAATTTTTCATATTATCCAAGGAATTATTTTTCATTTCGGTTATTTACTTTTTATTACTCTATAACAATCCTTGAATGAGCTCATTTACTTATAATTTCTTGTGTATTTGTATTTTGTTACTATGTTTAGTCGGTTAATATGATTGAAAATTGCTTAAATTTAGTAGGTGAGACATTGAAAAAGATGTTTGCAGTAAAAAAATCAACCAATCTAAAGTGTTGTTTAATGTAGAAAATTAGGGAATGTATAAAAAGTACTGAAACTGAAATAAAATTAAAGTAAATCCAACTATATGAATGACAAGCAACATAAACACTTTGTTACTCTGTTGAAATTGTTGTATACTTGTAAATTTTCCGAACTGTAATGAGTTTTTTTGGCTTCTGCTTATGAATCTTTGATATAATAAACATACAATATTTTTTCAAATAAAAACAAGAATGATGAGCTTTGTCGTTTCAGGAAATCCATACATAAGTTATTAGAACTGTCTGTTGCATACAAATTCATACTGCAGTTCAGGAAATCGAAAAACACAACTGACAATTTTTAGACATTTTATCGATAGTTATGTGTATGGATGTATGTAAATCGAATTTACATTAATTTACCAACATTTATACATATAGGCATATCCGGTTTATTCATATATATATATATAGGGATACCAATTTTATTTTTTTTGTCTATGGAGACTATTATTTACAATACATGTTATTGTTATTATGATAAAAAATTCTAATATGCATAAATGCTGCAACATTTATGTCCATGTCCTGAATTCCCTTATATTGTTTACTTTAACGTTTAGATAGATATTAATAACCAAATTCCAGACATTTTTGCTATCAATACTAGGAGCACGTTTGTTTATTTAGTTTTAGAAAACTTTCTAAATCTATGTATTGAAGTAAAAAATGTAAAAAGATCCTCTGTATTTTTTTATTGATGAAATAATTCTTGACCTCATTTGAGTATTAGCAATTAATTAGTTATGACGTAAACAGTTAAACAAAAGCAAAATTAATTAGAATCTTGTAAAAAAAATATTACTAGGAAGATATATGTTTGTGTTGTAAATTCAAGAAATTGTTTAACTTGATGCCTTTAAACTTTTACTAATTAATATTTTTATCGCGTAAATTGTTAAAACAAATAATTTCACGTATGTTCTACCTACTTTCTTGAATGCTAAAACAATTAACATCACTTAAGTAAGTAATGTGTAATATTTTTTGTTTGTTATATTTTCTAAATCAATTTCTCTCATGTATTAAATATTTCTTTTGATAATTTATCACATACTAACTGAGCATGTAATTTTGACAGAAAATTGGCATCGTTGCCAAGTTCTAATCTTGTTTATAGATTTTCCACTATAATATGGATTATAAGTGGTGAAATGATGCGAAAAGAAACAGATCCACCATATTAGATTTCCTATTTGGGTAAAACAATGGTAATAATGCTTAAATAATGAGATAGAAAGTATAGAATTGCCTAAAATGTAAAACGAATGCTTGTTTCAGTTTTAACAAACATATTGTCATTGTTTTATTCTTCCTCTTTTCATAATTGTATTTTTTTAGACTTATTTAAAATATTTCAGTTTATCCGTTCATTGTAAACAATGTTAGAAATTTAATCGGTGGAAATTGAGAATATGTACGATGATAACAACATGAAAGATTTTGTTTTGTTCTGAAATTAATTATAAAGTTCGTCTGTTCAGAATACTCGAGGGTAATTTCTTGAGGCATTTCCAGTTGATTTAAATTCTCAAATTAATGTAACCAATGAACTTTATCATCATCTATTTCTGTTAATTATACGTTATCTATTGTGTGTGTGCTAATTGATAATCGTTGATGAGAAGAGGTAAAGGGCATAAAGAAAAACGACTTGACCTATATTCTTGTTCAAAGAATAGGAAAACTGTCTAGATTTGCTAAATTTATCCATTGTATTTAGAGATCATATAAAAATATTGACTATATGAATAAATTTTCTTATAATAGCTTTATTTTTCATATCGAAAAGGTGAAACATGTAGAGATATAAAGAATAAGCTTGGATGATTCAGAAACGAAAATCTTGAGTTACTAAATTCTTTTCTGATTTGTAATACGACTTTCTTGCCAATAGGATGAAATTATTTGTTGAAATATTCAAAGCTCAATTTTTTTTTTTGGGAACATACCATAATGGTGTCACAGAAATGAAACGGCTTTATAAATTCTTGCTTATTTCTCCATGCTTTTTACTAAATTAATCGAATTCGTGGTTCCAAATTTTCTTATCTATTTTCAAAAAAAAAAATTGTTTAAAGATTAGACAAAAAAACATTTCAAAATTTATATCAATCAATTTTCTATTACAAAATTTAATGGGAACAGGTGTAATATGAGTTTCAAAAACTTGTAATTTTTTTCTATCAACTATCGATTTCATGATAATTAAAGGTGTGTATTTTTAATATTTAACTATACCTGTATTTAAATGGTGACTTCATTATCAGAATTGATAAACATTATTAAGTAATTTATAAGCTTTTTGATGGTCGTCTGGTTGCTTTTACTTTATGCTTTCGCTAGACAACCTTTTTATTTAACACAACTTATACATCTTTAAATTTTTTTCTTTAACACAACTTATACATCTTTAAATTTTTTTCTTTAAATAGATGTTATTTGACATTTAATGTAAAAAATTTAATTTTGACTAGAACTTGATAAATTACGTAATGAAAATTATTCATAGCGTGACAATTTTGATTAATTTTTAATAAGAATTTAGAATTTTATGAGATGTGTAACCGTGTTAATTGTTATAAATCGTAATACTTTCCTAAATTCTTTGATCTCTTATAGTGAAATACATAATTTTGATAGCACGAGATGAAACAAGTCATTTTATTTTTGTCCATATATCAATTGCGAATCAAAAATTACACTTCTAATAGATAGGAGGTATCATATCGATCACATTTTGGGTAGGGTGGCTAACATGAAATATTTTCTCCAATTTAACTGCCTATTGAACCGGAAATTTTTATTTAATTTTCTCTTTACTTACTTTCGTTTGCCATTATTTATTTTTTTGTTGAAGAAATACTTTTTTTAGCTTTTTTAATATTATCCTGAAAATTATCTTTTTTTTCTCTATTAATCTGTACGTTTGTGCAAATTAGTTGTAGCAGTTTTTCGGTTGGTTAAATCAACGATTTGCGATGATATGGCGTGTGAAGTTAATTGAGTTAACGTAAAAATTACAAATAAATAGAACCGTTAATCCCTTATTAAAAGATAATTATTATTTTTTAAATAAATTGTAAAAAACTTGATTAGTTTTCGTAGTTTTGTTGGTTCATCATTTATTTTTAAAATATTCGAAATCATTTTTGTTATTCATACTGTTGTTGCATGCAATGTGCTTACAATTTCTATTTGAAGCATTCATTATTCATATTAGTTTATAAAATTGCCATTTCTTTTTTTACAATTTTAGCTTGTCGAAACTCAATTTCCACCAAATTTTTGGTATAACTGATTGATGTGGATAGGTCAGTTAACATAGATATGAAATCAAGGGTAGTCACTTAAAACCACTTGAATAAGATCTATAGAAAATCTATTGAGATTTAGGTTCATTATTGTCAACTATAGGAGGAGATTTCTGCTAAGTAAAGCTTTTTACACGTACATATTTGGTTTTGTATTTCAAAAAAAAAATCCTGGTTTTAGTAAAGCTACAAGAAATTTCTAAAATATAAAGTTACTACATACTATTTTTATATTAATAATAGTAACAATTTTATGTAAAGATAACTTGTAAGAAAAAAGGTTTTCACTTAATAAAAGAGTGAAGTGAAAGAATCATTTTAAAAATTTAACATACCTGTATGTATAAAAGGAGAGTAAATATTTTCCAAGATTCTTTCTATTAAATATTTAAAATAGTCTAAAATGAAGAAACTGATTTTCAATCAATTGTTTGATTATTATATGTAAAATTCGTGATTTTAATATTGCGCTTCATTCTCATTAATTATGAATAGCTTTAATTGTAATATTATATTTTCACATTAAAATTAAAAATATTCAATAGAATATATCAAAGGCTTTATTCAAAATAGCATTTCAAATAAACACACACCGATTTGATTTTCGTTTGAAGTACATATAATTATTTTCAAGTTGAATTATTCAACAGGTTTTCTTAATTAAATTGAAAATTTCGGTCGGTTACCTACCTTAATTGCACGATTTTATCGTCAGATAAAGGATAGTGAACTCTTTTAACCTTGAAGTGGCCTTTGATTTTATCACAAAATTGCAAAATGAAACGATTTCAAATATGTGTTTGTTGTAGTAATTTTTGGTGTATTAAAAATGAAAGGGAAGTTTTATTGTTTTTTCTTGTTCTTCTCTCACTTTTTTTTCAAATAACCTTCTGATGCAACATCTGGTGATCATATTCAAATTCTTTGAATAATTTACAATGAATAAAATCTTCATATCTTAGAATACGACATTGAATAAAAACAGACCTTGGTTAAGTTATTGAAATACAAAAGAGATCTTGTTTTATATTATAAATAAAAACAAGTTGATGTTTGCTATTGTTTATCTGCAAATAATGGGTGTGGATAATTCGATCACTATCTAACATTGTTCTCAAATTGTAATTATTTATATTGCATTCTAGTTCTATTATTTAAAATACACATTTGAGCAATATCATCGAATTATTTTTGTTTTGATAAGTTAACGTTGAGTTATTTATTTATTTATTTTTTAACTGTGTAAAATAGTATATTATACAACGAGTCTATAATGAATGCTTTTATAACCGAGAATGAAGTTTACAACACAAGCGAGCAAAGCGAGCGAGTGTTGTAATCATTCGAGGTTATAATTAGCATTCATTATAAGCGAGTTGTATACTATACTTTATCTACGACTTATTTCTACATGTACAGGTACTTGTGGTGTACAAGAATATTTACCTTCTTAATCATTTTCGATTCTAAAATCGCACAAAAAATTGCCACTTATTTACAACTGTTTGTTGAAACTGTTATTTATTTTTTGTCGTTACCATGGTTTTCTACATTTAACAGAAACTATTATCTACTACCAAAATCGTCTTCTTTAACACTTTCCATTGTAAATACAACGAATTTTCTCACAACTAAGTATTTGTTCGAAATTTCAGAAAAATTAAATGTCATTTTATTCAAAATTGCATGAAAACGCCCACTTTAGGCCTACTTGTTGAAACTATTGTTAATTATTTTTGTCGTTACCATGGTTTGTTTACATTTGACGGAAATTATAATTAAAATACTATTTTCTGATTGGCTGATGAGAGGGATATTCATTTACTTTATCTCCCTAGGGATATAAAGTAGGTCATTACATTACAAAAACCACAAGTATAATGATCACTTTATATATAAGTCGTAGATAAAATATGTTATTAACGCTAATTTATAATTAACGAAATGTAGAGATCTGTTTCTATTGGCTTTGATGATTTTATGAATCATGAAATATAAGGGATCTTTCAAGTGGTCTTGTTAATATTCATTTGAAAACGATAAGAAATCTCAAAAATATGTATACTTTCAATTCGTTGATATGTTTATGTATAATGGATGGGAAAAAAATGTTATCCGTATTCGTGACAAATAGAAACGCAAAAATTCTTCGACCAAAAATGTAGAGACAAGTTTCTTCTGGTATGCATCAGTTATCAGATCTTAGAAATTTTGTTGGAAAACAAAATATCCGTAGTTATACCGGGTGATTCACCGAAAATGAATTTATAAGAGGGTAGCTGAAGATCATTTTAGCAAAATTAGAATCTCATAGCTCATTTGGAACTTGGTCAAAAACGCTCGTTTCTGACAATATCTAGATTTTTAAAAACGAACTAGTAAACACGCAGTACGACATAGAATGACTAGGATCCTCTCAACAGGAACTTTTTCGTTTTTCTTAATTTTATTCTGGAATAGTTGAAGATGTTTTGATTTTTTTCTAGAATGCAATGTAGAAAAACGAAAAAAATCAATGTTGGGAGGCTCTCAAAGTAGTTTTGCATCTTCAGCTCGTTTTTGAAAATCACAAAATTGTTCGAAACGAACGTTTTTTAACTATATTCCCAATGAGCTACAAGACCCTAACTTTGCTTGAATGTTCTCTGGGGTGTCTTCTCTACAAATCTTGAAATATTTTTTGAATCGTTCGCCAAATAATGGAAGTTGCCCTAAGAACTTTTCGTTATAGGTGAAACCTGGAATATTGGTTCTTATTTTTTTTTTTTTAATCAAAAAACACATGGATAATTGTTTAAATAAACAAAATTATCTAAGTAAGGGAAATCATCAGAGTCGTCAAATTTTGTTTCAAATTAAGTCTAAAGTGAAGATTATTTTTGGAAGAAATTCTTTATATTCTCAATACAAGATTTTTCACGTGTCAGTGTTTTATTTACATTATATCTGTTGAATTTGGCAAATAGAACAATAAAAGAAAAAGAAGTCTATATACATATGTATTTTATTCTAAAATACAATATTGAAAAATCTATTGTTTCCATTTTTGTTTTGTTTATAAATAAAATGCAAAAATTATCTTTCAAAGGTGTTTTCCATTCATAAATCATCATCTACCCACGAAATGATTACAAAAGTTAGTGTTTGAAAACAATTTCAGGAAGCCAACTGCATTATGTAATCGTGTTCGGTTTCTATCAAACCAGATCTGAAATATTTCTATTATATGTTTTTTGATTGTGTGTGGGTGTTGAATATTTATTTAATCTAAACAATATCAATTTTATTTGTTTCTCATTTATAATGCAAATTCTTTGGATTCTTGTTTCATTTTGTCTTATTCAACTTGTTGAAACTTTTATATTTAGTATCTTTATCTTTGCACTCAAATGTACGGTTTTATATGTGCTTTGCTGCCTGCTAATCAGACCATTGTCGTTGTTTTTGTTGTTGTCCTCGCTACTGTCATCGGATATCTTTGCATTGACGTCACAGGTTAGCGCCACCGTCACAAATTATGGTGGTTGGTTGTTTCTAGATAGATACCATTTTATTTATTTATTTATTTATTTTTTGTACCTATGGCTATAGACGTTTGTTGCTTCATTAATATTAATGAAGCAAGCGGAGGCTCTGTATTACTTTTTTTCTGTTATTATTAAACGTATAAAGGTATAACAAGAGCCTTGTCCTTGTCATCCATATCCACACCTCCATCCACAAGTAGTCTACATTACATATATAGCATGTGTCTAAAAATACCTTGGAATTTTTTTTTCCTAATTTCTAAGATGGCTTCTTATTGGTTGTATAAAGGAGGTAACATTAAATTTTTGTTGATTCTCTAATGGAAACGTTTTCATTATTTATTCAAAACAACCAATAGCGTTATTTTAAGGGATGGTATAACTTAAAAGAACGCTTCTTAATGTATTTCACCTTGAATTCATCAAATTCTTAAATGGCAACTATTTCAAAGGACTTTTTATATTTACTATCGGAAAATAATAATCTAACGAACGTTCATTATTGTTGCTATAGATTTAACATATGTAAATACAAACATTTACACAGTGTGTGTGTGTGTGTGTGTGTTGTTTTTTTATTGTAGGAAGTGATTTTAATTTGTAATGATTACAATAATCAATTTTTTATTTCAATTAATATAAGTCCTTGATGGATTTTGCAAATAAGATGATTCGAATGGAAATATCCAAGTAGTCTTAAATATTTTAAGCTCCTATCATTAAGCTATTACTTACTAGCCAAGTAGAGGTTACTTTACTGTTATTGTATTTACAAAACAATTATTTGCAGGTTACTGTCATTTTAATTTACAAAAAATATATAAATGTTTATTTCAGGTAAAATAGCCATGAAGCGCGAAGCTGACGGTGATATTGGTGCTCCACAGAAGCGTTCAAGACGTGGTGATGAGGAAATACGTTTACTTATACCAAGCAAGGTAAATAACAATTTCAATTAAACTAAATCTAATGTTTTGTCATGTTATCTCGCTTAATATAGTTCTATTTAAACTAATGCATAATCAAATAACACAGAACTTTCATATAATCTTATCATAATATCTTTTGCATTTGCAAACTATGACTTTGAAACTATGTACAGCCGAGTGCACTGAAAATGTGACGACTCTTGAGTGCGAAATACCGCTTCTTTTAGTTGTGTAGACCAAACATTCTCCATCTTAGAAGGAAGGCGGTGTGGCGATGGAAACGGATAGGGGTGGTTTGTTTAATGTTAAAACCATTCACATTTTTTTAACAATAATGATGGAATATAATAGAATTAAATAAAATAACCACTTTGTAAATTGGAAATTATTACTTTGCTGAATTTCCGATAAATGTGGTGCCATGTATTATAAATATGGGAAAATCAAAACAAAAATCGATGAAAAAAAATATCAACAAATAATTCACAATGAAAGTGAAATTAAAAATAATGTAATAAAATTGAAACAATCAAACAATCACTAATATGTTAAATAATCGATAGAAAAAGAAGATAAAACAGTCACAAATGAGTGAAAAACATTATATAAAATTCCATCTGCACTCTGTAATGTTGAGAACTACAGTGAAATATAAATTTTTGAATTTTGAAAATGCAGTAACAGAATGTTTTAATGAAATCATCGGATTTACAATTTTTTAAGGAGTCGGAAATTTCTCTAAACTTTTTATAGCTAGTAAACAGATATACAACCGCCGTTGATCAAAATAAGTATCTATATATTAATACGTGAAGGAAAAACTTTGCCCCCCCTTTTTAAGCTTATTGAGCGCACGGAGGAGTATGAGATTTGTCATAGGTAAAGTTCATATGGAGAAGAAGTGCTTAGAGATAAAATTTATGCATAATATGTGTTACAAATACATTAAATAAATTCTTAATTTTGTTGAAAATTGACAGCTATGTTGACAGTCGTAAATGACAATAAAACAAGCGCCAACTACTGAGAAAATGTTTTAAATTACAATACAATATACAGACTGATTGTGAGTCAAAGGTGACGCATAATATTCATAACTTTTTTATTTACGAGAATTTAAAAAATGCCGAGACAGGTAATTTTCTATTATTTAATTATTTAATTGTGATTTAGCCAAAACGGTTCAATCAGTTACCACTGGCATATTTTTCTACGTTCAGACATGTAAAAATAGTAGGGGGTTAAATAAGAAAAGTTGATTAGAAGAATTTCTAAAGTTTGCATGACTTTCTCTCATCATAATAACCATGCATCAGAATAGTGTACGTAAAAAAGACTAAGCATTGTAAGCCACAGATTACAGATCAATTACTAATATTACTATAGAATAACTGACATGTGTTGCAAGCATTGATTATTGCCAATTGCTTTATTATTGGATCAAGTAGGCATGTGTTAAATATTTGACAAAATTATCGGAAAATATAGCGGAACCAAAATGTCAAAATTAACATCGTAAATCTTAAGGATGGGTATTTCTGAAGTGAGAATAGGAAGCAAGGGTGAAGTACATAGATCTATTTAACAGTTTGTATGCAGCTAAAATTCTCAATTAGGTATACATGTATTATACATTAAAATTTGCAATTTTATTTTTGACAATTTAATCCGCCATGTTTGCGAATAGTTTTTCAAAATTCTACATACGCATACTTAATCTAACAATGCTTGCAATGTTTATTCAAAACTGTTGTGCTTTTCGTTTACTATGCTGATGCAAGGATATGTTGACATAAAATACTGCAACTTTTAAGCATTTTTTCCTAATGTAGCCCCCTACTATTTTGATATGTCTGAACTTAAAAAAATATGCTCTACCCGAAAATGCAATAAAAAATAGCTGCCATTTAAAAAAGATTGATGATGATGATGATGATGTTATTTCTTTGCAATGGTAATTGAGAGAAACGTTTTTCATAATTTTCATAAATAAAAAAGTTATGAATATTATGTGTTACTTTTGACTCATTCTGTATGTATGTAGTGCTTATACCAAAATATACAATACAGGATGTCCCGTAAGTCGCGCATTTTCTAAAGAATATACAGGATGTTTGGCCTAAATATGGTTGATTAAATGAAACTCCTATTAGTCGACGAGTGATTCAAAAAATATTTTAAGGATTTGTATTAGGGTCCTAAAGGAACATGTCAGCAAAATTAGAGCCTCATAGCTCATTTGAAAGTTGGTCAAAAAACGCTCATTTCTGACGATGTAGTGATTTTCTAAAACAAACTAAACACGAAAAACGACTTACAATTAAAATGAGTCTAGGATCCTTACAAAATTGATTTTTTTCGTTTTTCTCCATTTTATTCTGGAACAGGTGGAAATATTTTTTATTTTCTCTGGAATACAATGGAGAGAAACGAAAAAAATCAATATTGGGATGGTCTCTGGGTCATTTTTAGTCGTTCTGCGTGTTTTGTTCGTTTTTTAAAATTGCGACATTCTCAAAAAACGATCGTTTTTGACCAACTTTCAAATGAGCTACGAGATTCTAATTTTGCTAAAATGTTCCCTAGGGACTCTTCTATAAATCCTCAAAATATTTTTCGAATCGCTCGTCGACTAATAGGAATTTCTGAGAACTCACCATACTTAGACCAAACATCCTCTATAGGGCATAAAATTATAAGACGAAAAGTGTTTATAATTTCTTCATCTGACGGACAGGTAATTCGTTATTAGTTAAAGGATTCAAGTATTCAATCAGGTGCTCGCTATAGCAATGAAAAGAGGGCAGGAATGAGCCCTTGACGGTAGGACAAGGGAAGCGGACCAGTTAGCAGGCTGGCGCGACAACCATTCAAACTAAGGAAGCACCTGATTGGTTACTAAATTTAATTAATTACTAATTACCTGTCCATCAGATGAAGAAATTATACACGACTTTTCGTCTTAAAATTTTCTTCCTTCTTAGAAGCAAATGCGCGATTTACGGGACAGCCTGTATAGTATGTAGGTATTAGAATATTACTGATACATTAACTGAACAATGAACGAATTGCGGTCGAATTTCGACCATTGGGCGATCACTAGTATGTATAATTTAAAAATTTATTACAACAAAAGGCGTTGTAAATAAATATGTCATAACTAAATAAATACACAACAAAGATTTAAACTAAAAATATTTTGCATAGATTTATTAAGAAAGTAAACAAAGAAAATATTCAATCCCTTCTTTTTCGATTATCCGATTATTTCTTCTAAAATATTATTAAAAAGTGTAACCAGAAAGATCATTGCTATTAGTATTAAATACATCATCTGAAACTGAATTTTTTGGTTAGTATTATTAACAATGTGTTTTAAAAAAATCTAGTTCAAATTCTAAATTCTGTTTGACATTCAAATCTTTAATTATTTTCTACTTTCTGCCTGATGTTCTGTAAATAAACAAGATAACACCCCTAGTCCCACCTACGATTTTTGGTTGGATATTTTTCCTTCCCAATTCTGACCTGCTAGACATCCGCCGTATTGGGAGAACCTCCCTCGTTGGCCTGACTTACACAGACTCACAGCTATCGTCACATTTTCAGTGCACTCGGCTGTACATTTGTAACAAAATTTCGATTAAATCTTCAAACGCATAATGTGCCCATTTTTATGTTTTAATTATAAAAGATCATCCAACAATAGTTTGATATTCAATCATTAATATTTACCGAGAATAATTTAGTTAACCCATTCTTCACTCCTTTTTTTAGCATTTCCTTATAGTTTTGATAAAATTTAACAAACATCATGATTTAAATTGTTTAAAAATCGCAGATTTCAAATTTTTGAGTATATTGGAATGTTCTTTTACCTTGAATATTAAATAGCAATTAGGTACACCTTTAATTTAATTACATGCTCAACGTTATTTAGTGATATAGTATGCTTACCAGAGTATAAGCAAGAAAACAAGAAATGTGTTGCATAAAGAATAATTCGATATTTTAAATAATGAAGAATGTAAAATAGAAGATAAAAGTGTATGTTCATCAATCGCGCTTTTATATTATGAATTATCGAAGTATACATGATATGATACATTTTGCAGTGTTCTAAAATACACCAAAGGTTCCCTTAGATATAAACTTATTGAAATATTTTGTTACTCAGAAACTATAATGATCATACTATCAGCGTCTTTGACCCTTTATCACTTTTTTAAATATGAATTTATCTCTTTGGTATGAGTCTTTGATAGTGGCTAACTTTGACTTAATAGTATATAAAGTATTCGTTAATTATTTAAAATTCACTACTTATGAGACCATTCATTGTTTGAAGGTACAAAATACAGTCAAATACAGGTGTTTTTTTTGAGTGGCCAATTCTTACGAAACTCCTAATAGTTGGCGAACTATTGAAGATATTAGAACCTCGCAGCTCATTTAGAAGTTGGTAAAAAAACGCTCATTATGAACAATGTGGCAATGTTCAAAAACGTGCAAAGCACTAACAATAAGAATGACTCATAGATCCTCCCAGCAGTGTTTTGTTTTTCGTTTTACTCCATTGCATTCTAGATAAAACGCGAAACAATTTCACCAAATGAGCTACGAGGTTCTAATTTTGCTAACATGGGCTCCAGCCTTCCCTCCAAATTCTTATTTTTAGCGAATTTTTTTAAAAAAATTAGCTTATGACGAGATCCTCACTTTTGAATTTCCGAAAAATTTTTGCACAGAGGTTCGTTTTGGGACCTCAGGAACCCATATCCACCGTTCGTTAAAATTTTTATATATATATATATATATATATATATATATATATATATATATATATATATATATATATATATATATTATATATGTATATCCACGATAACTGCCGTAAAAATACTCCAATCTTAATGAAACTTGGTACAAAAATCGGTCTTTGGGATAGCTTGGATGAGTTCGTTGACCAGACTGGTAGGGCCAACACTTTTGGAATAAGAGCTGAAGAAATGTTAAAAAAAATCATTTTCAATATTACATTTGCTTAGATTTGGATGAAAATTAAAATAACAGTAGAGCCGACCATTCTCTATGACCCAGAAAAAAAATCATCAAAATCGGTTCATTGGATCGCAAGAAAAATGCAAAAATCTCTTTATTGAGTATTAACAGTAAAATCGGATATCTCAGGTGGCTATATGTTCTGACAATTGATATTAGGAAAAAAATTGATAATCGCAGAGGCCAGCTAATTTTGACAGTTAATATTAGACGCAAAGCCTGTTAGATAATTTCGCTTGAAAAAATCAAGCAGGCCTTGATTAGACGTATTAGACAAACAACAAACGAGTGAAATTTTATTAGTGTTTCTTATTGTTTGTGGATTAAAAGTATTTTTCAATAAAAATCATAAATATTAAAATAACATCGGGAAATGAATTTAAGATTAGTTGATTCAATGTTATTAAAATATATTAATCGTCAGTATCATAAGAATATTTTGCATTTAATATTTCAGCATGTAGATACATAAAAAAATTCGCTATATAAGGTACTTGCTGCCTTTGGAGATCTTTTTTTTTGAATCACTCCAATTAATGGGTTCCATAAGAATTGACCACTTAAAAAGACATCCTGTATAATTGTATAGTATCAAACCTTAATTCATTGTATTTCATTGCAAATGTGCTACGTATGTGTACGTTGGATCTATTTTCAATACATTTAGAAAATTATTCATCAGAAATTATTTCCTGGTTTGAAGTTTATTGACCTAGGAAGAGTAAGACAGTGAACCTTACGTTATGAATTTATCTGACAAAGATTGTTTGGATAATGAATAATGCTGTACAATTTTGTAATTTATACAAATATTAAGTACATACTGTTTTTTTCTGTAAAGAATATGTAATACAAAATGAAGAATACGTGATGTTACTAACATTGCGTAATTATCGTCAAAAAGGAAATGTTTTATGAGAAGAGAGTTGTGCATTGAATTGAAAATTTTCGATAATATCACGAGAAGAGAAAGAAAAATTTCAAATGAATACAAAAACTCGTGATTTCTATTAATGAAATAATCGAGCGTAATCTGTGCTCCTTGAAATCAATAGACAGAAGAGAACATTTAAATGCAAAAAATATGTGATAACAATATTAGTAGGTTTTTAGCGAATTTTTTTTAAAAAAATTAGCTAATGACGAGATCCTCACTTTTGAATTTCCGAAAAATTTTTGCACAGAAGTTCGTTTTGGGACCTAAGGAACCCATATCCACCATTCGTTAAAATTTTTATATATATATATATATATATATATATATATATATATATATATATATATATATATATATATATATATATATATATATATATATATATATATATATATATATATATATGTATACCCACGATAACTGCCGTAAAAATAGTCCAATCTGAATGAAACTTGGTACAAAAATCGGTCTTTGTGATAGCTTGGATGAGTTCGTTGGCCAGACTGGTAGGGCCAACACTTTTGGAATAAGAGCTGAAGAAATGTTAAAAAAAATCATTTTCAATATTACATTTGCTTAGATTTTGATGAAAATTAAAATAATAGTAGAGCCGACCATTCTCTATGACCCAGAAAAAAAATCATCAAAATCGGTTCGTTGGTTCGCAAGAAAAATGCAAAAATCTCTTTTTTGAGTATAAGCAGTAAAATGGATTATCTCAGGTGGCTATATGTTCTCTGACTATTGATATTAGACAAAAATTGAATATCGCGGGGGGGCAACTAATTTTGACAGTTAATATTAGACGCAAGGCCTGCTAGAGAATTTCGCTTGAAAAATCAAGCAGGCCTTGATTAGACGTATTAGACAAACAACAAACTTCATTATTATTTTTTTTTTTAGTGTTTCTTATTGTTTGTGGATTAAAAGTATTTTTCAATAAAAATCATAAATATTAAAATAACATCGGGAAATGAATTTATTAGTTGATTCAATGTTATTAAAATACATTAATTGTCAGTATCATAAGAATGTTTTGCAATTAATATTTCAGTATGTAGATACATAAAAAAATTCGCTATATAAGGTACTTGCTGCCTTTGGAGATTTTTAGCGAATTTTTTTAAAAAAAATTAGCTAATGACGAGATCCTCACTTTTGAATTTTCGAAAAATTTTTGCACAGAAGTTCGTTTTGGGACCTCAGGAACCCATATCCACCGTTCGTTAAAATTTTTATATATATATATATATATATTTATATATATATATATATATATTTATATATGTATATCCACGATAACTGCCGTAAAAATACACCAATCTTAATGAAACTTGGTACAAAAATCGGTCTTTGTGATAGCTTGGATGAGTTCGTTGGCCAGACTGGTAGGGCCAACACTTTTGGAATAAGAGCTGAAGAAATGTTAAAAAAAATCATTTTCAATATTACATTTGCTTAGATTTTGATGAAAATTAAAATAACAGTAGAGCCGACCATTCTCTATGACCCAGAAAAAAAATCATCAAAATCGGTTCGTTGGTTCGCAAGAAAAATGTAAAAATCTCTTTTTTGAGTATAAGCAGTAAAATCGATTATCTCAGGTGGCTATATGTTCTGACTATTGATATTAGAAAAAAAATTGAATGTCGCGGGGGGGCAACTAATTTTGACAGTTAATATTAGACGCAAGGCCTGCTAGAGAATTTCGCTTGAAAAAATCAAGCAGGCCTTGATTAGACGTATTAGACAAACAACAAACTTCATTATTATTTTTTTTTTTAGTGCTTCTTATTGTTTGTGGATTAAAAGTATTTTTCAATAAAAATCATAAATATTAAAATAACATCGGGGAAATGAATTTATTAGTTGATTCAATGTTATTAAAATATATTAATTGTCAGTATCATAAGAATGTTTTGCAATTAATATTTCAGTATGTAGATACATAAAAAAATTCGCTATATAAGGTACTTGCTGCCTTTGGAGATTTTTTTTTTTTTTTTTTTTGATAACTGGAAAATGGAAAATAGTGCCCGAAGACTTGATATAAACTATTTAACTTTATTCGTTCTCCCTCTTAATATAATCTGATACGGAATGGAGTTGTTATGTTAGATGATAGAAGATCTATTTTCAAAGTAATTTTAGTAATTAAATGTTTTAACAGGATTAATGAGGAAGGATTTCGTTATAAGAAACTTTTCTTCTCTTATTATTGTTATATTATTGTTTCAACCGAAAAATTATATTGCGTGATCTTTGTGCACAAGAAATTTTAACAACAGAATGAATAAGAAAGTCGCAGAAAATTGCCAAAATACTAATAATACAATATCTTGACTAAAGGGAAAAATAACGTTCTTGTGACATGCTATGTAGTATAGTATGTATTATGATAAAGGCAAAGGTTTCGTGTTAGATTCGATCCACCCCTAACATGTTTCATTCTTTTTTTCCAGTACCATATTCTGTATGTGTTGTAGAGGGTTCTATATGCCTTTGGCGACATCTGCCATGTCCTCATAGCAATCTTGCAATTCCTTTTCCGGTTCTCTGCACATTATCCACACGATTTACTTTTATATTTAGCAGTTGTATTTCTATAAATGGAAAACATTTCCACTTTATTTTTCCTTTTTATTTAATTACGTAAATTATAAGAACTTTTACATTTAAGGAAACTAGAAGATGATATTTACTAGCAATGATAAATCTTTCGTTTTTTACAATTTTCAAATTATTTGTACAAAAGAAACTAAATTTTTATCTTTTTTTTTTAATAGGTTGCAGGTTCCATCATTGGTAAGGGTGGCCAAAACATATCGAAGTTGAGAAGTCAGGTCAGTACAAATTAAAAGATTATCGAAACTAAAGTTGGTGTTTTCCAAATTTTTATTTATTTTTAATATTGGAAATCATCAAATTTTTAGCTTTGATAATACATATTTTCTGAATACACATTTTTTTTTAATTTTAATTTTGTTAATTAAAATAACAGTGTTAAAAATAATATAATTGAATGGGTGACACTTTTTTAACATTACCATCAACAGCAACAATAAAAAAAACACAATTGATGAAGGGGTATATTTTTTTTAATTTAATACTTTAACACCAAGCCAAAGCAGAGCTAATTTATACATTAACTTATCTAATACTTCACATAAAAGCTTCTATATTTTGGAAATATTGTAAATACAATTCATTATAATATCTGGGCTACACAATATCCCCTTCGAAAATTTATTTTTGCAACAATCACCAGTGGCAAATCATGATAATAATAATAAGTAATAATCATACTAAATAAATGATATCATTACAAAAATCAAAACTTTTTTCCTCCACCAATTAATTTTGTTTATTAATATTAAAAAAAAATATTGTTACTGAATGTATGTATGTAAAATCTTGATTATTTTAATTTGTGTTTTGGCTTGATTCTATTTAAATAACAATTAAAAAAAATAGTAGATGAAATTGAGAATCAATTTGTAATATAATTTAGTGAAAATAGGGTTGCTCATTATAGTATGAAAAAAAATCACTAAACTTGTTTATACATTGTGTAATAAAAGTTGGCGCAACATTGTTTTGCTGTTTATTCCTTTTTAAACAATTAATTTGTAGAAAATTATTAAATATTTTTTTAAGAAAAAATCACATGTATTTATTTAGGTGAATATTAATTGAATGTTGTTACATATTAATAATTAATAATATTAATTTGAATTAAATTAAGGGAAAAAGATATAATCTGCGCCAATATATTTTTTATTTTAAATTATTTTAACACTTTTAAATAGTAATAGTGTCTGCCCATATCTATTACTTTTGAGATTGCAGCTTCATATATCAATATAGTATCGAAATATGTTAACTAATTGTCTTCTGTCCCTCGGCTGTGCCACCCGTCCACCAATGACTACCTGCCCGCCAATGCCAAATTTGCCACAACGAATGAAATGAAAACAACAGTACAAAGCCTCGATAACTGTCCCTGATTGCCCGGGCCCTGAACGGTAAAATTATTCAAACTCTATTTAGTTGTGCTCACTCCGGATCTGGTTGCACTGCCAAAACAAAAACCAAAATCCATAAATTTAATAATAATAATAATATATTCTAAAGCAAAAATGAAAATAATAAACAAATTCAATCTCTTTCATATCTTTGTTCATAAGAATGTATTGCAAATCTTCAATTTCAATTGTAAAGAGATTGAATTTATTTGAAGCTCTTAAAAGAACAGGTCGAGAGAGATCTTAACCTGAACGATTAGAGCTTTATTTCTTTTGTTTAATAAATAATCACTAAAATATTGCTTTTATAACACTTGTTTGTATTTTTTATCATTTTTTAAAAGATTAAATTTTTAATTTTCTTCAAAACATTAAAATCTAATAATTTTTTTTTAACAATAGTGGTGCAACCAACCGGCTTTGTCTCCGCTAGGTGGCGATTTTACTGAATATTTATATATACATTTTTTTTTATATATTTATATTTGAGCAAGAAGGTCCCCCTAACCTTGGCGTACTATATAATAATTATATACGCTTTGCCTTAGGTTGAGGCCATTAATATGATGTTCTAATTTAATTTTTTACAGGTCCCTTTAATTTCATTATGCAGGTACAATATTACACATGATTCACATTGTTTTATGCCTCAATATTGTGTGTATGAATTTATTTATTTATTTTTCACAAATCTTTATAGGCCTTATTTTTGTGTGAAACTTTGAGAAACACAGAGAGAAAGAGAGTGAAGCAATGAGAGGGAAACATTTTTCAAGAACAACAAGAGTAAAACTTGTGACTTATATCTTTAAAGAAAAAAAAACTACATTAATTATTTGTATACCACCTGTTTTATCCATATTTTCTACCTATATCTTTATTGAAAAAAAACTAATTGTATCTCACTTTAAAATAATATTAATGTATCCTTTTCTTATAATAGGATTTATTGTTCATAGACACCAATTGAGTCCTTTTAACGTCCATTGACTGATTAATGGTCAATTTTTCTTCCACTTTGTTGTAAAGAAGTGGTTTTATTTTGTCCATTTGTTATTGTGTTTACTTTGGAAATTCAATTTAATTCTCTATTTTTCTTATTTTATTTCAAAAACTCTAACTTTTCTTACTCTTGTCTTTTTTCCTTTACCCTTCAGTATATATATTTTTTTTAATATTTTACTAGTATTTTAATATAGGTTTATATTATTAACAGGACATTTTCAGTTGGTTTTTCTATATTTTTTGTTTCCAATATTATTTACTATTATTATAATTTTTTAAATTTATAGTTTTGATACATTTTAGATAACTAGTTTATATTTACAGGATGTTGACGTTATCATCGGATTTGGATACCATCTGCAATATCGTTAGAGATGTAGTACCAAACTTGGAAGAGGTGAGTAATTATAGATTGCATATAATAATTAAAATTTATGGAATGAATGAATGATTTTTTTTAAGTCTTCTTCGTTTCTAACTGCAATTCGAAATATTATAGGATATTATTTATTCGAATTTGAATAATGTATAAATGTTCAATTTCTTCTACCTATTTTTAAATCGTATGTTATTTTCGTTGAACACATTAATTTTTCAAATAGTTTACCCAACTGGCGTCGCCGTGTTTTATTCCAATTTCTTTACAATACATTGATGTGGCATTTGATTACAACTATCGTGTGTATAGTATGTTTATTGTCCATTTTATATTATCTAGTTTCATGCGATGGTCGACAGCACGATACTAACAAATGCAAAAAGTCGCCGTTCTGTCTTCAATTAGAATCAACTAATACTATATTATTTATTTTTTAATTGCACAAACTGTTACACACCTTTTTAAGCATTGCTATTAGCCATTATGTTAATTGCTTTTCAATAAACATTTTTTCCGTAAAATATTTGAATTGTATTATAGATTAAACTGCAAAAATCACAAATCTCACCATATAGACGTAGTGGCTAAAAAAATTTATGGTTGTTAGATTAACGTGTCCAACTTATGCATGTTACCTTTGAGAGTGTGACTTGTACATGTTTTAGTAACGTCTAGACGTAACTGAAACATGACAATGAAAATATATTGTAACCTTCACTTTTTAACTCACATCTCTTATATTCAATCATTACATAGCATTGAATAAATGATGTAGCATTTTCAGAAATAGCTTTCTCGTGTACTTATATATAATTCAAAATGATAGTTCTTTTTATCTATTCTCTCTTTTCCTTCTTCATATTCACCATATACTTTTTATTTATTGGTTGTATGTTGAGTTTTTCAAATGTTAAAATGACTTACTTCCCTTAGAATATAGATTCTCGGTGATATTTATTCGTTCAATAAATATCTGATGCAATTGAAATCAGTTGTTTGGAACACAAGAGACGAATATCTAATTTCCTTTACAGTTATTCAAACAATTTGATACACCGGATGTTAAACAAACCAACTTGTCTTCATACTATTTGCAAACATCCTTAATTTCTCCTATAGATTTTCTATTGTTGGTTTACCCATATCCGGTTGTATTGTGTATTTTCATAATAATTTCAATTATTGAAAAATATTTTTCAATTAATCTCTTCAAATTTTATAGATTTATAATCAATATTTAATTTTCTGTATATATTTCAGAACGGCAGTAGAGTGAACGGAAATGAATTGGATTTGCGTATGATGATCCATCAGAGTCAAGCCGGATGCGTAATCGGAAAAGCAGGATATAAAATCAAAGAACTGAGAGAGGTGAGTTGATTTGTTTTTTTATAAAAATAAAAAAATATTATATTTGTAATGCGGAAATGAAATCGCATTGAATATGGTTTTAAATACTAACTTACATTTTTCTTTAAATTAAAAAATGATCTGAAGGGTTTTTTCTTTCTAATTTTTGGTACTTTTGAGTGTCTTTGTTTTTATTTCTGCTCGTTTGTCATTTTCTTTCTTTTTCTGGAAGAGTTGCTCATTTTTCAATCAATAAAAGCTACAATTCAAAACTTTTTATAAAGATGAATATGTTGAAAGTATAATATTTCATTGTACGTAAAAATTAGTATCAAGTTACTTATTTTGTTATTTTACTTTAATGATGATGACTTCATTTTATAAACTTCACGTATATGTATTTACGTAATAATAAAAATATTTTTTGTTAATTGTAAATTAATCAAATTTCTTTGCTCTGCTAGTAATATTAAATTAATTTTATTTTGAAATGGAGAGCATTGTCAGGTTTTTGGTTTGTTTAAAACTGTATTGTTATCAAAGCAAATAATTTCAAACAGTTTTTCTCTTTTAATTTTGAAATAGAATAATAAATATTCTAATTTAAAATGGAAATTATTTTATTGTGTTTTAACTTCTTTTAAAATTATGAAAGATTTTGTAATGTGTGGTATATAAAAATACAAGATACTTTTCTTATATGTATATTTGGGAGTCATTACGATCCAGGAAAACATGCTATTTCGTCTTGGAATTCCAATAAAATGCTTGAAATTTCCACAAAGTCAACATGCGATAATTTACTTGCATTCTTTAAATATTTTCCCAATCTGTTGTTCATATTTTGGAATACTAGAATTGTATTTTCTTTTCTTTTGTTAAAAACTAGAATTTCTTAATATTTTATAATTAACAATTCTTATTTTCTGTAAATTGTCATTTCAATATTGTACAAACTTATTGTTTTATAAAATTGCAATTAAAGTTCCTTCTAGGTATATTTGAATATTGGAGAATATTCCATAGAAACATTTGAATTGTGAGCAAACTATGAATAGATGTTAGTTTTCAACTAGTAGAATTTAATAATCAATTGAAATTTGTAGACATATTGTTAAATTCTGGATACCATAAAAGTATTAATTTCTATCAACGTTCATCTTTGATTTACAGTTCAAAAGCTTTTCCAGTACATGTAACTGCTACTACAGTTTATTACAATAATATGTATAATATTGAATGTAGACACACAATTTCGATGTTCGATTACATTGTTTTATTTCCCTCTACCTTATTATTTTGTTTTCTCCCTATATTTTACTATTTCTGATTCATGTTTGTAATATAAGCTTCAATATAGGTTCATCTAACCCACCACCATTGCTACCACAGTAAACTTTTGTGTATAACAAAGGTAGTAGAGCTTTCGTATTAATTACTCCCACAGCAGGCTAAATTTAACGCTTTATAATTATATAAAGATGCCATCATTTTCGGTTATCTAAGGGTGACTATAGAAGTGGGATGGAATGTTTATTACTTTTTTTTGCTCAAGTACCCTACTCCGTTCATTTGTATTTCTCTTTTATAGTCTCATTCATCTGTTTGTAACTTAAATTATTTGAAAAACAATAGCTATTACTTGAGACGGTAAAATATAAAATAAATAATAGTAATTGTAAGTCAATTGTACTTATATTACTTTTTTAATACGTGCGTTAATAATATATGTAATCCGATTATGTATACCTGTTATAAGAAAAAAAGCTAATATATTTTTAGAATTGTATTAAAGGGAGGTTTCTCGGGGGAATATACGAAAATATGCGAAATCCTCCACATGAGGGAGACTATTATAGCTTTGATATATCACCTCTGAGCCATACTCTTTGCTAAATCCCTCTTTTTTCCATTAAAATTTAGACAATTTTCAATAAAACTCAATTTTGGTTGTTTAAAAGTTTTAAAATTATTGTTGAGGATTTTTTTCGCTTCACACAATTAATTTATATTGTTGATATAGCGGTTGTTGTAATATTTAATGAACAGCAGGTGAGCCAGGTAGACGCACGCGGTTTGTTTTGATTGCGTGTGGAGTCAAACCGGCGCGTCGACTGCTACCAACATCGTCGACTACAACGACTATGACGACGACAGCAACACAGCAGCAGCCCCCAATCAATACCAGCTGCGGGCGCTTGCTCTAGTAGAAGCACAAGGATTCACAAATTTAGTTTAAACAACACAGTTGTCATGTAGATATCATCATCGTATTATCAGTTCTTGACATTTTCCGAAAATCGTGTGTGATGATGTTAATCTTATTACTTTCAAAAATAATGAGAGAATTTTATTATAAACTTGAAAATAATGGTGGAAAATTGTCGTTTAATCGAAAAAGGAATAAATTTATGCCTTCTAAATGAAGAATAGTAGGTCATTGTATCCGAGTTTATCTTGTTTTCTAAATTAATTTTATAAAATCTTTAAATTTTCCCCAATGAAAATTAAATAATGCAAGAATTTAAGTGTATGGTAAAAGAGATCAAAAATTTTAAAAACCAAGATTACTACAGTGACACAATTCTAATAAATAAGGGTGCACAGGTGTCAGTAGTGCAATTCAAACATGCTTCGAGTGAAAGTTTCCGTCGGAAGAAAATGCAGTCACTTTATCTAAATTTCATCAAATTTCCTTACAATTACCTAGTAAAAATTTTTTTTATATAATCTTCAAAATAAATATTCCTCACTTTGCTACTTTGAACATATATGTTGTGTTTTGAATAAGTCCTCGAAACTTGAATAAGTTGTTATAATATTGTTTTTTTTTTTGCTTTATTTTTCAGCTTATAAAATTTTATCGTTAACATATAGAAATTGTCCTGGGTGCGTCGTCCTGTTCCAGTTCACGGTCTGTTTCATGTGTCATGTGGCCTACGAACATTTTTTTTTCTTATCTTATAGTGATGGTAGTGTGTTTATGTCAAGTTGAATTCACATTTATCTAACAGTGTTTTTTTTTTGTTTTTGGTCTTTTTGTAGATGTTACACTTGAAATGATCGTTTATCTTTTTAATTATTGTCCCATTCTTCACTGATTGTTGTTTGCTTTGTCTCAAATTGAAAAGCAATTGGTTTGATAGTAGAACATGTGGAAATGTTCGTGCTTTTCTTTTATTTTATTTTCCTACCCCTTAACATTTTCTTGGATCTTTGCAGTGGAAAAAGAAGTGGATACACTCATATAACGACATACGGTCAAATGTGTCCAATTATTTTAATTTGTTACGCTACGTAATAAAATACGTTTGTCTTTTTTCCACATATATGAACTTTAAATTAAAATGGTGTGAATTCTACAATATAATTGAAGAGTTTTATTGAAAATTGAAATGAATTCATTTAAAACGAATAAAAAGGAAATATGTGTAAAGCTGTTAAAATTGCTTTATATTGGATGTATTACATTACAACTGTCATTTCGCATTGAGATGTTCTAACTTGGTTGGATTTTGCCATTATTTCCCCCATATATCAATACATTTAAAATGTTTTTATTATTGGGAATTGAAGGACATAGGAATGTTATATTCTTCTTTTATATTCGACTTAATTATATTGGTTTTTCGTCGTTTAAAGTCTTTTCACTAGTCATGGTAATCCTTAGAGATTTCAAGGAGTTTGTAGTCGGAAAACGTAGAATGTCTATCTGATTTCGTTTCCAATATTGGCTAAATTAAGATGGATGTTGTTTATGTAAAAAATTATTAAAAAGCTTGTGTTGAACGCGAATCACCACTTCAGTTTCTTTTTATTTGTATGTTTAAAATCATTATTTTTTTATTACAGAAAACTGGTGCACGTATCAAGATTTTCTCCAATTTAGCTCCACAGAGTACCGATCGTATAATACAAATAATCGGTGAACCAGAGAAATGTATCAACAGTATCCGTGAAGTGGTTGCTCTGACAAAAGCTGTAAAGTCTACTTGTATATTGTTATTTTACTAGATAATTGGTTGTTTTTTTTGTATACTTTTAGAATCCAATTAAAGGAATTGTGAATAATTACGATCCACATAATTATGATGATTATTATGCAGAAGAATATGGTGGTTGGGGCAATACTGGAAATGATCGCCGTGGCGGAAATATGGGTGGACATGGTAATAGTGGCGGTCACAGAGGTGGCGGTGGTGGTGGTCGTAATGGATATAGAGATGGACCGGGACGATTTAATAATCGTGGACCACCAATGCCACCCCCACAACGTGGTGGTGGAGGAGGCGGCGGAGGTGGTGGTGGTAGTGGAGGACCACCACCGATGAAGTAAGTTGGATTTAATCGTTGTGTGTTTTTTGTCTGTGTTTTGGAAACTTTCCAGTTTATATTGTTTGTAATAAATGACATCATTGTCGTCGTTATACAGAGAGGAAAATTCAATTTAACTTAACAAATTTTGTATAAAATTACTATTTATTTTGGTAAGAAAAACAAAGTAATAATTTAGAAAGTTGGATTATTGAGCAATTTTCCGATCTATATACTTGTTGTTTTTCACAAGTGAATCAGCGAATAAAGAAAATAGAGGAATTTAGATTAATTGTTTAAGAGGATTGCGTTTTGGCACACAATAAAACAAAAAAAAAAAAAATTGTAACCTGATCAAAAATACATAAAACTCTTTGAATCCGGTTATGTACGTCTCATTTATTTGTTAAATTCATCTACATTATCGCTATTAGGAAAAATTTTCAATAGACTTTTAATCGCAAATGATCTAAACAAAAATCGTGAATAAATGATACTGGTGGCATTCGACGTTTCCCGTTTTAGATATTTCTACTAGAATACAGTTATATTACAGAGAAATCGATGAACAACATTCAAAGGCTATACCAGTTTACTTTGAAGTAAATTAATTCTATTTATGTTTGATTCACTTTAAGGAAAACATAGAAATTAAAATTGAAACATTTACAAATTGGAATAAAGTTTAATTTAAATTATAATTATTCAAGTTATTACAGTTATAATGATCGACCTATGGGTGGTGGAATGCCACCACAACGTGGCGGGGCTGGTAATTATGGTGGTAATATGGGTGGACGTCCACCAATGAATGGTGGTGGTCCACCACCGCCATTTGAAAGAAATGGTTGGGGTGGACCTCCACCACCACCACCGAGTGGTGGCAATCAAATGATGAATCATCCACCACCAAATATGATGCCACCACCACCAAATAATATGAATCAAGGACCAATGCCAGTTAGTGCTGGAGGAGGACCAACTGGAATGGGTGGAAGTGGCGGTGTTGGTGGTGGTGGAGGTGGTAATGTTGGACCACAGAATACTGGCGGCAATGTGGGAAATGTTCCTGGTGGAGGTGGTAATAAAACAACAACTCAAGTAACAATTCCAAAAGATGTAATTAAAACATTTTCCATTATTAATTAAAATAGACAATATACCAATAAATTAATATTATTTAAAATTTTAATAGCTTGCTGGTGCTATCATTGGGAAAGGTGGTGGCAGAATTCGTAAAATTCGTCAAGATTCTGGTGCCGGTATTACAATCGATGAACCATTACCAGGATCAAATGATCGCATTATTACAATAATTGGCACACCAAATCAAATACAAATGGCACAATATTTATTACAACAAAGGTAAATAAAAATTTGTTTATCTGTAATGAAGGAGGTGGTGTTTTTTTTCCTAATCACTGTTAATGTAGCATATGTACATATAAAGATGCTTGCATATTTTTGCTACTAATCATTTTCAGCTGCATTATCATATTGTAAATGTGGTGAATATTTACATCATGGATAATTATTGTATATATTATCAAGGAAACATTACAACAATGACTAATTAATGGTGGTGTGTGATGATTGATTTTATTATAAACTAACAAGTTTGTTGTTTTTGTTGAATAAAGGTAGTGTTGTGTGGAAGACTAGTGATTTTGTTGTTCTAAAAATTATGTAACAAGGAATCACTAATCATCCCACAAAGCTGCTTTAAATCACTTCTTCATGGGAAGAATGTCTTCCATTACTTTCATAACAAAATAAAACACATATGGGTATGAAAATAAATATTCTTTTCATTTCTAAATGCATGCTTTACATAGATTTTTATAATTTTATTAAAATATTGTAAAACAGAAGAATCATTTATTCTTTTTTTTTTTGTTTCCTTTTCAGTGTCCATAATAATGCACCCCGTAATAGTTATTAAGTTAGACGGCATGTCAGGCAGAAGATATCAAAAAGTACAGTGTGACAGTGCTGTTTATAATAAAGCCTAGTATTTAAGTCTTATTTCTATTACATTTAAAATTACTACATAATTTTTGGATTATTTTTATTTAGAACATTCCAGTTTCTGTGGGCATTACATTGTGAAAAAGCAACTTCCGGAAAAAATACAAATTATACACAAGAGTTGCCATTCATTTCTGTCTTCTAAATCACGATAAAGATTTTTATTTTAACAAATTTTCTATAAAAAAAGTAAATATTTAATAATGTGTATGGTGTAGAATTTTCCACCGGATCTTCCATAATCTGCCACATGTTTATTTTTATATCAATATTATCAAGAAGAAGAAAAAAAAAACAATTTAATTGAACTGTTTTTCTTCATTACAATTAACTTCGATGTATAGTTATAGGTTTAATAATGCATTTTTGTCGAGTTTTTCATCTTTTATTTTCCACTGTTTTCGTTTTGTATAATCAGGGAACAATGCAGTACAAATTAGTTTTGTTTTTCACTTTTTCTAATTGTTCCATGATTTTAATTAAACAAAATCAACTGCAAATATTCAACCAAATATGTTTTTTTTTTAGTTGTAGTTCTCTTTTTCCCTCATGTATTTTAATCAATATTGTGTATCTCTACTTGTATAAGGATCAAATAAATGAAATTTCATTAAAGTTTTTGTTTGTTTATTATACTATAGTCTAGATTTTTACATTTTATATATAAAATTTTTAATTCTTTCTTAAAAATATTTTTAAAACAATTTTCCTTAAAATTAGTTTTAAAAAATAAATAAATATTGAGATTCAGCTACCTTTATACAAACATTATCACAACAAATCTAATTTATTTAGTTCGCTCAAGTTTTACAAAAAATACAAATTGAAATCATGAATTATGATGATGATTGTATGTTTCAGGATGTTCAGCAATATAAAATACATAAATTAATGGTATTGCAAATATTACAATAACAATACATAAAATTAAGGCTTTCAGTGATATATCACCATCTACACCGCTACAATGAAATCGTGATAAAACTGGTTCGATGTTTTCTTTATGTTCGACTTGCGGTAATAATAGAATTTCTTCAGCAAAATCACCATCGATAACTTCAATTTGTTCAACATTATCTTTAGGTACAATTGAACTGTTAAATATAATTGTATTGACAACGTTATTTTGAGATTTTTCTAAATTATCATTCAATTTAACTTTGAGCATTTCACAATCGATTTTATCATTTGTATTCGTATGTTCTTCTTCTGGTGAACTTCGACCACTCTGATGGACACCCGCTAGGGCTGTACTAAATGGACGATATGGTACTTTAATTGTACGCTTGGCGAAAATCTCATTCTCTTTGTGAATATTGTTGAGCCGTTTCAAATCTTCAATCTAATTCGAAACAGAAAGAAAACAAATTATACAAGATTCAAAATATCCGCTCGACTGAAAATGAGTATTGTCTATTTGTGTTTTGTGGAAACAAAAGTTAGTTCTGTTGTAAAGGATCACAATAATCTAATTATGCCCAAAGAAGGCCAATTTTTGCGTTCACATAGTCAGTCTGCCTCTCTACAGACAGACAGACTGACTTTTCACCTTTGGGCTTCAAAATTATTCTAATCTTTTATCTGTTAAAAAATTGTCCAAAAAATTTATGATTAATGATCATCTGAAATGGAAGATCTTATTAAAATTTTCCAAAATGAGACGTTTTAACATTATGCCTTGAACTGATACCCCAAAATATGCATTTACAAATGCTTTAGAAAAGTAAGCGTGAAAATTGACTTTTTCGGAGAGCAAATCGGAAATCACAATGATCGCCCTGATTGAAAAAAATATCGGTCCCGTTCCAGTTCTCGTTCCTGCAAAAATAACGTTTTGTTTTTTCGATTTTTGGTCTAATTTCAAATGATCAATTTTTGAATTTTATGCTAAAAGGTACAACTCTTAAGACCTACCTACAGGGTAATTATTTTAAATACAGAAAAGCCCTCAAGCATGCAACTTTTATTTTGTTATTTTCTATTAGCAGAAGAATTCTTATGGGATAGAAAATTGCAAATAACATAAAAAAATGGCATATAATCTATAACTTCAACCCCCCCCCCCACAAGGGATGAAAACGCGGTTTTCAATGTTTGACAGCCCTAGTGAATCTATCGTCTAGTTTTTGAACGACTGAAAAATGTCCAGCCACTACAGAGATATTTGGAAAAAACTAATTTTGCAAAATCTCCCTTAAACTTGAAAATGGGCACGAATGACAAAATACGCATCTTTTAGATTAAAATTGACTACCTTTATATCATGGAATATAGAGCTAAGGAGGACTATGTTAATGTATAAAAACTATCCACTGTATGAAATTAAAAGGGAACCACTATACCTAGAGGGTAAAATTTGAAGCCATGCGTCAATACTTGATAGTAAAATTAGAGAGAGCGAAAAAGATTCCTATAGACCCTATGTGTTAGTCCTAATCTCGATATGCCATGGAGCAATCACAATGCTTACTCTTTAGTTACACTAGCGATATTCTGATCATTTATCGAACTCTTCTTTCATAGGTACATTTCGGTGGACACTTTCGGTAGAGGACCCATATGAGGTAGTCCTTACTCTCATGATTTATACAAAAAAACATCGAAATCAGGCGTTTTGACCTATGGTGGTTTACTTGAAAGTTCGTGTGAAGTATCTATTTCTGACGCAGTTCCGGGCTAGGGACAAAAAAAGAGGAAAAAGATCGTGTTATGTGGTTAGCTTGAATCGAAAAAACTTGTTTTTTGTTTCGGATTTTATTCCGGACAAAAATATTTTTTTGTTTTCGATTCAGTGCCAGTTCGAAGTGATGCTTAAAACATTGACTCAAATTTAGGATCCCATCAAAATGTTCTAAAATGAGGCACTTATGGTATACGTTTTGAAATGCTCTTGTCATGCGTTTAAATATTTTAGGAAACAAGCTAGAAATCATGTCCCAATATCAACATTTTTTCAGACAGCAAATCAAATGCAATTATCCTTAAAAAAAAAGAAATTTACTTACACTACAATGATAACGAATGGCTAATGATTGTAACGTATCACTATCTTCTACAACTTTATCAACTGTTGGTATTTCTCGTTTCGGTGTTGTTTTACGTGTAAACAACTCAGTTTCCTCACCGCTACTACTATCACTGTGTTTTCTATAAGACTGTTTAGATCTAAAACGTAGGAAAACAATAATAAAATTTGGTAAATGTGTAGTTTAGCGACTTTTATCCATATGAAATTTCACATACTTGTTCGATCTCTGTCATAAAATCTATTTCTACTTGCAATATTGATGCAAAAGCGTAAAAGACAATACATATTAGGCTAGAAGTGTCCGTAGAACCGTAGCTTCTCTTTTTAAGAAAACACCTTAACAAATGCTAAATGTAGTAACAGTTTAGTAGACAACAAATTGAAATTCATAATTTCACAAACAACATGCGTAATCGGTTTTAGGTGCCATTGATTAAATTGAGTACGATCCTGTGCAGTGTATGTTAGGTTGCCTATACCGAACCAATTTCAATAATGTCATGCGAATAGCAACGTTGTCAAATATATGTTATATTATTTTTCTACCCACTGAACGGTGGGAATTAAAAACCTTTTTAAGGATTTTAAAGGTCCAAGAGGCTCAATTTTAGGAGGATGCAAGTGAAAATGGATTCTATCACTCATTTTAAAGGTGTATGTGAAATTTCATGATGATCGATTAAATATAGGTAAAATCTACACATTTACCGAAAATAATGATAAAATTTTAATTATAATTGAAATTTTCAACTTACTTTTGTCGTTTTTTCATCATTTTTCACAATGTTTATCTATTTTACCAATTAGTTAGTAGAAATTTGACAGCAACAGATTTCCTGAAAAGTAAGGTTAATAATTAAATCTCAAAACAATGACAAATAATTACAACATTGCCAAATGTCCGTTATTATAATACTTATTTTTTTGGAGCTTGAATTAAGTTTAAATCATTCGGGTATTGTTCCACCACAAATTGTTTTGTGGACAAAAATTATTTCACAGTTATTGTTAGATTGCTAATAACGTAAAAAACTAAGATTTGTGTAAAAAAATTCGCTAAATTTACCGAGTATTATTGATTTGGCAACCCTGCATGAGTTTTGTATAGAGTCCATTCGCTACAGGATGACTGAAATAAAATCGTGAAAATTATATTAAAACTGTTATCTTTATGATTAAATTGAATTAAAATGCAAAAAACAAATGTTGTTCAACTTTATTGTAGCAAAAATGTTGTAAATTAAGCTTTAGTTATCATTTATAAAATAGTAACGTTTTACTTGAAACACGTGATAGAATTCAAATTTGAAAGTGCTAAAAAAAGTGTTGGAAATAGTGGTTTATTTACAAATTTTCAAAAACAATGACTGAAGAAATTGAGACAAATCCATACTTTGAAAGTTATGGAGACTTGGAGGTATTTATAATTAAAATGCATTTATAACCTCACTTTCTATGTATTGATCCATTTATCGATATAAAAATACATTGATAGCTTTACAAAACTTTAACAATAGCTTTTCCAATGTTAGCACCTTTCAACATTCCAATGAAAGCTTTCGGTAAATTTTCAAAACCTTCCGTTATGGTTTCACGATATTTCAATCTACCTTCACGTATCCACTTCAAATTCTGCTCAATACCCTCGTTCCATTGATTTTTATAGCTGAAAACATTCACACCTTCCATTTTCACATGATTTATTTTAATCGGTGTTTGAATTTCTGTTGTTTTACTTGGTTCAACATCGTTGTAAGTTGAAATAGCGCCGCAACATGCAACACGGCCGAATTTATTCATACGATTCAAAACGGCATTGCTGATTTCACCATCGACCTAAAAAATTAATTTCAAGATCGTGTTGCGAATAGTGATAAACTTTTTACATTATCAAAATAACAATCGACTTTATCAGGCGTAGAATCGATCAATTTTTGTTCGAAATCTTCAGATTTATAATTAACAAAACCATCAATACCTAAATCGTTCAATAACCATTCACCTTTCTCATCTGTACCAGCAATACCAATAACTGTACAACCGTTAATTTTAGCAATTTGTGCAACAGCACTACCAACAGCCCCACCGGCTGCTGAAACTACCACCGTTTCACCAGCTTTCGGTCGGCAATGGTTTAAAAGACCGAAATACGCTGTATTCCCAGGCATTCCACATATACCCAAAGCTAGCGATCTGGGTAATTGCTGTAAATCGGGCAATGGTCGTGGATTTAACGGTGAAAATTGGCGTGTTTTCCCATCAGATATCGTATGCGTTCTCCAACCAAATTCACCAACAATATAACTATCTTTCGGATAATTTGAGTTTTTACTTTCAATAATTCTATGAAAATTCGTAATTATTGGATTATTAATAAGAGTTTTTTTTAATGTGATTTTACTTGGCTACTTGTTCGGAAATTACAGTCTTTCCAATATTGCGCTTACCAATGAAACTTCTCATATAAGGATCAACACTGATATATTCAGCTTCTGCTAAGAATTCTGAAAAAAATATGGATATTTTAACAATCTTATTAAGATTATTAGATTCTAACCTCCATCTTCTAATTCACGTAGATCTTCTTCAATTAAACGATAATCATCCTCTTTTGGGTAACCTTCGTAGAGTTTCTCAAGTAGGAAAACTTTTGCTTTCATCTTTAAAGGTTTTGTGAGGGAAATTTCAAATGCGTTTAAAATTGCTGACTTATCAATGAAATGATGTCACCTAGTACATGTAGTACGTTGTTTATATCAGTGGCGCAGCCAAAGTTTATTTCAGGGAGGGCTGTTTAAAAAAATGCGTACCTAAAAGTAATTTTAAATGCAATTTACGATTAAATATGGATTGTAACTACATAATAAAAAAAGTTGCTCTCAAAAATGCTTCTCACCTGAGATGTTTGCTTCAAAAGTATTTTATTTTAGATTATTCTTTGCGACTTTGAGAGGTTGCTGCGCCACTTTTTGATATCTACATACCTATGTTTGTTTTAGAGGTTATCAATTTTTGATAAGCACACGTTTTAAAATGTGCATACAGTATGATTCACTAACATGGCCTATTAGAGTGATAATTTTGGCAACGGTGGCGGGAATTTATTTCAGATTGCCGCGCGACTATCGTTAGCGCACGTCATAGACATTCTTACTATAATTCGTACGTTTGTATTTCACCAAGTACTTGAACCCTCCTACTCGCTGCGCTCATAAAAATTTAGCAAGAGAGGGGCAAAAATCAGCTATAGTAGAGCGCCTGTTTATTGTTTGTGACGTCGCTCATTCGCTTTATCAAGTAGTGCTACAATCGCAACAGTAATTTCGTTGAAATGTCGATTGAAATCGAGCGCGACTAGACAGCGGCTAAATTAAATTTAGTTTAGAGTAATCACGTGATGAGCACGCTGGAGCGTGCAAATCCCGCTGCTAAGTGATAAGATAATAGTAATCAATGGACATTTGTGAAAGGTTATAATCATTTTAGCACCCAAGCTCTCTTTAGAGGATAGTTTATTGTTATACCAATTCCCATTAAAGGAATAATACACCATACTTTCTTATTTCAAAGAGAACAGGATACTTTATATTGAACTTTTAGTTATTAAGATAGAACAATAGCCACGGATATTACGTTTCTCAAACGTTAGATGGCGCTTGCTCCACTGCGTTGTTTGTATATGTATTTTTATCCATATTTACAGATTACTTTATTTTCTTAGAGAGCAATATGGTGGTATTTCATTAACATTTCTTATTTTTTGGTGCAAAAACGGAAAATTCCTTGTCATCCAAAAAAAACCAGGAACTAAATTAAACAAACTCGGATGTGATAAAAAAGTTTAAACAAAATCTGCCTCAAGGGTTTCGAAATAAAAAATAAAATAGTGCAAAAATCATGTTTATTTTAAATATTTTTTCAAAAATTTTGAATCTTAGGGTTTTTTCATTTCAGTAGAATTCAACCTCAAGTGTTTATTTTAGCGAATTTTTTTTAAAAAAATTAGCTAATGACGAGATCCTCACTTTTGAATTTCCGAAAAATTTTTGCACAGAAGTTCGTTTTGGGACCTCAGGAACCCATACCCACCGTTCGTTAAAATTTTTATATATATATATATATATATATATACAGTAAAACTTCGCTAATCCGGACTAATTAATGCAGGGGGCAGTCCGAATTACTGAATCGTCCGGATTACTGGAACGTTTTGAAACACATATTAAATATACCTATAGGGTTCTGGCGCCACGGTATCTTCCTTCGTTTGTTAGGTATTTACGAAGTGAATCGAAAATTTTTTCTATATGTACATTAAGACAAATTTGGAGCACTGAAAAAGCTTTTCACAAAAATGCAAATGTATTCAAATCGAGTTAACATATTATAACATAGAGAGTATGCTCCTGATTGTAAATCTTTTTATATATACATATATATATCAGGCGAAAAATTACTTAAAATAATCTGTAATAGTTCTCTGTTGAACTGATTTTTGTTGAGCCTCAAAAGCTACGAAGAGTTAGCAATGAAGGAAGCTCCAACCCGATTGAAACCGGATTGTAGAAGCAGTCAAATTCCGGATTACAGTATGCATAAATGTGAGAGCAAATCGGTCCGGATTAGTGGAATTCCGGACTACAGAAGGTCCGGATTAGCGAAGTTTTACTGTATATATATATTTATATATTTATATATGTATACCCACGATAACTGCCGTAAAAATACTCCAATCTTAATCAAACTTGGTACAAAAATCGGTCTTTGGGATAGCTTGGATGAGTTCGTTGGCCAGACTGGTAAGGCCAACCCTTTTGGAATAAGAGCTGAAGAAATGTTAACAAAAATCATTTTCAATATTACATTTGCTTAGATTTGGATGAAAATTAAAATAACAGTAGCGCCGACCATTCTCTATGACCCAGAAAAAAAATCATCAAAATCGGTTCGTTGGATCGCATGAAAAATGCAAAAATCTCTTTTTTGAGTATAAGCAGTAAAATCGATTATCTCAGATGGCTATGTGTTCTGACAATTGATATCAGAAAAAAAATTGAATATCGCGGGGGTAACTAATTTTGACAGTTAATATTAGACGCAAGGCATGCTAGAGAATTTCGCTTGAAAAAATCAAGCAGGCCTTGATTAGACGTATTAGACAAACAATAAACTTCAAATGAGTGAAATCAGGGTCTGCGCACTCTGGCTACTCATAAGCAATATTGGTTTAGTTCGAACCCCAGTCGATATGGGCGCTGTTAGTACTTGAAATGTCATACACAAAACACATATACGTAGAAAATTCAAAGCTTTCTATTTCACACATTATTTTATTTATGATTTTTTTTAATCAAGCAATAAAAAAACTTGACATCAAAAACTTTTCTAGAAAAGTTTTTGATGTCAAATTTTTTGGCTATATTTAATTGGTTTTTCTCTTGAAATTTATATTTGATTTGAGTCTTACAATTTCTGTTATTAATTTGGTAAGCGAGATATTCTGTTTGTTCTGGATTTTGTTAGTTTGATTGGTTGGAAATACAAATCGAAAGAAAAGAAAATGAAACTGCAGAAGAAGCTGTAGTAATTGAAATTGATAATATGGATGTTTTGTCTTTTACATTTTTAGTGTGTATCAACTTGTAATTTTTTCTTTAAATATAATAAAGTTAAAAAAAACCGAAAATCTTTGATGTTCAAAGTTTTTTTTTAAATACTATTTTATAGTATGCATATTGATATTTTCAAATTTGGCGCCAAACGTAGTTGGTGCTATCGAAGCGCAGTTAGCGACTGGGGTATGAACTAATATGAAATGTGACAGAAAAGGATCGAGTGTCCTATCTATATAATATAGTATATCTTTAATCTGTGAGTGAAATTTTATTAGTGTTTCTTATTGTTTGTGGATTAAAAGTATTTTTCAATAAAAATCATAAATATTAAAATAACATCGGGAAATGAATTTATTAGTTGATTCAATGTTATTAAAATATATTAATTGTCAGTATCATAAGAATGTTTTGCAATTAATATTTCAGTATGTAGATACATAAAAAAATTCGCTATATAAGGTACTTGCTGCCTTTGGAGATTTTTTGTAGTTTTCAGAGATTAAGGTGATGATTTAGATCTTTATATTTAGACAGTAAAACAATCGAAAAATTGGGGTTAAAATATGTTCATAGGTATTTATTAAACTTTAACTATAGCTTTGCCAATGTTACCACCGTTCAGCATGTTTATGAAAGCTGCAAACATATTTTCAAAGCCTTCAGTTACAGTCTCACGGTAAACAATTTTATCTTCTTTTATCCATTGTTGTAACTGTGAGATACCTTCATGCCATCGATCTAACCAACGACTAACTATAAATCCTTCCATTTTTAATTGATTAAACACTATTGGTGTTTGTACGTTAGACGCTAAAAAAAAATTTCCAATAATATAAAATTAAACTAATTTATCGATTATTTTTCTACCTAAAGCAGCTGATGGATCATTATATGCAGATATAGCACCACAGACAGCGATACGTCCAAATGGATTCATTCGATTTAGTATCCGACTACTAATCTCACCACCAACATTATCAAAATAACAATCAATACCATTTGATGCTACTGATGCTTGGTTTAATTTCATTTTAAAATCTGTATCTTTATAATTGATGAAATGATCGAATTTTAAATCATCAACCAACCATTTACCTTTCATATCAGAACCAGCAATACCAATAACTTTACACCCTTTAATTTTAGCAATTTGTCCAACAATAGAACCAACAGCACCACCAGCACCAGTAATGGCTACAGTTTCACCAGCTTTCGGCCGACATATCTCCAACAATCCAAAATATGCTGTATTTCTATACAATTATTACTTACAATAATTATTTTGGAATTATTTAAAAATTACCCAGGCATCCCTAAAACACCCAAATATAAAGATAGTGGCAATACTGCTGGATCTGGAATGAGCCATGGTGCTAGTGAATTGGTTTTTTGACGAACATTTGCTACCGTATGTAGTCGCCAACCGAAATCACCAACAACATATCGACCAGTTGGATATTTAGGATTTTTACTTTCTAATATTCTAAAAATTGTAATTTTTAATTCGTAATTAATCAAGTATTGATTTTATTTTACATACCTTGCAACTTGTGAACCAATTATTGTTGATCCTAGAGATACTCGGGGGATGTAAGCTCTCATATAAGGATCAACACTAACAAAAACTGCTTCGGTTAGAAATTCTACAATGATTTATTAATTAACTACGATTAAGTGATAATTAATTATGATTTACCTCCATCTTTAATTGGTGGTAATGTTTCTTCGATCAATTTCAAGTCGGTTTCTTTTGGGATTCCTTTGAAATACTTTTCAAGGATGAATTTTTTCGTTTTTATTGTTCCATTTGTTGATAATCGACGTGTAAACATTTTTGTTAGCGACATTTTGTTTATTTTTAAAGTTATATTTAGGTATGTTGGTTTATAGATAATAATATTAATAATAACAATCAACTTGAACTTTGATCCTATAGCATCACATGTATACCGCGTGATTAATGGTAGACGAAAAATTCTAATGGCAACTCCCATTATTTGGCGAGTGATTCGAAAAATACTTTAAGTAAGGATTTGTAGAGGGGCCTCCAGAGAACATTTAAGCAAAATTAGGGCTTTGTAGCTGATTGAGAAATTCGTCAATAAAAGTTTTATTCCGACAATGTCACGATTTGCACTAACTGGTTATACCCGTAAAAGGATTAAGAATGACTAGAAGATTCTCTTAAAATAGTTTTTATTTGTTTTTGTTATGGGAGTACCATAAGAACTTTTCATCTAACATGAATCATCCGGTACATAGACCTTCAACTACAAACAAGTTAGTTTTAGATTGTAGACAATTATAAAAAATGATTTAACGGATTGTTTTATTCATTTCTAAACTTTTACAATAGCTTTCCCTGTATTACCACCTGATAGCATATCGACAAATGCTTCAAACATATTTTCGAAACCTTCAGTTACAGTTTCACGATAGACAAGTTTACCGCCTTTTATCCAATTTTTTAATTGTGAAATACCTTCAAACCAACGATCCATCCATCGGAATACAACAAATCCTTTAATTTTCAGTTGTTTTAAAAGTATCGTGATATTTGGATAACTTCCTAGAATAAAACTAATAATTTTCTAATTTTTAAACATTTTCATTACTTACCTTGAGCTTCTGATAAATTGTTATAATTGGAAATAGTACCACATACGGAAATACGACCAAATTCATTCATACGTTGTAATATTTGTCGACTAATCTCACCACCGACATTATCAAAATAACAATCAACACCATCAGGGGTGGCTTTTTCCAATTTTTTAACAAAATCCGGATGTTTATAATTGACGAAATGATCGAATTTCAATTCATCAATCAACCATTTACCTTTCTCATCTGTATTAGCAATACCAACAACTTTACACCCTTTAATTTTAGCAATTTGGCCAACAATAGAACCGACAGCTCCGGCAGCTGCAGTTACTACAACCGTTTCACCGGATTTCGGTTGACATACCTCCAAAAATCCAAAATATGCCGTATTTCTATTTTATAGAAAATAATAATGATCCATTTTATTTAATTTGTATTTAAATTACCCAGGCATTCCTAACACGCCTAGAGCATATGATAAGGGTAAACCTTCAAAATCGGGAATAATCCAAGGTCCTGGAAATCAATCAGATGATTTACCGTCACTTACAGTATGTGTTCGCCAACCGAAATTGCCCACAACATATTTTCCAATTGGAAATTCATCATTTTTACTTTCTACAATTCTAAAATGAAGAGTTATAAAAATAATATCGGCTGTATTATTTTAAAATTACTTTGCAACTTGTGATCCCAGAAAAGTTGATTTTAGAGGTACTTCTCCAGCATAAATTCTTTGATATGGATCAACGCTCAAAAAAACCGCTTCGGCTAAGAACTCTGTTGAAAACAAATAAATAAAAAAAATTGATATATTTGAGTTTTGCAATTACCTCCGTTTTTGAGTGGTGGTAATTCTTCTTCAATTAATTTCAAATCAGTTCGTTTCGGTTGACCATCGAAGGGTTTTTCTAAAATAAATCTCTTCGATTTCACCATATTTTTGCTTGATTACTTTGATTAAATTATTATATTTATAATTTGTAATCACTAAATAGAATGATGCAGCGGATAGCGGAATTATAAATAGGTACAACACAGATAAGATAAAATAGATAAATACATAGACAAGTATAGATTTCCCAGATATATAGATCCCCAACTACTATATGGATTTTAATTTTTAATCCACGGAGGGGGGCTTGATCGTAAGTAAAATGCATAGATGTAGTAATTGTATGTAGGTACCTATCTATGTACATAGGTACATACAATTACTAGATCTATGTATGCATTTTACTTACGATCAAGCCCCCCTCCGTGGATTAAAAATTAAAATCAGTGTAGTAGTTAGGGGTCTATTTCAAAAAATTGAAGCAGAACATGTAATTACAACTAATTTTCTATCGGTTTATATTATTTGTTATTATTATAGTAAATTATGCATTTTTATCAACAATAATAAATTGTACTAATATTTTAACATTTTTCGGAATCACAATTCTATAGATAATAAAAAAATCTCTAAAGGCAGCAAGTACCTTATATAGCGAATTTTTTTATGTATCTACATACTGAAATATTAATTACAAAACATTCTTATGATACTGACAATTAATATATTTTATTAACATTGAATCAACTAATAAATTCATTTCCCCGATGTTATTTTAATATTTATGATTTTTATTGAAAAATACTTTTAATCCACAAACAATAAGAAACACTAAAAAAAAAATAATAATGAAGTTTGTTGTTTGTCTAATACGTCTAATCAAGGCCTGCTTGATTTTTTCAAGCGAAATTCTCTAGCAGGCCTTGCGTCTAATATTAACTGTCAAAATGAGTTGCCCCCCCCCCCACGATATTCAATTTTTTTTTCTAATATCAATTGTCAGAACATATAGCCACCTGAGATAATCGATTTTACTGCTTATACTCAAAAAAGAGATTTTTGCATTTTTCTTGCGAACCAACGAACCGATTTTGATGATTTTTTTTCTGGGTCATAGAGGATCGACGGCTCTACTGTTATTTTAATTTTCATCAAAATCTAAGCAAATTTAATATTGAAAATGATTTTTTTTAACATTTCTTCAGCTCTTATTCCAAAAGTGTTGGCCCTACCAGTCTGGCCAACGAACTCATCCAAGCTATCACAAAGACCGATTTTTGTACCAAGTTTCATTAAGATTGGTGTATTTTTACGGCAGTTATCGTGGATATACATATATAAATATATATATATATATAAATATATATATATATATAAATATATATATATATATATATATATATATATATATATATATATATAAAAATTTTAACGAACGGTGGATATGGGTTCCTGAGGTTCCAAAACGAACTTCTGTGCAAAAATTTTTCGGAAATTCAAAAGTGAGGATCTCGTCATTAGCTAATTTTTTTTAAAAAAATTCGCTAAAAAGATATTACTAAAATTTTGTAAAATTGATTTTAGAAAAAAACTTATTAGAAACAAATTGTAGATAATTTAATTATTAATAACATTACTCTCTTCAACAATTTTGATAAAGTTAATAGTTTTAAAAATATATGATAAATAATGATTCAGGACGCAGAGAGACCGATGCAGCGTATGAGTTAGAGAGAGACGTCGATACTCAAAAGCCCCTTTACATTATCCAATTTTTATATTCAATATTTGTATAAGATTTTTCTATACGAATTCATATCCAATCCTATAGATATAAAAGGGTGCTATTCAGAAACATTTTAGTTAGTAGCTGTTTAATCATTACTAAGGAGTTACTAGTTTAGTCGCGATTTAGTAGCGATCAAAGTATGACTATCCTAAACGTATTCAGAAACGATTATTTTTCTTAATCTAACTTTAGTTGCTGAGTAGTTGGAACACGGCATTGCCAGCTTAAACAACGAATAAAGGGATTGTTCTCCAAAAAAAAATAAAATGTATATGCCTTTATAGATGTATAAAAATAAGCATGTAGAGTAAATATTACTAAGAACAATTAGATTTTTCGCTTGATTCTTAATGATAGCCTAAAAATAAAGTACATATAATTTGCATTTGGCAGCATCGTAAATTAATATGTATCAAGGTAGGTATATCTGACAACGTTTGAAATTTGAATGTGACAATATTAGCGTGAATTACGTACTTGTTTTGTTATTGAATATTCAATTGAGAAACTTTTCTATATGTGCCTAATAGGTATATTTAATTGTTTGAGTTGTGCAGTTGTGTTTTTACCCTAAAAAACTGCTCTAGTGTTATATAAGAACTGGAGAAGAAATAACTTTTTGTTTTTACAATTTTTTCAACATATACTGGTAGAATATGACTAAAAAAAATCTCCAAAGGCAGCAAGTACCTTATATAGCGAATTTTTTTTATGTATCTACATGCTGAAATATTATTAATTCACAAACGATAAGAAACACTAATAAAATTTCACTCGTTTAAATTTTTTTGTTTGTCTACATAGATCTAGTATGCTAATATTAACATACTAGATACTAGATCTATGTTTGTCTAATATTAACTGTCAAAATTACTTGCTATCTGCGATTTTCAATTTTTTTTTAATATCAATTGTCAAAACACATAGCCACCTGAGTTATTCGATTTTATTGCTTATACTCAAAAAAGAGATTTTTGGATTTTTCATGCGAACCAACGAACCGATTTTGATGATTTTTTTTCTGGGTCATAGAGAATGGTCGGCTCTACTGTTATTTTAATTTTCATCAAAATCTAAGCAAATGTAATATTGAAAATGATTTTTGTTAACATTTCTTCAGCTCTTATTCCAAAAGTGTTGGCCCTACCAGTCTGGCCAACGAACTCATCCAAGCTATCCCAAAGACCGATTTTTGTACCAAGTTTCATTAAGATTGGACTATTTTTACGGCAGTTATCGTTCGTATACATATATAAATATATGTATATATAAATCCAGTGGAACTTCCCTATAACGCAAGCGCTAAATCCGTAAAAAATTTCGTTATATAGAAATTTCGTTATACAGGAAATTTGTTCCTATAGTGTCAAGTGTCAAAGCAAGCAACGTTTAATTGCATTTTTTTTATTTGAATACATATACATAATTAAAAACGTGTGTAAGTGCATTCATAGTATCTTATATGCATTTTATGTTGGTACATATACAATATGTATTTACAATTTATTGGATAAATAATTTGTAATTTTTGTTTGAGCGGTTTTTTATTCTCATAAAAATCTTCGCATTTTCTCAGAAATTCAAAAATATTTTCCGGAACTCCTTAGTTTAGTTTATGGTCGGGATTTATTACCTACGTCCGGCATAATTACGGAAAAACCCGCCCTCATACTGTGGGGAAAACCTTCTTACCAATATCCATTTAAAGAGTGATGTTCTTGGAATAATTCGTTATAGAGAGAGCTTACTTCGTTTTAGAGGATGTTTTTAACATGGTATTTGGATTCAAGGTACAATGTCTTATACAAAATTCGTTATACAGACATTCGCTATAGGGAAGTTCCACTGTATATATATATATATATATATACAGGGTGTCCCAGGGGTACGTGCAAGCTCCATAATTCCGTTGCTAGAAGACATATCGGCTTGCGGTTTTTTTCTTACAGTATCCATGGACATTCAGTACAACTTAAAATTATTTTTGTTCTTTTAACTACCCCCTTATAGGGGGTAGTGCACCCTACTCTCTTATTTTAAATAGAACGGTATATTTTTTATTACATTTTTGAATTCTTTGATGAAATCGAAGGAGACTTTGATAACATGACCCATGGTCTAGTGCTGAAAGTTTTTCAGATATTTTGCCTTTTCATGAAATTTTAAAATTTGCAGTGTTTGATTGAAAAATTCATATTTTTGAAGCTATAGCATTTAAAATGTTGAAACTTCAAATTTATGTTGTACAAATAATGTACTTTTTATGAATTTAAACAGAATTCAATTATCTGTCACTGTTTAGCTAAAATAAATTTTTCTTTCAGACAATTTTCAAACTCTAATATCTTGCTTATTTCAAATGGAACATCATATTTTTCTTTATATGGTAGGATAGAGAATAAAAATATGCATCAAACTGTATTAACATTCCCTATACCTATCTTTGATAATTTTTCAGTTATTCAGAATTTTCAATTTCGTTCAATCACCTTCCTTGAAGCAAAATGTAATACTTCTAGTCGCCTATGCCAAAATAATTCAACTATAATAAAATGCATAGAAGGCTTAGCAAAATGACAAAATATCACAAATGACGGTTAATATTGAATATTTTACCTGTATTTTTACAACTTTAGAACATCCTACATACACAAAAAGCAAATGAAATAAATATTACTTTTATTAATTATCAATTTCTTCCATTTTATTTCATTGAGATAGTCCAAATTTAATTAAATAATTTCATCTTAATTGTGACAATTGAATTGGAGGTTGTTTTGCAAAGCCTTCTATGTTTTACATTTTATTTCAGGAAAGAAAATTAGACGAAATTGAAAATTCTGAATAACTGAAAAATTATCAAAGATAGGTATAGGAAATGTTAATACAGTTAGATCCAGAATTTTTTTCTCTATCCAACCATATAAAGAAAAATATGGAGTTCCATTGAAAATAAGCAAGTTATTATAGTTTGAAAATTGCCTGAAAGAAAAATTTATTTCAGCCAAACGCTGAAAGATAATTAAATGCTCTACAGTTTGATAGAAAGTAAGTTATTTGTGTTATTAGAATTGTAAATTTCAAACTTTTAACTGCAATAGTTTCTATGTTATGAATTTTTTATTTAAACACTGCAAAATTAAAAATTTCATGAAAAGTCAAAATATCTGAAAAACCTTCATCGATAAGCCATAGGTCATATTATCAAAGTCCCCTTCGATTTCATCAAAGAATCTAAAAATGTAATAAAAAATATACCATTCCATTTAAAATAAGAGAGTAGGGTGCACTACCCCCTATAAGATGGGGAGGTAGAATAACGAAAATAATTTTAAGTTGTACAGAATGTCCATGGATACTGTAAGAAAAAAATCGCAAGTCGATATGTCTTCTAGCAACGGAATTATGGAGCTTGCACGTACCCCTGGGGCACCCTGTATATATATAAAAAATTTAACGAACGGTGGATATGGGTTCCTGAGGTCCCAAAACGAACTTCTGTGCAAAAATTTTTCGGAAATTCAAAAGTGAGGATCTCGTCATTAGCTAATTTTTTTTAAAAAAAATTCGCTAATAAGCCCTAAAGTGAGAATGACTACAAAATTATTGGAAATAAATAAAATATGTGCCTCTTCTTTACCATGATGCTACACAGAAGATATATCAAATAACTACTGATGTTAATAAGGTTGTTTCCCACATAAAGATAATTCAAACAAATAAATATGCATACAATTACATACTTTCCTCTTTTATTTAATACATTTTTATTGAATTTTTCCGAAAGAAAATGATTATAAAGAAATTTTTCATAACATAACCTCTTATAAATAAAATAGAATATGCTTTCAAACAATATCAAATCAATCCTTATTTTTATTTTATAATTTTTGCGATACCGGTTTCGAACTTATTTAGGCCCGGTACACACATACCTGTTTTTAAGCAGCGGCGCCGCTGCGTGCACAGAAATGCGGTTGAAGATACATTGCATCAAATGAGAAACTACACACATCGCTCCGTGCACGCATCTTTGCCGCACGTTCACTTTGCGGTCGTTTTGCGCCGCATCTCCCTAGAGCACCGCTGCGGCACCGCACACGCATTTGCAGTCTTCTATTACCTTGTTGTCTATCTAGCAGTCTCATCCAGGTATCTTGAGACTTAATTTTATCACTCATTTTCGCAGCAAGATCGTCAAATGATTCCACACTCATTCTAAAATAATTGAAAAACTTATCTCAATTTTCACGTAGATCTGCAAAACTTGTATAAAATTGACCTCTAGTAAGTCTCAAATCCGTAAATGGATGTACATACCCAAAAACGTCTTTTACGTTTTAAAGTGTATTTTTTATAAATAAAATAAGTAAAAATCACTCTCTTCCGCCAATAAGCCTCCATTCTTAAATATTTTATCAACATACTAACGTGATTTAGTTATAAATTGTTTCGTACAAATAGCGGTGCCGCATCTAGTAAGAACATGTGTGTAGAGTTTGCCAAAAGATATACCGTGTTTATGACACTCTTCCGGTATTTAACTTTTACAAATTTTTATGAGGGTCTAACCACAAACGATGCATTTACAGCCTTTGATAAACTCACCCAAACACGTGCTCTCAATGCCGCTCCAGGTCCTCATTCAGTTTTATATTTAGGGCTGACGTTGAAATTAGTTGCTTTTCTTGGATGCTAGTCAGATAGATAACTAAGCATGTTATTAGGTATTTCTCAGAGCCTCAAATAGATATATTCATACGAAATTTAAAGAAATGTGCATACATTTGTTATTTAAACGTGTCAAATATAACTAATTTCTACAATACGGCCTTGCTTAGAGAGAACGGTTTTTGGATATCGAAAAGACCTGTTTGTGTTATTTATTGGGGGAGAGAAATGACGGTCTGCGGTTACATTCTCATAAAAATTTGTGAAAGTTAAATACCGAAAGATGTCATAAACGCGGTATATCTTCTGCCATACTATACTCGAATGGATACGTGCACGCAGCGGCGCCGCTGCTTAAAAACACGTATGTGTGCACCGGGCCTTACAGTTCATCTTCAGTCGCTCGTCAATTGCAAGCCCGTAAGCTGAACAACTTATAAAAGCGAATATTTCGCAATTTTTGAAATTTTTTTAAAGAATATAACCAAACAACAATCAAATTTAACATAAATTACAATAATTTCACAATTACTTATATCGATGATCATCTAGTCAATAGATTAACACAATTAACATTAGCTTGATAACAAGTTGAACGATACAGACACATGTATTGTATTGTTTTTCAAGTTAAATATTTATAATTATATTATATATATTATATTATATATATTATAATTATATAATATAATAGATTAACACAATTAACATTAGCTTGATAACAAGTTGAACGATACAGACACATGTATTGTATTGTTTTTCAGGTTAAATATTTATAACAATACAATACATGTGTCTGTATCGTTCAACTTGTTATCAAGCTAATGTTAATTGTGTTAATCTATTGACTAGATGATATCATCGATATAAGTAATTGTGAAATTATTGTAGTTTATGTTAAATTTGATTGTTGTTTGGTTGTATTCTTTTTAAAAAATTTCAAAAATAGCGAAATATTCGCTTTTATAAGTTGTTCAGCTTACGGGCTTGCAATTGACGAGCGACTGAAGATGAACTGTAAATAAGTTCGAAACCGGTATCGCAAAAATTATGAAATAAAAATAAGGATTGATTTGATATTGTTTGAAAGCATATTCTATTTTATTTATTACAATTCCTTATTGTCTACAAAGTTTAAATATAACCTCTTATAATAATTTGCTACTAAAGTTAGTCAACTCTTAAACTACCCATTTAGTCGCGACTAAATTTCACGGTCACGTGATCTAAAGTTAGTCAGTGATTAAAATGCGACTAAAATTTAGTTGCGTCTAAAATGGTTTCTGAATACACAAATGTCAAATTTTTATTTAGTCAATGCTTAATATGGCTTAACCATGAGTTAGTTGCGATTAAAAATGAACTGTTAACCAATAGTTTGACATTTGAGCTTATGTATATAGATATACAGCAAATGTATCAGAAACTGTCGTACGTTCACAGTAAAGTTTCCATAGCAAAAAAGTATCCGTTATTAATTTTAAATTTATTGAAACACTGTCGCTTAAAAATAGGAAATTTGACATATTTTGAGAATTTTGACAACTTTTCCTGTTTAACAACAATGTTTAGACAACTATAGCCAACTTGATGTATCTAAATACACATGCAATTGTATCAATAATTGAAAAAAATTAAATATCTCCATTATTTTTTAAAATAAAACCATAATTGTATATATTTTTGAAATCAGAAAAAAATAAGCTTCTTGATTATCTAATTTTCAAATATAGTTTGTATTTAAAAAAATACAACTTTATATTATAACTCTTAAATTATTAAGATGATCAAAAAACAAAACACACCATTGAATTACACTTTAAAAAGTGCCTGTAGAAGGTACTACTAGTTTTCTTGTATTAATAATAGTACTCAAGATATAAGCGATTGCTGAAATGACAAAATATTCACTTTTTGCTTATTACTCGAAAACAAAAGAAGATAGCCCATTTTTGTTTTCACCATTGAGCAAGTCGGAAAAAAGTAGATCGGTGTTGTGTCATTAGTTTTTTTCTATGTCTTCTGGTTACCGAGATAGCCCATAGTTGCATCGAATTTGGTCCACCCTGTACATATGTACATACAGTATACTTCATAACAATACGAACATAGGAGAAACTTTGGCCACGCCTATTTAAACTACTTACATATTAGTTAGAATGAGACAGAGATCTATGGGTGTTTTAGATGAAAAAATATGGTGGTATAATTTCCGCCCTCCCTTAGTGCTTTGACCAAACAAAACAATTTCTTTCGTACGAAAGAGCCTTGAAAACTTTCAATTCTAACAGATAAGAATAAACAGATGGTCAAAGGAATTTGACATCTCATTCTATTATTCATGGAACATCTGTTTAAACAAAGAAGGGACTATCCTCAGGACATTATTCTTTCACACAACAAATTCCACATTTATAAATTGCCAATTTCCAATTATATTACCCTTTAAATGCCTCATATTACTCTTACCTATTAAATATTTTGTTGAAAGTGTTGTAAAACTACCCTATTGTTCAAAATGTAGTTTTTTGCCATCCTGTCTCCAGGTAAATAACAAGTGCTGTTTCTGTTGTACCCTTGTTATCTACCGTTATTATTTAATTAAAATGGAAGTATTTGTTAAAGACAATATTGGCTATGATTAAAAACAATTCTTTCATAATTTATTTATTTATTTAACTTATAATTTTATTATTGTTTGTAAATATTAGATGAACATTTTTATATCATTATTACTTTTTGTCATTTTTTTTCTTTTTTCAATTAATTAATTTACCTATTGTATTTGTAAAATTAATAAATAATTCTTCTATCGATAAATTTAGCTGATTAGGGTGGGTTGCACCATTCATTGTCAAATATTTGACACAGTGTCAAATATTTGACAACGTATTAAATTGACTTTTCTATTGCATCATAGTAATTTGACACTGTGTTAATTTAATATGCTGTTAAATTCGATTGGCGTTGTTAAATCCGCTGTCAAATCGTTGCACCAACAGAAAATGAGACAAATTCTGATGTCAAACGTGTTGTCAAACGTGTTGTCAAATTAACAGTGCCTCGAGGTTCAATTAAATTTTGACAACGGCTTCAATTTATGTGTTTTGGTACAATTTTTGCATTTGTCTAGAAGAATTGTTTACTATAATTGGTGATTTTGCATCGTTTACTAATTTTTTTTAAATTATTGCTGTGTTTTTTTGTCGTAAAAGGGGGATTGTCTCTAAATAAATATGTTGTATGATCCTTTTGTGAGTTTGGAATATGAGTCGGAAGCAGAATAGCAGATACCACGCCCTAGAAGGATTTTAAATCGCGAAAATATTTTCGATAAATATAGTGACGAGACATTTAAACAAAGATATCAAAGAAATTACCCCTTATCAGCTATTTTGCAGATATTAACTACATTGAGATTTTATGCATAATATTTAATAACAATATTTTCTCTTAACCCAAAAAGTTTCTACCATGTTCTTTTTTTTCATTTTTAAAACGTAAACACAACTATAAGATACAAATACGATGAACAAACCTGTGGAGTTGATCAAGTTTGCCGGTATAACAAAATTTCAAATAATTTGAGGTTAGGGTCTCCGCAATGCAACCAACATAAGCCCTAGTTTCTCTTAAAAATCACTGGACTCTCTGTCAAATTTGTCTAACAGTGCTGTTAGTTAACAGCGCTGTTAAATATGAAGGCTAGAAATGGTGCAACGCAAAAAAATTTACGATGTTGTTAAATTTTAACATAATGTCAACTGACATCGGATTTGACAACGCTTGGTGCAACCCACCCTTATTGTACCTTTATGAGAACGCATTGTAAACAGAGAAAAGAGATTTGAAAATAAAAATGCTTGAAAAATTATCTAATCCATTCTAATGAAAATCATGTTACTCATTACTCTTATTAATTAGTAACAATTTGTCAACATTAAATATTTCTTTATTTGTCTAACTTAATAATTCAATTAGAACCTTTTTTTTTTAATACATCAATGTAGTTCAACTTATTTCATGTTTGTTTTAGTTGATTGACTTACTCGAATTAATGCTATAATTACCAATTAATCGAATAATGATTGTTGTGTGAAAGAATAATGTCCTGAGGATAGTCCCTTCTTTGTTTAAACAGATGTTCCATGAATAATAGAATGAGATGTCAAATTCCTTTGACCATCTGTTTATTCTTATCTGTTAGAATTGAAAGTTTTCAAGGCTCTTTCGTACGAAAGAAATTGTTTTGTTTGGTCAAAGCACTAAGGGAGGGCGGAAATTATACCACCATATTTTTTCATCTAAAACACCCATAGATCTCTGTCTCATTCTAACTAATATGTAAGTAGTTTAAATAGGCGTGGCCGATGTTTCTCCTATGTTCGTATTTTTATGAAGTATACTGTATATGGATTGCGCTTTCCCTACTTTCGCCTATAGCACCTAGCGTGCCAACCATTTAGGCAACACATAAAACATCCCATGCGTATAAATTGACAGTTTTATGTAAATTTACAGAAATAATAGTATATTATATAGTCTATCAATTTTTCTAAGAGAATGACTAAAGTAATAAAATAAAGTCAAGTATATTCAACAATGAATGTTCAATTGCAAGTAGCAAGTAGTAAGAATCCCTTGTAAACACTCGTCTTTACCGGCTTTGTTTGATAACTAACCAGATGGTGAAATTGTCGGTCCATTTTTTGATTTATTATTTTATGAGGTGCTATTTGCAATTGAACACTCATTGTTGAATATACTTGACTTTATTTTATTACTTTAGTCATTCTCTTAGAAAAATCGACAGACTATACAACGAGTCTATGTATAATGAATCCTATTATTACCGAGAATGAAGTTTTATTTTCCATAGTCTTTTTTCAATTCCTATGTCTAATAAAAATGTTTCTTATGAATTAAATACAATTAATTATATTGCTCATTGCTCATGTCAATAAATTTTCTAAACACTTAATAGATAAACTCTTTCATAAATTTAAATCTAAATTTCTTTTAAATTCAATCTCCAGCTTACAAATAATTTCACAACCAAAAAATAATTTTAAATCTATTCCATATTTAGGTCCTATTTCTTTATTTATAAAAAAAGTTCTAAATTCTTATAATATTAATATTGTTTTTAACACATCAACTAATATAAAAATGTTAACATCAAATAAAGATATAATACCAATTTTTGAAAAAAGTGGAGTATACAAATTAAATTGCAATTGTGGAATGTTTTATATAGGTAAAATCATAAGAAATTTTAATATTCGCAAAAAAAACGTTTAAAATGTATAACAAAATTAACTTTAGATAAATCTAATTTTGCAAAACATGTTGTTTCATACAATCACAATTTTTATAATATATCTACATTAAACATCCAAAAAAATTATTTTGATTTAGATATCGTTCAACAGTTCTATATTTCACTATATAAAAAATCGTATCAAGATCGTATCATTAATGAAATGACACATTTTAATTTCAAATTTTTTCAAAATTTAAAAATCGACAAATTATTTTTTTAAAAAAATTCTCTTACTTTTTAATTTTTTATATTATTTATTAGTTTATGAAATTATATAGCTATATTTAATTAACAATTTGGTAAGAATACAATTTTAAAAAAAATATTCATAATATTAATTACTCTTAAAATAAAAAAAAAAAGATTTGATGATGGGTAGGTATTTACCCGAAATATATGTAATCCAAGATTTTTATAAAAAAATAAAATTTATGGGATTTTGACTTAGAGTAATTCAATTAATTATCAGAATTATTTTCGATCAAATTAATCTCATCAATGAGTTGAGAACATTTATTGTTTCGTAGCACTCTATGATTGAAAAATGATTTTGAAATTTTCACCTATAAATTATTAATTTGCAAAATAAGTCTTATATTTCTGAGAATAACTCTAACAAACCATATATATTTGTAATCAGAAAAGAATTGCACTTTAATGGACTAAAAATTTAAGTATGCTTTCATTTTTTTAAAAAAAAAACAACAAGTTTGCATTATATCTCAAGAACGCTCTAACTTATTTAAAATTGAAACAGATAGATAAAATCTGCATCAAAAACTGTGTTAAAAACAATCAGAAAAAGTTTTATTCTTTTGATTACGAGGTATAGATCGCTTTCCAAATATGTAGTAAAAAACTGAGAAAATTTGAATAACTCAAAAACAAAAGAAGTTAGCAAAAATCTAATTACACCATACGATTAGCCTTGAAAAATAGCATAAGAATGTACTGTCAATTATTTTGTACTATTATTGCCTATAGTAGATATCCTTAAATAGCATCGAAAACGAGACACCCTGTACATAGAATATATATAAAACAATATGTAAATATTAAAAATAAGATCTTCTTATTGTTTTATTAATTTATCAAATTAGAAAAAACGTTTTTACTTAATTACAAAAGCTTTTTTTATTAGATGTTCAAACTTTTACAATAGCTTTCCCGGTATTACCACCTGACAACATATCGATAAATGCTTCAAAAATATTTTCGAAACCTTCAGTTACAGTTTCACGATAGACAAGTTTACCGTTTTTCATCCAAATTTTCAATTGTGAAATACCTTCAAACCAACGATCTAACCATCGACGTGCAAGAAATCCTTCAATTTTCAGTTGTTTTAAAATTATCGTGATATTTGGATAACTTCCTACAATAAAACTAATAATTTTCTAATTTTTAAACATTTTAATTAGTTACCTTTAGCTTCTAATAAATTGTTATAATCGGAAATAGTACCACATGCGGCAATACGACCAAATTCATTCATACGTTGTAATATTTGTCGACTAATCTCACCACCGACATTATCAAAATAACAGTCAACACCATCAGGTGTAGCTTCTTTCAATTTTTTAACAAAATCCGGATGTTTATAATTGACGAAATGATCGAATTTCAATTCATCAATCAACCATTTACCTTTCTCATCTGTACCAGCAATACCAATAACTTTACATCCTTTAATTTTAGCAATTTGACCAACAATAGAACCAACAGCTCCAGCAGCTGCAGTTACTACAACCGTTTCACCGGGTTTCGGTTGACATACCTCCAAAAATCCAAAATATGCCGTATTTCTATTTTTTAGAAAATATTAATAGGTAATTGATTTTAATTGAATTGTAAATAAATTACCCAGGCATTCCTAACACGCCTAGAGCATACGATAAGGGTAAACCTTCAAAATCGGGAATAATCCAAGGTCCTGGAAATCCATCAGATGATTTACCGTCACTTACAGTATGTGTTCGCCAACCGAAATGGCCCACAACATATTTTCCAATTGGAAATTCATCATTTTCACTTTCTACAATTCTAAAATGAAGAGTTATAAAAATAATATCGGCTGTATTTTAAAATTACTTTGCAACTTGTGATCCCAGAAAAGTTGATTTTAGAGGTATCTCTCCAGCATAAATTCTTTGATATGGATCAACGCTCAAAAAAACCGCTTCGGCTAAGAACTCTGTTGAAAACAAATAAATAAAAAAAATCTGGAATGGGATTGACCTTGCAGGCCATGCCTGAAACTTCCCGCTAAGTTTTTAAAGCTCCAAAATTATTGTGATGAGTTCAAATTTGATTGGTTAAGGAATTTTGAGGTTATGTTGAAAAAACGCTTTTTCAAAAACTTTTGACAACGATATCTCGCAAACAAATCAGCGGATTTTGACGAGCTTTGCGGCATTCGACGCAGTTTTTAAAGCTCTAAAATTATTGTGAGGTATACAATTTTGATTGGCTGAGTAATTTTGAAATTATGTTAAAAAATCGTTTTTTTCGAAATCTATCGACAACGATATCTCGCGAACAAATCAACGGATTTTGACGAGCTTTGCGGCACTCGACGCAGTTTCTTAAGCCCTCAAATTATTGTGAGAGGTACAAATTTGATTGGTGAAGTAATTTTGAGGTTATATTGAAAAAACACTTTTTTCGATATTTTTCGACAACGATAACTCGTGATCGAATCTACCGATTTTGATCGTTCAAATGGCATTCGACGTCATTAGTTAAGGTTAAGAGCTGATTAGATTATGGAATTGATCGGTACAGCAGATCAATAGTTGTTTTGAAAAAACATGATTTAAACAAAAGAAATTTTTCGGTTTTTTTGGAATTTCTCAAAATCTATTGGGCCGAATCGGTTCAAACTTACACGAAATCTAAGTTTGGTGGAACCCTTTCGAATGCCGTTAAGAGCGTTTCAATACGTCAATCCGTTCAAAAGTTATGAGCTGCTTACATAGTCTTCCCATACACACACACATACAGCCATACAGACACCCTCGCAAAAATAGTCAAAATAGCTTCCTAGGGCCCTAAAACGTCGAGATCTGCTAAAAATTTAATTTTCGAAAGTCGGGGTAAAACCAATAACTTCCCGAAATTTTGAAAATTTTTAATTTTCTTAGCGGGAAGTTAAAAAAAATTGATGTATTTGATGTTTGCAATTACCACCGTTTTTGAGTGGTGGTAATTCTTCTTCAATTAATTTCAAATCAGTTCGTTTCGGTTGACCATCGAAGGGTTTTTCTAAAATAAATCTCTTCGATTTCACCATATTTTTTCTTGATTACTTTGATTATATGTATTATTTTATTATATTTATAATGTTTAATCACTAAATAGAATGATGCAACGGACAGCGGAATTATAAATACAATACAGATAAGACAAAATAGATAAATACATAGACAAGTATACACCTCCTAGATAAATAGATCCCCAATATAGATAGATCCCCAACTACTATACTGATTTTAGTCCATGGTAGGAAGCTTGATCGTAAGTAAAATGCAGATCTAGTAATTATATGTACCGGGTGCATAGATCTAGTATGTTAATATGGATTGCGCTTTCCCTAGTTTCGCCTATAGCGCCTAACGTGTCAACCGTTTAGGCAACACGTTAAATTTCCCATGGCAAAAAAATGAAGGTTTCTTGTAACTTGATAAAAATAAAATTTATTTAAAATTAATTAAATGATGTCTAATTATTTTAATTGCAATTTCTTCAACAAAAATAGAACTTTATTTTCATAAATAACTGTTTATTGGTTTTTAAACATGACAACTTCATTATATTCATGTCGTATCCAATTATCAATTTCATTTTTTTCTTATTACAGTGATAGTGAAATAATATTTCATAATTATATTAATAATTTGTAAATAATGATTAAATAAAGGATCTTGAAATTGGATATGACTTTGTAATTGTGGAAACAATTTTATTAATGGTTGTAATATTGGTTGTCTACTTATGTTTGCCTCAGAATTCCGGGACAAGGCGCAATCCATATATACATACTAGATCTATGACCGGGTGCAAACTAAAATAACAATAAAGCAAAAGCATCAAGTACACGTGGCTAGTTTACAAGCTGGCTCCACTAGCTCGCTCAAAAGCCGGCGAGTGGCGTGTAAAGTCGCCGGCAGTTCAACTTTTTCCAGAGTGTTTTTACAAGCAGCTAATGGAGCGATTGCATCAAGTACACTGAACGAGTTTACGAGCTGCTTGTGAAAAAGCTGGCTTGTAGCTTGTGAACTCGCCCCATGTACTTGAGCCTTAATGGACTAAAAATTTAAGTATGCTTTCATTTAAAAAAAAAAAACAACACAAGTTTGTATTACATCTCAAGAACGCTGTAACTTGGTTAAAATTGAAACAGATAGATAAAATCTGCATCAAAAACTGTATTAAAAGCAATCAGAAAAAGTTTTATTCTTTTGAAAGATTACGAGATATATAGATCGCTTTCCAAATAGTAAATAAAAAAATCTCCAAAGGCAGCAAGTACCTTATATAGCGAATTTTTTTATGTATCTACATACTGAAATATTAATTGCAAAACATTCTTATGATACTGACAATTAATATATTTTAATAACATTGAATCAACTAATAAATTCATTTCCCGATGTTATTTTAATATTTCTGATTTTTATTGAAAAATACTTTTAATCCACAAACAATAAGAAACACTAAAAAAAAAATAATAATGAAGTTTGTTGTTTGTCTAATACGTCTAATCAAGGCCTGCTTGATTTTTTCAAGCGAAATTCTCTAGCAGGCCTTGCGTCTAATATTAACTGTCAAAATTAGTTGCCCCCCCCCGCGATATTCAATTTTTTTTCTAATATCAATAGTCAGAGAACATATAGCCACCTGAGATAATCGATTTTACTGCTTATACTCAAAAAAGAGATTTTTGCATTTTTCTTGCGAACCAACGAACCGATTTTGATGATTTTTTTTCTGGGTCATAGAGAATGGTCGGCTCTACTGTTATTTTAATTTTCATCAAAATCTAAGCAAATGTAATATTGAAAATGATTTTTTTTAACATTTCTTCAGCTCTTATTCCAAAAGTGTTGGCCCTACAAGTCTGGCCAACGAACTCATTCAAGCTATCACAAAGACCGATTTTTGTACCAAGTTTCATTCAGATTGGACTATTTTTACGGCAGTTATCGTGGGTATACATATATATATATATAAATATATATATATATATATATATAAATATATATATATATATATATATATATATATAAATATATATATATATAAATATATATATATATATATATATAAAAATTTTAACGAACGGTGGATATGGGTTCCTTAGGTCCCAAAACGAACTTCTGTGCAAAAATTTTTCGGAAATTCAAAAGTGAGGATCTCGTCATTAGCTAATTTTTTTAAAAAAAATTCGCTAAAAATTGAGAAAATTTGAATAACTCAAAAACAAAAGAAGTTAGCAAAAATTTAATTACACCATCCGATTAGCCTTGAAAAAGTAGCACGAGAATGTGTTATCAATTATTTTGTACTATTATTGCCTATAGGAGATATCCTTAAATACCATCGAAAACGAGACACCTTGTACATAGAACATAAAACAATATGTAAATATTAAAAATAATATCTTCTTATTGTTTTATTGATTTATCAGATTAGCAAAAACGTTTTTACTTAATTACATAAGCTGTATTGTAAAAAGTTGTAGTCCTCCCCATTAACAAAGATATGTTCAATCGTTTTGGATTGTGGATAATTGTAAAAAATGATTTAACGATATTTTTTTTATTAAATTTTCAAACTTTTACAATAGCCTTCCCGGTATTACCACCTGACAACATATCGATAAATGCTTCAAACATATTTTCGAAACCTTCAGTTACAGTTTCACGATAGACAAGTTTACCGTCTTTTATCCAAATTTTCAATTGTGAAATACCTTCAAACCAACGATCCAACCATCGACGTACAAGAAATCCTTCAATTTTCAATTGTTTCCTAATTATCGTGAAATTTGGATAAACTCCTACAATAAAACTAATAATTTTCTAATTTTTAAACATTTCAATTACTTACCTTGAGCTTCTATTAAATTGTTATAATCAGAAATACTACCACATACAGAAATACGACCATATTCATTCATACGTTGCAATACTTGTCGACTAATCTCACCACCAACATTATCAAAATAACAATCAACACCATCACGGGTGGTTTCTTCCAATTTTTTAACAAAATCCGGGTGTTTATAATTAATAAAATGATCGAATTTCAATTCACCAGTTAACCATTTACCTTTCTCATCTGTACCAGCAATACCAATAACTTTACACCCTTTAATTTTAGCAATTTGGCCAACAATAGAACCGACAGCTCCGGCAGCTGCAGTTACTACAACCGTTTCACCGGATTTCGGTTGACATACCTCCAAAAATCCAAAATATGCCGTATTTCTATTTTTTAGAAAATATTAATAGGTAATTGATTTTAATTGAATTGTAAATAAATTACCCAGGCATTCCTAACACGCCTAGAGCATACGATAAGGGTAAACCTTCAAAATCGGGAATAATCCAAGGTCCTGGAAATCCATCAGATGATTTACCGTCACTTACAGTATGTGTTCGCCAACCGAAATGGCCCACAACGTATTTTCCAATTGGAAATTCATCATTTTTACTTTCTACAATTCTAAAATGAAGAGTTATAAAAATAATACCGGCCATATTTTAAAATTACTTTGCAACTTGTGATCCTAGGAAAGTTGATTGTAGAGGTATCTCTTCGGCACGAATTCTTTGATATGGATCAACGCTCAAAAAAACCGCTTCGGCTAAGAACTCTGTTCAAAACAAATAAATAAAAAAATTGATGTATTTGATTTTTGCAATTACCTCCGTTTTTGAGTGGTGGTAATTCTTCTTCAATTAATTTCAAATCAGTTCGTTTCGGTTGACCATCGAAACGTTTTTCTAAAATAAATCTCTTCGATTTCACCATATTGTTGTTTGATTGCTTTGACTAAATCTTTATAATTTTTATCATTAAATAGAATGATGCAGCGGAATTATACAATCTTATCAATGTGATAATTTTAATATTATAATATTTCCAACAATTTTCATTGCAAAAGGAAAATAAGGACAATGTTATTTGACATTTATTCACAAGTTTTGTTTACTGTTAATGAGAATAATTTTTATCGATTTTCAAATTTCTACAGGAAAATAAACAATTTTTTCTCTACCAACAATGCTAAAAAGGTGATAAAAGAATTTTTGTGCCTCTGTCCGGAATTACTAACTTTCCATACCAGAAAATCGTCCGGAAACTGGCTCATTACATCACTAGACCGGAAAATTTTCTAGTGATTTTTGATGTTCTTCGGTTGGCGATTTTATCATTTTGACAACTCTGTCAAATATTTTTGAATTGTAACAATATAACAAATTTCCCATCTAAAACGTTTCTTAGGATTTAAATGTGGTACAAATAGCTCATTTTAGCTTTGAAAAATTTATTAGTGTAAACGAATTTATAAAATTACTGGAAGTTAAAATGAGAAAAAATAAAACTTAATAATCTGTCATGGAGTTAGATACCGTTTTTAAATTTAATTTGTCAATGTTACCAACATACCAAAATCCCTAACATTGTTTTTTGAGTAAATAACACAATTTTATTTTATTTTTAAAGAACTTCCATTAATCGGCACAAAAAAATCTTGTGTATTACACTGACAAAAATTGCTCTTGCGAGTACTCGTACTTGCAGGCCTCATCTAGCAACATGAACTCGTACTCGTACTTGCAAAAACTTATTTGCTGGCCTTGTAATACAAATAAGTAACTATTCTACGATTGAACAGAAACTGTCAATTTTCTGCCCTGTTCTTTAGGCGGAAGGCGTTCGATTGCTAGAGAGTCTGATCGTTCCTTAGCAACGTAAACAAGATGGTTAATTGTTGCTGATTGGTCCCTCAGCGGGCGGAAAAGTACTTTTCTACACGCTGACTAATTTATAGTACATAGAACACAAAACAATATGTAATAAAAATAAGATCATATTGTTTTATTAATTTATTAAATTACAAAAACTGTATTGGTAAAAAGTTGTAATCCTCCCCATTAACAAAGTTATGTTCAATAGTTTTGGATTGTAGATAATTATAAAAAAAATTTGAGAATTTTTTTATTAAATTTTCAAACTTTTACAATAGCTTTCCCGATATTATCACCTGATAACATGCCGACAAATGCTTCAAACATATTTTCGAAACCTTCAATTACAGTTTCACGGTAGACAAGTTTACCGTCTTTTATCCAATTTTTTAATTGTGAAATACCTTCAAACCAACGATCCAACCATCGATGTACAATAAATCCTTCAATTTTCAGTTGTTTCCTCAGTATCGTTAAATTTGAATACAATGCTGCAATCAAATAATTAATTTAAATCTTCGGTATATCTTTAAAATAAATCACCTTGACTTTCTGATAGATGATTATAATCAGAAATACTACCACATACAGAAATACGACCATATTCATTCATACGTTGTAATATTTGTCGACTAATCTCACCACCGACATTATCAAAATAACAATCAACACCATCAGGGGTGGTTTCTTCCAATTTTTTAACAAAATCCGGATGTTTATAATTGATGAAATGATCGAATTTCAATTCATCAATCAACCATTTACCTTTCTCGTCTGTACCAGCAATACCAACAACTTTACATCCTTTAATTTTAGCAATTTGACCAACAATAGAACCGACAGCTCCAGCAGCTGCAGTTACTACAACCGTTTCACCGGGTTTCGGTTGACATACCTCCAAAAATCCAAAATATGCCGTATTTCTATTTTATAGAAAATAATAATAATTGATCTTAATTGAATTGTAAATAAATTACCCTGGCATTCCTAACACGCCTAGAGCGTACGATAGTGGTAAACCTTCAAAATCGGGGATGATCCAAGGTGCTGAGAAAGCACCGGTTTTTTTACCATCAGATATCGTATGTGTTCGCCAACCAAAATTTGCAACAATATACTTTCCAGCTGGAAATTTCACATTTCGGCTTACTACAATCCTAAAATTATTGTTTTTTTTTTTTAAAAAAAATATTTTTAAATAAATAAATAATTTACTTTGCCACTTGCGAGCCAATAAAAGTTGCCCCTAAAGGTAGTTGGAGAGCGTAAAGTCTTTGATATGGATCAACGCTGAGAAAAGCAGCTTCTGCTAGAAATTCTATTAGATATAACAACAGATTAGTATTGATTAAAAATGTGTTTAAATACAGCATTACCCCCATCTTTGAGTGGTGGTAGCTCCTCTTCAACTAGCTTTAAGTCAGTCGGTTTTGGGACTCCTTCGAATTGTTTGTGTAAGATGAATTTTCTCGATTTCACCATGTTCATATGTAGTTTCGAATCAATTATTAAAAATAGAAAATAATAATTATGTTCACTACAGGTGATATCGCTAAAATTATAATTTTTGTTTATTATTTCAGTACCATTAGTTATTGAAAATAGAACGAACAAAAAGTGAGGTTATGTCGTTTGAACTTTATAAATCCCTTGATAATTGTCTTAATAACGCCCTTAATTTGGAATTTAACAAAAATTGTACATTGTTTAATTCAACAAATTGTTGAAAATTATTTTGATTAATTTTTATTTAATTTTACAAAATTACAACAATGTAAAGAAACAATTGAAAATGGCGGTATTTTTGAATAAACGAGTCACACTCTAACAAGAGCTTTACCAATATTTCCACCTTGTAGCATTTCAATAAAAGCTTTCGGCATATTTTCAAAACCTTGCGTAATTGTTTCATTGTATTTTATTTGATCATTGTCTAACCATGTCTTCAATTGTGTTAAAGCTTCAGGATAACGATCTATGTAGAGATAATTTTGAAAACCTTCCAATGATAATTCGTTATTAATAATATACGGATATGGTGTAGTTACTGGAATATTTCATTTATAGTAAAATGGTTAATGAAAATTGTCTTTATATTCACCTTTTGGTGGATTTGTCACGTCATGATTGTATGATGAAATAGAGCCACACACCGAAACTCGACCTTTACGATTCATCAATTTCATCACTGTTGTACTGATCTCTCCTGCAACCTAATTTTTTATTCATATAAGTACAATTTTAAATTCTCCAACATATTACTTACATTATCAAAATAGCAATCAATGCCGTTAGGTGCTAATTCTTGTAATTTTTCTTCTAAATTATCCGTTTTATAATTAGCATAACTATCAAAACCGAGTTCCTCAATCAAAAATTGTCCTTTATCATTTGATCCAGTTATACCAATTACTTTACAACCTTTAATTTTGGCAATTTGTCCAACTATACATCCAACAGCACCAGCAGCACCTGATACAACAACAGTTTCATCAATTTTCGGTTGACAATGTTCCAAAAATCCAAAGTAAGCGGTCGTTCTGCATGAATATACAGTTAAAAATTAATCGTCTGAATCGATTTGATCTAAAATAGGGGTTTACCCAGGCATTCCTAAAATTCCTAAACTGTAAGATATGGGATATCGTCCAAAATCAGTTAAAATATACGGTGCTGGTGCATAACCAGCACCAGGGACTTTGTGAGCCTCCCCAGATGAAATCGTATGAGTCCTCCAATTGAATTTCGCAACAACATGCTCACCAATCGGATAATTTGGGTTCTTACTATCGATAATTCTGGAATTAATTCCGTTTTAAGGCAGAATTTCAAAGAAGAAAATTTAAAAAGTAAAAAGGTACTTTGCTATTTGGGTGCCTACCATAATCGAACCTAATGGTGTATTGTGTGCATAAGCTCTCATATACGGATCGACACTCAAATAGACAGCTTCTGCCAGGAATTCTACCATAATTCAAATAATAGATTAATAAATATGCAGGGTAAGAGTGGAGTTTCGAGTTTTCGCAATTCTACAGGATGTCGGATCTAAATATGGTAGATTGACAACGATTCAAAAAATATTTTAAGAATTTGTAGGGGGGTCCCTAGAGATCAATTTAGCAATATTTGGAAGTTGTTCAAAAACGATCGTTTTGGACAATGTGGTAATTTTCAAAAAACGAGCAAAACACGCAAAACGGCTAAGAATGACTCTTAGCTCCTCCCAACAGTGATTATTTTCATTTTTCTTCCTTGGATTCTAGAGAAAATGCGAAACCTTTCCATCTGTTCCAGAAAAAAAAAATGGAGAAAAACAAAAAAATCAGTATTAGGAGGATTCTCGAGTAATTCTAAGTAATTTTACTTGTGTAATTTGTTCTTGAAAATCGTCAGAAACTAACCTTTTTGACCAACTTCCAAGTTAGCTATGAGGTTCTAATTTTGCTAAAATATGTTCTCCATAAAGCATATTTTGAATCGCGAATCGCTCGTCAACTAACAGAAGTTTCACAGTATCGACCATAATTAAACTCGACATCTTGTATAAATCGTAGATGAATAAGAATCTAAAAAATCAACCCCCAAACTGGCCGTTGATAACTGGCTGTTTAAGAGGGTTGGAGGAGACAATCAGCGCTATTTCCTCCACCCTAGTAACCTTGGAAGTGATCTTGGGGGTTGTTTTCTAGATTTATATTTTTAATGGTAATGTTATTCAATTCACAAAATTTTTAAAACTCAAAACCGTAATTTTACCAATAGTAGTAATGGTTTTGATAAAATTACCTCCATCCTTCAAAGGTGGTAATTCTTCTTCGATAAGTTGAAAATCTGATAATTTCGGTAGGCCACTAAATCGTTGAACTAAAACAAATTTTTTAGCCGTCACCATTATTATAAGAAAGCTACTACTTTACTGTACTTAAATTAGACAGTAGCTGATAAATAATTGTTTTCATTTTTATATATGACGCAAATAAAATGTAATGGGACCCATACACTATCAAATAAGTTAAAAAAAATTTTATAACGAAGCACCACAATTTTTTTGCAATTTTGAGTAAAATTCATGAAAGATTCGTCTTTTTAAATTTAAACTTCATAGTGATAAATAAGACTTGTCTTCAAAACCATTAGAATTTTGAAAAACAAAGATTTAAAATAAATCTTAATAGGATTTTCAAACTTTTTCAACAGCTTTCCCGATATTAGGAACTATACTTAATTTTTAAAATAGAACATGTAATGATTAAAGTCGAGTTTACGCATACAATGTAATAATTTTGAAAAATATTTGTAATTTCCAATAAATTTCTTTGAAAAGTAAAAAATTAGAATTAGTTGGCATGGAAAGTTATTATTTTATCACCATAGCGTGGTTATACAAAATCATGCGCGTTAGTATATCAAATCTATAATACTGACATCACGACCAATAGGAATGCAAATTTCTATAACACACTAGTGTGTTATAAGGTACTTTATTGATTTAAAATCGGTATAGTTACGGCCTCTTTATACAACGGTGTTGGATAAAATGCATTAAATCTTTGTATTAAAGTCGATGAAATACTAATAAAAAAGGTTCATTAAACTTCACAAACACGCATATGGAGTGTTATATTTATATTTAAAACTGATAGTGAATGAACCAATTTTGTAAATGTATCATTTATAGATAACCAGTTTAGCATGTTTATAAATTGTATTCGGATATAAATCCATATCTCTATTTTCGTGGATTTACACAAAATGAATGAATAAAAATCGGTATTGTAAAGATTTATTTCAGCATTGTTTCAAAAGTTAACAATTTTACCAACAGTTTTTAATTGTTTAACTTTTGGAATTTGTTTAAAGCGTATTGAAAACCAAACGAATGCGATTCAATCAAATCTGAACCAACTTTAACAACAGCTTTTCCGATATTTTTACCATTTAGAACACCACGAAGAGCATCGACCATATTCTCAAAACCTTGACTTATTGTTTCCTTATATTGTAATTTACCTTCGTTCAACCATTTAAGATTTTGTTCAATACCCTCCATCCATCTGTCAGCGAAATCTAGCACAATAAAACCAGTAATTCGTAAACGTTTCCAAATGATAGCTGGTTGAATAATTGTTGCTGAAATCATAAAAAAAAAATACATTTTTTTCCTCCTTTCTAAACTTATCATTGAATTACCTTTGGGTTGTTCATCATTGTAACTAGAAATTGCACCACATACAGCGACTCTTCCATGTATGTTCATTTGATTTATGATAATACTGCTAATTTCACCGCCAACGTTATCGAAGTAGCAATCGATACCTTGTGGAGCAGCTTCTTTTAGAGCACCATTTAAATCATGTGTTGTTTTATAATTGATAACATGGTCAAATCCTAATGATTTCAGCCAATGAGCCTTCTCATCTGAGCCAGTAAATCCGATAACTTTACAGCCTTTGAGTTTGGCAATTTGACCAACATGACTGCCGACAGCCCCAGCTGCTGCAGTCACCACTACAGTTTCACCTTCTTTCGGCTGACATATATCCAAGAATCCAAAATAGGCAGTATTTCTATAATTATAATATAATTAGGTATATGTAGATTGATTTATTAAAATATCATCAATGATTGTGTTGCAATTACCCTGGCATTCCGAGCATTCCCACGCCTAATGAGAGTGGAAGACTGCCAATATCTGGCAGAATATAGGCGTTTGTAGTGTCTTTGTTAAGGATGGTGTGAGTACGCCAGCCCTCATGGTTGATGACTATCGTTCCTCGAGGAAATTTATCCCATTTTGATATGATTACTCTTAAATAAATTCAATTAATATCAACATCTATTTAAAATAATACATACTTTGCCACTTGGTAGCCGACCATAGTTTGGCCAAGTTTGAAATGTTTGGCATGGGCTCGTTGATAAGGATCTACGCTGAGGTATAAAGTTTCAACCAAACATTCTAAAAATGACTAAATCATGAAATCATCAAGAAAAATTACTTATCACAACTCACCTTCATCTTGTAATTCCGGTAATTCTTCCTCTATAATTTCCAAATCTCCATCTCCAATTTGGCCCTCAAAAATCTTTGCAACAATATATCGTTTAGCTTTCACCATTTTTGCTGATATCTCTCAACTAACACAGCTTGGCAACTGAAATGGCTCAAATCGATTTTTATCAATAAGTAATTATTGATAATCATCGTCATACTGATAGGTACTAATAAAAAACAAATTAGATTTTTTTAAAAAAATTCTCGGAAATTACTAATGAATCAAAATATTGATTACAGGTTCACAAGCTAATGTTGATGGATGATGTCCGGAATAGGGCTTACAAAAAAGCAATTTTCGATAATCAGGATGTTATACGTAATAAAGTTGTATTGGATGTTGGCGCCGGTACTGGTATTTTATCAGTCTTTTGTGCACAAGCTGGTGCTGCAAAAGTGTACGCCGTTGAGGCTAGTGATGTTTATAAAATTGCTGAAGATATTGTACGAGAAAATAATTTTGAGACAGTTATCCAGGTAAAATAACATCGATTATATTCCTTATCAATAAGAAAAAAATTATAAATAAGATTTATATTGTGTTATAGCATTCTTTATCTTATAAAAATCAGTGAAAGTGCAGTTTTACTTTGTTAATAGAAATGAAACTTTTTATCTTGATGCACACTCTGCATTAGTAGAATTTAATTTAAAAGATTAACAGAAAAAAGCCTCTAGCATTGAAGATTCATAACTCTAGGATTTCCCAATAGTGATTTGTGATTAATAATCGGATAAAACTCTTGACAATTGGGTTAATCTACTTGAAATCATTAGATAATCCATATTTTTATCGTACATTGCAATTTCATGTGAAAATATAAAGCGTGTAATATCTAATGTAAAAATTCTGTACGTTTCACTCAAAAAAGCTACTAATGAAATCGTATTTCTTACATAATTGTAGAGTAAATCGGACTTTAAAGCATCTGTTCTTCTTGAACGTTGATCAAAATTATAAATAACCTTCATTAAGGCTTATTCTGAGCCATTTTATGACCACATATACCCTCTTGATTGCCGATAGGAACATTTTGCTATATTAATTGAACTTTCTATACAACTTAAAGATTACTAATTTATTGTTAGGACTTAGGAGCACAAGACGCACTCCAATTTTAGGTTGATTTTGGAAACAATAAGATTCTAAACTATAGTACATATACTTGATGATACTTCTTTCTCTTCCAGAGTACCTATACTAAGATGGACGATTTTTACTAGTCTTGCAAAGAAAACGCAAAAATTTAGAAAAATAATTGTTTCAATGTAATCATTCGGTAAAAAGAGGCCTTCTAAAGCATCGAAATTTTGCTTTAAATTAGAGTTAAGAAGGTGAAGAAATTGATGAATGTGATATAAAATTGTGATTTAATTGAGTTGAATAAATCATTTGAAACATTTAACTGTTCCCTGATTTCGCCATAAAGACTGTATTGTTTAACAATTTCACGCAATCAAGATTAGATAAATTACAATAATGAAATAATTGTGTTCGTTATCTGAATCAAAAATCAAAAAAAAAAATAAGTACAGATAACTAGAATGACGTTAATTCTCAAATATATGTAGATACTTTGCTTATAACGTTTCTTATAAAACTCCTATTAGTTGACAAGCGATTCGAATATTTCAAGGACTTATAAGAGGTTCCTTATTTTGACAAAATTAGAACCTTGTAGCTCATTTGGAAGTCAATTAAGGTCTCTAAACATGCAAAAGAATGAAGAATGATTCAGAACCCTCTTAATATAGATTTTTTTCGTTTTTCTCCATTGATTCTAGAGAAAATAGGAAACATTTAGATCTGCTTCAGAATAAAATGGAAGAAGAACAAAAAACGTCTGTATTAGGAGGATGCTTGAGTCATTCTAACAATAAGTCGTTTTTGACCAATTTCTAAATGCGCTACGAGGTTCTAATTGTGCTAAGATGATCTACACGGACTACAGTACAAGTTCTTGAAATATTTTTTGAATCGGTATGGGAGTTACCACAAGAACTATACTTAAGTGGACCTTCTGGTATGTTCAATTAAGAAAATTATCAAATGGCATTATCTTTTAAAAAATGCCTTGTTAATTTGCCAATTTTTTATTGTTCGTTCTCTAAATCGAAATATATCGTAGGAAATTATTGGAAATTTTGTTCCAATTTTATGATGATGAAGCAAACTTTCCAACAAAACAGTCAAAATCCATTTTTCTCTATTAAACAACTAAGACTTAGTAATTCGTCTAGTTATTAGTATGATTGTTGTTTCTTTTTGTGAAATTTTATCGTTATCAAAAGTCATGAAGGTCAGTTTTAATCTTATTGTAGATTTCGAGAATAGCATCGTGCTTATCTGCTCAGTTTCATCATTGAAATGAGTTTATTCACGAATCCATTTTTAGGAACTTCAGAAAATAGACGCAAGAAAAGGTATGTAACTATGAGTAATAATGAAGGTCGATCCCAGCGTTTCTCAAATTGTTGAATATGCAACCCAAATAATCTTGTAGGGCTTTAGTTGAGAGAGTCCAGGCAAATTTCTGCTAAAAGCACTCAAGGAGTTGGGATTTCTGAGAAATATTTTTCGAAATATCATTTACCTAAAGGCATTATAAAACAGAAATTCAATAATAAAAAAATAGCATTTTTATTTCATCCAACGTCGTGCAACCTAATACAAATTTACTGCGACTCAATTATGAGTCTTGACTTCTTGACTTATATGGTTTGAGAACCGCTGGTCTATCTATACAGCGCAACTTTTATTTTGATCAAATCTATTCAGGAAATATTAGTCGACGAGCGATTTTAAAAATATTTCAAGGATTTGTAGAAGAGTCCCTAGGGAACATTTTATCAAAATTAGAAGCTCGTAGCTTATTTGAAAGTTGGTCAAAAAACGATCGTTTTGGACATTGTCGCAATTTTCAAAAACGAACTAAACATGTAAAACGACTAAGAATGACTCGGAGTCCTTCCCAACATTGATTTTTTTCGTTTTTCTCCATTGTATTCCAGAGAAAATACAAAATATTTCCACCTGTTCCAGAATAAAAGGGAGAAAAACGAAAATAGTATATTATGCAACGAGATTAGAATGACGGCTATTATTTCACGAGTATGAAGGTTCCGACACGAGCGAAGCGAGTGTCGGAATCATACGAGTGAAATAATAGCCATTCTATCGAGTTGCATACACTATTTTCTCTACGACCAGTTGCAATTTTAACAATAAAATTCTTCATTTTGATAAAATTTATTTTTACTCCAAATTGAAAATTGAAAATTATTTCTAACGATTAAACGTCAAACTTTTAAACAAGTTATGTTGTTATGGTTACCAAACAAAATGCTAGATCTACTTTAACACCAAATGACATATGTCATTGAAAATTTGAAATTTGTTTGATGATTTTACCTGTTAAACGTCAAAATAATAACGTATCCATGGTTACCAGCCAAATACTACGCTGCTATTGGTTAATTTACCAGTTGTGGAATAAAAAATCTGTACTGGAACGAATTCATTCCAGTACAGATTTCGAATATAGTATGATGTCATTCTAAGTGCGAGTAGAGAATGACATCAATTCCAATACAGTTTTCGAACACAGAATGATGCTATTCTAACATGGGAGTAGAGAAAAGCAATTTTGGAAGGATTTTAGAGTCATTCTTAGTCGATTTGCGTGTTTAGTTTGTTTTTGAAAATCGCTACATCGTCAGAAACGAGCGCTTTTTGACCGACTTCCAAATGATCTATGAGGTTCTAATTTTGCAGAACTGTTCTCTAAGGATCCTCCTACAAATCCTTAAAATATTTTTCAAATCGTTCCTCTATTAATAGGAGTTTCATAGAATCAACCATGTTTAGATTGAACACCCCACCCCGTATACGAGAATGATCGATATCTGATTGCGAAAATCGTCATCATCCCTAGTAACTTTGAGCTAATTTTCTTTTTGGCTGGTAGAAATTTGAAGTAACATTTTGTTTTTTAGTTTTTTTGATTTCTTTTTGTATAAATTTTGAAACTTTAATTGCCATATTACGTACCAGCTTTGCGTCTACCTTCTGGGGCCCATGATAAGAGTTAAGAGTTTTTTTGTGATTCAACAATTGGTCAGATCTAAGTTTCATCCACTAGTTAGACTCTTGAGAATATATTGAATCTCAAAATTAATTCATTTTCAATTTTTCTTTCTAATTTGTGGCAATTACCAGGTGATACATTCTAAAGTTGAAGACGTGATCCTTCCCGAAAAAGTCGACATTATCATATCAGAATGGATGGGCTTCTATCTATTACACGAAGCCATGTTAGATTCTGTAATAATAGCTAGAGATAAATTTTTAAAACCATCAGGATTAATATTTCCAGAATCGGCGACTTTATACTCAGCCCCATGTAGGTGAGTCTTGCTATTTTTTCATATTGTAATTCAATATTAACAAAAAAAACAACAATATTTTAGCATACCATTAATGTTCGAGAAATGGAATAACATAGAGGGTGTTTCAATGAGAACATTTAGTGAAAAATTACGCACAGACGCTTCTAAAAAACCGATAACAATCCAAATAAAACCTGAACATATTCTAACCGATCCGGAAGTTGTTGTATGGATAGATTTACGTGAAATTACATTAAATGATTTAGAAACAATAAAAATTCAACATATTAGTGTTTGTAATAAAATTGGTAAATATCAAGGTGTATGTTTATGGTTTATTTGTAATTTCCCATCAATATTAACTGAACCAGTGATGTTATCAACTGAACCAGAAGAACCGGAAACACATTGGAAACAAACAACAATTGTTCTACCTAACGAACAAGATGTTGATGTTGCAACACCAATTGCATATGAGATTTGTTTAACTAGAAATCAAAATAATAGAAGACATTATAATATTGAAATGACAATGTTGGATCCTAATGATGTTGAACATCCTGAATATTGTACGTGCCATATGACGAAATGTATTCTAATTCGTGCTATGTTGGAGAAATATGAAAAGGAGAGTCTACCACAATGAACATGTCTTTATTATTATCTGAACGATTATCTCAATCGTCATTATTATTATTATTATTATTATTATTATTATTATTATTATTATTAGTAGTAGTAAATAAGACTTTGAAGAATTCAATGATTGTTTCTTTTACTGGTTGTGTCTTCTTTCTGTTGATTAGATGTTGCGTTAATAGACCGCCACGACGATAATGACAGTGTATATTCCGTGTTTTTTTTTTTATTATTGTGTGTATATTGTATCTGTTTTTTCAAGAATTCCATTCGGGTGTATAATAATTTTATATTTAACCGAAAATACAACAAGTAATTTTATTTCAACAAGTATTTGTGATTTCATAAGAAAAATTGCGGCAAACATCAAAGATAATCGATTATATTATTATTTTCGATTACATATGAAACATTTCGGTAAAATCACCATTATTCAATACTTTCACACACGAATTACAATAGTTGTTCATTTCTATCTAACAGTACTAGATCGTTCTACAGGGTGCGGCAGTATACCTTCCTTTTTTCAAAACTTCATAAAACCCCTTGAATGAATCAGAATATTTTTATTTTTTATTTTATAATGTAGGCGCATGTCTAAAGTTTTGTTTTACATAGTTTTTAAAATCAAATCAGATAGGTGACGTTCTCCATTCTTCATTCACTGAGAAAACCAATTTCTGGCGTTTGTCATGACTCTTGCCTGCGTAGCAAGCGTTATTTTGGCAATTTCTACGCGGATGTTGATCTTCAAATCTTGTAGGGTCTTTGGACGGTTCACATAAGCACGGGACTTCAAAAAAACCCCTAGGAAAAAAAAACACTAAGGGTCAAATCGGAAGATTTAAGATAAGTGGCTCTGGGAAGTGTTCCCTCAAAACAGTCATCGATGCTCTTGTAGGGATAGAAATGAAGATCATCATGTAGAGTTCTCCTCACAGAAAGTCCAAGGATAGACGCATGTTGCTGATCGCAAAATTGAAGCTCTCACTGCTTCAATGTTTTCAGTTGGTCTAATGGACCGAGGCATTCTTCGTCTTGTAGCACTTGCAATTTGTCTGAACCTAATGATCTACGTAACAATCGATTTTCGGTCTGGTACAGGGGCCAACGGGGCTAAATTAAAGCGATTCCAAACAGCCTCAACGACAAAAGCACGCTCCTCACAATACAGAGTCGGGACTAAACTTTAGAGTCGCGCCTACGACATGAAGCGATTGAAAGGCGCGCATTTAAAAAGAGGACGTTATGCTGCCTCACCCTGTATTTCGAAATATTCCAAAAGCATCAATTAATAAGCTTTGACTATTCGTAATGATAATGAATAATGACATTATTAACAATCGTCTAATCAAGTTCGTGATAGCAGGTTTGTCTGTATATCTACACTTTAGTTATTATCTAATGATAATAAAAGTACATACATTTGTTGTTAACACTACTAAATTGTTGCCATATGTTCATGTCAGTCATCTTTCAAATCCTACGCTCTACAACCTACAATATGACGGTAAGTATGTAATTTTTTCTTTTCTCTCTTGTATTATTTAGAAAGTTTCACCTAAAATAGTATATTTAATTGAGGGAATGTCCGTTAATATGATTATCTATGTATTAATTAATTGTTTAGTGGCATGTAATCGTTATAAAACCACCTACAATCATAATTAAACTTAACGAATTAAGGCAAAACAAACAAGAAATTGAAAAAAAAAAAACGAGAAAACCATCCAAGTCGATTGTAACAGAATTCTTTATGGATATATTAAAAACAACTTTCAATATTCACAGCTGGATGTTGGATGAAAAATGAGGCATTGATTATTTTTTCGTTCGTAAATTCACTAAACCAAACATGGACAACGTCTGATAGTTGAATGTTTGTTTATCATGATATTATTTTCAAAATAGACAGCGAAATATTTTACCATCATACAATAAGATGAAAGTTGAATCGAGACTTGAAATTTAACGTTTGTTGATGTTAATTCAACTCGAAAAACGACTGAAAATAAGCTGAAAGTGTCTAAATCAGGCTCTTTTCGCAACTCAAATACAAAATTCATTAGAAATTTATGATTTAAGGCAATGTTTTGAAACATTGACGAGTACAGAAGATTTCAGCTCGAAAATTAACTTCAAGTGACTTTTTGATGGTCTAATAGAGTGTCTAAAAATGTCAATAAAATTAATACTGTAAATTGTAATGTTTCTAAAAATCATTCGTAAAATTTGCTTAAAATCAACGATTTTGAGACAAATATTGGTGAAAATCTAAAGTAAAAGTCTATAATTTAGCCCTCAAGTTGACTTCTTCCCCTACTTACAATTAAGCTCATCTTAGCAAGTGCTTGCCTTAAATCGACCTAAACGTGGATTTACAGACATTTTGTGTGTAAACGTATTCTTGGCTCGATTTAAGATAAGGTTTTGCTAAGGCAAGCTTAAATAGAGGCTTAAAATTTTCTAAATCGTTCCTTTTTTGAAAATCGATTTAAGATTTTTATCTAGGGTGAAAATCTCAAGTGAACTTCTTCCCCTACTTGGGCTCATCTTGGCAAGTGCTTGCCTTAAATCGACTTAAACATGGATTTACAGGCATTTTGGGTGGGAACCTGGACTGACCCCATCCAAATGTGAGTAAACGTACTCATAGCTCGATTTAAGGCAAGGTTTTGCTAAGGCAAGCTTAAGAAGAGGCTTAAAAGTTTCCAAATCGTTCTCCTTTTTAAAATCAATTTAAGACTAAAATGTCCTAAAATCTAGGGTGAAAATCTAGATTTGGCTATAGGGCTTTTATGGACAGATAGGAAAGTCTATTGTTTCCATAATTTAAGCCCAAGGTGTCTTAAAACTCATGGAACTCGAAAATCTTCTCCAGTAGACGATTAAAAGCGTCAAAATTGCCTCCTCAGAACAAGTCAGTTACAAAACTCGCTGAATTCTGAGGATTTAAGGAAAATGTACAACTCAGTTTTAAGATGAATTAGAATTGCCTGAATCGCTCATTTTGATGATTTAATAGAAAAACTACATGAGAATTCAGCTCTAAACGGTTCCCTTTCATATTTAAAAGTTTGCCAAAAGGAATTAATGATTCCTCTGAAAAATCGACCAGGAGTGTTTAAATAGTGTATTTTTTTAATTCACAGCATTATTCGATAGAAAATGATAGATTAAGAAGAAAATATCCTAAATTCTTGATTGAAAATCAAGATTTTATCGCTTTTATCTTTCAAAGAGGCTACCATGAAGATTACAAGTTATCTGGTTAAGAAATCCAGAATTATTCAGGCTTATAAAACAAACTAGAATTGTTGGTAGGAATAAACCTTACACACAGTTATTTACATAAAGAAACTATATTTGATTGTATACGACCAGATGTTGGAATAAAAACAAAAATAATAAAGCTGAAAAAAATTTATGAAAAATAAAGGATTAAGGATATCGGAGACGTGACGAAAACAAATCGTTCTAAGATGCTTTCCTACATAATCTTTTTATTTGTATGGATGCAAGTTTTTTTGTCTCTTTTATATTCCTTTCAATCTACAAATCTTTCAAATTATGAATTAAATAAAAGCAAACAGCAGATGTTCAAGTTTTGTTTTCTATAATAAAAATAATAATAAGAAAAAATAAAAATAATAATAATAAAAAGAAAAAGATTTTCGTGTAGGGAAAATTGTGACCCCACACGTGTATCTGGAGCTGCATTTGTGCTTTATTTTTTTATATTATTTCTCCTGTAAAGCTCACAATTACAACAATTATTGTACACTTAATGGCTCTTCTTGTTGCAAATGAAGACATCATCATCATCGAGACAGGTGGTTAGGCCTGAGGCAGAGCTAGTCGCTGACTACCACTTATTGCTATAGAAATAATCAAAACACGCAATTTATAGCAAAAACTAAAAGAAATGAATTTTGTAAACATATGGATTATTGATTTTTAATAAGTATTGATTACATGAAAATTATTTTATTGTACTGAATTAACACCTGGTATATGTCTAATTAAGTTTGTACCTTGATTATGAGTCGAAATTATCGTGTTTGAAGAAATAGAGAAAATGTAAGAGTTAAATGAGGCATAGTGGTCCAATTAGTGTTCAGCTGATATGTAACGACACGGACAATTAACTTGAACGTATAGTAAAGCTCGCAATTGAAGGTCGACTATTCCAAGGTCTCTTGTGAAAGCTCACCTTCAGCAAGCATGCGCTATTCGTTCATTAATCACGATCGTTGTACGCACACATACGCATCTTATTCTCAACATAATAAATGTAACATTTGTGATTGTTGTCGTGCTAGTGCTAGTGTTAGTGTTAGTGATGATGATGATGGTGGTAGTATACACAAACAACTGGTAATTGTATAAAGCTCAAGATGATACTAATACTTTTACCTAATGTTTGATTACCATTATTTGCAAGAGTCATTTAATATATATGTGTATTTATAAGATGACAGTGGTTGGTTCGGGTATAGAGGAGGGCGCCCCGCGAGCCCGAGGGCTTCATTCTTGGGTGGTCCACGGTGTGGCCGGCAACGTGTGTGGCGCTCACCGATCGCCCCGCAATACCCCACTTCTACACTCACTACTATAATACTATACACACACACACACACAGATACAGATACACAAACGGGTACTCCTATTCTGGGTCTTTTTGTCGTTTGACAATGACGACCATGTGGCCTGTCATACATACACTATCATACACCACTACTACTCTACCGTAAACAATAATAAAAAACACCGTATCCCTTCATCATCATCATCATGATCATCATCAATCCAAATTGTAATTTTGGCAAATCTGATATGAGCCAAATACAAAGGATGGGGGCAATCAATCAAAATAACAAAATTAAAAAAAACCGGTAGCCCAATCGGATTGGTTTCGATGCAAAATTGGATAATTTGTTGTTTTCTTTATTATTATTTTTTTTTGATTTTGAAAAGAGTAGAGATTTCCTGTTATAGATGGTCCATATGTTGTTTCAACTTGATCATCCTCTAAAGTTTTATATTTTCTGTATGTTGTTGTGCATAATGCGGGACTTAATTGGGCACACAGACCACCATCAACGTTCCATTCATTCTTCACCAATGATTAAAATACGTTCTACATAAATCAATTTGTAAAATTTTGTCAAAATAAAAAAAAATTATATCTACTTATACAATATTGTATTGTTGTCTATTTTGTTGTATTTAACAATTCTTTGATAGATTTGTACATTTATTTTTTTTTAGTCCACTATAGCCCGATTCACTTCAAAGATATGTCATTGCAATAATCACTAACGCATAAATAAATTTCTATACAACATAATCTCTAACAAATTTATACAAAATAAAACAAAATTGAACAAAAAGTACTAATTTGAGCACATCAACAGTTGCTGAATTACAGGGAAAATTGCGTTATTTACAAGAACTGACAACCGATTATTATTATTATTATTACTATTATTGTGCTCATCTCGACTTTTTGCTTCAGTATCGGAGAAGTGTGCTGGTCTGTATAAAGCGACTCTTTAAAAATAATTTAAAGCAATATACAGCAACAAGCGCGCCTTCTTTGGTTCCATTTTGTTTCGATTATTTCCACAATAATCCCTGACAATAAGGTAATTTCTTTATCATCTATAAATAATCGGATTTCTTGCTACAATCTAGGAACTATACGGTTGTTGTTTATGGTGAAAAATTCCAATGTTTAGACGACGATAAACACCCCAAACTTTAACCAAAATTGGCCCTTGGGTGTTTCACTATTTTGCATTTAAAATAATAAATAAATACTGCTAAAACGAGGTAGATCAGAATATTTGAAATTAAATTACTACGGAAATTGTCCATTGTTGTTATCACGTGATTAATGCAACAATTGTTAAAATTAACAACATTGGAAATGTTGACATACAACTACAATCACTTTGTCTGGGAATATCCAGGATATTTGGTGATATTGGTATAGTTGTTATTATTGTTGGTGTTATTGTTGTTGTGGTACTTGTATGACCATTGCGTCCATTACCAAAAGGTCTCGTTGTATTTGGACGATGATGGGTTCGTTTATTATGGAAGCATAATTTTTGCATATTCCTCTGTATGCCCAAACAATCATAATCTTCTAAACCGTCACATTTACACATTCTCAATTTGATCGCTTTATCTTGCCGACGTAGAATCGATATGGAATTATTGCAACGTGGTGTGCATTTTTTACCATGGAACATTGCACGACAATAATGATTATAATATTCGAATGCTGTTGAACATAGAGCATCCGCATTACAGATCCATTGTGCAACACGGCATGATACAATTGGTTCACTCATCGATTTCATCACTTGTGGCCGGCAGATTTCTGAGCGCCTCTTCTGATCTTCACAATAATCATCACTGCATTCGCACTGGAATCGGTAAACAAGAAAAAAACAAACAAACAGTGCTTAAGTAAATAAATTGTCATGTAAAAAATATGAATAAAAGTAAAAAATAAAGTTTTGCCGTTCAGTTTGGGGGAACAGGCGGTAGAAGGTTTTCAGCAAAGGGCATGCCATAGGTTGGAGCTGAGGTTTGAGCATGAAGTATATATATAAGGAGGACTATCTCATATGGGTCCCTCTCTCTCTCTCTTTCATTGGTTCATCAAGTATTGGCGCATGTCTTCAAATTTCACCCGCTAGCTACAGTAGCACAGTTCTTATACATTAACATAGTGCTCCTTATCTCTATATTTCATGGATTTGAGCATCTTTTAGACGCTCAAGTCAATACAGCAACCTTAAGCTGATTTTGTGTCGCTACAGACATTACACAAGCCAAACTTTTTGCCTTGGGAAAACTTCAAGCCAGCGCTCACACGTACACTCACGAGCACATAAAAGAGACCACTTAGTAAATTATAACTTTCTCTAAAGAGGGTAGTTCTATAAATTTGCTATGGCGGAAACTGGCTAAAACACTCCCTACCTCTTCACCTTCTTCCACTGTCGATAGAAAGAGCCTAACTTAACACGAACCGAAAAAAATGATATTCTTCGCTCAAGAGCCGGTCTCATTTATGTGCTCGTGAGTGTACGAATTGACTTGTGTAAACTGCCCTGAGCAAGCCACTTTGTGTAAATTGCTTCAGCATGTAAACGGACCAGAATTCCAAAAATTCTATTTTGCAAATAAGAGAACTGAGAATAATACTCAGTACTGTCAAAAGATAAGTTTGGTGGGAATTGATGCTGAGCATTGCGCGTGACCGAGATTGGAGCTGAGATTCGAGCAGCTTTAAAACGCTCATGTCAATACACCAAACTTTTTGTCTTGTGCTAACCTCAAGCTTGCGTTCATAAGCATCAATTTACTTGTGCAAACTGGTTTATGCAAATGGCTTAAGCGAGTAAACGAGGCCTTAAGATCCAAGTATTAACCACGAAAAATGATGCTTAGCGGTGTCTCTTAAGTTAATTAAGTCGATTAAACCAATTATTATCGATTCAATAATTTTAAACTCCTTCAAAATTACCGTAATTATTACAACTAATCAATTTATAATTGAAATTATTGTTAATAAAAAGTGTTTAATAAAGCTAATTATTTTTTATCTAATCGAAAGCTATTTTAGACGAATTGATTTCATTCTTCAGTTGTAAGCGATTAATAATAATCGAACGATCCATGCTGATTTTTAATGAGTTATTTATCTTCGTTAATTTACATTATTTTATGTTTTCATTGCGCTTAATTGAAGCAATTAACTTTGATTATGATTAAAGTTGGTTTAATAGAAATGCGGCCGACTTTTTGATTAAAAACAGCATCAATACGAAGATTGTTGAAATAATACGCATAAAAATTCAGAGAATGATGTCTCATTCAGTTTTGGGTAATAACAAATTGAGCGATAGTGGATGTATAAATAAAGTCGGTTTCAGAAAAAAGTGACCCAATCTTTGGTTCGTGTGAGTCAGGCTTTTCATCGAGGGTGAACAGGATACCACACTCTTAACACTAAATACTTATAACTTAATGGCACCCAATTCTCCCTAAATGCCGAGCTGTGAAAATTCTGTTATATTGTCACAACCGCACCCAAAGCCGGTTTTACATAGCACCACAAAAGTGGTCACTTTTTTCTGATATTGATAGTACAATAAAGTTGAAACTAAACTATCCGAGAGACATTTTAAAGTCCAGTCGTTAAATTGCTTTTTAAAATACACCCTTTTAATCCGACAAAATATATTTAATGGTTCTTAACAGCTTCTGAAATATGCCATTGTGGGCAATTTTAATCGTTGTCAATCTTGTTGAATGGCTTTTAGTCAATGTGCCATGTTCAATCAAGTTTAAAATTTAATATCTTTCGACTTAATACACTTGAATAATTTTGTTGTATACATTTTTACAATCGTTTTGATTCTCATGTTTCTTGGCCTAATTATGTCACTTTTTGAGTCACTGCACTAAAGAGTCATTTCAGTTTTAGAATTTTGTAATTTATTGTAGTGACTCAATTTTTGGTTCTTTTATTGCAGTTAAGAGGAGGAGAATCCGGTAAAATGCAATAAATCTAAATGTTTTTATTGTGTTGGTTCTGGCGATCGGAACTGGAAACATACAAGCCGGATACGTTAATTAATATTAAAATGTCGCCAATCAAATTAACGACTGAACGAATTAGCGTCAAGACTCAAGACAATAGTTGGGATGTGAAGTTTCTATTTTAGAATGATTGGAGATCCGCCAGAATGGATTTTTATTTTCAGATTAGAAATGTCAAAGTACCAATGTACTATTTAGTATCACACACTAATTTGTATTTTTAGTATCTATTGATAAAAAATCTGTCTTGATGACTTTTTATATGTATTTGGTTTTTAGTTTTATTTTTTAATTTTAAACTGTACACCAACTGTTGTTATTTATGAATTTTTATTACTCATTAAAAGACCAACACACATGTGATGGTCTTTTTTAAATTGTTGTAAAGTTTTTATTTAAGATACTCACACTCATTAGGGCTTTGCCCTCTTCAGTGGACGTCAATGCTGTCAATGAATGATGACAAATTTCAGGACAATGTTTCGGTGGTGGTCCTTGTAATACACCTGAACAACCCATCATATAATTTTGTAGGGCCATACCACATCCTTTACGATATGCACACTTTAATCGGGCTTCTTCACATGGTATACCCGCAATTGCACCTACTAGCGCCGCTACTGTTACCATAACCCACAACATGCCTATTAAAAAATTCAAAACATATAACAATAAAATCGATATAGTTGTAAAGGGTGATAGAGTAGCAATTCTATTGTTTTATTTATTGTTTATTGGAAATTGTAATAATAAATAAATATAGTTGACTCGATTACAGGTCAAGATTGATAATGATAATGACCTTTCTGAAACCGTATCTTTTGTATTATTGAAATTGCCTTCGTTATTTGTTTCAAAATTAATTAAACAAAAATCTATTTGAATTGACGTGAAAGATAAGACCGAACTCACCTGTTTATGTGATTTTTATTAGACAGTCAGTAGAAATCTGGTTGTAAGTTCACGTTCATATTGCAATTATATCTAGCGAATTTTAAATGATTACAAAAGTAAAATATTAAGCAAAGGATACGTGACTGTAATCATGTCGCTTTTAATTCGTATTTTATTTAATTAACACATTTTTCTTATTAGTTGAATAATGTGCATTTTATCGAAACACTTGTTGACATAAGTGCAGCAAATTGCAATATTCACACATCTCTATAAAAACTTTAATTATATCCACATTTCGTTTATTTCAAATTTTGCCACTAAATATTCTTATCAGATAGTTTGCAATTTAAAATAAACAAATAAGCGATTTTTCCATAAATCACAGGAGACATCTCTATAGTAGCGGTTTATTGTAATCAAACAACATTTTTTGTATACCGAGTAAGTCACGTATTACTTGGCAAATGATTCGAATAATATTTCAAGGATTTGCAGGAGATTGTAGCAAAATTAGAACCTTGTAGCTTATTTGGAAGTTGGTCAAAAAACGCTCGTTTTGGACAAGATCGCGATTTTTAAAAAACCAGCTGAAGACACCAAACGACTAAAAGCCCCTTTAAATTATCCGATCTTACATCCGATTTTTTGTTCCGAGCTAATCAAACAAGAAATTTGTGTCTTTACACCATTCGATTTCTTATTCGAGCTGTTACATCCGATTTTTTCAGAATAGAACGTTTTCTAATTCCATCCGACTTTTCATCCGATTTACCAAAAAGTGTCATGCGCAGTATACTGTTTTTATAATTTTGGGTTGTACGCAAGTTTAAAGTATGACGGTGGTATGGTTTTTTGTAGTTTGGTGTCGTCGGATCGTTTAGTATCAGCTTGCCTGTTGTCTGTTAGCGCCTGTGTACACATGCAACTCACTCGTACAATGTAAAGATGGAAATATCTGGGATTCGAGATGAATTCGGATATAAAATCGGATACCAAACTCGGACAATGTAAAGGGGCTTTAAGAATGACTCGGAGATCCTCCGAACCAACATTGACTTTTTTAGTTTTTCTCCATTGCAGTTTTGAAAAAATGCGAAACATCTCCACCTATTCTAGAATAAAATTAAGAAAAACGAAAAAAATCAATGTTGGGAGGATTTTCGAGTTATTCTAAAAGCCCCATTACATTATCCGATTTCTTCTTCCGAGCAAATCAAACACTCTAGTTATTCTAGAAACCCCTTTACATTATCCGATTTTACATCCGATTTTTTGTTCCGAGCAAATCAAACAAGAAATTTGTGTCTTTACACCATCCGAGATCTTATCCGGGCCGTTACATCCAAGAAATTTCATCCGATTGTCATGAGAAGTATAGTTTTGACAATTTAAGATTGTACGCAAATTGAAAGAATGACATTCGGCACGGTTCTTTGGTGATGTCGCGTCGTTTAATATCAGTTTGTCTCACTTGTGTGTTGCATTCTGTTGTCTTTAGCGCCTGTGTACACAAATGAAACTCACTCTGATAATGTAAAGATGAAAATGTCTGAAATTCGAGATGAATTCGGATGTAAAATCAAATAAAAAAATCGGATACAAAAGTCGGACAATGTAAAGACTCTTTAAGTCGTTTGGCGTGTCTAGTTCTTTTTTAGAAATTGCATTTTTTGACCTACTTCCAAATGAGCTACGAGGTTCTAATTCTGCTAAAATTATCTCGAGGAAGCCCCTATAAACCCTTGGAATAATGCGAATTGCCATAAGAATTTTTCGTCTGACATGAGTCACCCTGTATAGAAGCGGTTTATTGTAATAATACAACTTTTTTTTATATATTAAATTATCAAATTTTTGAAAGTCAGTTATCTTTGACATTTATTTTAATTTCAAGACCAGGTAGAGACGGCTTTCTAAATTGTCTCTGCACTGTAATTTCTCCACAAAAAATTCCAATTAGATCAACTCTCCGATCTATTCGAATTTAATATTTTATTTATCACCAATCCGACTAACAATATTTTTTATGTCTAAAACTTCCTGTTCAAACAGACTAATTCTAATTATGAGAACTAATTAAGACTATGCTGGTTAAATCTGGTCGTAAATTTCTCTTCATTCACCCTCTGCTGTCTTTCGGTAACAACAAGAACATCTGTCAAGGTTTTTATGAATACGTTCTTTTGATTCTTGTACAAGACACCCAAAAAAAATACAGTACCGAATCTTTGTGAATTGAGACCTTTGTGATTTTCTTATAAATCGACAAAGATAGATGTATGCAGTTGTGCAGCCGTATTCCAAGTAGATTGAGTTATTAGCTAGGCTTCCTTTAATGGGCTACATGTATTATTATACATAGTAGAGGGAATTGCAATGTTGTCCATTGATATGGAATAGAATGGAAAGGAAAAAAATCACGAGTAAATAGTATCGTGATCTGAATTCTAATGAAATGTTCGGCTTGTAATAAATACAAAATAGATCCGTATTGTTTGGTATTTTCACTATTCCAAATAGTGAAAACGATCATTTAAAATCACAATTCGTAGAAGGTCAGTTGTTGGAAATCGTCGGAAATATGGTGTCTTTTTCGAAATTGTTTGTCTCTGCATTCTTTAAAGATTTCTTGGTTGGTGTTACGAGCGGAAATACGAAAATGTTTTTAGACATCTGTACGCATGCATGTTTCAAATTAGAAATAACTAATTAAAGAGTATATCCAGGATTTTTTTGAAGCTCACCTTAGATTGTGATCAGGCGACCTGGTCACATGGCTTCAAATCACTTCCAAACATCACTTGAAATCGTTCACTGATTATTATTGTTTTGTTGATGGTACACAATAGTTATACTATTATGATATTGTCGATCGCTTTTGGCGTGTTGTTGGATGAGACAACAAACTAAACGTATAGGTCTTGCCTCGGCGGCACCAAACGCGCTTTTGAAAGCATCGAATTAAGTTGTGTTAGAAGGAGTCTGACAGGCGGAGTGGGTACGTTGTATACCTGGTATCTCGATCTCCTCTCTTCAATTCTCTCTTTCTTTCACTCATCTTACAGCATAACAAAATAGTGGAAGAATGGCCTCTGCTCCTCTGTTATCTTTACGATGTGTTATGCCTTTCTTGTCTTGCCCACAGGTCCGTCTTGTTGTTGTTCCATCTTTCTTCAATACCGGTGAAATCGATTGTTGTTGTTGTTACATCGTTGCCAGATGGGGGATGCTTTATTGTTATTATGTACCATCTAGGATGTGAGTGCGTGTGTACGTACAGTGGACCAGAATAAGAGCGCTGACCTTTCAAATTACACTTGTTTAATGTTGTTTAACTTCAAAGGGATCAAAAAGTGCTATTAGCACAACATAGAGTAGAATTGGATTATCCAGGTGGAATATTAAATGATCCGTAAATTTACTAGATACAGATAATTAAGGATTGATGCTTTGATACTTTGCCAACACACTAAAATATTTCAAGTTAAAGATTTCCGGACATTATTCGAAATAAATGAGTATAAATTTATCAAGGCAACATACAATTGTCGTCAATTAAAATAGAATATTAAAGGGCTAAACGCTTTCCTGTAGTACTTTTATTACAATTGGTCGATAAAAATATAGACATACTTATGTAATAATTTTAATTAACTGGTAGATATGGGGGTATTTTTTTTGTGAGCAAGAAGAAGGGAACATAGCTAGAAAACATTTGGCCCACTGCAGCTGCATCATTATTCAGCTCTTTTGCCTTCTCCAACTGACCCTCGAAAACTACCTACGATGGTTGGTAAATATAAATAAGGATTTAGAAGGGAGGGATATTTACAAAAATAATCAACAAAACAGAAGTTAATTGCCATAATTTTTGCGAAATTACTCTGGTTATACTTTTTTTTTAAAAAAAAAAACTCATTTTTTAAGCTCAGATATCTGTTTTAAACAAATTAAACATGGTCATTTTGTTAGCATATTAACTTCTTGACGTCTGATCGTATTGTTTATATAGTAAAGTCGGTAGTAGATTTGTGTTAACATCTATACACTTTAAAAGACAAACAAAACCGTAAATTTGTTAAAACTATATATATATATGTGTGTGTGTGTGTTTGTATATAAACGGTAGAAGGAGATGATACCGCACCATTTAAATATTGACTCTTCTTATTTGTTAACGTAGGTACACAAAGCGAGTCTGTGATAATGACTTCATTAAGACTATCAGCAAGTCCGACGACAATAATTATCGGACAGGCTCACACACCTTAATAAGACCACAATTCACAGATACAGGGCTTTTCACGTAAATATGGTCTACAACAATAATATTGCTACAGGTCTTTCATTAATTTATAGAATAACATAATTATTAGAAGTACTTGAAGGGAACACATTGGCGATCTAATGGAGGCGAAGGCACCCCTCTACGATTTTTGGACATAGGTGAAAGGTCAATTTTGAATATTGGTAAACCTCAATGAATGCCATTAGAAAATGTGGGCCAAGGATTGGTATACCTAGTTTGCATAAGATCGAAGATTTTTAGCAAAAAAATTCCAGATTACGAGTCAAGATTAAAAAAACCGGCCCTAAAATGAGTTAAAGTGGCGTATTTTGACGTAAAAAGCGCAAATTAGCTATTAAAAAGGCAATCTGATGCACATTTACCTAATTTTTTCAATTATATAGGTAAAAATAGAAGCGAAATTTAAAATAAAGCATTAAATTTGGCACTATTTGCACAGTAAGTTCGAGATTTTGCACAAAATCGACGATTTTCACGAAAAAATTCCAAATTAGGAGCTAAAATTCCTAGTAGTAGATTTACAAAGCACTTGTCCATTCGATACACTAAACTACGGGCAAAAGCAGAGACGTATCAATGATTAATTCCACTAAAGATGTGATAAAAACTTGCAATTTTTCTATTCTTTTCTTTGTATTTTGGCATACCTAGGTCTTAGGAGATGATAGGGCATCTTTTTATAAAAACAAACAAAAAGGTTTATGTTCTTTAAACGTTCTATTTACGAGATTAATTTTTCCCCAGTCGATTTTTTCTCAGAAATTCTAATTTTAAGTATCAGTGGCGTTAAGCTTACTCCCGCAACCTACGCAGTGCAGAGAAGCCCAGTGTCAAAGGGAGTTTAACAAAGCTTAAATCCTTTTTTGAAACTTTTAAGCTCAATAATGTCTCTCAAGCTGTCGGTAAGTCATTAAGTAATGTACTAATGAGTAGAGAGGCCCTTTTCTTACGGGAGGGCTGAGATTTTCCGTTACGCTACTATTAAGTATGTAGCTGAGCAAAAATGTTCGGTGAATTTTGCGCTAGAAGCAGTAGTTTCTTGTGCTTATCGCTTAATACGCTTGGACAAAGGTTTATTGCACTAGGTCAACAATTACGGGATTCCCTTCAATTTTTTATTGCATCTTTAAGATTAATTAGGAGATTTTGTTGCAACTTTTATAATTTTTGTTCGCAAAAGGAAATAAATTGGCATAGGTCTTAGGAGATGATAAGGCACCTTTTTATAAAAAAAAGGATTTATGTTCTTTAAACGTTCTATTTATGAGATTCACTTTTTCCATCAAAGTCGATTTTTTCTCAGAAATTCTAATTGCAAGTATCAGTGGCGTAAAGTATACCTCTGCAACCTACTGAGTACAAAGAAGCCCAGTGTCAAAGGAAGTTCAACAAAGCTTAAATCTCTTTTTTAACACTTTTATGCTCAATAATGTCGCTCAATGAATCATTTACCTTCAAGCTGTTGGTAAGTCATTAAGTAATGTACTAATGGGTAGAGGGGCCCTTTTCTTACGAGAGGGCTGAGATTTTCCGTTACGCTACTGTTAAGTATGTAGCTGAGCAAAAATGTTCGGTGGATTTTGCGCTAGAAGTAGTAGTTTCCTGTGCTTATTGCTTAATACGCTTGGACAAAGGTTTATTGCACTAGGTCAACAATTACGGGATTCCCTTGCAATTTTTATTGCATTTTTAAGATTAATTAGGAGATTTTGTTGCAACTTTTATAATTTTTCTTCACAAAAGGAAATTAATTTCCCAAAAGGTTGATAATATTTTTGTATCTAATTGACTTTGAATTTTTAACAATTTTTAATTCAATCTTTTGCAATTTCTAAAAGTTGACGACCATTTTTTCCATTTCCAAAATTATAGAAGGGCGTCCTCACCTCCAGTAGAGACTCTCAATGTTCATTTTCAAATTTTAACAATTATTTTATTCTATGAATCAATAAAGGAGTTTTAGCGAGATTATTGTAATTAACCATATTTACGTGAAAAGCCCTGTATATTTGGACAGAAACTTGTATTTTTTCATATTTCAACTAAATTAAAATTCTAATTATTTTAATTTAAAGCGTAGGTAAAAATTGTGAAAATAACAGCAATTTACACGGGCACACCCTCTACACTTATCGCAGTTTCTGCAATTATCATTTCAGAGTAAATAACAGTGTAATAAAGACAACAATGCACACGCTGGAATTGTTAATATCTACAATTGTATTGTGTACAAATATATGAAAATTACAGGTTAATTTAGTTCTATTATATTACAAATGAGTCTTTTTTTTTTAAACTATTGAAACATTCTGTTTGTTAATAGTTTCAAATTAAAATTCCTCTACAGATAAATATTGTAATTACGAAACCCAGCAAGACTAGAAGATCATTCTTTTAAACTACAGTCAAAATGGAATTTATAGTGTGAGTGTCAAGCTGTTTTCAGTTATAAAATCAAGTTCATGTCAGTTATAAAACGTTTCAGACGATTTTATAATCTTGTCCAACACTTCCAAGACACAACCAGATTGTTTCAAGACAAGCAACTCTTTTGAAGATAATGAAAAAAAAAGTAAAAATAAAACTACTTATTCTTCATTTATTGTTGATGTGTGAAAATTTTTGCTTGATTTCTCATATTTTCAAAAAGGATCAAAAAATTAAGACTTTGTGGCGCGTGTTGACTGTAAACAACAAAAACAACCACACCAACAACAACAACAACAACACTATAAGTATAAGAAATAAGAAGAAGAAGAAGAGGAGCGACAGAGGTGAATTCTTGGAGCTAGTTCTTTATTTCCTACGCTAGGTTGAGAAAAGAGTGAGAACCGCCTTATAAATAAAGACATTATCTCGAACGCTTCAAGTGCTCGTTTATAGGCAAGACGTGAGGTGTTTCTACTATACACATACATATACAATATAAACGTAGATATACATATATATATTTTTTTGTACCTTTCTTTCCACCTCATTTAAATAAAACGTTTACGTACAGTTGATACACGAGTTTTCGCACCCAAGAATCTTGAACCAGTGGTGCCACAGAATGAGATGAAGCAGACGATGAAGGAAGATGAAGAAATAAAGTGGTTCAAGTGCAACGAACCGTAGACGACACTTATTTAGATTTTAATTATGGCAGAATTCCAGGTGGAGTCTGTTTTGTGGAAGTAACAAAATCCTATCTCTTGTTTGGTTTATTCATTTTTTGAATAATAAAAATTTCACTAAATTCTCCATTGGTAAAATTTCAAAAAAAATTAATCAACTTGGAAAGTTTTCGTTCTATTTACATTTTTAACATGCAAAAAGATAAATCATCTGTTCAAATGCAACACGTACCGACAGATTTATATGTGTGGGATTTATTTTCTTTGGTCGTTTGAGTGAATTTCGAGTCAAAAATCTTGCACTTTTGCCAATTGCAGACGAATCATATCTTTTTTGGTCGATTATCTAAAGTGGTTTTGCTACAAATTGATAGGAGCTCGTCTTAGCAAGGCCAAAAATTTCAATGAGACTCCGTCCATGTCTGGATCTCCATCCAAACGCCGATAAATCCTGCTTTAGATCGAATTAAGCCGAGATCGTAATAAAAATAAGCCAAGCTTAAGTATAGGGAAGAGTATCAAAGTTTGACTGGAATAAGTGTTTTTCCACTTTACTACCTTAACTCGAGCCTGTAGAAGTTTTTGAAATGAAACTTATTTGGCGGCAATTCGATAATCGACAATTGGACGAGAATTGTGAATGAAATTTCAAGGACGCGTCACGTTTTTTAGGTACATTTCGTTACATGAGAGAGAAGAAGGATATACCGTAGAGAGGAGAAGAAGAAAGAGAGCTATCCCCACGCCACGGCAATGGAGCAAAAAAGAGCAATGTATTGTACAATGATACAAAGCGATAGAATAAGATAGTGCTGTAAAAAGCGTTCTCTCTCTCTCTCTGTTTCCCTCTACATTTCTCTTATTCTCTATTTTTTTAAGAAGCTCTACCTCTACCACACGGCGCTGCACGAGCAATTTTTTTCTATAGTCTATTGCTGAACCTTGATTAACAAAATAGTAAAAGTGAAAATATTGTGAAGAAATTCTTAATTTTCGATGAGTAACTGACTCACCAGAGAGTCTAAGGTGAAATATTCGAAATCAACGATTCAATAATCATCTCTTAGGTTAGTGATCGAGTATTTTACGACAAGCTCTATCGATAAGGCTATATTAATTTTATATCTTCTCTATATGGAGATAGATCACTATATTTGGCACAAGTGTGAAAGAACCTCAAGTGTTTGATTTACACAAATTTTGTTCGTTTATCCGTTTTTGGCCTCTTCTCCTTTTAGATGTATGTATGTAATAAATATGATTGTATTATTCATAACTTGAACTATGTAGTTTAATTTAATTTATTTTCATTTATTGTAATTCATGGAACAATAACATCAAAACAATTTATTTACATATACATATATGTATATTGAATCCAAGTTACGCCTCATTAATTATTATAAAATTAAATTCAATTCTCTTTATACCGGGCGACTTTCTTGAATGTGGTCGATTTGTAAGAAAATCCTATTGTTTGCCAAGAAATTTGAATAATATCTTGAAGATTTGGAGGACAGTCCTTGGAGATTATTTTAGCAAAATTAGAACCATGTAGCTCATTTGGAAGCTGGTCCGCTAACGCTCGTTTGGACAAGGTAGCAGTTTTCAAAAATGAGCTACACAAATATGCACAAAACTTCCAAGAATGACTCGTAAACCGTCCTTGTATAGATTTTTTTCGTTTTTCTCCTTTTCATTGTAGAAAAACTGCAAAACATTTTCAGCTGTTTCAGAAAACATGGAGATAAACGAAGAAAATCAATGTTGGCGGGATTTTCAGTTATTTTACGTGTTCAGCTTATGAAAATCGCGACATTGTCGTAAACAAGCGTTTTTGAAAGATTTACAAATGAGCTACGAGGTTCTAATTTTTATAAAATGATTTTCAGCTACCTTATAAATTTTTGAAATATTTTTCGGATCGCTCGCCGAATAATGGGAATGGAAGTTGCCATAAGAACTATACAGGGCTTTTTACCCGGGACTACCTAAATTTTATGACAACTCTTAACGAGCAATTAGGAAAATATTTCAAGGAATTCTAGGATAGTTCCCGAAGAGCATTTTGGCAAAATTAGAAAATCGTCGCTCATTTGTAAGTGGACCAAAAAGACTCTCAATTTGGCCAAGAGAGTTAAGCATGTAAAACGACTAAAAATGACTCCAAGACTTTTCCAACACTGTTTTTTTTCTTCATTTTATTGTATTGCATAGTAGAAAAAAATGCAAAAAATCTCTACCAGATTAAAATGAAAAAAAAAGAATGTTGGCAGAATCCTTAAGTCATTTTATATGTTCAGCCGAGTGCACTGAAAACGTTACGACTCTTGAGCGAGAAATATCCCTTCTTTTAGTTTTGTAAACCAAGCTTCCACCATCTCAAAGGGAAGAATGTGCGGCGATAGGAACGGATAGGGGTGTTTTTTTCTTTCCACTTTCTGACTGATGTTCTGTAAATATACAAGGTAATACGTCTAGTCCCATCTACAAGTTTTCGTTGGATATTTTTCCTTCCAAATTCTTACCTGTTAGACATCTATCGTATTGTGAGAGTGAGAACCTCCCTCGTTAGCCTGACTTACACAGCCTCACAACTATCGTCACATTTTCAGTGCACTTGTTTGTACAGCTGGATTTGGAAATCGCGACATTGTCGAAAACGAACTTTTGTTGGTCGACTTCCCAAAGATCCACGAGACTCTAATTGTGCTCAAATTATCTCCAAGGACTATTCTATAAACCGCTCGCTAATTAACAGGGGTTGCCATAAGAACAGGGTAGTCTCAGGTGAAAAGTCCTGTACAATCCGAAGTGAATATGATTATTATCCGTTCCGCTTTCCAGACCCTCTCACCCGGCCTTTAAGGTCTTTTGTACGCTCGTCAATCCACCTAATTTGGGTTAAATGTCTTCCCCCAGTAGTCCCGTTCTTTTAATAAAGTCCAAGATACTGTTCAGGGGAGTACTTTTTATTTAATCTGAAGAGATATCGTCCCCTCCCAGGTACCACGCTCTGAGATCCTTCAAGGCCTCACAGTAGCATAGAATATAAAGGGAAGTTTCATCATCCTCTTCACAGGCCCTCCATGTTGGGTCTTTTGCAATGCCAATATTATTGAGATGCTTCCTCAGTCCACAGTGTCCAGTGAGCAGTCCTGTGGTCTGTCTTAATTGCCTCCTATTAAGTTTTAGGAGTTCTTTAAGTCTTCTACGGTTTGAAAAATCAAGAAATGCCTTTGACAGGACCATCCCTGATAATTCCTCCCAGTAGAGTTGGTGTTTTCGTTCTAATTCTTCCCATATGCACCTTTTAGCGTCCACATAAGCGATCCCGCATGAAGGTCCAGGTCCAATTAGAGCTGTTTAGGCATCATTCTTTGCTAAGCAGTCTGCCATCTCATTTCCTTCAAACCCTTGATGAGCCGGCACCCAATCCGAAGTGAATAACCCTGTATAGTCAATTTCCAATATAAATTTATAATCGGTCATCTGTAAAATATGTTTTGCAATATCTCATTACATAATTATCGATTCTTTATTGTAATCTCTCTCTCTTCTTCTTCTTCTCTCTCTGAAAATCATCTATTCCAAACACAAATGTTGATTCTTTCCCCGATTGGAATATTACTTCATTATAAGTACATAATAGCACGTAAACATTTATGTATATACCTTTTAAATGCATCCTCCACATCCGTCAACTAATTATAAATAACGAAACAAACGTTGCTGTATGTTTTATGCGTGAGTGTACATTCTTGTTTTATAAATTACATTTCGGTTTTATGTCCAGGTGCATAAGTTTTTGATGGTAGTTATAAGTCCAACCACAAAACAATCTTTATGCTGTATGCATCGTATACGTATATGCATGCATTCATGCATACTGTATCCAATTTAGTGCAACTATTGATGCATTAAATTAACTTTAATCAGTTGTTCAGGTGTCGTTTATATTATTTAAACGTTATTAGTGTTAATTAAGAGTTAACCAAATATTAACAAATTGCTTGATTACATGTAGAAAGTTAATTAAAGAAAAGTATACTTTGTAACTTTATCTTTTCTTCATACTCAATTTTGAAATTGACGAAAATTCTTCTAAAATCTAGACTTTCGATTTAAATTCCTCACTTGAAACCAGGGCATCGAACCGTTATTTTTTCGTTCCGGTTTTCGTTTCGGTTCAATTAAAAAAATATCGGTTTAATTCCGGTTTTCGTTTTTGTGAAAATAACGGTTTTGTTCCGGTTTTCGGTTCAGTTCCAAGTGACTCATTTTCAAATTTTTAAATATAAACAATTAATTTTTGGCGTAAATTAAAATAATAATAGTAACAATAACAAACCATTTATTTCAAAGATCCATATAATTTTAATTTTGAAAAATAATATACGTAAGTCAAAATTCACCACTTAATGTACGACCCATATAAGGTGCTTATAGGGTGAGTGTTTTAAATGCACTAAAATCCTCGTATAGGTAACTCTTATTTTATGAATTTTTTATCGGCAGAAGGATTTTTATGTTGATATATTATATCATAGAACGGAAGATTGGAAAAAATGATGAAAAGTGGCATGCTTCAACCCCTAGCAAAGAAATGATAACGCAGTTTTCATTTTTTGATAGCTCCCATGAATCTCTATCTTATAGTTTTTGAACTACTAAAAATATTCAACGGTTCCAGAGATATTTGGAAAAAACTGATTTTTCAGGGGTAACTTCAACCCTCAATATCTCTCTTAAACTTAAGTGTGAGCATGAATGATAAAACACGCATCCCTTGGAATAGAAAGAACTACCTATATAGCGAAAATCATCAAAATCGTGAGTTTCGATCTCGGGGGGGCTTACTTTATTTTCTTGGCAGGAAAAAAGGGGAGATTGAAAAAAAAAACAGAAAAATCATGTTAAAGGGGATGCTTGAACCGAAAAAACTGGTTTTTGCTTTCGGTTCAGCTCCGGCTTTCGCTCCGGTCAAAATTTCGGTTAATTCCGGTTTTCGGGTTTCGCTTCAGTTCCGGTTCGATGCCCTGCTTGAAACTATTGCCATAAAGTTATTGATGTGCTTAAACATTTTTTAAGTTAATTTAAGTAATCTTTAGTTTTTCATTATTATTATTGAGGTTTTCAATGAATGTTATCTGTGAAACTTTTAGTCTATCTTCAGGCTGAAACTTTGATTTTCCGTTCAGGTTTGAGAAATCTTTGCCCTACATGATTCATTTTAAGTGGATCTAATTGATGAATTGTAAGAGATTTTTAGACATTTTTTTCTTATATCGTCAGTTTTGCACGAATTTGGCACTGAAACATGAGAAAACTGTTTTAAGACGAGTTTCAAATTAAATTCTGTCCAATTAATCCAGTTTTTAAGATTTTTTTCTGCTCAATCACCTGTTTTTAATAAACTCTCCAGTAATACAGGGTGTTTCAAAACATGTGTCGGAAAATGAAACCTGTGATTCTTTGGCAGTTTAAGCTGTTTTTAAGAGCAAAAGTTCTCAGGAACTCAGGTCCGCAAACGCATTGTTTTTGAGATTCAAGGAGTCAAATTTTTTTTTTTAGTTTTTTGATAATATCTCAGGAATTATTTTAGATACAGTACTCAGCTTTTATCCACGTGATACCATACATTTTGGTTACTTTATGAGTACTAATTGAATTTATTCTAACATTCCAATGGCGGAGATTTTAGGGATGAGCGATATGTTTTAGTGTTGATAAAAACATTTGTCTTGGATCTAGTCGTCTGATTTGCATTTTTTCATTCAAAAACAGGCCAGGTTGGTACTTTCGCCCAAGAGTACCTTTCTTACGTAGAAAAGATTGGAGATTTAAATTGTAGTCCTGAAATTCCAATTTTCTCAGTGCCGTAGAAATTAGGAGAAAAAAACTTTAAAGCGCCTCAAAATCTTCGCCACTGGCATATTTATTTAAATTGAATTAGCAATCAAAATTAATAGTATGACGTGGGCAAAATCTGAGTACTGTATCTCAAACGGTTCCTGAGACATTGTCAAAAAAAAACTTAAAAAAAAGAAATAAATTACTTGACACCCTGTATCTCAGGAACAATGCATTTGCGAACCTAGGTTATAAGTAACTTTTTCTCTTAGTCAGAGCCAAAGAAACACATGTTATGGAACACCCTGTAGATCGTAGTGAGAATACGATTTAGTTGTTTTTTGAGCTAAGTTCTCGGTTTTCCTATAAATTGGAGTGAGTTTTTACCATTTTGCTATTAAATTTTCAAAAGAGAGAGAATCAGACACATTTACCCGTTTGTGAGTTGAATTTCCGTTCTTAAGTCTAGCGTTTGGAACATATTTGAACTTTCAACTTTTAGTCTAGATATTTAAGAACTAGGTGGACTTTTTCAGGTAGTACCAAATTCAAACAAATGCTTATGGAAAGCAAAAATTTAATTGATTATCTTAGATTGATGATTATGATATCGCCCGTCTTTAAAACAAAGGCAAAATTGTTCTAAATTAGTCATTATTATTGAGTTTGGGGGCCCTTAAATTGTCACTCAGTTCTTGATACGTCACTTATAATAAAGTAATAATTCTCTTATACTAGGAATTCGTGTATCCCTTGTCCTACACTCTATCAAATTTCTCGAGAAAAAGCAATACGAACATTCAAAAACATCTGGCTTGATATTTTGCAGGATGTGACGGTCAAATATAATTTATTTTAGGTTCCAATGCCAATCGTTTGATGTCAATTTTGTTATCCAATCTGGTACAGAATACAGGCTAATTAAAGTTTATATCTATAAACCAACTATAATCTAGAATTAAAGCTAAAGCATAATTTTAGTGTAACTTTGAAGTCGTGTTTGATCCACTAAACAGTTACGAGCTGCGAGAAATAAAGGGCTAATTGATTATTTCTTTCTGCATAATATTAAGAAATAGTTATTCAGCTTAAATGATCGATAATAAGCCAAATTAATTAATGTTACATCATTATAGATTATTATTATTATAAATAAAAGGTAGCGATGACGGTGTATTAAAGTTTTGATAAAGTAGTCAAAGAATTGAGGAGTTCTCTATTTGACTCAACGCTGTGGTTGACCAGAAAAACAATTTTTTAATTATTTTTGATCAATCAAGCGATTTACAGATAAATGACTGTGATTGCATTGCATTGAATATTGATCATTTAGATGTTAAATCGAATAACAAAAAAAAAAATTATACAAGAAGGAATGAGAGAGACAAAAATTTCCAAAGATCAAAAAGACCGCTACAGCTTAATTGAGCCATAACTCGTGTCAGAAGAGCTGTACGTTCTCTCTTTTTTTTTGTTACGTCCACTCTTATACATACCGTTGATACGTTTATTTTTATTTTTTAGTCCTATGGACAAATAACATTTTAACAACAGCAGGAGCAATAGCATGAAGAAATCTCAGTCTAAAGATTTTCGGATGGCGAGATTCAAAGAGGAAGCGCAATACACAATGGCTATTCTTATAGTTGACAGGCGACATAATGATTGTGTCCAGGTGTAGACAGAATCAGAAGAAGGAAATTAATCATTTTACCCAAAATTTTTCTTCTATTAATAATTGTGAATTGTCCAGTTCAGTTTGATACCAAAGATAGTTAAAAGACAACGATAAATCATACAAACAGATTCTCAATCGTATATCTGAACCGCATATTATATATAGATATAATATTATAATGTAGTATACGAGTTGTGTTGAATGTGGTATGGTGGAATGGTGATTGGATGGAACCAGTCTTTACAATAAAGACATATCTGTCAGTTTTTATGGGCGGTGTTGAGGCGCCCCGCCGCCGCCCTATCCGGCCGACAATCAGACTGTACGCTCTCTATCAGCAGTACCACAACGGCGCCACACCACTAGAGGGTATCTTGAACAGTCGGTTGATTACAAGAACTAGAATACATAATTAACCCAACGGTCGACCGTCTAGAGAGAGCCCACAATATGCACAATCACGATTGTGTTCATAAAGCTTTCGTAAATTTCAGAAATGATAACTGAAAACAGTTAAAAGTACTAACAGTAATGATTATTGCTCATTCAAATGTTGATTTTATATGAATTACAGTTGAATTCTTCTTATAGTAATCTTTTTTAGCTTATTTCCTGCTATAAGTACTCCATTAACTCGGTATCTGTAACCTTTAACGGTTTAGCTAATTTACAGCAATTACGACACTTTTATGGGAAACAAACTATACAGCCATCAAATACTAAATATGGTCGATTCGTAAGAAATTTCTATTCGTTGACGAGCGATTCGAATAATATTTGAAAAATTTGTAGGATGATTCCTGGATATTATTTTAGCAAAATTAGAACTTCGTAGTTCATTTCATTTGGAAGTCGGTTAAAAACGCTTCTTTTGAACAAGTTCACAGTCTCCGAAAAATACACGAAGAATGACTCGGAGACCCTCCCAATAGAAAAATGTGAAATATTTCCACTTGTTCCAGAATAAATTGGCGAAAAACAAAAAAAATCACTGTCGGGGTGGACTTCGAGCCATTCTAAGTCATTTTAAGCGCACAGGAAGCGTTAGCGTCAAAAATGAGCGTTTTTTGGCCAATTTCAAAATAAGCTACAAGGTTTCAATTTTGCTAAAATGTTTTCTAAGGGCCCTTCCACAAATCCTTGAAATATTTTTCGAATCGCCCATCAACTAATAAGACTTTCATAAGAATTGACCACGCTTAGTTTTAATTTCTGTATAATCCATTAACCAGAAGAATGTCGGAATTTCAGGAAATATTTTTCATTTATACATCTTTGTCATTTAAATTTATTTGATGAGTTTAGAAATCGACATTCTACCTAAAAGGAATCTGTAACAAGCGTCCCATTTTGCTATATCTTAATCTCCATTAAAAGCGATGAGTTTAAAAGTTAGCCCTCAAAACTGACTTCTTCGAAGGTTTATAAATTCGCTAACGAAAACAACAAAAAAGGCCATTTTGGGCTGTCATCAGGGCAATAATTGGTTAAATTCTTTGCCCAACTTCGGTCAAAAGAACTTTTTCTTTTAAATCATTCTTACTTCAAAAGTTACCCTACCATCCAAAAAAACGCGCCCCATCTGGAATAGTTACTTGATTACGGCCCTGGCCGCCATTTCAGCTAAATCTTTTGCACTACAATGAAGAATAACATATAACAATCACAACAAAAAAAAAAAATTAGAGGGGACACTCGGAGCGATTCGGTTGCTGGAAATTTTGTTGGCCGCTGGACTCCACCTGCTGATATTTTTGATTAATATCTTTGGATATTGTAAAGTTTCAAATGCTAACGTATCATAGAAGCTTGAGCTGTCATCAGAGCATAAGTTGGTTCAATTCCCTGCCCGACTTCTGTCATAAGAACTTTTTCCCTTAAATCATTCTTACTTCAAAAATTGCCCTACCATCCAAAAAAAACGCGCCCCATCTGGAATAGTTTCTTGATTACGGCCCTGGCCAACATGTCATCTAAATTTTTTGGACTACAATGAAGAATAATGTATCACAATCACAATAAAAACAAAATTAGAGGGGATACTCGGGGCGATTCGGTTGCTGGAAATTTTGTTGGCCGCTGGACTCCACCTGCTGATATTTTTGATTAATATCTTCGGATATTGTAAAGTTTGAAATGCCAACGTGTATCATAGAAGCAACACTTTTTTATTTCATTTTATAATTTTTCATCATTGGGAAAAATCCAAATCGTAAAAATTCCTCGACTTTCTAATCTATTTTATGATTAGAACAAAATTTTTAATTCTTTAGAAATAAAAGAACCAATGATGGATCTATTGAGATTCATTGAAAAGATAATTTTAATGTTGTCAGATTAAAGGAACAAAGGTGTGTGGTTCCAGGGCCGGCCTGAACGATGGCCTGAATAAAAACGGGGCCCGGTGTAATGTTTGCTAACGTGGCCTTTAAAAGAGAGTATAAAAATTTTTTTGCAGTTGCAGATGTTTTGCACTTACTCCAAATAAATTATGTACTTCCGAATAAAACTTGTATTTTTTTTTAATACACAGAGGTAATTAAATGCTTTAAATACGAAAACCTCCCTATCCTTACATGGAATAAAGGTATTTTGTAGGGTAAAAAAAATATTGCCAAAATTAGAATCACTGTTTGATTGTCGGGATAAGTACTAACCTACCGTAATATTATTTCAGAGAATTGATAAAAAAGCAGATGTCAGTATCTCACATCTCGGATTTCCATGGTATTAAGCTACACAAGTTATACTGACCTAAATATTTAATTTTTAAACAACTACCTTATCAATGGTTGGCGATACGTTCAACCCTTTTTTCTAGAATGCAGGGACCTTCCTGACTCCTTAGTAGAATTATACAAATCACCTCAGTTTTTCGGGCCTTATACGTGCTCTACAGACTTAAAGACAATTCAATTAAACACGGTACTGTGATGTTATAAAGCAAAACATGACGACAAAATAAAACGAAAATAAAATCGATCAATTTTTAATTTTGTATAATTAGTCAGCTGTACGGGGCCCTCGCAAAAGCGAACCCTTGTGTACTTGCACCGTTCACGCCGTCATAGAGCCGGCCCTGTGTGGTTTCGCTTTGAATTTCAATAATTTTGCTAGCTTTTAAATGGATTTAATTGTATCGAGGGGTCGTTAAAATAACGTTTAGTATAGAATTAAATATCCGATGTCTATTTATAATGTTTGAAAATCTTTACAATTATTCTTCTATTGTTGTTATACTTGTGTGTGTTTATATAATAGTTAAACATGAAGGAAATTTGCTAGAGATTTCTACGAATCCTCTTTAGGTTAAGATGTTTTTCTCTTCTTTTAATAGTTATTAGTACTGTTATTAAACGGACCACCATCGTTGTTGTTCTATCTAACCAAAACATTTTTTTTCTTCGATTTAATGCAATAACTATGAAAATTTGAGAACCTTATAGTTATTTATACAATTACAGAATAATAATCATTAAATTTGATCTCACTCAATCTTATTCTCTACAACTTTTGTTTTCCTGTATAATTTACTATTAAATGTTGCCTAATTGCTTGAAAAACATAAATTATTAATGAATTTCTTGCAGGTTCGATGAACGATTAATGTGAACGATTAATAAAAATTACCCAGAAAATTTTCCCACAAAATCGTAAGAGTATGGAACACATTAGAATTATCCCTAAATTAAGACATACAGGATGATAGCACATCACCAAAAACACATGCAAATCCATGAATTTGGCGATATTTCAGTCCAGAAAACCAGAGCCGGATTCACGTGTCTTTTGATGGTAAGCGGTATCCTTTTTCGAGCCCTCTGTCTATACTTGTACGAACAAGACATAAACATTGCGGCCTGAGAATTTAGACGTGGGGAAGCTCGACGATAAGCTGGAATTTATTTTGGAAAATTTGGGAACAATTCAGGGCGGATTTTTCGATAATTTTCAGAAAATGTTCCTAGTAAAATGATAGTATTGGACAGTAAATAAAATTTAATTAATATTACTAATATTAATTAAATTAATATTTGAATTAATTTTTTATCACCGCTATCAAACTAAGTAAACTTTGGGACCCGGTGTTGCAAAATAAGTTGTACTATTAATAGGTGAAATTTTGGAAAATCTTCCTGATTGTTAAAAAAAAAATTAAAATATGTCATCAAATTTCCTCATGGATAAGCTTTCAGTTTTTTATCTCAAAAATTGTGCAAAAAATCTGGAAATGAAATTTTTGACGTTTCCTTATCGGAAAATGTCTTGCTTCCAATTAAATAAAAATATTGGCTAAAATACAGCCAGTTAAGGGGCAAAATATGCAAAAAAAAACATGCTCCAAGATTTTCCTCTGTAATTCAAAATTTCGCCAAAAATTTCCAAAACGGAAAAAGGCCTCCAACTGGCTCTAACGCACCAAAAAATGATCGTTTTAACGCTGGTTCACACATTCCAATAACTCTGAAAACAAGCAAGATATCAATGATTGCCCCGTTACGCACATTTTTTTTAAACATTGACAAAAGAGTCATTTTTTATCATTATTAAAATGACAATTTAAACCTATTTGTGCTCAAAAATAATAAAAATTTGTGTCTTGAAAAAAATTGAAAAAAATGAAACGTCGCTCGAATTAGCTTGAGCGAGTGTATTTGGACCGTTTAGTGCGCTTGAGATAACTCCAGCGAGTGCGTTAAGGGGCTAAAAATTGACATTTTTTGGACACTGAATCCAGAAAATTCAATACAAATAGTCCAATTAAAAAAATGCAGAAAAATGTTTCATTCTAATTCGACTGGCCCCCATCAACGCCGGGCCCTAAATGCCCACTTACTCAGCTTATTACTGTACAATCCGGCACTGCAGAAAATTAGTATTGCTTAAAAATAATCTAAAGAGAATTGAAGTTTTGGGTACAATTAAGGAAATTAGGCGCATCCGGTAATTTACTCGAATAATTCCATGTTACCTTCTACATATAAAGTCCTTCACCTTTACGAAACGTTGTAGATCTACAATAGCCGGTCCAAAATATCTCAATTATTCTCGTTTTCCATTGAAAAACGTGACAATGCCCCTCTTCCTATATCTATCTCTATAGTTATAGTGAAATTAATATGAATCGTGCATTCACTATCAGCATCATCATCATCATCATTATATTTTATTTTAATTATTACGTATCCTACTTCAAAAAATCTTCAAGTATCTTTGACATAGATAACCAAAAGGTGGTCTTCCTGTTTTATATCTAAATCATCAAACACTAGTTCGAGAAAGAGATGTTTTATCAGCTTCATCTCGTTGTTTAAGAGTATGTTCGGAACGAGATGATGGCTTTATCTACTCGTTTGAAATATAAAAAAATTCGAGGGTAGATGATGATGATGATGATGATGATATAGTATAGGTAGAGATTTTAAAATCTAAAAAAACTCTTCAAACCTATAATTTTGGTTTTATTCCATCCGGACTACCAGGCGTGAACGTTAATTACGTCTGAAGACTAGCGAAGCATGATTGTATTGTAACAAAATAGATCATGATTCGCCTTTAACCGAACACTTCTCCATATAGAACATTCATTATAAATCTTACCTGAGACATGGACAAATAACCGAATGTCTTAATTTCTCATGTTTTCAATAATTTGAAAGGAGTTGGACGTTGACAGATGTGTTTGAAAATAAGAAACATTTCCAGGGTTTTTTCATTCTTTTGAACATATGAACCAAATAGAGCTCATCCATCATTAGGACGGTTTTTAAAAGATTACCAACTTTATAAAAGTTTTCTAGAAATTCATTTGAGTGGAAATTTCCGTCTAGTCAGGTATAGATTTGTGACGAATGATTTTTAAGGGAAAATCCAGAGCCGGCCTTGATGCTTTTTTAAAATGTTATTTCTTTCTTCTTTTTCCTGGATCATGACCAATCTAGATAGAGTTATAAACTGTTATTTTTTCTTATTCTTCGCTCTTGTTCAGCGTTGTTGCAACAGGTATACGTGAAGACGAAGAAGAGATGTCTGTACGGCTTTTGCAAGGCGATGATATATCGATGCGGTCCCATACAAAGCCTTACTGCCGTGTTCGAATCATCACTTGACTGGAGAAACAGGCGGAGCAACAGGTGTACGATTCAGAACCGATGAAGTTATTTTATTCATCTACAAGCATAAATTATACTCATTTGATTTAAAGGAAGTTGTAAATATGTATGTATAGCTTTTGATCTATACATTCTCTTAAATTTCTCAACAATACCAAACAGAATGGAGATGAAGATTTTAAGATTGAGAATTAAAAGTTGTTCGTTTGGCTGCCATCAGTGCAGCTGTGCATACTGAATTGGAAGCTATTCTATTGTCTTTCTACCATCATGGGCCCCTCTTTCATCATTCTCTATATATATTTTTTTTATTATTATGTATTTTGAAAGATAATAGGATTTTGTGGATTGAAACGACCCCACATCAATCATACGGGCACCAAACACCTGATCTGTCGTTTTAAATTCTCTACACTCAATAGATATGTGTTCATTTGACAGGTTTTTAGTGATTTTTTTTTATAACCAGATGCTCTATTTTAGTTTAGTAATGGAATATTAAATGTTATTCCAAAGTTCCATGTATACAATAAAGGATGTGGGAATATTTTCTAGGTCTGAGTGTGAATTCTGTTACAACAAAAGAAAACAACATGGACGAGGCGATTATATTGGAACCGAAAAGAAGTTTCACTTATTGTATAATGTTTGGGCCTTTTTTTTCTGTAAATGGACCATAACCGATACAATTCTTAGGAAGGGAAGAAATAAATAAAAGCTCAATAATGGGTTATTTCGCAAAAGTAGCAGTGTAAGAATAATTCTACAACTGTAACAAATTCAATTGTTATTCTCCTGTAAAACTGAAAATGGATAAAATGACAGAATTTACAGTCAAAATAGTGCTTGCAAGAAGCTCTTTGGCGTCAAAACTGGGGTTAAAATGCATTAAGGGCAATTTGCAGACATACATCGATTCAGCGTGCGAAATTTATCAATTTTCAAACAACGATATATCGCTTATTTTTTAAGATATTGTGAAATTTAAACGTGCGTTGGATAGAGCATTTCAAGGTGCATGTTCTGAAGCTTTCTATTAAAGAAAAATCTGACAAAATTCGGAATGATAAAGAAAACTGTTGGGCCATGTTTTTTTGTACATTTTCCTTCATAATTGGCTAAAAATTGGTCAATATGATTGATTTTAATTATCTATTGAGTGATTTAGATGGAAAATGAGTAGATCTTTCCAAATCTTCAAGAATTTTCCCGATACGTTTGTTAGTTTCCCCAATTTTAAAGAAAATTAAATGAACTTTGATCCGTTATATAGGGCACAATTTTAAAGCTAGAATTGCTTACTCTTGTTTTTAGAAAGATTTTGTAAGGGCGGAGGTAATAAAGCTCGGGTTTAAGAAAATTTTGAAAATTACGTGATTTGTTGGAAAATTTGGAATCCCATTTTCACCTGTTATTTACAGCTATTAAAATTAATTAATTTGACCGATAATTAGTATCAAAATATAGGAAAATCGATTTTCTTTTACGACCATATCATAATAATGAAAAATATTTGAAAATCTGTCCGTAGGTAATTTTCTTAACTAAGCATGTTTGTGCTGCGAGAGGTATTGGAGAAAGTTGTAGAATGTTCAGTACGGGGAAAAACTTTTGGTATTCCAACAAGACTCAATATAAGTTTTGATTAAACATAACATAAGCCTAGCTAGAAGCACCCTTTACTTTGCACAATTTGTTACTTTCTTCAAATGCTAATATCAGTGGCGAAAAGTACACCCCCACAGTGCCTTGGGAGGCCAGCGTCAGAGGAGGACCAGGTGTCAAAAGGAGGCTCAACAAAGCGTAAATCCAAGGTCTGCTTGATTTTTCAGTCCAACGCTGTCTAACGGGCTTGTACATTTAATCTAAATTGCTAACTATTGAAAAAACGCCACATTGGCGCTAATTACCATCGGAAGAAAAGAAAATAGCAAGTATTTCCATCTGTATTTTACTCATTCTGCGTAATTAAACTGTCATTAATTATCTCAGCAAAATAGAGATGGAAATACCAGCTATTTCTCTCATGCGGTGATAACTAGCGCCAATGCGGCCAAAATTAGCGTTTTCTCAAAAGTTTGCTTCTTATAGGATTTAAAAAAAAAGCTCAAGTCTGATACACAGCTTTGAGCTGAAAAATCAAATAGACCTCGCTTAAATCTATTTTCTTCAAATATTTTAAACTCAATAAAGTAATAAATGTCCCTTAGTCAATGATTTACCTTCAAGCGCTAGTAATATACCAATGAGTAGTGGGGCCCTTTTATTGCCAGGGGCCCAGAGATTTTCCGTTACGCTACTGTCTAATATTTCTGCTACTTGTACGTTTTTCTTTATTTCTGACTTTATTTGTATTTGGAACAACATAAAGGTATTTGTGATAACTGTCTTTATAAATTGGAATTTCCCAATAGCTGTTTTTGACTATTTTAAATGGTCTAAACTGTAAAAACAGTGCCACAGATGGAAATCTTGGGCCTTTAAATAAAATTTTAAAAATAAGTTATATATACCGGGTTGTTCATTTAAAACTATATCAACTTATAATCTCATATTACTTAGCTAGTGATTCGAAAAATATTTCAAGGATGTGTAAGGTAGTCCTTGGAGATCATTTTAGTCAAAATTAAAGCCTCGTAGTTCATTTTGAAGCTTAACAAAAGACGTTGGTTTTGGACAATGTTTGCGATTTTCGAAAGCGAGACAAAGACGCAAAACGACTAAGTATGACTCGGAAACCCTCCGAACATTGATTTTTTTCGTTTTCTACTTTTGTATTTTGAACCAAGTGGAAATATTTTGAAATTTTTTTACAATGTAGTGAAGGGAAACGAAAAAAAAAACATGTTGGAAGGATTTTCTAATCATTCTGTGTATATCTCGTTTTTGAAAATTGCAACACTGTCTAAAACGAGCGTTTTTTGACCAAGTTACTATAAGCCACGAAGTTCTAATTTTGATAAAATGTTCTCCAAAGACTACCCTACAAACCCTTAAAATATTATTCGAGCCGTTTTACAATTTTGGTAGTAACGGCCAAATCGAATACTCCCAGGCCGGACACCCCAGATATAATAGGTACTCAAAAATCCAGTGTAGTAACGGAAAATCTCAGGCCCGTTGCAACAAAAGAGCCCCTCTACTCCTTAATATATTACTTAATGACTTACTTAGAGTTTGAGGGTAAATCATTTGTTAAGAAACATTTATCAAGTTATTGAGCTGAAATATTCCAAAAAAGGCGACTTAAAGTTTATTGATACTGAGTCCTTGCACTACATGGATTTCGGGACGTACTTTACGCCACTTAGCCCTTACGACAGATAGGCCCTTAAGCATTGTCTAATTTTGCTTATTGATAGCTACGCCGCTGGTTAAATATTACTCTGATCTTATAGCTAATCTAATATAAATCTTTCACAATGTTTAATTTATTTGATCCGTTATTTTCTCATTTTCATAGAATTTATATTCTTGTTTGTTCCGTTGTATACCGCAGCTCTCTTAAAAATGAAACATTTTTGTTTTGCCTTATTTCGATTTATGTATACGCGGATGTTGTTTGGAACGGGCTCAATTTTCAAAAGACCGACTTCAATTAACCATTATCATAGACTGTGCGTCAGTGTGTGTGTGTATAGTTTCTTTTCTTCTTATTTTTTTTGTTTAAATTTCTACCAGTTGTTATTATGTTGCCCTGCCTGAGGCGCAAATAACAATCTTATAACAACTCAATTCCGAACAACGGCTTTCCTCATCTTTATTATTATTGGTTGCTTATTTATTTATGGATTTATTCTTGTTGTTGTCTCAAGTCTTACATTATCGGTTTTATATAATGTTCGCAATTTGTCCGAATAATAATAATAATAATAATAGACGAATTATTGTTTAAATAAAGCTTTAATTAACATGTATGAACAGAAGCTGATCCTATTTGGGATGGTGTTGAAGAACAAGCGTCACAACTTATGATCTTGTCTTCTTTATCAAAAAAGAGATCTACAAGCAAGATGTTGCCCGTATATTGTACTTGGAAGAATTTTAATTGGTTTATCAATTAAATGAAATAAAACGAAATTGATTTGTGATGTGTAATACGTTGTTTTTTCAAGCATTTTTCAGGATTTTTTAAAAGGATCTAAATCTTTGTGATGTATGGTTGATTCTATGAAACTCCTATTAGTCAAGGAACGATTCAAAAAATATTTCAAAGATTTGTAGCAGGGTCCTTAGAGAACATTTCATCAAAATTAGAACCTCGTAGCTCATTTGGAAGTTGGTCCAAAAACGCTCGTTTCTGACAATGTAGCGATTTTCAAAAACGAACTAAACAGGTAAATGACTCTAGGATTCTTCCAAAATTGACTTTTTTCGTTTTTCTCCATTTTATTCTGGAACAGATGGAAATATTTCGTATTTTCTCTGGAATACAATGGAGAAAAACAAAAAAAAAATCGTTGTTGGGAAGGTCTCCGAGTCATTCTTAGGCGTTTTGCATGTTTAGTTCATTTTTGAAAATTGCAGCAATGTCCAAAACAATTGTTTTTTAACCAACTTAGAAATGAGCTACGAGGCGTTAACTTTGCTAAAATGTTCCTTAGGGAGTCTCCTACAAATCCTTAAAATATTTTTAAAATCACTCGTCGACTAATATGAGTTTCATAGAACCAACCATATTTAGATTGAACAGCCAGTATATTCAAAAACAGGGACCATTACCGATAGAAGTCAGACATTTTGCATAAAATTGACGATTTTTAGCGAAAAAATTCAAAACATCTGGCTAAATTCCAAGAAAATCCACTGAAACAAGCTTAAATAGGCTAAATCGACGTATTATGACGAAAAAAGGACATTTAAGCTACTAAAAAGCCATTTAGACCTACATTTTTCGGCCAATTAGTTCAACATTTAAGCGAAATTCGAAAAAAAAGCAATAAAACAGGGACTATTACCGATAGATGTCAGACATTTTGCATAAAATCGACGGTTTTTAGCGAAAAAATCCAAAACATCTGGCTAAATCCCAAGAAAATCCACTGAAACGAGTTTGAATAGGCTAAATCGACGTATTTTGACGAAAAAGGACATTTAAGCTACAAAAAAGCCATTTCGACCTACTTTTAGCTACTTTTTTTGGCCAATAAGTTCAAAATTCAAGCGAAATTCGAAAAGAAGCAATAAAACTGGGACTATTACTGATAGAAGTCAGACATTTTGCATAAAATCGACGATTCTTGGCGAAAAAATCCAAAACATGTGGCTAAGTTCCAAGAAAATCCGCTGAAACGAGCTTAAATATGATAAATCGACGTATGTTGGCGAAAAAAGAACATTTAAGCTACTAAGAAACCATTTCGATCTACTTTTAGCTTTTTTTCGGCCAATAAGTTCAAAATTCAAGTGAAATTTAAAAAAAAGCAATAAAAGAAGTTGGATTTTAATTTTTAATAATCTATAAAGGACCGTTTTATTGTCTATAAATAAGGTTCTCGATAATATAATATTGATACATTCAAAATTTCGCAGAATTATCTAATTGTTGTTATAAATCTGTGCTTATTTTACAGGTATAAATAAAACAAAATCGCAGTGAAGTTTCAATTAAATTAAAATTAAGCGTTGTAAATTCAAATTTTCACTTTTGATTTTGCCCAGATATTTTACTTCTTCTTCGGTGGTACCAATTCAAATTTCCAAATACGATTTGGCCCAATCTCGGACACATACAAAGCTGAACCATTTGGACAAATCGCTATAGCATGCGGATAACCGAATCCCTACAATGAATCAAATTAATAATAAATTTATGATCGGCTTGTTTATGAATCAACAAATATTTATACCTCTTCTGGCGCCCAATGATCAATAACACTTTCGGTTTGTACGTCAATTGTGAATCCTTGAATTGGCAACAAGGACGACGTGGGACCGTTTACAGCATAAACAAGTTTTCCTATAAAATAACAAATTAATTGGAATTTATGCAACCAATTAATCTCCAATTGAACAAAGTATAAACACGACGTGATATTTAATCAATAAAACCAATTAGTTCAACTTCGCTTCTCTTTATTGGTGGGTTGATCATAGCCTCGTCAAATTTTATGATAAGAACCATAAACAGGGTTTTAGAATAGATAAAATTGTTATCACACTTGATAAGTTAGATGGATGTTTGAATATGTGGTGAGTGTATTGGTGGTCGTCGCCTCCGTGGCGCAATCGGCTAGCGCGTTCGGCTGTTAACCGAAAGGTTGGTGGTTCGAGCCCACCCGGGGGCGTACTTTTTTTTAAAAAAAATTTTGATATAAGAAACAAACAAATACCTTTTGCGGCCACAGCAAAGACTCGCCCCATATCCGGTTGTTGTACAGTCAATGCCGGTTCCATTTTACCTTGAATACTGTATAGGCCAGCCCTAGGACAGACAACACGTCGATTTTCACGATCAGCAATACACAAACGATCCATTGATTCAATTAAAGCTAATCCATGTGGTACTTGTAACGATAAGAATTCTGGTGCGGTCGGTATGACCCTTAATAGACCACCGGCTGCGTTGAATTTCAATATTCGACTATTACAATAGCCATCAGCAATGAAGATTTCACCGGTAATTGCTACTGCAATAGATGTCGGCATACATAGGTGTTTATCACTAGAACCAGGCATGAATTTTTTACCAAATGTTAAAGTTGGTTGTAATTCACCAGGTTTAAACTAAAACAACACAATGATTAAGATAAAGAATCGTTTAGATTCGGGGAATTCACACCTTAAAAGCTTGATGTAGAGCTACATCAGTCACCCAAATGTTATCATGACGATCTATTGTAAGTCCATGTGGTAGATAGAAAAGTCCCACACCCCATTTCCCTAGAACTTTGCCAGTTTTCGGATCTAAGGTCAGTACAGTCGGTTCTTGAATTGGCCCTAAATGTGCTTGTTGATAATGATTTGTTTGATTGAAGGAACTGTAAAATCCAAAATAACACATAGGAATCATCAATGCGGGAAAATTTGGAAAATTCAAGCCCGGCTAACTCAGTCGGTAGACAATGAGACTCTTAGGGTCGTGTATTCGAGCCCCACATTGGGCGACACACTACTTTTTCTCCACCACAAATAAGGTGGACTATTAGTTTCCGAAAAAGTCACCATTTTTCGTGGGTCTGTATAAAACAGGCTTCTGAGGGTGGTTGTGATAAGATAATATAACAAAATTTTCACAAGTCCGGATTTAGGAAGAAGAGGTGGGTGAGGCTATTGGTGGAAATTTCTGCTAAGCGGATGGTTTTACAAGTGGAAGCTCGTTCTAACACTCCCACTTACCCAGTTTCTTACCCTCACGAGTGAACCGAAAAGTCGGCCACTTTTTTGTGAAACTGATAGTATAAAATATTTCAGTTGTCTATGCGTTTGTTTACATGCGATCGTAGCTTGCTTCATACATCACTGCATTTGTTAATTTTCAATGGAGCACTAAACGGCTGAACCAAGCTACGACACTATACAGACATGGCCAACTGCCATTTTATATAGAGTTATACAGATCGGGCAGTTTATCTAGGTACATTTGGCAAACATCGAACCTGCCCATCTGTAAAAAAAGACAGAGATGGTCGCGAAATTAGTAATGAGACCACCCATCTTAACCAAACAAACCTGCAACCAAAAAATTTACCTGCTTCGAATTTTACAATTTGTCCTTTAAAAGACATGAACAAACAGATGTAAAAGATTTGGTATCTTTGTCACCTAGTATAAGAATTGCTCGTGAAACATCTCTTTATAAATGCATCAGATAAAGAAAGGACTATGCTCAAGATACCGTTATTCGTAAAATAGTACAAGTGCTATAAGCTCATCTCTTGAATATTTTGTAGCTCAAAAAACTAACTATTTTACGAATAACGATATCTTGAAAATAGTCCCTTCTTTATCTGATGCATTTGTTGAAGAATGTCCTATGTGTTCATGACAAAGATAGCAAATCCTAAATATCTGTCTATTGTAAAATTGTAACGTCTGAAACATAACTTTTTTGGTGTGTTTGGTTAAAAAACTACGGGTATCATTTCTTATATTTACACCATCTACATCGTCTCTATCTCTTTCTAACTTATATGCAAGTAGAACAGACGAGTGGGCCTTTTCCAGATGTACCCATTTCATCGCCCTGTGCTGTATATGTATAACTTGTATAAATAGATGACTAAAACAACTTACTATTCATTAAAGACACGATCAACACGATGGAAGATGACCGGCTGTAATGCTGAATTCACTGATATACCAGCAACTTGACCGATTTTTAGTGGTTCTTGTGGCCAATTTTTTGTAGCACGTGGAATATCAGGCTTATCAGTGGGATCTTCCTGAGAACTACTTTCCGGCTCTTTCACATTATCCTACAAAGAAAATTATCAATAAATTAATATTTATTTTTATGTGTAGGTATTTTAATGACGTTATATATTGCATATTTTTAAACCTACTTTTAAGCTTGTAACAGTAATTACAATGATAACAATGATTATAACACCGATAATCGTTATGATATTGCGACGATCTAAATTCATTATTTTGCTATACGCGTAGTATCACATAATTTGTGTTTTGATTCTCTTAATGTTTACGTTATTTTAATCTTAAACGCGTCAATGGTAAAGTTTTGTAGACAGAACTAAGGAAATGTTGTTATTCAAGTCTTTTTGTTAGAAAACCGACTGGATTAACGGTGAAAGCGTATAGATCCGGTACAGGTATATGAAGTTGCCTAATTATCAAGGATGTAATTCTCAATTCCTGCAATATGTTCAGGAACGGACCGGTAATTTTGGAGGCCCTGGGTTAACACTTTTGGGGGCATATCCGATTAGTCCACGCTTGAGTAAGTTGTGGCAACGCATTCACCATTTTCTCAGAAAATTGTTTTTGATTTCTAGAGCTGGCTTGAAATAAGTTGAGCTCCACTCCAGCTCCGGAGCCACAGTATATCTGAGCTGTAGCTCCAGCTCAAGAGTCATTGCTCCCAAACTGAGATCTTAGCTCAGGCTCCAGCTTTAGCTCTATTACAATAAACGTTTCTGTGACCCTTACCGTTAAACATAAAGATGTAATTCAACGATTTGAGCTGGATACAGCTTTAGAGTAACTGCGTTATGTTCAGAAGCAAAAATATTTTTACCAGGAGTTGTCTGGCGTATTCTTTGACATGCTGTGATTTAGATGACAATAGGGAAAGCATTATTGGTTAGCAATGAATAATATTTAAAGAATTGTCGAGTTGTCCCTGAAGAATATTTTAACAAATTCAGATCCCTATTATGCTTTGCTGAGTTTAAATAATTTGTGGTACCCTTTATAACATCTTGTGAAAAAAAAACCCAAATGATTAGGAGCCGGAGCCAGTGGAAGTTTTATTGTTCCCAACTCCAGCTGCGGCTCCATTGAATTAATATTGAGGAGCCAGAGCTAAGCTCCAGCTCCCCGAAAATTGGCTCCACGGCTCTGAGCTCCAACTCTGACTCCGGCTCCGGCTCCCCAGCCCTGATTTTAAGTTTATTATCTCAAACATAGTGAAAGAATAATTAAGTCTATGTTTACTAATGAAACTTAATTCAATACTTATGCACATTATTTATTTTAACAACTTAAAAAACACGACTCGACAATCTTCTAGTTCTTACACTAGCGGTGTTGATTTTCAAAAATTAGATTTTGCTTTGGATAAGCTTTCAAAGAAGGTGTCGCCTGGTTCTTCATCTTTAAAATTTTGCCCACATTCTTAAAAACAGATTTTTTTATGAATTTTCCGGAAAACTAACAACGAAATCGGAACATTTCTTGGAGATTTGGAAACTCCTTTCAATTGGCTATGTACGATTGAAATTCCATTGCAAACTAATTAATATTGGCTGAGTTATGGGGGGAAATATAAAAAAAACATGCTCCAAAATGTTACCCTATAATATGGAATTTTAAAAAAAGAAGCGACCCTATGATGTACAGTGGCGATCAAAAAAAAGAGACCACCTCTAGTGCGGCTGTGTGAAACAGGCTTATGAGGGCGATTATTACAATGTAACAGAATCTTAACAGGTCAGAATTTTTGAAGAAAGATATTCAATCAGAAGATGCCATTTTGGGTATTTACCTGAATAGAAAGATACTTTCTACAAATTTGCTGTGGTTGAAACTGGCTTCAACACCTCTTATCCATCCACTTTCTTACTTTCACGAGAGAAAAAACCTGATTCACACTAGCGAAATATGTGAAATTCTTGCTCAAGACTCTGACTCTTTTTTTTTTGATTGCCACTGTACATACTTTGGATACATACTTTGGATGAGCTTTTCAAAGTGCTATCGTGCGCTTCTACATTTTGAACGCAAATGGACTTTTGATTAATTAAAGCGCTAGGCTGCAGCCCATAAGGACTATGCCTGAATCCGCTCCTGAACACGACGAGTATCTATTGTGATATCACAGGAAGTCTATTGTTTGTATTCATCAACTGTTCATTGTGGTTATTTCAAAAAAATTAACAGGAAAAGAAGAAAAAAAAAATTATTTACCTGTGCTGCTAATGTATGACTGACTGCCAATAATTGTCGAATTTCATCATACAATTCTTGTTGTTGTGATCGTTGATATTGTGGTGGTGATGCTTTTAATGTTCCTAAACAGATCACTAAAGCCAATACGGCGATACTTTGGACCGACATGGCAGACTGATAAAATTACGGTGTGTATTCTCTTCAATTCACACACACTATATAACAAGAATGAATCAATAAACGTAACGGGGGTGCGCATGGATATCTATGACGAATTTCATCAACTATTCGAAAGTTTTCGTTGATTCTTCAATTAATTTACGACGTGCAAAAACTAAGGATCATTTATCTAAAAATATAAATTGTTACACAATTAATTTCACAGTCAAGGTCAAGGTTGTTTGTTTGGCAAACTTCGTTTCAATCGATCCGACAATTTATTATCGGCCAGTGGCGTAACTAGAAATTGTAGACCCTTGGGCAAAACTTAAAACAAATTATTGATACAGGATCGTCCATTTAAGACTATATATTTCTTATGATTTTTATTTTAGCACAATTAGAACCGTGTAGCTCATTTGGAGTCGGGTCAAAAACGCTTGTTTTTAACGATGTCGTGATAAAATCTTACCCTATCAATCTCGTAATGTAGACGTTGTTGTATCTCTTTGTAAGCTGATTCGTTATTATCATCATCATCATCAACGAATTCTTCAGGAGTTTTCTTAATTTTTGCTTTAAATCGACATAATTCGGATAAATGGTCAATTAATTGTTTTTCTATATTTCTTTTTGTACCATTTCGATGTATTTGATCGAAATTAATATCATTTAAACGTATTTCTAGTTGTTTTTCATGTATATGTCTGTTTTCTTGTGAGATTTTTTTCTGCGTTAATTCCAAAATTGCCTTTTCTTCTTCTTCAACTTTATTCCATAATTGTGATAATGAATTTGCGTATTCTTCAATTATTTTATGTTCTTCCAACAGTTTTGTTTTAACAGTTTGCTCCATCTCTGAAAATTAGAATTAATTTTGATTTTTTACAGGAAAATAATTACCTAAGATCCGTTTTGTTTCTTCTTGCTCAATTTCAGTATCGCGTAATTGTTTCAAATTCAACATACGTTGTTTCACCAATTCTATTTCTTGTCGTTGTAATCGTTTTATCTCGTTATCAAAATAATTTTCTTCATTGTTCTGATAATCAATGATTGTCTTCGGATAATTATAGAAATTTGGATAATTTCCAATTGCTAATTTACGAAATTCGCTTAAATATTGTTTTGGATGATTATTAGGTGTTGTCTTATCGAAAATTTGATAAGTTTTCTTAATTAATCTATTAACATCGATTGGAATATGATCTTGATAGAAACAATGAAACATTCTTGCTTGTTGATATGATAACAAGATTGATCTTTGTGTGATATTATAAGCAACTATTGAACACAATAGAAATGATGGATGATTTATTAGAATATGATCCCAGAATTGTTTCCATTGTGGTGTTGTTAAAGCTTGCGAGAAAGCCGTTTCTAATAATGGCCAAGCATACAATTTCGATGATATTTGAAATTTTTTTAAATGTGTTAATAAAACTGGATCGTGTTCCAATAATAAATTTTCAATTATCGCTAAAATATTAACAGGCGGTAATGGGAAATATTCAAACCAATATTGACACCAATTAACTAAAATTCAAACAAGAATTGTTATTATTAATTAGATAATTATCGGAAATTTACCGATAATTGTACAAATAGCCTCGAAACAAATTATTGGTTGATTTTGGAAAATTTTAACAAATGGAAATACGAAAACTGGTAGATAATCAACATGAGCGAAAAATTTCGACCATGTTACCACATTATCGAGCAATCGTCTTAGATTCCTTAAACTACCCTTATTTTCCAAAGGGTATAATTTTTGTAGATTTTGGAAGGATTCAATTATTCGACAATTAATCACAGTATTGTAGTGTTGTTTGTTTTGCGGTAATTCTAATAAATGTTGCCAAATTATTGTGCGATAATTGTCGGGGAATTCGCCGAATTCTTGCAGAATCAACCGCAACTTGTCAACATTCAACATGCCAGCGATCTAGAAACTTTGATTGATTATTCAAAATTTATTGAGTGAGTGTAAAACAAACCTTGCACTTAACGGCTGCGGCTTTTCTGCAAAACTTCTTACGATCGCGAATACGTTGATTAGGTCGAATAATTTCCGTTTTAATTTCCATCGGTGTTATTGTAAATTTCAACAGATCATAAACATGAATATCACCAGAACGCAGTACTGTTGCAATATAATTTGTCGATGAATGAAACCGTATAAATTCACTCGTTGAAACTAATTGATTAATTATTAGATTCTTCTCGACATCGTAGAAATAAACACTACCATCACCGGTTAATATGGCTAAAATTCGATTACAATCGCTCTGATATAGATCGGGTATAAATTCAAAATATTGAAAATTACCTGCACACTTAAAATGAGTTAGAATGACTCTAGGATCCTCCCAAAATTGATTCTTTTCGTTTTGCTTCATTTTAATCTGGAACAGGTAGAGATGCTTTGCATGTTTTATAAAACTGGGAGGATCCTAGAGTCATTCTTAGTCCTTTAACGTGTATAAAGTATAACCCTATTTTACATTGTATATGGCCATGCTTTTGGTTACGTAACGTCGTAGCTTGGTTCGACTGCTTGCATTTCTAATGAAAAAATGCATCAATTAAGCCAAAGTAAAGTACGAACTGAGCTATGACCCTGTGTGAGTAAAGGCATTGTACACAGATTTATTGTGTGAAACAGAGAGTGAGAGAGGAGAGAGAGAGAGAGCATCTCACGACACTATCTTATTCTATCACTTTGTATCGTTGCGTATACGTCGATCTCTTTTCCTCCGCACCCGTAGAGTAGCTCTCTTTCTCATTTTCTCTACGTTATATCTTTCTTTTCTCTCATGTAACGAAATATGTCTAAAAAACATGACGCGCACTTGAAATTTCACTCTCAATTCTAGTCCAATTATCGATTAGCAAATTGCCGCCTAAGAAGATTTACTTTAAAAAAGACAGGTCCGTATTTGAAAAATGAAGTTGGTAACAGCTGCATGAAGATCTCAAATAAGACCAGAAAAAAAATCCAAATATTAAGAAAACTAATCAAATATCAAGTAGCAATGGACCCTTAAGCAATACATAATCTTGCTTATCGATAGTTACGCCTCTGTTTTTGGCTAATTTTAGATCTACTACATGCAAATCAAACAAACCACACAATCATGTTTAATATTTAGTGCATTTATTCTACAGAACGATCAAATGGAACACAAATAATATTAAAGTGTACCTAATTATTTTATTTTATTGATTTTGACATAAAAACCACCATTATTTTACAAAAATAATCGCAATATTGTCGTTAATTTATATATGAAGCCGAATTTATTACATTCGTTATGTAGCACTGTTGCCGTGTAAGCCTGGTTGTGTCCAAATATATCCAGTGGCTGTCATTGAACAAAACGCATTATAATAACGACCTGGTGCACGACAAAATGACCATTCTGGACATTTACAACGGAACAAACTTTGAAATTCTTCTTTACATACTTCGTTCCACCAACAAGTCCTCTTAATAATATTGTAATTAAAATAAAATTAATTTTTTTTTAACTAATTACCTCGGTTAAGTAACCACTGACCGATTGATCAGAGATGCCTCGTTTCCTTAAAATTCCTGCACGTACTGGTGGCGATATTGATGATAAGACGATGATCAAACAAATCAATAACTATAATAAATTGTTTCTTAACAGGATTTGAATGTTGATTGACTTACCGGTAGAAGAAATTTATACATTTTCCTTTGTTGATGCTATTCGTATTGATTTTACGCTAAATATACCGTAAAAGTGGACAAACTACAAGATAGGCGCCATCTGTTGCATACGGATCTAGAATTGGTGATAATTCAGTAAGCAACTGTAATCTGTTAGATAAACGTTATTGTACTATAAAAGATAGGGGGGATAATCAAACTTTATAGCTTGTATAAAATTTATTGTTAGATTTAATAGGATCTCTCTCAATAAGCAGCAATAATCAGAGCCCCAACAAGGGTAGTGAGAGCGATGCTTCTGCACCACGCGAGAAATCGACAGGGGCGCAAAAATAGCTCCTGATCAGTCAGAAAAAAAATAATAAGTAAAGGGCATCAAAAAATTAAACTGCACCAAATAAAATAAATATGGGCAAAACATAAAGAAGAAAATTGTAAGCTTTTTTGACAAGCACAACTCTCTTTGACTTTCCCTAGATTATTTTTGCTTCATGCAATAAGCTAGACCAAGAAGATGCAAAAGACTTCTCCATGGTCGATAAGCGATCGCGAATAAAGCAAAATTTTCGTGTTTTGAAAGTTTTTTCGGTTCAAGAATCTCATTTTTAAGACCACACATTTCAGAGGATATCCACCAAAAAGGTATACAAATGTAGTCCTTAAACTTTAAGCGTTCACAAAAACGAATTAAAGGAAAAAAATTGGGTGTAGAACAGTAACAATAATTGCCCAAGAGCCCGACATACATATTTCTGCCCCCGTTCTAAATTGTGACATTGTTACAGCATGAAATGGAGCCCCAAAATATGTTTTGCCTAAGATACTCAAAATTCTGGAACAAAAGGACGAGTTTCTTTTAATACACCTAGGAGCATTCTTCGTAACATATCAATTCATGCAAAGCTGATAAAGCATCTTTTGCGCTTTTTGCTCTCTTGAAATCATCATTGATAATCATAAACTATCAACAATATTCTTTTTTAATTGTAAATTAATCGTAATTGGTTGATGATGGAAGGTTTTTTGCATAAATCCTTGAAAGATCCCTAACTGACCTAGTTCCAAAATTTTGCTCTTAGCGACTTAGCGTGTTAGATAGTTGGTTCGTTTATAGATATGAGTAGTTGCAAAACTACTACCAGCTTCGATATTGCTCAGAATCAGCTACTTATTGACGTCCAAAAAAGCATATCTTCGCAAATTCCTTTATCTCCCTGCGAAGCACCTCTGTACTTCAACAGGCAACGGAGTCACATTCCAAAGTAGATAAGTCTAATGATCAAGTCCATCCCTTTAGGATAATATGTACTTAAATCAACATTTCTCACTGTTAAACATGTTTACTTCTTTAAAAAGCTTTGTGAATAGTCTGCGCTTGTTGCTGGTTAGATCGGAAAGCTCTCATAGGCGAGTTATGCATTCCTGAGCTTTCTTATAAGTGGCCTCTTTTCCCTGCATTGGTCAAAGCTAGTTCATAGAACGGTTTCGGCTTAACAAGTGTGACTATTGTTTATTTTATAAAATCCTCGGCTGTTTCGCCTTCAAATCTCCAATGTTGTGTCACCCAAGGTAAGGTTTTTTTTGGCTTAGACAGGGCATCCATATGAACATATTTTGAGGGGCGCGCCAATTTAAGGAAGAGTCAATTTAAGAGGACAAAAAAGTTGATTAATGATAATGACATTACAAAGTAGCAAGGGGCGCCAAAGAATTCTCAACATAAGGGCGCATAAAATATCAGTGCCGGTCCTGTCATTTGCTAAATGCACTCATATTCATTTTTGTAAGTTTCCTGCAATAAATTATCCACCGTTCTTCTATTCGCAAACGTAAACATTATTTCCGTTCGTTATCGATCTTTACAAAAGTTAAGTCGGTCAACTTATGTATAATTGAGTGAAACTAAATGGTACCTCTTACGGTAACTTTTTAAATTGTAAATTTATAATCCATCACTACTTTAATTTGAAACAAAGTAGAAAAACCGATTTGTTTAAATAGATTAAGTGTATTATAATGAGCAACAAATAAAGCTACTTACTTTTATTAGAAGTTCATGACAAACTGAATATTTAATGTGGCTCAGATTAAGGTTATAAAGATATAATATAATGATAGTAGAAATATAAATAATTCAAGTTTTTGCGGAATATTCGATTTACTATAATCAGAATAATTGCTTTGCGTTTCTGGTATACAAGGTGAAATCAAATTGCCTGTAATATGAAAAGCCACGTATAGGACCCGAAAAACAGAGCCGATTTGTAAGATATATCAAGAAGTTGGTATGGCCCTGTTTTCGAGGATAAAAAGAAACTGAAAAATTCACAAACATTTTCAGAGCCACTGGAAACAAGCCATGTTATAGATAGTTTATAATCAAATGTGCACTATTTATACTCAATAAGACCTGTGTATCTTAATGCCATGGAAATCCTAGATGTATTATACGTTGTAATGATAACATTACGGTATTTTGGTACTTATCCATGAAAAAAATTATTCCAAGTTTGATCAATTTGAAGATATTTTTTTATCTTCGGCCCTTCAAAATACTTTTACTGTAGTTAAATAGCAGTAGCGCAACCAGAATTTGAAGGTGGGGTGAGGGTGGGGATGGGGTGTGAGATGCGTACTTACTTAAACACAATTTTGAATGAACTTTATGATTAAATATGTAGGTAACTAATATTCTTTGGGTCTGCGCCACTGTTCTATAAAGATAGTAAGATTTTCGTATTTAAAGGTAATTTGATTTCACCCTGTATTTATAAATAAACACGACAACAATACTATAATGTCTTCATTATAATACGTAGTTTTGTTGTTCAAAACAAAATCTGATAGAAGCAATCATCATTACTGAAAATTTTATCTTGAATAAATGTAATAAATAATTTATTGTCGAATCGTAAACGTGGTTTAAGCTAAGCGTTTTCTATCCGTTCAAGACTCACGCTATTTTGTGTAAGCTTGTTGCTTTTCTATTTAGATTTATTCTAAAAAAATGGAAAATATTGTGTTGAACTGTCAAACAGCTTGGCTTAGTGACATTTTAGGGCTTAAGCACGACTTTAGCATTAACATATTTTAAGCTACATTTACTTGGAATCTTTCAAAAAAAAGTTCAACAAAATTTTGTAATTATTTTGATTTGGTCGAGGTCACAAGCACTCCTTCTATAGTGCCAAAGTTTTAATTAATACTAATTTTTTATTTTTTTTTAATATAAATTCAAACAATGAGGATTAAATCAATCAATTTTCAACTTTAGACACATATTTTATTAACAATATAAAAATAGATTTAATTAAAAAATTACACGTATGTTTAATTCTAATCATCAGCTTTAGTTTCGATGGCTTGCAGAACTGCCATAAGTGTAAATCCAGCTAAAATACATAAAGCTCGACTTAAACGATACACTCTACGTTCTTTCTCTCTATTTAAAACTTCAAAAAATGTTATATATAAAATCGTACCAGCTGATAATCCTTCTAATAAAACAACAGCTATTGATTTTGCTTTTGAATTTACATTCGCTTTTAATGTAATTAATAGACCTAATAGTATACCTAATGGACTTGTTAATGATAATACCAAAATATGGATGATCATTGTTAATTTTTTCGTTTTTGCCAATACCAATTCCATACTAATATAAAATAATAATGTGGCTGAATGTACTGAAACAGCAATAAATAAATACCAAATATTACCAATTGAGTTTTGTAAGCCGATTGATAAGCCTTCAAAAATTGTATGTAAAGATAATGCTACAACAATTAAAATATAACGAACGAATTGTTGGCGATTTTTGACTTTCTCCTCGATCATTTGCACAATTTCATCTATTTGATCTTGTTTCGCAATTGTACCAGTTTGATTCTTTTCGTTTTCTTCAAACACATCACTCTTGATACTCTCACAATCTGTATTTTCTTCTTTCAATTCCGTAATTTCGGTTGTCTTGGTTTCAATAACGAAGATATCATTCTGTTGTTGTTGTTCTTGTTGTTGTTGTTGTTCTTTAACCGGCGACACTTTATTGACAATCGACATAATAATTTGACTATTCAAATTGCTGTTTTTCGGCGGACAAGGCATTTCTGGTACAATAGTAATGAACCAATGTGAGAATTCTTCAAGGAAATAAACGAAAAAGAAGCCGCACGATATTGTAAATTGTGATAATGGGAAATCAATTTCTATATTTCCATAAGTTTTTAATTCTTCAACGGATAGATGAACTTCTGGCATCATATGAAGAAATGCTGTTGCAAATAATACACCACCACCGAATGATTGACAGAATGCTAATGCACGTGTAACTTGTTGATGGCGTTTCTTATTAATAAAATGATTTGAATCTTCTTCACCTTCCCATTTTAATAATATATTATACAATTTTATTGGTAATGCACCGAAAAATAAACGTAATACACCGAATAGTATAGCAACAAGAATTTTCGTTGAAGTTAAATCCATCACTATATGAAAAGAATCGACTGAATATCAACAATACTGGTGGTTTACTAAACTAAGGGATGAATCGATCTAGTTTGAATTGCAATTGGAACAACAATAGATGCGCATGAATAAATGAAAATAAAGATTCGAGATATTTTCGAAAATTAAATTGGGTAAACATATTAGAAAGATGCTTTTAAATGATGACGACGCAAACATTTTAAACGGCTATCATGTAAATTGTGTAGACGGAAATTTGAAACATTTCAATATTGATCACCTGTTTAATCCACAGATATCAGATGATCATTATTTAATCCACAACTGGGGGAGCTGTAACGCTGGTCACTTCGATTTTTTTTTTTAAATAACTGTGTACTGATCTACGCACGTTATATTAGAAGTTATACTTCCTTAGCGTCTTGAGTCGAAATTTTGGCTCTCGTTTCAACCCTCAAAACCCACTTTTCAAGACTTAGTAGGTTGAAAGGAGGATCATTGAACAATGGATTTTTGGTCCTACTTTGAGCCTAAGTGTGCCATTTATCGGACGAAAAACGATGTTTAGGTCGAAAGAGGACCTATTTGACAACCTCATAATATGGAGTGTTGTAAAATAAATATAAATAGATTTTAAGAGTCATAAGATCTATTTGGTCTTATTCATTGCATCTTCTCTCTTCGTCACCTAAGCTCTTACCTATCTCCCTCTCTATTTCTCTCATACACTCTTATGTCTCTCTCTCTCTCTCTCATTCGTTCATACACTTTTACCTCTTTCTCTCTTTCTCAAGACACAACAATAACTATTGATTCAATAGTTATTTGTACCTATCAAAGCAAGTTCAGAAACTAAGCTTTTGCGAGTAGAGTACAACTTCACTCGGACTCGTACTTGCACTCACAAAGGCACTTTCTGGGCGTGTGATTCGCAAGATTTTTGAGCGTTGTTCGCAGGTCTTCAAACCGTTATTTTTTGTATCAGTTTTTGTTCCAAGTCAATAAAAAAGTATTATGGCTTCGATTCGGTAGTGATGAGCAATCTTGGTCTTGGTCTTGCATTTTTTGCAAGACCAAGTTTAAGACCATTCTCGTCTTGATTTCGGTCTTGGTCTTGCATATAAAGTCTTGGTCTTGGTCTTGCAGCCGAACCATCGGTATTAGTATTGGTCTTTGTCTTGCGTTTATAGTTTTGGTCTCAGTCTTCCATTTACAGTAGGTACAGTAACGTTTTTCGTCTTGCAAAAAGAGCCTAATCGTTTGAATTTACAAAAATATGTCCCTGTATAAGTCAATAAACTAATAAACAAATGAATCGTTAGTCAAAAATCAAAGTAAAAATATTAAAATTGCCATTAAAAAATAATTTTTCTTGCAATTTAACCTTGTTCTTGCATGTCAAGTCTCAGTCTCGGTCTTGTTCTTGCGAATCAAGTCTTGGTCTTGATTTTGCAAGTGCAGTTAGAGTATTGGTCTTGGTCTTGGTCTTGCAAAAAATGCAAGACCAAGACCAAGATTGCAAGACCAAGACAAAATATGCTCATCACTAGGTTCCGGATTTCGTTCCTACAAAAATAACGGTTTTTTCTCGGTTTTCGGTTCAGGTCTAAATGATTATTGTACAAATTATTAAATTTTACCTTAAAAGATGCAACCCTCAAGAGCTATTTACAGAATAACTATTCAAAATACAGAAAAACCCTCGATCAGGTGACTTTTATTTTGTAATTTTCCATTATCAGAAGAATTGTCATGGTGATTATGTTTTACCATAGGGTGGAAAATCTCAAAGAAACATAAATAATGGCGTATAATCATGTATAACTTCAACCCGCAACAAGAAATAAAAATTTAGCTTATACTTTCCGATAACCCCAACGAATCTCTGTCAACAGTAAGAAGTATTGAGCGGTTCTAGAGATTTTTGAAAAAACTGATTTTGCAGGGGTAACTTCAGCCCTCAATATATTCTTTGAATATGATTCTAGGCACAAACGACAAAATACTCATCCCTTAGAATAGAATGAGCTACCAATAAACCAAAAATCATCGACATCCTTAGCCTCCATCTCGATTGGTTTATTTGCAGGGTCGTATCCGGAAGTAATGCTGGTGTAATTGCGAATAACAGGGGAAAAGAGGTGATGGAAAAAAATATAGACAAAGACAGTGTTGAGTGGTACGCTTGAAGAAAGAAAGCAGTGGTTTCGTTCCAGGAAAAAAATCGTTTTTTCCGGTTTTCGGTTTGCACTTATAACCATTTGTTAGTGTCGTTACATTGCGCGCGCAACTTCATTGCATACCAAAATTTCACTTAGAATTATTCACAAAATGCGCCAAAAAACTACAAGTTCAAAAATTGAAATAATATTTTATTTAATAAAATAATTAAAATAAAAATAGGAGAATAATAAAAATTACATAAAAATAGCAAAGATTCTTAACGTTTCGAACATTTGCATTTAATTTCGGCCAGTAACCGTAAGAGATTATTAATTTGTAAAATCAACTCTCCAGTTTGGGCTTTCAAATTCAAATCCTACAACATAACAATTCGATAATTTCGATTGAATTAATTTTGTAATTTAAAATTACATGATTTGTAGAAATTCCATTCCCATTACATTTCCTTAGACGATTTTTTTCTAATTCATTCTTAATTTTCTCCATCAATAAATCTATGGTTTCTAAACCAGTTGAGACACTTAAAACTTGTAAATGTTTTGTACAATTCGTCATCTCTCTAATCTATAACACAAAAAAAGAATAAATGAGAATATTCTATCTTTCATGAATAAGGAACGGACATGTAAAGCCTATGTTCGTTCTCTTATATACGGCGCGCTTGTCTTGCGTTATTCTATTGGACGCTTATGGATTGTTAATGGTGGGGAGTGGGGAAGTAATTTTGCACCACAATGGACCGCCATGGTTGTCATTGTGACATCGTAAGGTCATATGCTACGATTATTCGAGTCTAACATAGTGAGCGTGTGAGAGGATTCACTGCAAATACATCACTTTTGCGTGTGCCGCTCAACTTTTATATAGTTCGTGTTGTGATGTCTTTGCCCCAAAATCCGATCCTAGTTCATAAAATCTTACCCTATCAATCTCGTAATGTAGACGTTGTTGTATCTCTTTGTAAGCTGATTCGTTATTATTATCATCATCATCAACGAATTCTTCAGGAGTTTTCTTAATTTTTGCTTTAAATCGACATAATTCGGATAAATGGTCAATTAATTGTTTTTCTATATTTCTTTTTGTACCATTTCGATGTATTTGATCGAAATTAATATCATTTAAACGTATTTCTAGTTGTTTTTCATGTATATGTCTGTTTTCTTGTGAGATTTTTCTCTGCGTTAATTCCAAAATTGCCTTTTCTTCTTCTTCAACTTTATTCCGTAATTGTGATAATGAATTTGCGTATTCTTCAATTATTTTGTGTTCTTCCAACAGTTTTGTTTTGACAGTTTGCTCCATCTCTGAAAATTAGAATTAATTTTGATTTTTTACAGGAAAATAATTACCTAAGATCCGTTTTGTTTCTTCTTGCTCAATTTCAGTATCGCGTAATTGTTTCAAATTCAACATACGTTGTTTCACCAATTCTATTTCTTGTCGTTGTAATCGTTTTATCTCGTTATCAAAATAATTTTCTTCATTGTTCTGATAATCAATGATTGTCTTCGGATAATTATAGAAATTTGGATAATTTCCAATTGCTAATTTACGAAATTCGCTTAAATATTGTTTCGGATGATTATTTGGTGTTGTCTTATCGAAAATTTGATAAGTTTTCTTAATTAATCTATTAACATCGATTGGAATATGATCTTGATAGAAACAATGAAACATTCTTGCTTGTTGATATGATAACAAGATTGATCTTTGTGTGATATTATAAGCAACTATTGAACATAATAGAAATGATGGATGATTTATTAGAATATGATCCCAGAATTGTTTCCATTGTGGTGTTGTTAAAGCTTGCGAAAAAGCCGTTTCTAATAATGGCCAAGCATACAATTTCGATGATATTTGAAATTTTTTTAAATGTGTTAATAAAACTGGATCGTGTTCCAATAATAAATTTTCAATTATCGCTAAAACATTAACAGGCGGTAATGGGAAATATTCGAACCAATATTGACACCAATTAACTAAAATTTAATCAAGAATTTGTTATTATTAATTAGATAATTATCGGAAATTTACCGATAATTGTACAAATAGCCTCGAAACAAATTATTGGTTGATTTTGGAAAATTTTAACAAATGGAAATACGAAAACTGGTAGATAATCAACATGAGCGAAAAATTTCGACCATGTTACCACATTATCGAGCAATCGTCTTAGATTCCTTAAACTACCCTTATTTTCCAAAGGGTATAATTTTTGTAGATTTTGGAAGGATTCAATTATTCGACAATTAATCACAGTATTGTAGTGTTGTTTGTTTTGCGGTAATTCTAATAAATGTTGCCAAATTATTGTGCGATAATTGTCGGGGAATTCGCCGAATTCTTGCAGAATCAACCGCAACTTGTCAACATTCAACATGCCTGCGATCTAGAAACTTTGATTGATTATTCAAAATTTATTGAGTGAGTGTAAAACAAACCTTGCACTTAACGGCTGCGGCTTTTCTGCAAAACTTCTTACGATCGCGAATACGTTGATTAGGTCGAATAATTTCCGTTTTAATTTCCATCGGTGTTATTGTAAATTTCAACAGATCATAGACATGAATATCACCAGAACGCAGTACTGTTGCAATATAATTTGTCGATGAATGAAACCGTATAAATTCACTCGTTGAAACTAATTGATTAATTATTAGATTCTTCTCGACATCGTAGAAATAAACACTACCATCACCGGTTAATATGGCTAAAATTCGATTACAATCGCTCTGATATAGATCAGGTATAAATTCAAAATATTTAATTGATAGAATATTATCAGGTAGCGTAATGAATCGAGTCAATTTCCAAATTTTTACGAGGAAAATTGCAAGCGTTGCTGGATGACACGCTAGTACCATAACTTGCCCATTTCTGCCCCATTTGGAAGACTAATAGTTAAAAACATAACAAATCCGAAATATTGATCAAACTTACTTTGTAAAACCGATGTGTTTAACTTGGCGACATTGCCAGCTATTTGGATCGATTTGTGTGAAATTATCAAATTTATTATAATTCCAAATTTGGATTGTATCATCATCAAAACATGTTAGAATATTAATTGATGCAGGTACAAAACTAGCCTTAAATTTAAGATTTAGCTTAAATCAGCAATTAAGGATTTGCAATAATTACGATTTTAAGGCAACAATCTTGCGCTAAAGTCAATACGTGATTTTTGGTATTAGTCTTCAAATCCCACACAATAGCCTCACATTTGGATGCTGTTAAACATAGAGAATTAATACCGAATGTTATCGATTCAACACTGTATTTATGCCCAATTAAATCGCCAATATTAAGACCATTTTCTATATTAATTATATGAATTAAACCATTTTTCATCGATATAAATAGATAATTATCCGTATATGTGGAGAATTTGATGTAAATATAATTTTCAAAAATTTCCAATAAATTCCAATATTTACAATTAATAAAATCTATAATATAAATATAACCATAATTGTCTGATGATGCTAAATATTGATTGTTACGATTAAAACACGTATAGAGGAAACGTAAAGTTTTGTTGGTTTGTCGTTTAAAAATTTCATCAACATTTAGAATTAATCTAAAAATTTGTGTATTTGTGATAGATTTAATCGTGAATTAATTCTTAAATAAGAACTCACCCGTTTCGCTGTTTTGGTTTTAAATTAAAAAGCTTTTTATACGGTGGACATGGACAATATTCGAAACGATTCATATTTTGTGTTTGTATTGACGATTTGGAGACGTCACTATAATGTAAACAAAACTAGACAACCATTGATACTTATTTTTTAATATTTGGAGCATTTTTCGTTATCACTTTTGCTATCATAAGGCTCGATTTTGTACCTGTAATTGGCTTCATGAGGCTTCGTCTCGAGTGAAATTTTGCAGAAGAGTTTTCTGGAGAAAAGTTTTGATTTTATAAAGTTTGCCAATCCGCTTAGAGAGTCACGAGCTACTTTATTTGGGGCATGAGTTTCCAAATTTTGAGAAAACAAAAACAAACAGCTCTATGATTAAAGAAGTATTTTTTTCAAAGGAACAACAAATTTTCCTTTTTAGGGACAATTTCGCAAAGTTGTAGGACTGCAAAAAAGTAATGGACCTTCTATAAAAATTGTATATTTATTCTACTACTTGAGACGTTTTTTTTTAAATATTTAGAGTATTTTTTCTTATAACTTTTGCTTTCATTAAGCTCGAATTTGTACGTGTAATTGGTTTAATTTTTTTAAGGATTCTTCTCGAGCGAGATTTAGCAAATTTCTGTATTTGTTTCAAAGGAGAATTTTCTTGAGAAAAGTTTTGATTTTATAAATCTTACTAACTCGCATAGAAAGTCCACGAGCTACTTTATTTAGAGCATGAGTTTCACAAATTTTGAAATAAAAACAGCTCTAATGATTGAAGAAGTTACTGTCAAAGTTGCAAGTATTTGTCCCAAAAGAACAACTGTTCCTTTGTAGGGACAGTTTTGCAAAGTTCTAAAACTGCAAAAAAGTAATGAACCTTATATAAAAATTGTATATTTATTCTACTACTTGATACGTTTTTTTTGCATATTTAGAGTATTTTTTGTTATAACTTTTGCTATCATAAGGCTCGATTTTGTACCTGTAATTGGCTTCATCTCGAGCGAAATTTTGCAAAATTCTGTACTTGGCTCAAAGTAGAGTTTTCTGGAGAAAAGTTTTGATTTTATAAAGTTTGCTAACCCGCTTAGAGAGTCACGAGCTACTTTATTTAGAGCATGCGTTTCCAAATTTCGGTAAAACAAAACAAACAGCTCTATGATTGAAGAAGTTAAAGCTGCAAGTATTTTTTCCAAAAGAACAACAAATTTTCCTTTTTAGGGACAATTTCGCAAAGTTGTAGGACTGCAAAAAAGTAATGAACCTTATATAAAAATTATATATTTTTATTTATTCTACTACTTGATACGTTTTTTTTTTAATATTTAGAGTATTTTTTGTTATAACTTTTGCTTTCGTTAAGCTCGAATTTGTACGTGTAATTGGTTTAATTTTTTTAAGGCTTCTTCTCGAGCGAGATTTAGCAAATTTCTGTATTTGTCTCAAAGGAGAATTTTCTTGGGAAAAGTTTTGATTTTATAAAACTTGTTAACTCGCTTAGAAAGTCCACGAGTTAATTTATTTAGAGCATGAGTTTCACAAATTTTGAAATAAAAACAGCTCTAATGATTGAAGAAGTTATTGTCAAAGCTGCAAGTATTTTTCCCAAAAGAACAACTTTTCCTTCCCGAGTCGAAATTTTAGCCCTCTTTTGATCCTAAAATGAATATTTGGTCCTCTTTCGATCCTAAAAGGAGTAAAATGGACCTCGTTTCAACCTAAACGTTATTTATGGTCCTCGTTTCACCCTAAATGAAAAATGACTCATAAAATCTATTTACATTTATTTTACGACTCCATAAATTATGAGGTTGTCAAATTGGTCCTCATTTCAGTCTAAACATCGTTTTTCGTCCGATAAATGCCACACTTCGGCTCGAAGTAGGACCAAAAATCCATTGTTCAATGATCCTCCTTTCAACCTACTAAGTCTTGAAAAGTGGGTTTTGGGTGTTGAAACGAGGGCCAAAATTTCGACTCGGGTTTGTAGGGACAATTTTGCAAAGTTGTAGAACTGCAAAAAAGTAATGGACCTTATATAAAAATTGTATATTTATTCTATTACAAGATTAGTCTTAAATTGCCTCGTCTTGATCACCATCATTTAAAGTTTTATAATTTTGAGCGATATTCTTCCACCTATCCAACAAATCACGCTCTTCCATTCTCCACAATTCTTCCAATAATAACCAACCGATTTTTGCTGTTGTTAAAATATATGAATTTTTCGGATCTTGTAAATATGAATAAGCTCCCAATACTAACGATTGACATAATCTACCTTCTACACATATTTTCAATAAACTAAATTCCAAATCTGTTAATTTTCTAATTGATAAATAACCGGCCAAAACATATCCACCAATATCAATACTATTACCTTGAATTATCATATATGCTATAGTTATTGCTAATTCATACAGATAACAAGAATAATTTGTATCACCAAAATCTATAACTGCTTTAATATACCAATTACCACCCGAATTTCGATCAACTAGAATATTGTGCTCGTTAAAATCACCATGTAGTATCCCTTTTTCTAATTGTGAACAAACACTCGACACTTTTTGCGTGAATTTTTCGATAATATTTTCGATTATAAGCCGTCGATTTTGATCAGTGATTACAAACAAGAATCGATTTAATTTAGGCACAGCTGCCAACATCCATACAGTTTCATGCGTTTCATAAACGTGATGATGAAAATCTTTTAAATTTTCATCGAGTTTTGCAGCAAATCGTCCCACTTGATAGAATAAATCATTAGAAGGTTGTATTTTATATAAAACAGTACCATCGATGAATTCCAATAAGCGTACAATGTGTTGTCCACTTGGAAAATTATCGGTGTAGAAATACAGTCCAGATTTGTTTCGTATCAGTTTTGGACAGGGAAAATTCTTCTTTCCTATAATTTTATTTGGGTGAATTTTTATTTAATTATGAAATAATTTCAACTTACTTAAATGGAGAAGAAGTTGATCTTGACCGTCGAAATAATCTGGATCTTTTGAATCTAAGGAATTAATAATTTTTAATAAGTAACCGCAAGTATTTATATTTTTAATAAATTGATTATATATAAAATCTTTATCGACAATAATATGATAATTAATATCATCATAACCGTTCAATAATTTACACGAAATACAATTTAATCCATACGAATCTTTTAGAATATCTTTGATTTTATGTTCGTTAACTATAGGTTTAATCATTTCACCAGATTTTAAAAGATTTGTAGACATTTTGATATTTTCATCATTGCACTAGTCTTAATACTGTATAAATGTTACAATTTTTAAATGATAACATTGTTTGTTGAACACTTGGCTCATTTTGTAAAGGCGACAATTGATAATAATGAATAAAAATTGAGAACTACTTGACCTCGTTAAACTTTATTAAATATTTTAATCATTACAGTTTATATTTGTTGAAATTTATAAATATGACCGAGTAAATTTTATTAAAAGAGCAACTTGGGTAGATTTGATAAAGATGTGTATGATATAGACAAGTAAATATTAAGGGTGAATTATAATAATCGAATCAGCTGAATTATGAACTTGCGCGTTATTTGATATAAAAATGTTTATCTGGACTGATATCTGAAGATAACTAGAAGATAAGAAACTTAGCTACCTTCCAACAATTCGATTTAGGCTTTTAAATATAAGAAACGTTTGCGATTTTGAAAACAGCCTCATAGTAATACCGTCTGTTAATTATTTTAATTTAATTAATTAATTAATTAATTAATAGTCAATTCAGTGTGTTATTAAGTTTGAAAGATTGTAGCAGGAATCATCGAAATGATTGAAGTTATGCTTCTCACATCTAGGGGTTGCTGCATGTATTTTAAGACACGTATTTGTTTATCTAGATCCCTATTTACAAACAAACCTTAGACTCGGTCTCAAGTCTGAATCTCAAGCAATAGTTTATAAGTCTTACTTCGGGAATTCTCGGCGGAAGTCGGGATTGAGTATATCAAAATCAAAAGTTTCACAGTCGGGCAATAATTATGTCTTTAAGGCTCGGTTTTTCTTCTCCTGCTTAAATTCGCCTTAGCAAGATCTTGGATCAAAGCGATTTAAGCGTGGATTTACGCACATTTGGGGGAGGTACAGGTCCCTTAAAAATATCTGTAAATCTACTATTAAGTCGTTTTAAGCCAAGGTTTTGCTAAGGCGAGTTTAAGCAGGGGAAGAAGAAGTTCTTGAATTTCAACTGAAAAACTTTTTTTCTTACTGAATACTTTAAAAGAGACTTTCAATTGTTTGCTATTGATAATAATAACGAATATTGAAATAACGTATAAACAGAATGTGTTTATTTATGTCTTGATGAAATGAACATTTCATTATTTTATAACATAACGTGACATTTTTTTCTCGTTAACACCTGAAGACTACAATTAATTGTAAATAAATTATAATTTAAAAGTTTAAATGAAATAAAAATTATGTAAAATATACAATTTAGATTTGAATAATTAGAGTTTTTTACATATTCTTTCATTGATTCTTGCCAACATTACTACTGTTTTAACAACATACAAGATAATCAACCCAAATCGTTCAATTAGATATAACAAATTCATTCGATTACCCCTGTTCCCCAATTTTCCTCTTAAATTAAATAAAATCTATATATTTTCAAATTCTTTTGTGTATAGTTTATTATTTATAGAGTGGCAGGTTTATATCCAAGACATATAAGATTTTTCTCTTTAATTATTATTATTATTATGATGATTATCATTTGTAAAGAAAAAAATTAGCAGAGATTTAGATTTTCATTCAATTTCACCATTGATCAAAATATTTTACAATAATTATTAATTATTATATTCTGTAACTAGAATCATTATTATTATTGTTGTATCTTAGATCAATATAATAATGATGATAGCTATTTTGGTAACATTTTAAATAACACAAGCTATATAATAACTATACTCTGAGGCAATTATTAACAATATTCGACTATTTGGTAATTAAATTCATTAACGAAATAAATCACTTTCTTTATTTATTAATAATAATAGACAAGTATATGAAATTTCCATAAATTTAAGCCGTGTTCGCCTAATTATTCGTTGATTTTTAACAACTTATACAATAATAAAGAAGCCTAATTTGGACAATAATTACAGTATTTACTATTTGTAAGAAGAATAATAATAAATAATTGTGAATTATTTACATTTAGTATTGTTTAAAATAATATTTACACGTTTTTTATTTTTTGTTTAAATGGAATGTTAACAATTCGGAATTGCTATATTTTTTTGTTGAAAATATAATTTAAAAAAGTGGAGAAACGAAAATTTTCAGTCTTCAACATGCCGTTTTCAGTTAACCAAACTCGGTTACCACACCATTCCATTCTTAAATTGTTACTTTCATTTATAATTATTTATACAATTCAGCTGTTTCAGGCTGAAGCTGAAGAAATCAACATTTAAATCCTATCTAATATTGCCAATTGTAGCACTTTTGTACAACAGTCATTTTATCTAAAAATTTTTGTCACTTTTTCATGCTGTATTAATTTTGAAAATATTTATCCAGCATTACAAGTTTGACAGCATTGTTGTTGATATCTCATAATTTTGCACATATTCATCGCTTTTACATTCGGACAGAACATTGAATGATCTTTACATTCAATTTTATTGTTTGTTGTAGAATAACACGGTGGTCCTTTGCACGTTTTCATAACAGGTGGACGTGTTAGATCTTTACATGCTGTACCTGCCGGTTTTTTCGTACCATACCAAACGCATTGTAGAATGCGGTATTTTAAGCCTTGCATTTCACATGCAGCAGCACACTGGTTGAAAATAAAACGAATCAAATTGTTGTACTTTGTACATTTTTATTTTTTAATTACCTCCGACCAAGCGCCAACTTTCCATTTACCAATACATCGTTCATTCTGGCATTCCTGCCGGTGAATTGGCCGATCATCTGGATTGCATTTCGAATCAGCTACTGTTGTATTGTTGATTTGACATTTAACAATTCTCCGTTGCATTGCTGTAATTTCAATAATAAAAAGAACGAATCAATACAATTTTACAGGGTTTACCTCGATGAAAATTGAAACATTTGGATTTTTCACACGGCGACCATTCGTTTGCTATCCATTTTGGACAATTATTCGAGCCACAATGTCGTTCTATTTCCGGTATTTTCAAGCCAGCATCTTCACATAGATTATTATCGACACTCTGTGTTGTATTATGAAGACGTACAATACAACGTGTAGCTCTCATTTGGAAACCATTACCGCCACATGTTGCTGAACATGTCGACCATTCGGTAACAACCCATTCAAATTGAAGATTATCGGGAGTACCACGTCCAAGAACAACAGCTGGACTGTCTTCATCATCATCATTATTATTATCATCATCATCATCATCATCGTCATTGACACCAATCAAAGGCTGATCGGTGTTTGAATGTGGACCATCGGGAAAGGCAACCATACGATGACCTCTTGAACTGCTGAATGTCTGGAATGGCCACAATTGCTACGATCGGAATTAATAGAGTGGCCGAGAAGTATTATAAGAATTTTTTGTACAAAAGCAATCAATAGATTTAAATAGTTTTGTGTTTTTTATTGAAATTATCTAGCTTTTGTTCAAAATGTATTCAGAGAGGTATTCAGGAAAACAAAACAAAATTTGAAGGCCATGCAGAGTATGCGATTTTCAGCGAAAAAAGCAAGTGTTCAAACCAGGGCTTTAATTAAAAAAAAATCGGTTCAGTTGAGCTTTAAATGATATATTTTTCCTAAAATATACCACCCTTAAGAGCTATTTAACTACTTTAAATACAGAAAAACCCTCAAACGGGTAACTTTGTTTATGTAGTTTTCTATTAGCAGAAGAATTTTAATGGTGATATGTTTTCCCATGAGGTAGAAAATCACAAAAAACAAACATAAGAAATTAATTCAACCCCTAAAAAGGACGAAACGCAGTTTACACCTTCAAGTATGTAAGTCATTCTAGAAATATTTCTAAAAGACTAGTTTTGTAGGGGTAACTTCAACCCCCAAATATCTCCTTGAAGCTTGAGTATAGACACGAGTGACACAATACGCAAATAAAATAAACCACCTACACACAGAGATGGAAATCTAAATATTTCAAGGGTTTATTGAAGGATAGCTGAAGATCTTAGCAGAATTAGAACCTCGTAGCTCATTTAGAAGTTGATGAAAAATTGCTCGTGACCGACGATCTTGTGATTTTTAAAAAGGAGTTGTGCACGTTAAACGACTAAAAATGACTCGGCGACCCTCCTAACGTTGATTTTTTTGTTTTTCTCTCTTTTATTTTGGAGCGGGGGAAAATGTGTCCCATTTTTTCTAGGATGCAATGGAGCAAACCAAAACAAATAATGTTGGGAGGGTATTCGAGTCATTTTTAGTCGTTTTGCGTGTTTAGCTTGTTTTCGAAAATCGCGACATCGTCAGAAAAGAGCACTTGACCAAGTTCGAAATGAGCTACGAGGTTCTAATTTTGCTCAAATGATCTCTAGACACCCTCCTGTAAATCCTTGAACTAATAAGAGTTTCACACAAATCCTATACCAAAAATTATCGAAATCGAGTGATTTACTTATTAGTGCCCTGAAATATTGAAGAAAAAAGAAAAATAAGATCGTGTTAAGTGGTATGCTTGAGCCAAAAAACGGTTTTTGTTTTCGGTTCAACTCGGAATTTCCTTCCGGTTAAAATTTCGTGTTTTTTTTTTTAATTTTCGGTTCGGTTCCGGTTTGAAGCCCTGGTTAAAACACAATATGGATTGCAATGAAAAACCTGCTTTTTTCGGTAATTTGAAAAGTGTGTATTTGTTTACCTATAAGTGGTAGTGCAGACATTGTGTGTGCATTTAAAGATTAATAAATTTCACATTAGAATTTATCTCAGAAAATAAAACCAAAAAAAAAAAAAAAATACAACGAAACGCTATTTTAATGAAAATGTGTAAATGTGGGAATATCCAACAGTATTCTACCGAAAATGTTTAATGAAAATTCACCACTATAAATTACCTCTGATTAACCCGTTTTTTTTCTTCGGTAGAATACGTATTAATATTGTGGGTTTTTAATTCAATATGACAATGCCGAGGACACCCTCTCACCTGGAGATTAGAGATTAGTTTTTGAAAATGGGGCATAATTCGGCCAGCCGAGCTCGCTGAATTGCCACCGTGAACGGATGGTCTCAACGAATCGGATGAACTAGCCGGTAAATGTGATGGTGATAATTTATCCTTTATTATTGGCAGCAAATAATTGGGAGAGATTGTTGAAAATTATCTATTATCAAGACTATTTTCAATTGTTTAATAATTACCTTAACATTATCGTTGTGTGATGTAGTACCTTGTGGTGGTAATGCATTTAAACTGTTACTATTAACATCGAGTCGTAATGATGGTAATGTTGGTGTGAATAATCTAGTTCTGTAATTTTAGAATTTCAAATTTATTGTAAATAAGATGAAAAGTAAAGAAAATACCTAGGAGTTGGTTTCTTTCGAACGACACCCTCAGGCCGTTGTTCGTGCGAATGGTCATCACTACTAAATAATGGATTAGATTGATCTCTATGGACTTGTACATCTGATATCAAATCAGCACGATCTGTTTTATAGCCTTGCCGTTGGATTTCTTCGGATGTTGGAAATTCACCAGGCTTGGGTCGTACTGAAATATTAATACTGGCACTGGAACGGCCAGCAACACATGTGTATAATCCGCTATCGCGTAATGTTAAATTTTGGACGCGTAATGCACCCTTTTTCGACGTTTTGAATTTCTTCGATTTCGGCAAGAAGTTTTTGTCTTTCACCCATTGGATTTTGGTGCGATTGAATCTTTTAACAGGACACTTAATTTTGATGGTTGTTCCAATAAATACAGTGGCAGCTCCGCCGACTTTTAATGAAATTTTCTTCTTTTTAAAATCGTGTTGTATAAACGAACTGTTGGATACATCGATGTGTGGTTTGTCGCTTTCAACAACACAGCTTTTTGTATTGCACGGTTTTCTATCGGGTGGTTTTGGTGTGGGACACATACTGGTCGGTCGATCAACAGTATGGTTTTGCGCCATCACTTGTTTACATTCAACTTTACGTGTTTTTTCACCACCACCACATATTTTGCTACATTTAGACCATTCGGATACCTTCCATTTGACAGGACAATCTAATACATTACAATATTGTCGATCTAATGGCGGCGGTTGGGGACACATGTTGTTCGGTACAATTACAGTATTACCACCACCCTGAGTCACTTCATGTATACAATTCACTTCTCTTGTTTGTATCCCAATACCGCAACTTTGGGAACATGGTGAGAAATCTGAATAATTCCATCTAGGCGGGCATGGGTGATCGTTGCACGTACGCATCAAAATCTCCGGCTTCAATTCAATCGGACATAGATAGGGCGACGTGACCTTTTGGGTATCATCACGGACACAATTAACAATCAATTCTTGTACACCACCAAGACAAGTGGCACTGCAATGCGTATAACCTTGCTCCTTCCACGAATAGGATTTGCCTGGTGAACCACCAGCAACTTTAATATCACTCCTATACGGATCATCTTTAATATCGACTCCGATACGTTCGGATGAACACGGTTCCATATAGCATTTTTCAGTTTCTATCGGTTTAGGACCGGTACATTGTTTATCAGGCAGTTTGGCGATCGTTCGGGAAAATTCTAAAAATATTTTACAATGCACTTGTCGCTTTCGTATACCTTCGCCGCACGTTACACTGCACGGGCCCCACTCATCCGGAATAAATCTGAAACGAACATTAAATTCATCCAACTACTGTAAAATATTGTCGGATAATTGAGTTCAAATTGAATGAAAATCGGTAAATTTATAACATGCATTTTTCTTGGTAATTATAGAAGCGTTTAATAGTGCATACTCACCTGTGAGAAAAAATCATATAATTGTTATCGTAAGAAAAGGTATGCGATCAAAAGATTGAATAAATCGTTGTGAATTATTCAGGTGTTACATGCTAAATCCATTAAGGTGTCAGATTACATCCAATTACGGAAACGTATCATCTTCATAATTAATGGATGTCGAAATCATGAATATTTATGGGCGTCAAACGGAAATCTGTGTTATTTGTTATCCTAAACTTTACAAAGATTGAATGACGGACAAAACAACAAAAAATTAACGTATACTCCAATTAGTTAATTGATGCAAATTATTATTAAATATTCTATTTAGATAACGTTTTACGTGAGATTGTAACGAAAAAAAAATCAATCATTTAGTGCAACTAGCATTAAACGCCAGAATTTTCGATCTGGCTACTTATTAAAAATGAAATGAATTGTAAATGATTTATTGGGAAAATAGTAAAATCCCCGGGACGTTTCCTGTTTGTGTTCATTCAGTTTTAAAATTAATTCCTACTGCTCGTAATCCTGAATGTCGAACTATTAAAGTTCAACAACCAAAACTGATAATTCGTTGGAAAAAAATCCAAACTATCCCTGCAGATGTCTTTGTTAATTATTAATGCACACAACTGACATTCGATTCGGTGTTGAAACACCCCCAACACTCGAACAACTAACCCTCCAATAAATAAGGGAAAGATTTGTTTATGTGTTTGTGTGTGTGTTGAAAGAACGTACACGTCAGCAAACTAAGAAAAATGGCGACAAATTCAACAATCGTAATACCTCTCCAACTATGAAATGTTCACGTATTGAAGGACTATTTTTTGCCGTTTCATCATCCATAGTTATTATACGTTTCCTCAATTGGATATGGGATTGATGGGATATAAAATAGGGGACAATACTAGCAATGAAAACTATAAGTAAATTTAACGTATTAAAGAAAAAAAAACTATAACAGGAGGAAATTTAGTGAGTTTATGCAGCATTTAAATTTTGGATAAAGCGAAATTGTGCTCGACAACAGCTGGTGCTTTATTAAGAAGCTTATCACCTATTTATACTCGTGTTGGAGCTGGGCTTTTTGTCGCTTGTTTTTCTTGCTGACGATCACGCAAACATCAATATTACAAGATGTAACATTTGTCGTTTAAAAATTATGTGAAGAGGAAGAAGAAATGGAAAAAGCGGGATAAACGAAGAGATAAGTTAAAAGAGCATTAAACAAGCGACAAAATTAGCTTAAAAATTGTGCACTAGAGAAAAAGAAACTTGGTAAGAAATCAGTGATTGGTGAGAATAGAAGATGTAAAATAATTATTTTTAGAGAATTAATAGTAAACGAATCAGGAAAAATAATCAACACAGCGAGACCTCTCGCACTATAAAAATTCGAGTGGTGAAATTTTCAAATACAGGGTTATTCACGTACAGCGATGTGATTCGACAAATATCTCAAGGACTTGTAGGGGGATCCTTAGAGAATATTTAAGCAAAGTTAGGGTCTTGTAGCTCATCGGGAAGGTGGTCAAAAACGCTTTATGGAACCAGTTGAACACGCAAAACGATTAAGAATGGTTCGTAGACCATCGTAAAATTGATTTTTTCATTCCACATTTGTATCCTTGAAAAATTGTTGCTTACTATTTTTAACTTGATAGGGTAAGATTGTCTATCTTATTCTGATTTCTTTTAATGTAAAAACAATAAAAATCACATAGCCTTATTTGTTTCTAATGTTTAGAATGTCGAGGATTTTCTTAAAGAAACGAACAAACACTTAATCATTATAAAAAATCTTCCCCCATCGAGTTGGAAATAGTAAAAATATATAAGTGATCTCTTCATTTATAAGATTGTGGGAATGATTTTCCCATTTTCGCAAGGATCCAATGATAAAGAACAAATAAAAATCCGGTTAGTGAAAATCACGACCTTGTCCAATTTCACAATGAGCTACAAAGTCCTAATTTTGCTAAAATGTTCTTTAGAGACTACCCTATAAATCCTTGAAATAATGCAAGTTATCATAAGAACCCTGTATTTATTTATGTATGTATAAGAGTGGCGTCACTGTATTAATTGTGAGACAAGTCAATGTTTAAAAGAAATTAAATTTGTGTGTTGTAATACCTCACATACACCCAACCGCAGGCAAAGAACACTTTGAAATCGCTGAAAATACAAGAGGCATACACAATATTCGATATGTAGTTTGATTTGTTTTTAGATTTTCATACATTTCGACAATATAATAATTATGATGATCGTCAATATATACATATAAGCTATACGCAAGATACGAATGTAAATTAGTCTAAATGAGTGATATATTAGCGGATGTAGAATGATTAATGAGAAGGAAAGCAAATACAATCAATCGTTTATACGATGCGTTTCAATATTAGATAATAGCAAGGTTGGTTATTACTTTGCGGCATTCAATATGTACATAAATACAACAACGTTATTATAATAAAATAGTATTTGGTATTCAATTTGTGGGCAAATTTTCCATTATCTTCATTGTATGAACATCTACAGACGCATATGATTGTCCATAGACATGAATTCAATGATTATTCAATTTATAACAGATGCTTTTTGGTATATTTTCAAACATCGAACGGCGGCGCATCCACCATTTTTCTACTTCTTTAAATTATTAGCGGTATCGTGAATTTATCTTAAATTGACGCACGACTATCATCAATGCACGCTATAAACTATCGATTTTTACCGTAATAATAATTTATATATTTATATTTCATCAATTACTTGAACCTACCCATTCGCTGCGCCTATGAAAATCTAGCATAAGAGGGTCAAGAATTAGCTACAGTAGACCATCTGTTTATTGTTTGTCAAGGTTGTAGCGCTAACATATAGGATAGTTCAGAGCTGTGACGTCACCTGCACGCAAATTTGGGAAAATCCCGCTGCTAAATAATCTATATTCCTAATATTAGTAGTTCATGAAAGATATAAATAATAGAACTATTTTTTAGAGTTACATCAAGTACAAAACATCTAAATGGTTCGCAATAAGAGAACTGTATGAAATTATGTTGATTTACACACACATTCGAATCGAACGTCATTCTTCACATTGAAAGCATTATTTACATAAAAATTCAACTTACGTGCTCTCTGAAGGTACAATTTGTTCACCAACTAGACGTTCAGCATGCGCTGATGGCAACGGTGGATATGGCTGTACCAATGGTTGTGTATGATACAATCCTGGTAATAATTCATCATCATTATGTTCAGGACATTGTATTCCAGTTGAACATGGCTTAGTTGTTGTTGGCTTTAAATTTGTTGTACATAAAGTGCTCAATTTGTCAGCTGCATTACGACATTCTACCATACGAATTTGTACACCTTCACCACACGATACAGAACACTACAATAATAATAATAAAAAAAATGTAATAAATCGAAAATATATATATATAAATTAAATTTACCCCCGACCAGGTGGAGGCTACCCAAACTGGGCAATCTTGTTGATTGCAGGCTTCTTGAGACCATGGCTTATGGCCGTTGCATTTCTCATCGTCCACCTAGCGAAATCAAATTCGTTGTCATTAAAATAAATGAGAAGCTATATTGTTAGAGAACCGACAAAATCGATTGATATGGTTGTGGAAATGTTGCAAGTGGGACTAATAAAATTGCTAGTTTGTTAGAATTACACGAATGGTATAATAACTAAGAAGTTGGGCATCATGATTGTCGATTATATCAATGTAAGTTTTTACGCAACATTTTTTTTTTAAAATTACCTTGATTTTCGTATTGTTGGTTTCTTCAACGCAATAAACGGAACGTAAACGGGAACCACCACCACAACTGGCTGAACATTGGCCCCATTCACCTACATACCACCTGAAAAGCATATAGTTTTGATTAGTTTCATCCAACAGTTGGTTTGTTTGTTAGTTTGAAATGTAGAAATTGTAAAAATACGTTTTTTTTTTATTGTAAAATTTAATTCTAGCAGGATTTTAAAGAATTTTCAGTTGAATTCAGTTGGAAAAAACAAGCATTTTGAACAAGGTTTTACAAACAGAGTTATTACAACCTTTCTGAAATATATGGAAGAGAGATTTTGAAAATTTATGAAATGAAGGATTTGAAAATAAGATGATCAACGAAACATGAAACGTTTCATAAATAAAATATTCACATTGAAAATTCTGAAAGAATCAAACGAATTATTTTTATATACAGTTTCAGAATAGCGCCCGATAATTTTCAAGCATTATTAAGCATTTTTAAGCATTCCTATGTTTACTCAAATCAGTTTTAATTCTCTCATGATCTAGTTTCTCACAATGATTTTTTCTCAACTCACATTAATAAAAATTCGTTTAATTTTTGTATGGATTATCGGCACTAGGCTCTTAAGCAATTTATCCGACTGGTTTTAAAAATAAAAAGTGATTATCGTGCTAATAAATGTGCTTGAGAACGTTTGAAATTTCAAATTTAGAAATCAGGCGAATTTCGAAAATTCTTGGTCCAACAGTTGGTTTGTTTGTTAGTCTGAAATGTAGAAATTGTAAAAATACGCCTTTTTATTGTAAAATTTAATTCTAGCAGGATTTTAAAGAATTTTCAGTTGAATTCAGTTGAAAAAAACGAACGTTTTGAACCAGGTTTTACAAACAGAATGATTCCAACCTTTCTGTAGCTGTATATTAGGGCTGAAATATATGGAGAGAGATTTTGAAAATTTATAAAACGAAGCATTTGAAAATAAGATGATCAACGAAACATGAAACGTTTCATAAATAAAATATTCACATTGAGAATTCTGAAAGAATCAAACGAATTATTTTTATATACAGTTTCAGAACATCGCCCGATAATTTTCAAGCATTATTAAGCATTTTGAAGCATTTCTATGTTTACTTAAATCAGTTTTAATTCTCTCATGATCTAGTTTTTCGCAATGGTTTTTTCTCGACTCACATTAATATAAATTCGTTTAATTTTTGTATGGATTAGGCTCTTAAGTAATTTATCCGACTGGTTTCAAAAAAAGAAGTGATTATTAAAATTTTTAGTGATTGAATGGTGCTCATAAATGTGCTTGACAACGTTAGAAATTTCACGTTTGGAAATCAGGCGAATTTCGAAAATTTTTGGATACAAATGCGAGTCGTACTAGAAGCTTATAAAGTGATCAAGGTAGTCAAAATTTGAACAACTTTAAGTTTTGATAGAAAATTTCGACCAATGTGCAAAATTTCAAGATTTTTAAACACAATATTTGGAAAAATTTCGCTTTTTTGGTCCAAAATTTCAAGATTTTGATGAGAAATGTTGATTTTTGATTGCGTTGCTTTATTTAATACTAATCAAAATTTAAAAAATAGCACTTTTAATATAAAGTTTTAAGAGTTTCATGAAAAATTCGAAGAGATCTTATTACTTTATTCAGAATTTTAAGATTCTCATTAGAAATTTTGCTTTATTGCATCTGTTATTGTTGCAATTGTGACCAGACAAAATTTCGAAAAATCCGGCACTTTAGGCTAAAATTTCACGATTTTGACAAAAAATCTATTTTATTTCGAAGAACTCTCACTAATTTATTGGATTTTAATCGAAAATTTCGAAAAATGTGACACTTATAGCTTAGACTTCATTCTGAAATTTAATTTTTCTAATTGTTTACAAAACTTTAAGAAAGATAACTTCACCTCCAATCAATGCTTTTCAACTGCTGGTCTGCAGAAATAAATGTGTTTTTTTTAGATATTATCGGCCCTTAAAAGGTTATCAGATAATTTTCGAGTCTGCGTTTGGAAAAATGTTGAGAAACACTGATTTAGCAAACACAACGAGATGGAAATATAAGTGGGCAAGCTAAAATAAAAGAAGCTTCTTGGAAAAAGCCGAAACTGGGCTAACCAATACTGAACCAAGCTTGATAAAACATTGAAAAGCCGAGGTTAGACTACCCGGTACTGAACCAATCTTGGGTAAACATTGAAAGGCCACGTATGGATTGTCCAATACTGAACCAAGCTTGGTAAAACATTGAAAAGCCGGGGCTGAGCTACCCTGTACAGAACCACTCTTGGTCAAACATTGAAAGGCCGAGACTGGGCTGCCCAATTCTGAACAAATCTTGGGTAAACATTGAAATGTCGAAGCTGAGATACCCCGTACTGGGCAAACATTGAAAAGCCGAGGCTAGGCTACACTGTACAGAGCCAATCTTGCTTAAACATTGAATACGAGAGGCTGGGCTACCCTGTACAGAGCCAATCTTGGGCAAACATTGAACAGCCTAGGCTGGGCTACCCTATACAGAACCAATCTTGTTTAATCATTGGCAAGCCGAGGCTGGGTTACCCAGTACTGAACCAAGCTTGAGCGAACATTCAAAAGCCGAGGTTAGATTGCCCAGTACTGACCCAAGCTTGGCCCCGTCGTTCGAGCGTGGGAGCTCCTATATGGCAGGATATTAAGTGATAGAATACGTCCAATTATAGATGTATTTGATCAATCATGAGTTTAAATTTACAGTAAGCAATATTAAATGAAAAAGAGAGCTTTCAATTATATGCACCAATTATTGTTTGTTTTTGTATTTGTTAAAAAGCAAAACGACTTCACAGGAAATGATAAATATATTTTATTTATGACTGAAAAAAGACCAATAATTCATATAAATAGTATATTAAAACTAAAAAATTCCCAACAATCATAAGAAACAATAATTGTATAAGCTTTTCTGTTTCACTTAATAGCAGTTCATTTTGTTTCACCATTTGAGGTTATTGATTTTAAGTTTACGTGTTCCAGATGGTTTCTTGTTAAGTTTGTTTGGTTTTAATCCGCTTGCTTAAACACACTAATGATCTTATTACATATTTTATTCTATATATATTTTGTAAATTACAACATTTATTTTGTATTCACCACGGTTATTTACCCAAATATTCTAATCCATCTTAAGCCATTCATTAATATTGTAACATTGGTATGTCTGATAATAATAATAATAATAATATTAAACATACCCTCTCATTAATTTTCATAATTACTGTAAGACAAGATTATGTATAACATGCCTTAAATTGAAGAAGTTTAGTGGAAGTGGGATAAAATTGATAAATAGACTTTTGTCGATTTCTTTTCCATACTCTAAATTGAATAATAACCGTGTTCAATGTCTGGAAAGTTTCACTAATTTCCGTAATTTATTTTAAATATCTACGTCTTGTAAAGTTCACTCAGTAATCATTACACGTATTTCATAGGATATATGGTTAATTTACAGCAAATATTACATAAATACGCAAATCGGTGTCTATTTAATTCGAATTTAATGTTATTTAGAAGCAGCTATTACAATATCGTTGTTATGTTTTTATTATTGTTAGTAATGTATTTAAAAAGTATTTGTTGCATCCATCTCACGTATAAATTTCAAGCTTCAAGTTTCTTCTGAACGGTAACAGAGCTTACATTGTTCTTTAGACTTCTCTCCAAACAACCGGAAACAGGAAACTTAAAGTTTACAAACATCTAAATACGTGTTACGTGCCACTATACCTAAATTTCACTCATACCAAATACAATAGAAAATATAACGCGTAATTATAATAATGATTTTAGAATTAGTTGACAAATATATTAAACTTACTTTGGTGGACAATTGTGTGTATTGCATTGAACAATATTCGAATCTGGCTTTTGTGAATCGTTACAAAGTTCTTCTTCAACTTCCTCGCCTGTCACCCGGTTCTGACACAAAGGACGTGACATTTTGTAGCCTGTAATCGAATATATGTAGTTGAAAACTTGAAACATATTCGCTAACTAACAAACAATGAATGAGAAGGAAATCGTCGAGGATAGTGACATAGGAACTATACTTGTTCTAGGGTATGTATTACAGAATCCTGTCTGTCGTTCAATTTCGTACGGTTTGATAAGGGTTAATCATTTTGCCCGATTGTCGAAAGCATGCTTAATAATATGATGATAATTACCTCCACCACATGTAACAGAACATAAGCTGACATAGGTGAGAGTCCAGTGGTAGAGCGGCCGGGAACAAGACGAACCATCACCGCCACACACGCCACATTCGTCCACTTGCTTCGAGGAGCCGATACGAAGATCACAACCAACTCTCTGGAAAAACATTTCGTATTTCTATGGAAACTGGAGAATCTTGTTTTTTTTTTTGGTTCGCACCATCCCCGCTGTGATGCTTTAAAGTTTGAATTTTGAATGACCTCATTATTACAGTTGCTCGAAGGCGATAAGATGAGAAATTAATTGAAAGAACGTTGTATGACAAAAGATACGAACGTTGAATGGACGTGGGGTGTGTTTAATTACGATTGGAACAAGTCGGTAGATTTAATTAACATCGCAAAATAAAAAATTTCGAGAATTTTTTACGTTTCAATAATTTAACTGTAATTTGCATGGGAAATACAATCAAATAACGATACAGATATAAAATTAAAATAGTTTAAACGGAAGTTGGAAGGAAGTACACTGGTATTGTGGCTCTATTGTTACGAATTTAAATATGGGAAATTTATGCAAGAATTTTTTCACGGATTTATTTATCAACAATCCAACTGGAAGATAAAGCTGAAACGTTACATATTAAGAATTATGTTTTTTGTTGTCCAAAAAAAAATAAACCTCTCATTTTTCTTGTTGGCGGCGGCTCCGACAACAACAACAACAACAGTAAAAAAACAGCGAGATTGTAGTTAATTAATTTAAGAGCGATAGTGTAGATGTTTAGATATTTGCATCATAAATCTTTACAGAATTTAAAATTACAAGATTTCCCCTTAAATATGTTCCGGTTTAATTTTTCTTGTAGATAAAGGGAAATATTAGCTGAATAAAGTAAGATTTATGTCATGGATTCTTTTTATGTATTATTCCCCATCTTACTTCGTCTAATATATTTCAGAATTTTTCACATAATGTGGACTTTATCTAACCGTTTCTTGTCAAAGTACGGCTTTTTTTTTACCAGACTTGACTACTAAATCAAAATCTTCTTTCAATTTAATTAGGAAAAATCTATACGATACAAGCAATTTCATTTCGCTATCTATTTGAATACGAATATAGTGATTTTTTTAGGGTTTCCTCTCGACTGAAACGCATTTTATTCTATATACAGATCGGGCATTTTAATTAGGTACATTTTAAAAATATCGGTCGGCCCATTTTTATCAATTGCACATGAGTTTTAAAGAGATAGAGACATAATAGGTGAAAAAAAGGTTAGCAGCTTTTAGTCCCTCGAACAAACAAATTAATTTTATATCAAAAAATCTACCTGCTTGAAATTTTATAATTTTCCCTTTAAAAGACATGAACAACCTGATGTTAAGAATTTGGTATCTTTGTCATACGATATAAACATTGCTTGTGAAACATCTCCTTAAAAATGTATCAGATAAAGAAGGGAATAGTTATTCAAAATCTTTACCTTTAGCCCTGTATTACAAGCTAATCTCTAGTACCTACTATTTTATGAATAACGGTACCTTGAGAAAACTTTTTTTTAACTTCCCGCTAAGAAAATTGAAACTTTTCAAAATTTCGGGAAGTTATTGGTTTCACCCCGATTTTCGAAAATTGAATTTTCAGCAGATCTCGACGTTTTGGGGCCCTAGGAAGCTATTTTGACTATTTTTGCGAGGGTGTCTGTATGGCTGTATGTGTGTGTGTGTGTGGGAAGACTATGTAAGCAGCTCATAACTTTTGAACGGATTGACGTATTGAGACGCTCTTTACGGCATTCAAAAGGGCTCCACCAAACTTAGATTTCGTGTAAGTTTGAACCGATTCAGCCCGATAGATTTTGAGAAATTCCAAAAAAACAAAAAAATTTCTTTTGTTAACATCACGTTTTCTCAAAATAACTATTAAGCTGCTGCACCGATCAATTCCATAATTTAATCAGCTCTTAACCTTAACTAATGACGTCGAATTCCGTTCGAACGATCAAAATCGGTAGATTCGATCACGAGTTGTCGTTGTCGAAAAATATCGAAAAAAGTGTTTTTTCAATATAACCTCAAAATTACTTCACCAATCAAATTTGTACCTCTCACAATAATTTGAGGGCTTAAGAAACTGCGTCGAGTGCCGCATAGCTCGTCAAAATCCGTTGATTTGTTCGCGAGATATCGTTGTCGATAGATTTCGAAAAAAACGATTTTTTAACATAATTTCAAAATTACTCAACCAATCAAATTTGTATACCTCACAATAATTTTAGAGCTTTAAAAACTGCGTCGAATGCCGCAAAGCTCGTCAAAATCCGCTGATTTGTTCGCGAGATATCGTTGTCAAAAGTTTTTGAAAAAGCGTTTTTTCAACATAACCTCAAAATTCTTTGACCAATCAAATTTGTACTCCTCACAATAATTTTGGAGCTTTAAAAACTTAGCGGGAAGTTTCAGGAATGGCCTGCAAGGTCAATCCCATTCCAGATTTTTTTATCTGATGCACTTACACGGGGATGTTTCAAGTGCTCATGACAAAGATACTAAATATTAAAAGTCTGTTCGCTCATTGTAAAACTGTAAAGTCTGAAAGAAGCAAACTTTTTTCGTATAAAAGAGAGTGGTCTGTTTTGTTAAAAGAGTACGGATAGGTGTACGTAGTCGCTATCACATTTAATTTTAGACAATCTATTATCTCTCTATCTCTTTTTAACTTTTATGCAAGTGGAATAGATATATGGACCTGATGTTTTCCAAATATACCTATTTCATTGCCCAGTGCTGTATATCGACATATTGAAAATGTATAAAGACGTAGAAGCCAATTAAAATTTCCATCTTACTTATTCTTATCTACAATCATCCTGAATTTGATTCTTGTTAATACAGTTTCTTTCCATCTCCAGTTATTCAACCTCATTAAGCTGTTTGCGTCGTTATGCCCGGTATTCACAGCGGAATTAGAGACAATTTTTTCTACATCAGGTGAGTCAAGTGATTCGAAAAATATTTCACGGGCAGCTGAAGATCATTTTAACAAAATTAGAACCTCGTAGCTCATTTGGAGGTTGGTCAAACAGATTGGAATGTCCCGAGGATCCTCCCAACGTTGATTTTTTTCATTTTCTCAATTTTATTCCGGAACAGCTGGGAATTTTTCGGATTTTTTCGCGTATATAATGGAGAAAAACGAAAAAAATCAAAGTTGGAATCTTCTACGAGTCATTCTTATTGTTAGTCGTTTTGCGTCTTTGTCTAAAACAAACGTTTTTAGACCAACTTCAAAATGAGCTACAAGGCTCTAATTTGGCTAAAATGTTTTACAAATCCTCGAACTATGCAAATTATGGGAATTGCCATAAGAACTTTTCGTCTCACATGACTCACCCGGTATTCAATCTTAATTTCAAGAGAATCCAACTTAAAAATTAGACTTAGACCGGGTTGTATCGGGAAACTGTTTCGTTTTATTTTTTAAACGTCGTGTATATCAAACATATCTCCAAAGATATGAATGAAACTAATTTATCAAAGTCATAAAAACGACACAAAAACCAACAATTATCGTTATTGTTGTCAAAATTTAATATTCATGATATATTCACCAATTTACTTCACATACTTTTTTAGGTTGCTCCCACCCTCTATTGTGTCTCCCTTATAACCTAAAGTTTTGAAAAAAATACATGGCTTTAAATAGAAATCGATACAATATACTTTGAAGCATCTCATAGAGGCACTTGAAGAAAAAATGGGATAAATCAATAACCCACCTGACACTTTCCATCAATACACATATCCAAACTACCTGGTCGACATCTCGTACCATCTTCAACTTTATCAGCTAATCTAACAACAACTAATACATCTACATCATCATCATCATCATCATTGTTATCATCATTTTCTTGACTATCTGTCGATATATCATTGTTACGATTCGGTGTGATTCGACGACGTGGTTTTCCTTTACAAATTAAACTACAAGGATCCGGATCGTCGTAATGTGGCGTCCAATCGTAGAGGAAATCCTGATAGGGGATCTGATTGAAGGCAGCACATTGGTCTTCCCGGAATTCATGCGATTCCGGACAGGGCTACAACAAATAGAAATAATAACAATATTAAATATAGAATAAATCTTTAAATTATTTTTCGACTATATGAAACAACTCGACAAACTTAAAACCACTCTAGTCTTTACAAATTGCTCAATAAAATGAGCAGAATAAAAGCCTGCACCCTTAAAAACCACCACCACCACCACGATAATGTACTACGGTCATTATTCAAGAATTGTAAGTTGGTGGAATCTTAATTAGAGAAATTTCCGGAGAATTATTACAAATTATTAACAATTATTAAAGTTATTATGAGAACGACCACGATCTCTCGTTATACTGTAGCAATAGTTAGGGTGTGGTGAATGATGGTGGTAGACTAGCGGTTGCTGCATTCCTAGCAATCTGTATACATTGAATTTCAACACAATAATTCGTACTTTAATTAATATAAACAACAATAAAGCGATCGAAATTTAATCAAGTGTAACATTTTAGATAAATTGTGTAAATCTAATTAAAAGTCCATGAACTTGATTTAGATGGAAAAAATTGTCTACATGTCGATCGCGAAGTGAAAGTTCCGGGTTTTATCATCAAGAGCAAGGTTCTGACAGATTGAACACACCCAATTATAAATATTGATACAAAAAAAAGGATCGAGGCGACCTTGTTCCTGTTTCTTTCGCATACTAGTAAATATAGAACATAAGATGAAGTTCCTTTAAAAAGATTATGCCATTTTGCTATTTACTTTATAAAATAAATTTTACATTCTATATTAGTTAATGATTCACTAGATTTTCGTTTGGTGTATAGATGTATATTTCTATATACAGTAGTTGGGTTGTCGTATATTTTATAAAGGGATGTTTTATGGTCCTGAGGGATGTTGAAGGTGATTCTGAATATATTTACGAAAACTCCAACAGAAGATTTCTGTCACCATATATAATATAGATAATTTCCCACTGTGTTTTCTAGGTAATGTAGATTTTATAGCAGAATTTACATAATGCAGATGAGAATCGATAATTTAAGATCTCCTCCAACTCGTCCATCATAAACTCAAATTTTGTGCAATACAACAAAACAACAGGGCCGCATTTACGTGTCTTTTGATGCTAAACGGTATCCTTTTTCGGGCCCTCTATCTAAGTACTTACAAGACACAAGCTTTGTGTCTTGCAATCTTATCCATGGGAAAATTTGAAAAATCGGAAAATTTTCACGAGAATTTTCAAAAAAGTCACAACGATAATGGTATCATCAGATAGTAAATATAATTCTCTATAAATTTTTTATGGGTGAAAATAACATGAAATCTTTCCAAAAGAATTTAAAGCATGTCGTCGAATTTCCCCATGGATGAGCTTTCAAACAAGATATCTTTAAAATTGTACAAAAATCTTGGAAGGAAATTTTTGACGCTTTCATTGATTTTCAGGAAAACTAACAAGCTTATCGGAAAATATCTTAGAGATTCGTAAGACGCCTTCAGTTTGCTATCTACTGCCTGATAATACATGCTAAATAAGTAATATTGGCTAAGTTATGTCCAGTTATAGTAAAAAATATATAAAAGAAAACATGCTCGAAGCTTTCCTTTGTAATTCAGAATTTTGCCAATTTTTTGGAAAAAGAAAAATTTCGACAAATACACCGATAAATGGCAGTTCTAACGCTGGCTTAAGCATTTCAATGTTCCAAAAAATAAGCGAGATATCGATGATTGAAAATTGACATTTTTCGGAGACCGAACCAAAATAGATGGCTTATTATTCGATTTGGCGTGCGAAAATTTCCAGTTTTCAAACATCGATATAAAAGAATTCAAAGCATGTCGTCGATTTTACCCATAAATGAGCTTTCGAACAAGCTATCATACAACTGTTTATCTTTAAAATTGTACAAGAGTCTTGGAATGACGCTTTCATTGATTTTCGGGAGAACTAACAAGCTTATTTGAAAATATCTTAGAGATTCTAAAGACGCCTTCAGTTTGCTATCTACTGCCTGATAATACATGCTAAATAAGTAATATTGACTAAGTTATGTCCAGTTATAGTGAAAAATATATAAAAGAAAACATACTCGAAGCTTTCCTGTGTAATTCAGAATTTTGCCAATTTTTTTGAAAAAGAAAAATGGTCACAAATAGACCGATAGATGGCCGTTCTAACGCTAACTTACGCATTTCAATATTCCAAAAAATAAGCGAGATATCGATGATTGAAAATTGACATTTTTCGGAGACCAAACCAAAATAGATGGCTTATTATTCGATTTGGCGTGCGAAAATTGACAGTTTTCAAACATCGATATTTCGCTTATTTTGTAAGATATTGTGAAAAGTAAACGTTCGTTATATAGAGCGTTTCAAGGTGTATATCCTGAAGCTTTCTATTGAAGAAAAATTTGATAAAATTCTGAAGGGCATTGAAAGTTCTTGGACCCTGTATTTTCTTAGATTTTCCTTCATAACTGGCGAAAATATCGCCAATATTATTGATTTTAGGTATTTATTGAGTGATTTACATAGAAAATTAAAAGAGCTTTCCAGATCTTTAAGAATTTTCCCGATACGTTTGTTAGTTTTCCCACAACTGGAGAAAATTTAAAAAAGTTTTGAACAATGATCCGGTGCATACTCTTGTTTTTAGAAAGATAGCGTAAGGGGGGGAGGACATGAAGCTCGATTAAAACAAAAATTTTGATAATTAAGTGGTATTGAGCTCGATAATACCTCATTCGATCGCAAATTTTATTCAACATGGAGGTATTCCAAATTTTCCATAGAAGACCGATTAAATTTTTCAAAAATCAGGACTTTTGTCGTAAAAAGGTAGTGGTAAATCGGGTCACAGAATTTCGTGTATAATCAACCTAATTAAATTAAATTAGCATGAATACATAGTGGAAAATCAACTACATGGGGCACGTCAATAAAATTTCCATTTACTTTTTCATTTCTAAAAAAAATGCATCTAAAGTAGCCCATTTTTTTCGACATTATAAATTTGATGAAGCAATAAGAAACGAGTATTCTATTTAAAATTGACAGGTGCACTATAGGGTCAAAAAAATATAATCATACGTTAGTCACTATTTTAAATGGTCAGCTAAATAGGTAAAACTGGTTTCGTTTACATTGAATTGACGAAAATTCAATTGAAGGACGACGGGCCTCCATCGATTTCGGGTCTCTTACTCAACTTACTGTCTAGCCCGGCACTGGCTAAAGCCTCACATTCCATAATTATTGTGGTTTCTGGATAGATTATCAGGAAATTATCTGTATTTTAAGTAACTTCATGCATGTTAATCAACTAGAAGAATTCGATATATTTTTATATTCATTACAATTATGGGTAGGGTTTTTTGCAAGGTTACTATTTTATTTACAATCTATATAAAATGAAAACTCGCCACCCAGATAACGTTTAGTTGACTAGCAAGACTACAAATTCCGTCAGTTGACAATCTACCGCAATTATTGCAGTGAGAGACAGGAAAAAACCACACAACAACGCAATGAATTCCAAGGTATAAGAAAATAAAAAAAAAACAACCGATATTATTCAAAACTATTTCATCATAATTACAGGTGTGTGGGTTGATTTTCTACTTTACACTTATCGGAATATTGCAATACGTTCAGGCATCTGTTGAAATTTTACAAGGACCTAGTAGTAGAACAGTGGTTAACGGACCGGATGGTAGCGCGATTTCAGCAATAGCACCTGGTGGTGTTGTTGTAATCGACGGTCAAAGTCCGCTTGTTGTTACTGCTGATGTTGTTCCATCTTTGCCTGTAGGATTAGAAAATGTTGTCATAGGTCCGGCCGGATCAATTTCCACTAGTTACACTAATGCTGGAGGACCGGCTGTTGTAGCGAGTATTGATGAAGTTACAGCTACGACAATTGATGAGAATACAGAAGAGGATGATGGTTCGTATAAAGGTGACGAATGATTGTACTTAATTTGTAATAAAGTAAATTTTGTTAAATCTTATTAAGAGAGGGAATAAAAACAATAATCTTAGTTTATTTTGTTTTTTATTGACGAAAATATCAAGAGAGGAATTATAATTGTGATAGGGTAAAAGGTCTGGAAATTTTCATAACAATTTACACCTTAATGACCGTAAATATGTGGTTTGTATGATCCGTCATCATATAAATGTTCAGTATAATCTGGTACCCATTGTCCTTCTAATCCTGAACCAACTAAACCATGTCCAAGAAGTCCAGCATGTCCAGCAACAACAGCACCAGCAATAGCGGGAGCAACAACAGCATGAGCAGCTGGAGCAACTGCAACAGCACCATGAGCAACACCAGAACTAACAACAGTACCAGATGGTCCGGCTACAACAGCACCACCATGGAGACCATGGAGACCGTGTAAGCCATGTAGACCAAGACCATGGACGCCAAGACCGAGTCCCCAAGGTCCAACAACACTAGCATTAGCAGTAGCTACAGCTACTAATACAATAATTGCTCCCTAATTATAAAAAATATTGAAAGAAATAATTATAATTTTATAAAATTAATCTACTTACCAAGCAGTTCATTGTGTGTAATTTGTGGATTTAACGTTGATTTAATTTAGAACGACTGATATCAGAAAGGGATTGTAACGAGTTTTATATATTAGAACGCTAACCTTGCACACCCAATTATTTCCCTTTACGCGGTAATTATTAAAGAATTTTGATTGAACGGTTACATATATGGAAAAACAGTTTAGTAATATTTACAATAAAAAAAAATTTATTACAATTAAATTACATTCGAGCAGGAAACAATACAATCTAATGGTAGTATGCAGGCTTATAGGAACCGTCATCGTACAATTTTTCGGTATGATCATGAACGTATTGCCCTTCAAAACCGGAACCAGCTGGTACTAAACCGTAGGGACTAGCTGCCAATGGTGTTGGGATCAATTCACCACGATATGAACCATCATCGTACAATTTCTCAGTATGATCATGAACATAAACACCTTCAAGACCTGATCCAGCTGGTACTAAACCTAATGGTGATGCACTCAATGGAATTGGTTGCAATTCAGGTTTATATGAACCATCATCGTAGAGTTTCTCAAGATTATCGGGCACATATTGGCCTTCTACACCACTACCTTGTGCGACTAAATGGACAATCGGCGTTGCACCGAAGTACACCTGACCGGCATTGATGAGACTGGCCAAACTTAAAGTTACCAAGATGATCTATATATTGAATAATTAATTCAGTATATTTGGATGTAATTTTGTAAAATAACTTACGTAATGGTTCATGTTTGATTGTTTGTTTAGGTGGTGACTGTGTGAAGACTTGCACGAAACGTTGATGAAATTCGCGATTTGCGACAATTTTATAGCAAAAATAACAGCCTTGTACACGCCTAAAAATTGCCCAATCACAACAGCCCCAAATTTCCGTACTTTTATAAAGTTAGCTAGCGTTAAAGAATTTCACACTAATGTACTTTTACCCACTCTCAATGTTATGCGTTTTATTTTGGATCGTTTTGAAATAATGCGTCCGTTTTTCGGCATCTACAGTGGTGTTGTTACAGAAGATGATTGTGCTATAAAATTATGTAAATAGATGGAGTTCATTGTTCGGACGCAATGTCGAATTGTTGCGGTCTAGAATAAGGGATGTTAGGACCAAAAGGCACTTGAATTTATGGATGATCCAGAAAATTTATTAATAATAAAAGCGAGTGGAAAAATGGAAAGTTGTCTTTATTATGTCTATTAGAATATTTGCTCTATTTAATTGACCTTATGCATATTGTTAAAATCAATGCCAACCAGAAAAGTTGCTGTATAATAATAAATTTGACTTTTTCTATAGTTTATTAACCTCTATTAAAACATTATTTTTATGATTTGTTCTTATTGAAAAAAATTTTTTCTGTTGCTTTTGACCTGCAATCATTTCAGCTGTAACAAAACAAGTTCAAAGGATGTTGAAGCCTCAATTGTTTCATCACTTTTTCAAAGCTCAGCTATTCTATTGTTTCAACATTATACACACATTTACATGAAAAAACATCCTTTGAAAACGAAAACAAAAAAAACCTACAATTCTTATTTTTTTTTAGAATTATTTTCTCATCTATCACCAACACCACCACCACCACGTTCCTGTATGCGGCTAATTAATAAAATTAACAATCAGTAATTAAAAAAAATGTCTCACATGCATTTAGTGCGAGTTATAAATGTCAAGGTAAATAACTTGATAATTGAACTAGTTTTTTTTTTGCACTAGTTACATGTACTTACACGCACCGTTTGATATAAATATAAAAGCGCAAAACAGTAACAATTGTCGGAATTATTTATCGAGCATTCATTGTACATGCAGCTTTTTAAAACTGAAAATTCTTGAAGGTTTATTGTAAAAATCAAAGTATAGAACCATTATTTTTTTCGTTACGGTTTTGGTTCCGGTTCAACTAAATTTTTTTATCGGTTCGGTTCCGGTTTTCGTTCCTGCAAAAATTACGGTTTTTTTCGGTTTTCGGCTTAGTTCCAAGCGATTAATTTTCTTTAAATATAAGCAATTTATTTCTGCTATAACTTACAATTAGAATAATAATATCAATAACAACAACAATAATAATAATCATTATTATCACTATTATTATTTGTACCGATAGGTCTATTACGCTGCAAACTTAATCACAATAACAATAACACAAACACGGTCTAATTAAAAGGAATTTCAGACATATTAATATCAATCACCAGTCAAATTAATTAATTGCAAAGCTCTAAATTATAGATGAAAAAAGGATTTCAAATTTTCCTTAAAGCGCACTTAATTTACAAAATTGGATTTTAAGCCACCTTCATGTCCTTTTCTCTTACATCAGGTTTCTAAAAACGGAAGTGTGATTCTCTATCTTTAAAATTATGTAAGACATCAATGTTGGGTTGTATTAAAATTTGCTTCAATTATCAGAAAACCAATAAGTCTATCGAGGAAATTCTTGAAGATTTAGAAAGCTCTTCAAATTTACCATCTAAATCAACTTGGTAATTATTGAAAAATCAATAATATTAGCTAAGTTTTAGCCAGTTATATGAAGGAAAATGTACGAAAATAACACGGTGTAAAAGTTTTCTCTGCCATTCAGAATTTTATCACATTTTTTCAAAATAGAAAGCTTCAAAACATGCACCTTGAAGCATTCTATCTAACGCACGTTTAATTTTTCCAATATCTTAAAAAACAAGCGAGTAATTGATCCCTTTAAGTGCCCTGAAGTATTGTTGACTCTGTTCCTTATCAGGAAGGAAAGGGAGATGAAGAGAAATAAAAGAGAAAAAATCTTGTTAAATGGTATGCTTGAACTGAAAAAAAAACGGTTTTTGTTTCGCTCCGGCCGAAATTCAGAGCGGTTAATTCCGGTTTTTGGTTCAGTTCTGGTTCAAGGCCTTGTTAAAGTTAGGAAAAAATATGGAAAAACACAACAGAAGGGGGAAGTGCGTTAATTTCATTCCCGAAAAAATCAAAATTGATACAGAAATAATTTATTCATTGGATATTATATATTATTAATAATTTATAATGATGCGACCACACAGCGTAACGCTTCATTTTTTTATTAATGCTCGGGGAAATCTCCCAGTGTCGCTCTATAATTTGCTTGATTTTTACAGCAATTAAAGTGATGATGATCATCACTTGACAGACTTATAAGTAACTATAAAGGATAAATCAAATAATGTGGACACTTTCGCATTGTGTAGCTACCCCTTTGGTCACAAATCTTTTTAACAGAGATCCTTATAAACATCGCATCTCCTGCATTTAAAGAAATCGATGATATTAATTGATAGCTAACCCTTTGCAGGGAGCCAGATTTCCAATACAAAATTGTGTCCCAATAAGAGGTTTCAGCCTATTTTCGTAGGGATTTCTGATAAATTTGGGGTTTTATTTGATTCGGTTCAATTCCAATAATCCTCTGATAGGATTGAGTCGAAGAGGGACACCTGGTAGGAGATATTTACAATCCTTTAAAATTATAGGGCAGACATTTAATTTAATTGGATCGATATTTTCGACTTGTAGTAGTATTTCATTGTGAATTTTGCTGACAGGAAATCTTTCCGAAAATATCGCACTGTAGGTACGTTTATCCACTTAAACGGATCTGTTTAGTTCGTATATTGATGTTTTTTCTCGCAAAATGCGTAAAGAAAATAGCGAAAAGAAACATAAAGTTTAAAGTTATTGAAAATTCATCGATTCTATGTGAATCCATGTAAATCTCAATAAATAAAATTGCTTAAACAACTTTCTGAAAAGTATCGATTCAGATAATGTAGGGAAAAACAACATAATATTTCTGTTGTTATACAAGTTTAATGTTAAGTGAATTGTGAAAATTGTCGATATAACAGACGTCTGTACCCATTACCCATTATCACATAGCTCGAATTTGCTACTATGTTATTTATACCCCTAACAAAATTAATTAATAAAGAAATTAATTGAGCGATTAAAACACCCGAAATTATTACGTGTTTTCATTAGGGTCGGCTAATTGTCGAAAACGGGATTGTATCCGTTCAGTACGCTATTGTTAATAAATGTCTTTGTTTAAATGGGGGATAGATATAAAATTATATTAAACTTTTTCATAGGAATAAATTTTAATTTTTTACAAAAAAAAATATACAAAATAGAACAGAATCAGCCTCAAGATTTAAAAACCATAAACATGTGGTTTGTATGAACCATCATCGTACAATTTTTCGTTAATATCTGGAATCCATTGTCCTTCTAATCCTGAACCAGCTGGTACAATCAAACGAGCACTATGAGCCCATGGAGCAGCAAGAGCTAATGGAGATGCAACGAATGAACCGGCATGAGCCAAAGCTAGTGGAGCTGCAACATGTGACAATCCAGAACGTACAATTGTACCAGATGGACCAGCAATAACAGCAGCACTATCAATCGGAGCACCAAGTTGGGCATGACTAGCACTAGCCACTGCTACAACGGCGACGAAGAAAATTGCTGACTAAAAAAATTTCAAACAACCCCCAATCAAAATCCTGCACTTGAATGCAATTTTACGATCGTTTAGACAACTTACCAAAGAGTTCATCTTGAGATTGATTGATTCAACTGTTGGTAGACAATTGTTATGAAGTTGCCAAAAATATTTTCATTTATATAGTCAAAATGTAACCTTGTCCACGCCCATGCTTAACGGAAGAAAAGCTGCTGTTGTTACGCTTTTTTCTATGTTGTTATTTTTCAACAATGTGGTCGGGTAACGGAAGAATTAAGTAAAATATTGTGTTAGGTTTTGACGTTTGTTGTTTTGGTGTTTAGATTTTGAATATCAAGGACGCAACTTGTGTTCAATTCAAATCCAAAAAGTAAACGAAAACTTCCCTGTTTGATAATTTTTTTTAAAATAAACGCAATTAATTAAAATCAGATCACATGTAATAAAAACCTTGCATTCATTCGTGCTAAAGAAATTGAATTCTATAACAGGTTTTAATATAAAATTACATTCTTTGGTGATTATTAATTATGATTTTTCTCGACTATAATCGATTAAATTTATAAATTTCATTAATAAAGTCATTACAAATTACTATTATTAGACTTGCAAAACTATTCGAAATTAAACCAAAATCATCGTTGCATTCTTTCTATTTGATAAATACGTTACAGAGTAGTTTGATCTAACAGAATAACATTTAGAAACGAACAAATTCCCTAAACAACGAACTCTAAACAGTAAAACTTTGAATGTTTGATATCCCAAAAGACTGATCGTTCGTTCACACCTGAATTCAGTTCGTAATGAATCGTAAACGTGAGCAATGTAAACGAGTTCGCCACATTTATCCCATTGACACTAGCTTTAAGTGTGTGATATAAGAACTATTTGATGTTTAGAAAGAATCAAATTTGTTAATTTTACTCTAGAGTGCGAATCACAATTAAAAGACATAGTTGAGATAAAGCACGTTCGTCTCTAGCCACGCCTCATCGGTAGAGTTTAAGAAAGAAAGAACAATAGAAAGAAAGAAGGAAAGAAAGAGAGAAAGAAAGAAAGAAAAAGAGAAAGAACAAAAGAAAGAAAGAACAAAAAGAAGAACAAAAGAAAGAAAGAAAGGAAGAAAGAAAGAAAGGAAGAAAGAAAGAAAGGAAGAAAGAAAGAAAGAACAAAAGAAAGAGCAAAAGAAAGAAAAAAGAAAGAAAAAAGAAAAAAAGAACAAAAGAAAGAGCAAAAGAAAGAAAAAAAAGAAAGAAAGAAAGAAAGAAGGAACAAAAGAAAGAAAGAAAGAAAGAAAGAAAAAAGAAAGAAAGAAAGAACAAAAGAAAGAAAGAAAGATAGAAAGAAAGAAAGAACAAAAGAAATAAAGAAAGAACGAACAAGAGAAAGACAGAAAGAATGAAAAAACAAAAGAAAATTGTACTTTAGAGTGAGAATGATAATTAAAAGACATAGTTGAGATAAAGTATGTTCGTTTCTAGCCGAGCCTCATCGGTAGAGTTTAAGAAAGAAAGAAAAAAAGAAAGAAAAAAGAAAAAACAAAAGAAAGAAAGAGAGAAAGAAATAAAGAAAAAGAGAAAGAACAAAAGAAAGAGCAAAAGACATAAAGAAAGAAAGAGCAAACAAAAGAACGAAAGAAAGAACAAAAGAAAGAAAGAAAGAAAGACAGAAAGAAAGAAAAAAGAAAGAAAGAAAGAAAAAAGAAAGAAAGAAAGAAAAAAGAAGGAAAGAAAGTCTAATTTGTAAACGATCAGTGGTGTGTACGACTTTTTATGTGGAACAGACAAGTATTTAGATTAATTTTTAAATTACAACATTTCTAAATCATTAACGATCGAAAATGTTAATTCTTATTAAGAATTAACAAGCGTTATTATCGCTAAACAATTAGGAAAAGATTGAAACCTGGTGGGAATTGAACCCACGATCTTTAGATTCGTACTCTAATGTTTTTCCAACTAAACTACTGGGCTACTACCAGTCCTACTTGTTCTATCTATCGTGTGATCCAGTAAATTTGTTATCAGAGTTATCGTTGAAACTGTCAAGGCATGTCTTGGATTGGACCATGACGACAAACGTCACATTTAATGATAATTGTAATACAGAAACATGTTCGTTCAATCAAAGACATGCCTTGACAGTTTCAACGCTAACTCTAAATTAATGATGGGAAAACATGAGAGCGCCAATCTAAAGATCGTGGGTTCGATTCCCACCTGGTCTCAATCTTTTTTTAGTTGTTTAGCGGTGATAAAGCTTGTTAATTCATAATACTAATTAATTTTGGTCATTAATTTAATAAGACACCGTTTGTTTACAAAATTCAAATAGTAGTTTTCTACTAATGACTCATTAAGTGAGTTACGATATTCAACGATGAATGACTTTTATATTAATTTAGATTCAATCAAAAGTATGTGATTATCTCCACGCCACTGATTTGTTTTTTTATTGGTTAACATCTCTATTTCTGCACCTACTTTTATCTGGAATTCATGTGAATTTATTTAATTATTGGTCTACCTCCGTGCAGAATGCGTTCAGAAAATTCTGAAAAGTCGTGTTCTGAATTTATGATTTTTGTATTTGAAACGGATTTTTTGAGTAATTGCGTACGTCCCTCAACTTTCCCTGTTTAATGACGCTACTTAAACTTCACAAGCCTAATTTTATGTGTAAAGTTTTATCCACAACTGTCTGATGATGTTAACTGGATCATTTTGTAAATCATCTCATATTTGCTAGTTTTACAACAAAACAAATTGATCATGTCTCAGACTACATACAATAAAACTTTGTAGATTTATTGTAAGATATTTTTTTATTGAAGGATTTATCGCAAATAGAATTCCCTCTAAAACATTAATGCAACTAACTAATGTTCCTTGGAATATAGAACGTTAACACACTTACATTTCGGCAGATAATGAATTTTATATGGGACTGAAAGGGGTTCCACTTCAAAGAAAAATCTTAACAAAGTTAATTTTATCGAATTAAAGTGGCACAGTCTTGATTACAATTCTCTATTGTTTCTTTTTTGGTTAATTTGAGTACGTTTTTCAGAACGTCTCGCTTAGAATAAATTTACTTGAAGCAAGACGAATACATTAATTAATCTTCATTCTACTAAAAATCGAGTTATTTCGAATTATGGTAAGGAAATGTGGAATATTGAAGACACATCATTATCATTTCTGATTTTGTTTACTGATTCAATTTCGAACATGATTGCACGATTTTGTCACCTTTTTTTTATTAATTGGACAACAATCCAACGTTTACCATATACATTAACGATATGCGGAAAGGAAAAGTCGTTCGAAACGAAGACTTCAACCTTATGGGCGTTGGCAAGGTTAATATTCCCTATAAAATCGAAAAATGAATGCAGCTGCATACGAGTAGCCGTCTGGTCAAGTTCAAAACAACACCAACAACAAACACAATCATCATGAAAACTATTGTAAGTTTTTCATTTCGTCAATTTTCTTCATAGAAAAACAATTAATAATTTTCTCTCATTTCTGTATTTAGTGCTTAGCTTTCTTTGTAGCAACAGTAGCAATTGCTCATGCTGGTCTTATAGCACCATCAAATATTGCTGTTGTACGTGCTGGTGGTTTATGGGGTGCACCAGGTCTTGTTGCTGTTTCACCAGCTGTTGTAGCTGCTACACCAATTGAAGTTGCACAAAAGGCTTTAGAATTGTCAGTACCAGCCGGTTCCGGTTTGGAAGGACAATGGATTCCTGATATTAATGAAAAATTATATGATGACGGTTCTTATAAACCTCTCGTCTATGGATTGTAATTTGTTTTTATATTAATAATAATATAAAAATTTTTTTTTCGATTTTAATAAATGTACAAATTATAGAGAAATAATTAAATCATTCCTCAAAATATTTACGTTTGTTGACTTTTCAAAATTCCTTTGTTTCATACTTCCTTTTCATCAACTAACGTTCGTGTAGGCTTGGTTCTTTCAAGGCTGCAACGCGGCATATTTTGATAAATAATTATAGCTATAATAGACGAACATTAGCGGTCCTTCCTAATTATAGTCCATTTTTTATATTAATCGATTTTTCATTGATTCTAATAAGTATTGTTGTTTGAAAATCCGATGATTATTAGTAAAATTTGTGACTACAACGAACTGATGTGGTACTTGAATGTTGTCCAAATTTATCAAAACACATACAAGAATAGCTCAAAAATTTTTAAAAAATGTTATTTTTAATACAGGGTGTTTGATCTAAATATGGTCGATTCTATGAAACTCCTATTAGGCGATAAGCGATTCAAAAAATATTATAATGATTTGTAGGAGGGTTTTCAGAGAACATTACAGCACAATTAGAACCTCGTAGCTCATTTGGAAGTTTGAAAATCAACGCTTGTTTCTGACGATGTAGCGATTTTCAGAAACGAACTAAGAACGCAAAACGACTTAGACTAGGATCCTCTCAAAAATGATTTTTCTAGTTTTTCTCCATATTATTTTGGAACAGGTGGTGATATTTCGTATTTTCTCTGGAATTCAATAGAGAAAAACGAAAAAAATCAATGTTGGGAAGGTCTCTGAGTCCTTCTTAGTTCGTTTTTGAAAATTGCGACATTGTCCAAAAGAAGCGTTTTTTGGCCAACTTCGAAATGAGCCACGAGGTTTTAATTTTGCTAAAATTAGAGTCTCGTATAAAAGGACCTTTGAATTTGCTTGTATATGCACGCTTAACTCACTGATACCTCCCATTTTCATAATTTTTCTAGTTACTTTCTAACAAAATCATTATACTTAAATTATCCAAGAGCATTTTAATTCGAACAAATTTGTAATTTTTACTATCAAAGCAATTATTTACAAAAACTTAAACTGTAGATCGTCTAGAATAGCGGTTTTCAAACCATGGGGAGCGGTAAATTTGTATTGAGTCGCAAGACGCCAAATTATACCAAAATCCCCTTTTTTCTTTTTGAATTTTTGTTTTTTACGCTTTAAAATGATGCTTGATTGTGGCCCTCGTTTCATTTAGGCTGAAACAAAATAATGTTCAGGTTGAAACGAGGTCCGTTTTACTCCTTTTAGGATCAAAAAAAGACCAAAGATCCATTTTAGGATCAGAAGAGGGCTAAAATTTCGACTCGGGCTTGGATGACTTCAACAAAATTTTGCCTAGGCTCAACTAGAGCCCTATGAGTCATACTCTCATTCCTAGAAGATTATTTGCTCGCATGTTCAAAAGTTTGAGAAACGCTGGTCTAGAATCTACTGGAAATTTTAAAAGAAGTCGTCTATCACAGTGTTAAACTATTGTTAATCAAAATATCCTATCTTGCTTTACACATGAGAAGGTGAAAGCACCCATATAAAGAATTATTTCGACTATAGATTTTTCGGTTGATAAGAAACTGCGTGTTTAATCAAAGAGCAAGGCTCATAACTAATCTACAGGTCTTGGTAATTTCAGTATTTAAGCAAGTGCTAACTCGTTCAAAAATGACTAAATGAGGAAATTTCATTTCCTATGTGAACCTTTGATTAAGAATGATGCTATTTTATTTACAACCTTGTTCTAAAATTCGGTAGAATAATTGAATATTAATTAAAATCTAAATAATTGAAATGTGAATCTTTAATGATTTAGGCATTTAATTCCCGGTAGTCAACTAATAGAATGAATATAAATCGATGAAATTATCAGAAAATTTGCGTAAGCTTGAAAATTTATGTAAATCAATTTTACTGAATCGATATAAAAGCCTATTTGACACAATTATACATGATAGTCGTTTTAATTACTTGAATCTTGACGCAAAAGATGATCATTATTGTAAGTTTGTATACACATCTATTTGTACTATTTTAACTTAATTTATTGTTAGTTTGTAACAGTGTTGGCTCTTACTGCCACAATTGATGCCAGTTTAACTGTTAATTCAAATGCGAAAATTCTACAAGGGCCCGGTTCAAAAGCCACACTCATAGGCCCCGATGGTAGCTCAATTTCAACGACAATTTCTGGCGGTAAAGTGATTGTAGAGGACCCAGAAAATGTAGTAGCAACTTCTACTCTTGTCGAACAGGCTACTGTAGTTGCCACTGAAGCACCTGCCAATATTTCAGTTAACGTTACAAAAACTGACATTGCTGAAACTCCTACTGTAATTTCTAATGTTCCCGTTGTTTCTGAAACACTAAGTGCAATCAAGCCGCTTATTCTAACTGTTCAAGCTGCAATCAGATCTCCTGTATTGGTTACTACAGGACAAACAGTTGTTGCTGGTCCTTCAGGTATCATTACAGCTTCTGAACCTTTATCGGCTACCAATTTGTTGTTCAATAATTTGTGGTAAATTTGTCAATGATACCCTTTATATGATAGATAAACTTGTATGGCAAAACAACTTATAATAAAGCTTTATTTTAATAGAAAAAGTTTGTTAATTGATCACAAATAAATTCGAGTATTGTAAAGTGAATGAATAATTTTTGTGTAAGAAACTCGTCGAGACAGATCAATGACATGTATCGAAACATACAGGAAGTTATGCAAGGTTTTAATTTATCTCAATTTAAGGTGAAGCATTACTTGAAAATAAATTCGATAGATAATGATAAGACAAAAAACGATCGAGAAGAATTGTGCTTAATTATATAAAAAAAGATCTCCAAAGGCAGCAAGTACCTTATATAGCGATTTTTTTTATGTATCTACATACTGAAATATTAATTGCAAAACATTCTTATGATACTGACAATTAATATATTTTAATAACATTGAATCAACTAATAAATTCATTTCCCGATGTTATTTTAATATTTATGATTTTTATTGAAAAATACTTTTAATCCACAAATAATAAGAAACACTAATAAAATTTCACTCGTTTGAAGTTTGTTGTTTGTCTAATACGTCTAATCAAGGCCTGCTTGATTTTTTCAAGCGAAATTCTCTAGCAGGCCTTGCGTCTAATATTAACTGTCAAAATTAGTTACCCCCCCGCGATATTCAATTTTTTTTTTAATATCAATTGTCAGAACACATAGCCATCTGAGATATGCGATTTTACTGCTTACTACTGAAAAAAAAAATTTTGCATTTTTCTTGCGATCCAATGAACCGATTTTGATGGTTTTTTTTCTGGGTCATAGAGGATCGACGGCTCTACTGTTATTTTAATTTTCATCAAAATCTAAGCTAATGTAATATTGAAAATGATTTTTTTTAACATTTCTTCAGCTCTTATTCTAAAAGTGTTGGCCCTACCAGTCTGGCCAACGAACTCAGCTATCCCAAAGACCGATTTTTGTACCAGTTATCGTGGATATACTATATCAATATATATATATATATATATATATATATATATTATATATATATATATATATATATATATATATATATATATATATATATAATAAAGGTCCCATAACGAACTTCTGTGCAAAAATTTTTCGGAAATTCAAAAGTGAGGATCTCGTCATAAGCTTTTTTTTTTAAAAAAATTCGCTAATAATTTTTTTTAAAAATTCGCTAAAAATTAAAAGAAAGTTTAATTAAAACGAAATATCATGTTTTAAATTTTTAGAGACTATTAGAAGAATGAAAATATGTTTACATTTCTTTAACGAATTTAAATTTCCCGAAGGCCAATGGGTTGACTGTAATTTTTATAATAAACAAAATACTTATAACTTGTTTTGGTAAAATTCGATACAGATTTGTATAGGTTGTAGGAATTAATTTACATAAAAATGTGCACATTATCAAATGTCAGGAAATTTCCATTCCGAAGGCTCTTGATTCAGAGCAATTTTGGGCAAGATCCTGGACTATAAATTGATCGTAAATTTAATTAAATTAGCACAGTTGATTAGCAACAATTAAACTATTAATAACAATAATTGAAACATGAATTCATTCGTAAGTTAACTCATAAAAATTTGTATAATCTTAATAATAATTGTTTAAAAATTTTCAGATAGTAGCCTTCTGTGCAGCCTTAGCTGTTGCCCAAGCCAGCGTTATTGGACTACCAGCTATCCCAAGTACCAAAGTTATTCAAGGACCTAGCAGCCGCACCACACTCATCGGCAAGGATGGCAGTGCAATTTCGTCAGGTTTTTCAGGAGGTTCAATTATAACCGAAGACCACGCCGGCTTTTTAGCCCATACTGCACCAGCTCTGGCTGTTGCTCATGCCGCCCCAGTTGTAGCTGTAGCTCACTCAGCTCCAGCGGTACACAGTGTATCACATCAATCATCAGTAATCACCAACAATGCTCCAGTTGTTCTTTCTCATGCTGCTCCACTCGCTCCTGTAGCTCATGCTTACTCAGAATCAGCTGGTGCTGTTATTGCCGGACCATCAGGTACTATTACCCGTAGTAATTCGCATTTAGCTACACCAGTTTTTGCTCATCATGATGCTGCTGTTGCACATGATGTTCCATTCGCTCCTGTAGCTCATGCTTACTCAGAATCAGCTGATGCTGTTATTGCCGGACCATCAGGTACTATTGTCCGTGGTAATTCGCATTTAGCTACACCAGTTTTTGCTCATCATGATGCTGCTGTTGCACATGCTGGTCAATTCGCTCCTGTAGCTCATGCTTACTCAGCATCAGCTGATGCTGTTATTGCCGGACCATCAGGTACTATTGTCGGTGGTAATTCGCGTTTAGCTACACCAGTTTTTGCACGTCATTCAGTTCCAACTGGATGGTGAATTTTGGCGAGTTTGATTAGTAGATGAATTGGTAGTTTTTCCATGAAGAACAAAGCCAAATGATTTACTTTTACACGATATAATGAGAAACTTGTTGAAATTTAAATTATTAACAGTGGTATAAATTGTAAACATAGAGAGATGAATAAAAATACATGCATTGAATCTGTGATTTTTTCCTTTTCCTTGTAATCATTTCAACATTAGAAGAATTATTGTTTTTTAAATTGAAGAAATATTGAAATATCGAATTCCAAATTTATTTAGCTCTCAATAGAATTGAACTTAATCCTCGTATTTTTTCATTTTCATTATTATAATTGTAATTTAAATTAGAAGCTGCTCCTTAAAAACAATTCTATTGAATACCGATATTAAAGAGTCATTATAATTATAATAAAAACAAAAACGAAGGACATTGAAATTTATTTATTTTTAATAATTGTTAGACATCATCTGATTACCAGAATTTCCTTCCAATCACAATCGGTTTTAGATTAAAGAATCATCAAACATGCTTCACCGCTACACACAATCTTAAAAACCAATTAAAAGGCAATTTGAGGTTGTATTGAGACATAATTATGTATATTTTGATATTTACCAAATTAAATAGTTATTAAAAAAATTCAAATTATTTACCATTTAGCTATTGATAATGTTTTCTTTATATTACTTTTTAAATTTTACCGAAATCAATAAAAAATCGATTAGGTTTCTGTTTCAATTGAGTATAAAAGAACAATAGACCTGTTCGGTCAACAGGCAGATTTCAGTTGATCGTCTTCCATACAAAAACTTTACAAAATGAATGTAAGTATAACAATTACAATAATTATACATTAAATTAACAATTTTGTTAATTTTTGCATAGAAATTCCTAATGTTCTTCGCTATTGTAGCATTAGTTAATGCTAATGCAATTCCTGAGCCTGTCGAAAAAGCTGAGACGGCTGTAGAAGATGTTGCTAATGTTGAAAAAGATGCAGAGAATGTACGTGCAACACGTGACACATACCTTGCTTATTCATCGTATATTCCATCTGTTTTACCTGCACATACCTTGGTTAAGACAGGTTTACCACTCGTTCCATCGTATTATACATATTCGTACCCACTTGTTAAAAGTGTTCTCCCTTACGGCGCAGGATATTACTATATTTAAATATATAATCGATGATTTTATAACAGATTATTACTGATAAATAAACGGCTTATTTTAGACTTATAAAAAATGTATTTTATTTATTTAACAAATGTAAACATCTAAAGAGCAATTACTCCATGGTGAGCATAGGAATAAGGCGCGGCATAGGCGAGAGGGACCTGATGGCCGACAACAGTTGGAACAGCATGTGCAACGGCGATTGGAGCAGCATGAGCAATGGTGATTGGAGCAGCATGAGCGACAGCAACTGGAGCAGCTTGAGCAACAACAGCACCACCATGTGGATTGGCTATTACAGTACCACCAGGTTGGATGGATGAAATTTGGCTGCCATCAGGACCTACAACTGTTGTTTTCGTACTAGGTCCTTGGATGATTTCAGCAACTGGAGCGGCAATCAAACCAGCATTGGCAACGGCCAAAATAGCAAAAGCAACAACAATCTAAATTGCAAATATTTTAATAAAATGATTTGACAAAAACAACTCAATGATTATTCCTATATACTTACAATTGAGTTCATTTTGTGAATTGATTATTAATAGTTGAATTTTTTGATCAACTGATGGAGAAAGCTGGCCAGACTTGGCTTTTATATTTGCAATTTAACCTTGTCTGTGCTGCTTAAATTTCCGTGTTTTATTAACATGTATTGTGTGACCCTTTGGAACAATAATTTTATATTGCAATGAATATGTTGCTGTATAAAATGTTCTGATCTAATATAATAACACAAGTTGAATTTAATTGAATAGAAGAGAATTCAGATTACAAATGTTCCAATTCAATTAAATACTCTACATCATTATAAATTATAAATAGGTCCTATTTGCATAGCATTCCCTTTGTTAACTTACTAAGAATTGGATGCTGTATAGACACATTTTGGTCTTTCAAAGGACCTACAAGTTTTTGGTGTTCGTTAACGATTTCACAATTAAAACGAAAGTTAACATTCCTGTAACGTAGATGATTTTCACCACCATTCTTTAAGTAAATTGCAACCTTTTCGTTTTAGTTTTCAACATTTAAACTAAACACAGTCCGGTTCATTTACGTTATTTCTTTATTATTCACTTATTGTGTAATTTCACTAACACTATTGCAAAATTCTTCACTTGTACGCGTCTGATTGGCGGAGGGTTATCAGTAAAATGACCAGTCTTGGTAGAATGGAGATAACGGTGTAGATAACTAACCGTGAAAAAAACGAAAGGAAAATAACAACGACAGGAAAAACAAACAAAATGTATACAGATACAAGCACAAGCATACATATAACGTTAAAGTTTGGAATAGGATAGAAACAAAAACAATGTAACGAGCCTGAAAATCAGAGGAAATAGACGAGGAATATATCGTGGTGAAATCTGATAATACCAACGATTTTTCTTTTATTGAGATGGGAAATTTCCCTTAAAAAAATCGAGACAAAATCATTGGTTTAATTTTTATAATTTGTGAATGTTCAACAATACGGATTGAGGAAATTCTGTTGTCGACCGTGAACTTCCCACGGCCACACCTTTGTCGATTGAAAAATGAATAATACTGATTCCAACACAACTATAATTGTCGAATTTGATTCAATTACTTGCTTCCTATTGGTCAGTCAATTATTCCTTCTGCTCTATATAAAGGTAACTAAATTTCGCAGAACTGAAACATTTTCTATTTGGTAAACAAAATTATTTTCCATCACAATGTTTTAAAAAAGCGATCCCATTCAACTTTAACATTTTATAAAAACAAGTCTGTCTGTATAGAGGAATAGGATCTGTGTACGCTATTCAAGAATTTATCCGGTCGACGGACGCTACATAACATTTGTTTGTTTCATTTTTACTACATTTCAGAAGGATGATTCTTTAAATCTTTCTCCTAGTACGACAATTGTGGGCATTAGATGAACGGGGGGTGGTGTCGTTATTTTCCCAACTTTTCTAGTCTAGTAAGTGGAGTTTAACAACAATAACAACCAACAACAACAGCAACAATAACAACAGTAACTGAGACAAGGCAAAAAGATCCATATAGAAATCTAGATGTAATTTAATAAAAAGTTGTTTTCAGATTTATGTTTGTTTGTGTAAATTCTAACAAGCATACTCGTTTCTTTTGGTGTACATTGTGGCGTTTATTTTTTATGCATGGCTTGATGTTTGTTGCAGCTTCCATATTCGTAGCAATTGATTTAATTTATTTAGAAACAAATTTAGCTATATCGGATGATAATTGTGAAGAAGAATTGGGGAATTTAACGTTAAATTGACAGTAATGCGGTAAAGTTTATAAATTTGGCGAGCAGCTGTCGAAGAATGAAACCAACAATGTCTTTTCAAAACTTTAATAAGATTATTTAAATGACAGATTCTGTTAAATTAAGAAATGATAAGATTTTCATTATCGCTACATTTATATACGAAACAATTGTTGAATTAGCAATATAACGAGCTAAATTCTAGTTAGTAAGATTTATAACTGGACCATTTGTGAATTTATTTGAATTGAGGATTGCCAGTACATTTACTTAAATTGTGCTGACTAGTTTACTAGAATCCTCTTATTCGTCTAAGCTGCAATTTCCACAATGTTATCAAAATAGAATAAATACTTTAAGTTGACATAGAATCACTGTAAAGTGGTAATTTTTCTTATCTTTACACTACTAGTTTTAAGTTTTAATGTAATATAAAATAAAAAGAATCTTACCTGCATGTTGCATATTTTATGTCTGACATGATCACCCCTACAAGATCCCGTTTCGCAAGTTCTCAATTGATGTGCAACACCACCATCACACGATCTGGAACAAGCCGACCATTCCGACCATGCTGACCAGCCATTAGCTCGATTATCAACTTGCTGTAGTTGAGACGACAATTCCTGATTAAAATCAAAATAATTTTAAATAATAACTAGCTGACGCCATTTTGAATAAAGTCGATAAGACTGTCGAGTAATCGTTTCGTGTTTTTTTTTCTGGTGTGTGCGAGAGAAACGCTCGTGAATCACGAGACTAAGACTAATAAGAAGATGGAAACGTTTTTGAATGAATAATGCATTGTTGATTCAGGATTTCAAATGGTCTGTGTATCTTTGTATAATAAGGGTGTGTATGTGTGAGTGAAACGGATGGTGGTGCTTACCACCAACCGTTTCAAAAAGTGAAGTGAGTAGACGACTTGCAAATTCAGTTCCATCCACAAATTACAATAAATTACGCATTACGACAAACCGCGAACGATACGAAAATCCTTCATCCATAGATTTTCTTCAACATTCCGTCCATCCTTGTTCGTTATCAATTACAATTGTCACAGAATTTCCGCTACTTATTCCCACCTCCATCCAGACTAGCCCACATTTTAGCCGTTACGATTTTAATTAGCGACATATTTGTAGATTTATTTTTAAATAAATCAACGCAAATGGTTGCGTATTATTAGTTTGACCAGGCTTTTTTATTTTTGTTCCTATAGTAAAACGGAAGATGCCGATTCTCCCGGCGCCTCCACCAAAATTACACATTATCTAGAATCGAATGTTTCTTTCTAAAGCGAATTTTTAACGTTTATCACGAATCACATAATAATATTATTAGAACGATCTGTATATTGAATTTTTCAGACTTAAGTCACTATAATTTTCCAAGGTTTCAAAGATATTTATTTTAATTATCTCAAATAGTTCGATAGAAGCTTGTTTTGTGCTTTGAAGTATGGATTCTTACACGATCGACTCTGTATTGATAATACTTTGTTGGGTACAATCGCCCCATCATCTTCCGAAAAAAGACGATTTTCAATCCATTCATCATGTCCGGACGTGTTTATTAGTCAGGAAAATTTATTACATTCCTTTTTATAATTAAAATCTACTTCAACCAACATCAAGCTTTATATATGTCTCATCCTTTGTCGATCATACAATCATTAATTTTTCCATTATGTTGTTGTTGATGTATATAAAGAAGGGATCGAGGCTACTTGTACATTGAATTTTTTTTATCGTCCCATACATATACGTGTGTTGTACAAATTGAAACCACTTCATGTCCTAAACTTACTCATTCTTTAAATATACAATAATCAACATGATTAATGATAAAACTCCTTTTATGGAAATTTTATTGAAATAGATGTAAGAAAAAATGTATGAGAAAAAAAAATAACAATTATTCGCTTGGAGTATGACTAAAAACCATTCAATTCCCCTCAATTACAACTCGAAACGGGGTAAATGTATTGATAGGTGGAAATCAACTGTGTCAAATAACCGTAATCAAACGAAATTTATTACCTTAAATTCGTATTAAACACGATTTTTTATACAAAATGAAGCATAAACGTCGGAATTCTTACCTGTTCAGAATCATCTTCGGCTGTTAAATCCGTCTCCAGAGGCTCCTCCAGCATTGTTAGATTGTTCAAAGTTGCTCCCGACGGATCCACAATTTGCATCTAAACCAAAAACGTACAAAAATATTAAAATTAGTTAAAATTAACTTGTGGAAATTTTGTAAGCATAGTTCTTTATTAGTTCAATAAAAATGGTGGATGCGCCAGTATAGCTAACCAAAACGGGCAATGGTAACAAACAAATAAAATTAACAAACGCAGACATTTTCCATTAAACTCTAGTTATTATTATTATTATTATTATTATTGTTATGATTAAACAAGCAATCAAACAGTCCGACAAATATTTGCAAGACTCAATTGGATAATAATAAAAAAACCACTGTAATGACTGTGTGTAAAACAGTCGCCGCCATTCAGACTCCAATTTGTCTCCCCATTTTATCTCTTTTGTTATTTGGCTGGGCTCTCTTTATTATTGTGTCTCGTCCTTGGCAAAGTTATCGTTGAAGTCCTGTTCGTGTTTTTTTCTTCTTCGTCTTGATTTTTTTAATAGAGCGAGCACAGAACCGATTTGGAATCGTGCCTGATACTGCACACACACACCCTTCTTAAAATTTGTTGAAACTAACTTCTATAAAACATCCCTCGTTAAGTCTAACGCACTCAACTCAATTCCGCCCCCAATTTTATTGAATGTTGTTGTACTTCTGACCTCGTTTCTTATCTTGTATAGAAGTTGTTTAACAATGTTTTAAAAATTGTTACGCATAAATAAGTGAAGCTTGACCGGATTTTTATGTCAATTATATTCCAAAATTTCGTTCAAGTTGATGGAACAAGAATTTTTTTTAATAAAAACGACAGCTTTCTCTCGTCTCGCTATTAACTCCGGTGCGTTTGAAAAGATTCTACGATAAAAATTTGAAGTAAAACCCTCATGATTTTCTGTTAGTAATCTATAGATGAGCTTTCCTGTTTCTGGATTTCTTTTGAGAGTTATTCTTCCATTTGTTTATTCTAAACACAAATGAATTTGATTATTGTTGCAACGTTCTAGTGTATCTGTGTGCTGATGTAACTTGGGTTTTGAATTACTCCAATGCAAGCAATCTAATAAGAAGAATTCCAGGACGTGAAAATCCCATTTTCCTTCACATATGTTATAGGAAATAAACGTACGGATTTCGGTGCACGCGAATCGAATTCTCCTCAAAGTAATTGCCTTTTATTAGACTTTATTGGATTGCACTTGTGTTATATGTTAGTGGGAAATTTGCCTACTCCCCAAAAAATTGAAATCCTTCAACTTTCGGTTAGAATTTACGGTTTCACTTTCTTTCAATATAGCTCCTCTTATACGACTATCTTTCAATCCATACGTGGACGATCTAAGAAACCTGAAAGGCGTATCAAGAGACCGATGAAGCATCCATACCGTTCCCGTGTAATTCCTTTACACTTTGACTGTATTCCTAGGGGAGTCACTGATCACATTGCCCCAATGCTATTCTGTTCTGTACTCTATGTTATGCTTCACGGGACATTCATCCCCTAAGGTAGTGGTTCGTTACTTTCGCACATTGTTGCCAACTGGGATAACATGGATCATCTCGAGTACTATACTAAGGGAAAATTCATTTCTTGTTCCACATCGTATAGCTTAAAATTTCCAACGAAATTAAACTGATAAAATTAAAATTGGGGTAGTTTACAGAATTTTAGAAAGTTGTCGAATATTGAAACAGATCGATCAAGCAAATATAGAACGATATTGGGGTTGTAAACAATGTGTCTGTTGATAAATTTCGTGTCAGTCCCAATGTGAATACGAATGATTTTAATGGAATTTCAACCGTATTTATTTCTACAATTTTACAATTTTTTAATTCATCTAATTCATTTTAATTCCCGTTCGATTTCGCGTACAAATACTAAATTACAGTCAAAATAATTGTCTTGCCATTAATTTAATTGTACTACTTTAAATGGCACATGACTTTATGCAAGTAGAATTAATGAGAACATGAAATCAGATCGTTGTATACGAGTCTCTTTAATTGTGGCTTTAGCTTTCAATTATTTAGATAATTGTATCTCGTAAAAGTTATCTCAATTGAGTATAATGAAGGGAATAAGTTAGCATTCTGTAAATTTTAAACATATTCCATTAGCACATCGCTGAAATGTCACAATAACACAACATTCGAATCATTATTTATGCAAAACAGATGGTGAAGATATAGAAATGAAAGCTTTCATTGCACTTTATTCGGTTGCTATATACGTTATAGCACTTGAAAGAAGAATAAATCACCCTTGAGGGTGCATGATTTAGTAATAAACGGCCAAGATATACTCGAATTTAAGCCGCAATCCTTACTTATTAATGATACAACTATACAGAAATTGTGTATAAATATTCATATTTTATAGCCACCGTCTAAGGTGGTCGCTACTAACTGTTAGATATCAGAGTTTTTGGAAAGACAAGAGGCATCTGTACATGACAAGTTTGTTTATCGACCGTGTATTAATGTATTCTAGAACACGACGGGGTATTTCTCGTTGTCTACGTGAAAAATCTCTTCAATACACCTGAACAATGTCAACTGATGGAAAAATTTCTGTAAACATACAAGTTTAATCAAAAATAACTCACGATTTTATGAGACTTATAATAATGTCTCGCGTATTTACCTGTTTATTTTTCTTTTATTGTGATCAGGGCTGTTTTTTTTTTACACTACATACGTTACAGAGTGGTGAAAGGAAATTGGCAAAGCAATAAATTTCCATAGTGGGAAAATCTATTACCAACGGTCAGGTGGTAAGCTATATTGAAGTTGAACCATAAATTTAAAATTTTATGACACTGAATTTTCCGGCCGGTTGGTAATCAAACACAATTATAGAAGAAAATTCAATATCAATAACACCTCGTTATAAATTTAGGGGAATGGTTGAAATTGATTTTATCGCATTTTATAAGAATGATAAATTTATGACAAAATGAGAGAACATTTTTAGCTTATTTTATACGAATCAAATCATTTTAAATTTTCAACGTAATAAGATTACCAATTCAAAAGCTGGTCTGATTAAAAAAAAAATACTCTACAAATTGAATTGTATGCATTCTAGTATTGAATTGTGTTATTTCCAGTTCAAAGTTAACGATTCGATTGCTTATCTTTGCACAGTATTTGGTAAAAATTCCAATTCTCTTGATAACAGGAACGATTATATTGAATCAAAAATGCTGACACAAACACCGTCAATATGCATTTGAAATATCAAGAAAATATAGAGCGATTAAACAAGAATTACAAGGAAATAAAAATTGGAAGATTCTTCACAATCAACTATATTTATGTCTCTCCTGTTTCATTTAATATATTAAAAACAAATTAAATAAAAAAAAAGATTGAATTTGTTATGGTATCTTGAAACGATCTATAATAGGATAATTAGGGAGCGGTGAACATTAAATTGCCTTTCAACTAATGTTTTCGTCGTTACTGAAAAAAATATAAGAAAAAAGAAGAAGAATAGATGAAAATAGTGCAACAGCTGGTGTTAGTTTTATATTATAAAAAATGATTTTTCCAGTTTATTCCGACATTAACTGGTACTGTTCCAATTTTTAGTGGTTAATTTCGTAGCTTTTTAACCGCTATTATATTTCTTTTTAATTATTATAGAGCGTTAATAAAATAAACATAGTAATCTTTTTAACGGTCTCGGTGGTATTCTACATTAAAGTCATCATATCTAAAACAGCCATTGCGCAGGCTCTTAAGGAAGACATGTGTCGTTGATTCAGTGTAAGGGAAACGAGCCAAGACTCGATCTTCACGGGTCCATTAGACGCAATTTTTAATTTTATTTAATAAACAATAAGCCACATCAGATTTTTTTGCATACTCTTAAGTATAAGATATCTAATGTATAGCCGTTGAAAAGAGGATTTTATAATAAGAGCACACGTCCAAGTTTACAAAAGAAATGATTCCACGTTCAAGACGTCCCTATAACTCACTCAATTTTTCAAAATTTTCTTTTAAGCGAACTTCATCTTCTCCTCCCCTTCCAATATCTTTCTAAAAACAAGAGTATGATTCTTTATCTTTAAAATTATGTATAGCATCACTGCTCATTTTTTTTCTTCAGTTGTGGCAAAACTAACAAACAAATCGGGGAAATTCTTCAAGATCTGGAAAGCTCTTTAAATTTGCTATTTAAATCACTTAATAGATATTTAAAATAAATAATATTAGCTATTTCTTAGCCGGTTATGTAGGAAAATGTTCAAAAAAACAGGGTTCAACAGTTTTCTCTGCCACTCAGATTTTTATCATTTTTTTCGTTAACGAAAAGCATCAAAACATGCACCTTGAAATGCTCTATCCAACGCACTTTTATTATTTACAATATTATAAAAAATAAGCGAAACATCGATGTTTGAAAATTGGCAATTTTCGCACGCCGAATCAAGTAATAAGTCAAAAAAAACCTTAAGGGTGCGGCATACTACTTATTACAAAAAAGGTGAAATTTAGATCCACGATTTCTCGCTTATTTTTTAAGATGTAGCTAGGCGCGATAGCGTTATCGAAAGAGCTTTTCAAGGTGCAAGGGCAGGACGATTCTGTTTTGGAAAATTTTGAGAAAATTCTGACTTACAGACAATTGTCCCGGAGCATGTTTTTTACAATTTTCCTCACAGCTCGTTTTATGTTGATTATTTTTTATGAAAATTTTATTATATATAACAAATTTAAAGGGCTATCCAAATATTCAAAAAATTTCCCGATCGGCTCGTTAGTTTTCCAGAATTCTAATAAAAACGGTACTTTTTTTGTACAGTTTTAGAGATGGACAAGCGGACGATTGCTTATTCGAAAGCTTACCCATGTGAGGGAAATGTGACGTCCGTAAAAAATCCAATTTTGGCAAATTTTGGAAAATTTTCGGAAAGCTTGTTTGTCTTTTTTTCTATTAAAAGGTATATGTTTATAACAGAGATGTCCAAAGATAATATTTTTGTCGGAAAATGCATATATTTCCTGTGAAAATTGAGATTAAGAGGATTTTCCGTGTTTTTTATTATGTAAGATGGGTTGTCTATACTCATACTGGCTAAATCACATATGTGTGTAATAAGTAATAAGTAGTAATATGCCGCGCCCTTAAGTACAACGATTAAATCTCCAATTATATGGAAATTTCATAAGGAAGTATAACACATATATCTCGAAAACGGTAATAAATAACGAAGTGGTAAATGTTCCACTCTATTTTAAATGCAATTTAGATTCTGAAAAATCGCCTAGATTTTCCGAAAATCCAGAAAAACACGTTTTTATGCTGATAATGTGGTGTTGGCAAAACACAAATATCTCATTAAAATAATTAATAAAATATAGTAGTAGTTGACACTATAATTGGGGGTATCTGAATTTTCGATCTTTTTTTCCATCTTTTCGGCAAACTTGATCTAAAATAACCTATTCTTTTTGAAATCATAAATCGGAAAACCACTAAAAACGAGTATTCTATTCAACACAGTCGCCCACATTGAGAAGTGCACATACGGATATACAAGTCTAAGTGTCTACTATATCTAGACAACCGTGTGAGTACCATACAGGGTGACCCATAAGTCTCGCACAATCTCTTAGGAGTAGATAGGGGATGAAATTCTAAGATGAAAAGTCCTATTCCATTTTTACACCTGACGCACAGGTGATGAGTAATAAATTGAATTGAGTAGCCAATCAGGTATCTGTCTTATTTTGAATGGTTGTCGCGCCAGTCTGCTTACTGGTCTTCTTCTCACATCTTACTGCCAAGATTCTTTCCTTCTCTCTTTTTGTCGCTACAGCAAGCACCTGATTGGCTACTTAATTTAATTAATAACTAATTACCGGTGCGTCGTCAGGTGAAAAAATGGTATAGGACTTTTCGTTTTAGAATTTCATCTCCTATCTGCCCTAAAGAGATTGTGCGAGACTTATGGGTCACCCTGTATAAGATAAGCTAACTGACGAAAATTGGTTTTGTTTGTGATAAATTTCACAACTTAAGTGTCACCCTTAAGGGTATTTTGTACTATGAGATCGCTTCAGCGTGCGAAATTTATTAATTTTCAAACAACGATATTTCGCTTATTTTTTAAGATATTGTGAAATTAAAACGTGCGTTTGATAGAGCATTTCAAGGTGCATGTCCTGAGGCTTTCTATTAAAGAAAAATCTGATAAAATTCGGAATGATAAAGAAAACTGTTGGACCATGTTTTTTTGTACATTTTCCTTCATAATTGGCTAAAAATTGGCCAATATGATTGATTTTAAATATCTATTGAGTGATTTAGATGGAAAATGATGAGATCTTTCCAAATCTTCAAGAATTTTCCCGATACGTTTGTTAGTTTTCCCAATTTTAAAGAAAATTAAATGAACTTTGATCCGTTATATAGGGCACAATTTTAAAGCTAGAATTTCTTACTCTTGTTTTTAGAAAGATATTGTAAGGGCGGAAATAATAAAGCTCGCTTAAAAGAAAATTTTGAAAATTACGTGATTTCTTGGAAAATTTGGAATCCCATTTTCACCTGTTATTTACAGTTATTAAAATTAATTAATTTGACCGATAATTAGTATCAAAATATAGGAAAATCGATTTTCTTTCACGACCATCTCATAATAATGAAAAATATTTGAAAATCTGTCCGTAGGTAATTTTCTTAACCAAGCGTGTATGCGCTCCGAGAGGTATTGTCGGTGTGATTTAGTCCGCATATCTGGTATAAACCGGATAGATGTGGTACATTACAACAACAATACGTCTCGCAGAGCAAGCACGCTTGGTTAAGAAAATTGCCCACGGACAGGTTTTCAAATATTTTTCATTATTATGATATGGTCGTGAAAGAAAATCGATTTTTCTATATTTTGATACTAATTATCGGTCAAATTAATTAATTTTAATAGCTGTAAATAACAGGTGAAAATGGGATTCCAAATTTTCCAATTAATCACGTAATTTTCAAAATTTTCCTAAACCCGAGCTTTATTACCTCCACCCTTACAATATATTTCTAAAAACAAGAGTGCATAATTCTATCTTTAAAATTGTGCCCTAGATTACTGATCAAAGTCCATTTAATTTTCTTCAAAAATTGGAAAAACTAACAAACGTATCGGGAAAATTCTTGAATATTTGGAAAGATCTCATCGTTTTCCATCTAAATCACTCAATAGATATTTAAAATCAATCATATTGGCCAATTTTTAGCCAATTATGAAGGAAAATGTACAAAAAAACATGGTCCAACAGTTTTCTTTATCATTCCGAATTTTATCAGATTTTTCTTTAATAGAAAGCTTCAGGACATGCACCTTGAAATGCTCTTTCCAACGCACGTTTTAATTTCACAATATCTTAAAAAATAAGCGAAATATCGTTGTTTGAAAATTAATAAATTTCGCACGCTGAAGCGATCTCATAGTACAACATACCCTTAAAACACAGTAGAAATCAAGATCTAGATTGAATCGGAATCGAACTGATTAACGATTTATTCCGTAATATTTTACAAAACAATACATATAACCTACATCTTACCGTATTGAATTTCATTCAATTGTAATGCTTCCATTGTAACTTGAGTAATAAGGGATTACAGGCTTTTGGAATATAAAATCTTGTTGGCGATGTCTACAATTCACCACTTATTTGTTAAAAGTTAATAAAAATATACAATAAACGGCATTTTCCGTAAAAGTGAACTGTTTACAATTTATTAACCTGATGCTTAAGGCTATTTGGAAGCGGGCCTCGTTTTATTGTCTGAAAAAGTGACAATTTTTAATCATCGATTTCTCGGTTATTTTCTGAGATATTCAAACGCTGGGCATTTCACCGTGCATCCGACAGGGTTTTCCATTTTGGAAAATTTTCACTAAATTCTAAAGTGCAGAGGAAAATGTCGGAGCATGTCAAAAAAAATTCAATACAATGTATTATCAACAATTTTAAAGATAAAAAATCGTTTAGCAACTTATTTGAAAGCTTATTCATGTGCAAACGGCATATAGAGCACCAAAAATCAAATTTTTGAAAATCAAAAAGTTATTGAACAAAATTTAAAAAATTTTTCCAACTTTTTCATTTTCTCTCAATAGCTTTTTGGATTTTCAAATAATTGATTTTTGGAGTTCCATATGCCTTTTGGCCATGAATAAGCATTCAAATAAGCTGATGTACGATCTTTTAGCTTCAAAATTAAAAGATAATGCGTTGTAGGTATTGAATTTTTTTGACATGCCACTTCAAATAGAATATTTTCAGAAATGAAAAAGAAAATTGAAATTTGAAGCCTGTCCCCTAATGCTGTTGACTTTTATCTATTTATTCATGCAAATTTTATTAAATTATTTCCACTTTACAAGAAGTTATGTGACCCAACTTAACACTAATTTATAGGACAAAAATCATGCTATTTCCGGATATTTGGAAAATTTAATCTGTTTTCCAAAATCGGCTGCCCCCCCATGAAGAATAAAATTTGTGATCGATTGAGGTATTTTGGAGGTCCATTTCTCTACCCGTTTACAAATGACACGATCCAAGAGTTCGTTTATGGAATCTCCAAATAATTTTAGGATTTTAAAATCAAGCTCGCGAATCCCCTTAAGGAAAGACACGAATTGTGTTGAGTGCATCGCGAAATTATCACATATTTTGGCGGTTTTCTAGTGGTAAACCGTCAAAATTTAATTCGGCTATAATGTAAATAAGGTGGCAACGATGAGAGAAAGTCTTGTTATTTTAAGCTAATAGAAACCTGATGAAATGAAGAAGGAAATATATCGTGAAATATAACAGTATAGTTATACTACAGTGAAATTTCCGTTTATGTAGAATATTTCCGATTATACGTTATTTTCATGTATGAATTGTAAATAATTGTTTTTTGACGAGTCGTTAGAAAGAGTCATAACGTGCTGGAAAACATTGGTTACAGAACTAGTTTAATATAAAGTAAAATTGCAAAATTTAGCTTGATCTGAAGGATTCTAGTTGATCCTAGATTTGGTTGTGTAATTAAATTACTGATTACCTAACTATATTATTTTTTAATTAAAACAAAATCTATTAGTTGAAATTCTAATTTAACGATTAAATAAAACGATAATTAAACAGATAATTACAGATATTGGATTTAAAGTTAGAAAAAAATTAAAAATTATTCCGATATATTCATGGAATTCATTAAAAGAAAACTAGACGAGATTTTCATTGAAATATATATATGTATAGAGAGTCTTTCCAGAAAGAAAGAGCGAATCACCATCATTACTATTCAAATTGAAAAGATCCACCAAGCGACCTACAAACTTGAATATTCACTATAGTTTAGTTATCTCAACTCTCGTAACTTATCTTTATTGAAGTTCTTCCGACTTCTATTACATAAATTTTCAGATGTCTTCTTTATTATTGAGTGATTTAATAAAATGAAAAAAAAGACGCCTATATACTCTATAGAGGAAAAACATTTCGTCCAATTTTCGCACACATTTATTAAAAAAAAAAAATAGGAGTATACGAATATTTGAATATTTTTAGATATTTACGTAGTTTTTAAACAATTACAAAAGGGCGTCTTTCTCAATTCAACCATTCTTTTCTCAATATCTGCTCATTGTTGATCGAGTAGTGTCCAGTTTAAAAGTTGGAGCATGTTGAATACAAAGTGCAAAACAACAGATTTTTACAAGATTTTATACCCTCACCCATGCTATGATTCACAAAAGCGACTTCATTTTTACAGTTGTAAGAATGTTGAGAATTTCAACCCTTATTACTTTTGTTAATTGAAGTCCCTTTCCATTGTCCGAGTCTTTTATCCGAGTTTTCTATTTGGTTTTATATCCGAATTCATCTCGAATCCCAAATATTTTCATCTTTACATTACACGAGTGAGTTGCATGTGCTAACAGTCAACGGACAAGCTGATACTACTTTCAACTTGCGTACAATCCAAAGTTGTCAAAACAGTATACTGCGCATGAGCGCATGACACTTTTTGGAAAATCGGATGAAATTAGAGAACGTTCTATTCTGAAAAATTCGGATGAAACATCTCGGATGTAGCGGCTCGGATAAGAAATCGAATGGTGAAAAGACACAAATTTCTTATTTGATTTGCACGGATGTATCATAAAATCGGATAATGTAAAAGGGCTTTTATACTCGATCAATGTAATATAAGTGTACAGTCGATTCACAACTTTAAGAGAGTAATGAAGATTTCCCAACAAAGACCACCTGAAATGGCAGCAAAATTTCCGTTTATTTTAGCCCCTGTAACTCAATAATGGACTAACTGACTTACACCAGATGTTTACCATAAGCACAGCCCTGAACAAAAGGGTTTACTCTTTTGATTGACAGAATTGTAAAGTTGTGGTTATTTACGAAATTCAATTGGTTTTGTATGTAACTGTATGTTAAATTATTTGATAAAAAACGGTCATCTAAAGTACCAACTTTGGGCTGTTATTTCGCCCCCTAGAAGTGCTTCGTTTTAGGTAAAAGAAAAATACATGCCTTGGATTTTTTGCCACAAGAAGGAAACCAGCAAGAGACACTTGAGACGACGGTTCCTTTGTAAGTATAAACAATTCGTTGTAAATATCGCCAAAAAAAAATTCTCTTGTCGATCTTTCGGTACGATAAGTGCTATAATTATAGAATCAACGTTCCTGAATCTAAAATTAATATTTAATGAATGCTGTACGTAGATTTTACGATTATTTGTAAGATTTTACAATCAAACTTTGGCTTCCTCAATAAAACATGAACTGTGGATCAATATTAATACTCAACCATAACGATCATCATTCAAGGATTCTCTTAAATTCGTCTTTCAATTAATTATATTCGATAAATTAAGCTTTAGTTTATGCACACTAATAAAGCTGTACATTTTACGGTAAGTAGTGATTTAATAAAATGAAATATTAAAATGTATTTTAGATGGAGGGAAAAAATCTCGTCCAATATTCTCACATAGGTATTTATTAAAAAACAGGAGAATACGAATATTTGAATATTTTCAGGTATTGGTTTTATGTAGTTCAGTGTTAAATAATCATTTCTATTGATATTTCAGTAATTTTCATATTTCCCACTAACCCCATTAGAATACTGTCTGTTCAACGACCATATGTATATTAACACACAAACGAATTTATTGAATGGAAATATAAATTTACAAAACATTGAACAAATAACGGAATATACAATTTTCGTAATTTACAAATATTAAAAAATTACCGACAAGCTACAGACTTGTATCAAAAATAACTAAGCCCTATGGATATACATACAATTATGTCATTATGTAAATATTGTTTCCGGCTTCATATACAGGCTGTCTGAATTAAATATGGTCGATAGCCAGTACATTCTCATTTATATAAATGTTATAATAATTGTTCTAAGAACTTGGAAGGAAACACATTGACAATCTATTGCAGCTGAAAGCACCTTTTTGGAAGCTTAAAAACCTTTAACATTATCCGAGTTTTGTATCTGATTTTTCAATTCGATTTTATATCGGAATTCATCTCGAATCCCAGATATTTTCATCTTTACATTATATGAGTGAGTTGCATGTGTACGCAGGCGCTAACAGAAAAGCTGATACTGCGCATGACACTTTTGGGCAAATCGGATGAAATTAAAAACTATTCTATTGTGAAAAAAATCGGATGTAACGGCTCGGATAAGAAATCGAATGGTGTAATGACACAAATTTCTTGTTTGATTTGCTTGGAACAAAAAATCGAATAGAAAATCGGATAATGTAAACGGGCTTTAAGGAAATGGGAGATATTGACGTCAACTTTTGGAAATTAGGCAATGATGAGTAATAAATTACTACTTTTGAAGATTCAGAATCCTAATTCATCTCGAATCCCAGATATTTTCATCTTTACATTATACCAGTGAGTTGCATGTGTACGCAGGCGCTAACAGATCACAGACAAGCTGATACTGCGCATGACACTTTTGGGCAAATCGGATGAAATTAAAAACTATTCTATTGTGAAAAAAATCGGATGTAAAATCGGATAATGTAGAAAGGCTTTTAGGAAATGGGAGGTATTGACGTGAACTTTTGGAAATTAGACAATGATGAGTAATAAATTACTACTTTTAAAGATTCAGAATCAACTGAACACAAAAATAATATTTTTGTTTAGAAAAATTATTTTTTATAAAGAAAATTTCATTCTTTTTTTGAATATTGAAAAAGTTCAATGATCAACAATAAGACGAGTAATACATAATATAGTACATCCCAGTTTATTGGTCGTAATTTTTAGGGCTGTTCGACCGATCGAATCGAATCGAATATTATGATTCGATTCGATATTCGTTCAATTCGTGTAATTCGAATGAGTCGAATTATTCGAAAATTTTTATTTACACCGTTTGAATGTCGCTCGGCCAAATACTCGTATTCTTTTTAAATTTTTTGAGCATTTAGTCAACATTACTATTTTAAAGAGTAGTGTATTGAGGGGAGCAAAAAATAATAAATTTTTACATATATACAGGATGTTTGGTCTAAGTATGGTTCGTTCTAAAAAACTTCTATTAGTCGACGAGCGATTCGAAAAATATTTTGAGGATTTGTAGAAGAGTCCCTAGTAAACATTTTAGCAAAATTAGAACCTCTTGGCTCATTTCAAAGTTAGTCAATAAACGATCGTTTTGGACAATGTCGCAATTTTAAAAAAACGCACAAAACACGCAGAACGACAAAAAATGACTCAAAGACCTTCCCAACATTGTTTTTTTTTCGTTTTTCTCCATTGTATTCCAGAGAAAATACGAAATATTTCCACCTGTTTCAGAATAAAATGGAGAAAAACGGAAAAAAAACAATTTTGGGGGATCCTAAAGTCATTCTAAGTCGTTTTGCGTGTTTAGTTCGTTTTTGAAAATCACTACATCGTCAGGAATGAGCGTTTTTTTGACCAACTTTCAAATTAGCTACGAGGCTCTAATTTTGCTGACATGTTCTTCAACGGCTCTCCTACAAGTCCTTAAAATATTTTTTGAATCGCTCGTCGACTAATAGGAGTTTCTTAGAACTCACCATACTTAGACCAAACACCCTGTATATTATAAAATCATGTCTTATAATTTGTGAAAAAGAATAAAAAGTATTCAATAGCGCTTAATAAATGTTTAAAAAAGTTAATCATCGTTTAAATGGCATGAATAATAATATGAAAGTTCGAACGAATATCGAATGGAATTACTCGAGTCGATTCGTCTCGAATAATTCGAATTCTTAGTAAATATGCAATAAAATGTTAAAGGGAGTACCCACAATTGTTAACCCAGTGCATTATTTTATTCTTAAAATAAATCAAAGAGTACTGGCTACTCATCCTACTTAAGCTGGACACCTTGTATAACTGAATTCCACTAATTTGGACAAATGTGCTTAAATCCACGCTTAGTTGGATTTAAGACAAAGTCAATGCTTAATATGAGAAAAAGAACCGAGTTTAGAGATGCAAAACTCATCCTTTTTGCTACAATTTAAGTTTCAATTGATTGAAACGGAGAAGCTAAAGTGATCTTAGTCCGCTATCCAAAATTGTGTTGAAACTGTTGTTGATTATGTTGAAGACAACAATAAATCGAATCGTGCCAAAAAATAAGTACAGCTAAAATGTTTTGTGCCAGCATACACCAATCACCTATAGATTGTTTTTCAATTTTGATCGTACCATTGATATAAAGATGGAACGAAAGAGAGGAAACAAAGAACGTTAAAGTGTTGTATTTTTTTTTTTAGTTTTAGTTTTCAATCAATTCGCTTATAAGAACACTATAGATAGAAAATTCAATTAATAATTTTATGTACTTTCAATTTAACAATGCTATTGTAGATTTTTCCTATTCTACTAATTTCTAAATGTTTAACTAGTTTGTAAATAAAATATTTTCATAATAGAATACATCAACATGGTATTTTAATTAAAAGTCAACATATAGAATAGCATGAATTTCAGGCTGTGGTAGTTTTACAAATATTAATAAAACTTGTTAGTATTTAGAATTTTTTTGGGGGAGGAAATTTACAGGGTGTTTTTTTCTTTAAAAGGTAATCAATTCTTGTAACACTCCTGTTAGTTGACGGGTGATTCAAAAAATACTTTAAGGATGTGTAGAGGAGTCTCTGGAGATAATTTTATCAAGATTAGAACCTTGTAGCTCATTTTGAAGTTTGCTCGTTTTGAAAGATGAGCTAAACACGTAAAACTCGGAGACCCTACTAAAATTGATTCTTTTCTCGTTTTACTTCATTGCATTCTAGAAAAATTGCGAAACTTTTCAGAAAAATCAATGTTGGGAGAATCCTCGAGTTATTTTTAGTCATTTTACGTGTTCAATTACTTTTTAAGAATCGCATTTTATCGCGGCGCCTCCACCAAAAGACGACCCAGTCTTTCACCACTTCTCCTACCTTTCTTTGCGAATTAAGGTCTGTCCGTGTTATTTTAATTCATAATTTCGGAAAAAAATAGATTACTTTGCATGCTGATTATGAAAAATCGGTAAAAAAAAATTGAAAATCGAAGCTCACATTTTTGTAGAGCGAACTTTGCTCGATCTGTTTATATACGTGACTATTAAATTTATCAACTTTTACACATAGAACTTTGTGTTTCGCCAAACTACTCGTTTCAGCACAAAAACTTAGGTTTTCCTTATTCTGTGAAAATCCTGTCAAATTTTCAAAAATTTAAGAAGCCATTTTTGTATATGACTGCCTTTAGAATCGAATGCAACTATTTCCAGGTCGCTATCTGTTACCGTTTACGAGACAAATGTCTTCAGTTGCATTCAGTTCAAAAGTCAGCCTTAAAAAAGAGCGATTTTTGATTAATTTCCACATAGGCTACGAGGTTCTCATTTTGCTTAAAATAATCCCCAGGGAATCCCTTACGAATCCTTAATATTTAGAAAAATAATCTTTCTGTATCTTCGTCGTTAAATAATTCTCAATTTTAATGAAATTCCAACAGCGTTTCTTCAATAGATTAAAATCGAACTATCGTCTAGTAATGCGACTGGTTAAAATATAAAACGCTAATTCTTAAAATTCACATCTAATTCGAAACATTGTAGTGTAATCATTAATAATTATCTATAGTTGACAAATCTAACAAATAACATAAACCACATTATTTAATCCAACATTCCAACCGATTCGTATATAAACACAGTTTCTGTACACCACATAAAACAGTGTTGGTTTACTTTGTAATTGTTCGCATTAAATCCGTTCATGTACATATGTTCACCTACATTAATGTACACCAATATTAGCGCTTTAATTCCCACATTGAACGATAAACCTATCACAGTACTTTAGTCGAATTTGTTGGTATGTTACAGAATTAATCTGAAAAATAATACTATATTCCAGTAGAAACATCATAAATAAATGTTTTTACCATAGGGATGGTTAAAGGGGGAGTCATTACAACTCTGCCAACAACTTTAAAACTAAATCGAGCCTGTCCGAAAAAGAAATCAAGAAAATTAATGGAATAAGTAAAATGAAACGCAATATGAAATTACTATAGTTGTATTCTGGAATAATTCAACTTTACTGAAAATATTAAATTGAATAATACGATTTGACTTGTAGATATTCTACATATAAGCTTGTTTTATGCGAACTGTTATGTAATGTCGTGGAAATAATAACGGAAAAGATAAAGATTGAAGCGGATAGGATTTCTTAATTTTAATCAAGCCAACACAACTTTGTTTATGAAATTTTTATTTGGATCATCTCCACTTTGTTTCAAACAGATCGTGGATAAGGAGAGGGAGATTAAACATTTCGAAGCAATGAGAAATGTTGACTGAATACTTAAATAAATATGTTGTTATTATGATTAAAGCTGGTGATGAAATTTTCTAAAAATACAAGATTTAATTTATAACCGAATAAATTCTACTAAATTCAATAAATTTCTATTCGTATATAGTTTGTGTTAGGTATATTTAAACGTATCTATTTTATATCTAAATAAGTGGAAAAGTTGTTTGTGGTGTAAACGATTTCTGTGGAGGCTATAAACTCTCTTTCTCGTATACGTTTCGGGGAACAACTCGGTCAATCGCAGGAAATGAACATCTCTCGGTACGTTTCCGGAACAGAACCGCCGCCATCTAACAATTTATGGACGTTGGAAAATTATTCGAGAATGGAATCCGGGCGAGGGTAATTGGAAGAATGGGACTTGGATTTTGTCATTGTTGTACCTAACCACCCCGTATATACACCCCTTTTTCTCTCTAAACGCACCATCTTCAATTTGTGCTTTAACTTTATTATTACAACTGTCTACTACATCACCGTTTACTATACAAGTACGAAATTATCAAGTTCATCCTGATTTACACCAATACGACACCAATCTAATTCGTTGGAACAATCTCACCAAATTGTGTGACATAGAAATTGTAGCACATTACCTACCTGTGGATGTTTCAGCAGCGTATTTAGCCCAAATGTAACTGAATTAAATTACAACTGAATACCGATCGGAATAGAAATAATTCAGCAGTGAGTGACGTGAACATTTGATGGCTAAAATATGCAGCCATTAAACGCTAAACGTGACTCATTCTTGTAAAAATTAGTTGACTGACGATTTGTACGAAGGTCCCTAAAGAAGAATCTAGTGCAATTAGAACCGCGTAGCTCATTTTGAAGTTGGCCAGGAAAAATTCGAACTTTTCAAAAACAAGCTGCATATTCAAATGACGCGAGGATCCTTTCAACTGTGTGCAATTGTGTCGCATTTTTTTCTAGAACGCAATGGAGAAACCGAAAAAATCAACTTTTGAGAGCTCTTCGAGTCATTCTTTATTTATGAAATTAGCGTCCTTTGACCAACTTCAAAATGAGCTACAAGGTTCTAATTTTGCTAAAATTATCTCCGAACTCTCCTGCAAATGATACTAGTTTCTGGACAGCATCTAGTGTTTAATAGTTGTATAAATAAAGCAGAAATAAACGTTTTATTATATCACAGAATAGACGAGGAAAGCTATTAAAAAGAAAATAAAACAGTTGATCTCGAAATGACCACCAGAAAAGCTCAAGTTTGGTAAACACATCAAGTTGGTGCATCCGTAAACTTTATGTCTATTTTACCAAACCGAGTGCTTTTATAATTAGAGCATACGGTATTTTACTTCTTAGAGCTTACAAAAGGCGAAAAATTATGAAATTGTAGCTTAATAAGAGGCGCAATTCCCACACAGCCGGTCCTGCACTTCTTCAACTACTCTTTTTATGTTCGTAGATCCAACAGACACGTAAGATACGACTAAAGTTTGATTACGAGTCCAGAGATTTGTGTAATTAATGCAGGACGCCAGTCAGTCCTGCTTAATGTCCAAGTGCGTCAAGTTTGATTCCAATCAGTAGTTATTAAATAGACTGTATATGTATGAGAAACCAACCCTTATTTGCAAATAAATACAAATCCTTTAACCCTAAATAAATAAACTTTAGGTTACTACTTTCTAGAGATGAAGTTTATACGATTACTTGTACAATTTATTTAGAAAAGTTGATACTATTTGGAGACAATTTAAAAGGGGTAAAATATTGCAAAATTAAGGGTGTACATCGTCAACATTTTTTTGATTGGTAGAAAAACAAAGTTTAAACATACGCGCTAGTTGATCCCAAGGCGAAGCTTGCATACTGAATAACATGCAACAAAGGTCTAAACACGTTAAAGCTTTTAAAATAGAGCTTCTACTATCAATTTCAAAAGCATAAATGCTCCGTCGACTGTGACGAGAGAAAATGAGTAAATTTAAAGTATGCACAAGCTCAGGAATACAACTTAGAGTTTGTTGTTAATAACAATGCTGAAAATAGTAGCTAGAACTGAAAATTGATTTTTTTTAAGTATCAGATAATTGAACACCAGTCTGGTTTGTTGACTATTGTCTTTTCTTTAATATTATTCGTCTTGTGTCGATCGAACACAATTTTTATAAGTAAGTTTCAGGAAAGTTTGAAAATCACATTTTTACACCTAATCCAATGTAACACCTGCATTATTCTTTCTAGGATACACGGCATATTATATGAAACAAAACTTTTATAGAGTAGGAACAGAAAAATAAATTGACAAACTGATACTAGTTGTAATACCAGTCGAAATCATATAGAGTGGAAAATGGTAGTAAAAATCGAGAATTCTTACAAATATTGTATGGAAGACGATCAAAAATTTCCGATAAAATTACAAACTTTCCAAACAACAAGATTTTATTTGTATTTTTTGTTCTAAAAAATTCATATTTTTCAATTTAAAAGAAACGTCTTAATTGAACGATAAAACTACAACTGTAAAAATACGAAATGAATGGCAAACGATAAAAATCGAAGAATTTTTAAATGATTTTATCGAACTTTTTACGCTTCTTATAACAGACAAACAAACACAGATTCCTTATGATGTCAACCGGAAATTTTTAGAAAGACGCTTGAATTGTGATAAAAGTATGTAAATTATCGTTGAAATTTCATGTAAAACAATGTTGATCCTAAAACTTCTTTTCGCTTATAGTTTTAAACATTGTAATCCCGATTCAAGCTTGTTTGTCGCTCATATTCTCGACTAGTATTTTAACGCTTTTCAAACTGTTTAATTTTACTTTAGTAAAAATCATTTTCTATTTCTATTAAAACAAATAAAGCCAGAAAAGGTAGTTTTTCCGGTTTTCACCATAATCACCGACTTATCCTAATTCTTAATCTGTAATCTGTGATTTATTGTTTTCGAATAATTTCAGGTAGCCTGCTTTTTGCCCGTTGGTTCCTCTATCTAGCTTTTATAATAACAATACAAACGCCTAAATAAACGTAATGGTTGCGCTCATTACAATGAACTCAAATAGAATAAAATAGACACAAAATTTCAAATATTTCTAAGGGATGAAATGATACTCCAAAGTTAGTTTACTGAATGATCATTTTTATGGTTACACATACTTAAGCTTCTTCAGTGAGAGAAATTGCGTAACGAGCATAGAGAAGTTTTTAATTTGTCCAATTTTTGGACTGGAATCTGTCGTTTTGCAGTTCCTGAATCTTTCTTGAAAATAATCTGGTACAGTCCTAGATAAAAAAAATCCTGTTCTCTGCGTCTTGTAAGTTTTCAGAAACTCTGGAAGACAATTTTTTATGTAGTGTTCGACAGTTGAGCAATTTTATTCCTAATTTTCTCCAGCTTTTTACAAGCTCAATCTACCCTTTTGCAACATTCAATTTTTACATAGTTTGACTTACGAGCGTTTTTAAGCAATCGACAGCGTCTATTTCTCAATTCAACCAATCTTTTCTCAATATCATAGAGTTGTGGTCATTGTTTACTGAGTAGTGTCCAGTTTTAAAGTTAGAGCATGCTGAATACAAGATTCAAAACAACAATTTGTATAATTCTTGGACTCAAGCCTACAGTGTGGAATCTATCTTTTTGCAGTCCCTGAATCTTTCTTGAAAATAATCGAGTACAGTCCTAGATAAAAAAAATCTTGTTTTCTGCATCTTGTAAGTTTTCAGAAACTCTGGACGACCATTTTTTATGTAGTGTTCGACAGTTGAGCAATTTTATTCCTAATTTTTTTTTTATTCCAGCTTTTTACAAGCTTAATCTACCCTTCTGCAACATTCAAATTTCACATAGTTTTGCATACGAGCGTTTTTAAGCAATCGAGGGCGTCTTTCTCAATTCAACCAATGTTTCCTCAATATCTCATCATTTTTTCCTGAGTAGTGTCCAGTTTTAAAGCTGAATAGAAGATTCAAAACAACCGACTTTTACAAGATTGCATACCTTCACCCTTTTTTTGCTGTGATCCATATAAACGAGTAAAATAAACGGAATCTACTGTATAAGTAATAGTTCTGCTCCTATAAGAATGTTGAGAATTTCAACCCCTATAACTTTCGCTAATTATACACGATCAATGTATTTTAAAATACTTTATAATCATAAAAACGCTCATCTATATCTAGCTTTGAGCTGTTATTTCGCCCCCTGGAAATCTTTCAATTTAGACAAAAAAAACTCATCCCTTGGATTTTTATGGTGAATAACTTACCACAAGAGGAGAACCGGTGAGGGATACTTGAGACCACGGTTTCTTTGTAAGTGTAAACAATTTATGGTGGATATCGATAAGATAAAATTCTGTTTTTGATGATGTTTCAGTACGATAAGTGGTATAATTATAGAATGAACGCTCTTGTGAATCTAAAATTAATATTTAATGAATGCTGTACAGATTTTACAATCAAACTTTTTAGCTTCCTCAATAAAACATGAACCATCACGAACATCATTCAAAGATTCTCTTAAATTCTCCTATCAATTAATTATATTCGATAAGTTGAGCTTTAGTTTATGCACACCAATAAAACTGTACGTTTTATTGTAAGAGACGATTTTTATTAATTCAGTTAAATTCATTATATTATTCGGAAAGCTACTAGGGGGTAAGAATAATATAATAAAGAGACATCTCTATCCACCCTATTTCTTTATAAATATGTATGTAACGTAATTTCATATTCTATAAGATCACCTTTTTCTAGAAAATGTAACCCACGTGAATATAAATAATATCAATGATATTAGTATTATTATTATTGTAATTCATTGTTAAATTTTTTTAAGTTTAACTGTTATGAGATATATTGTATAGGGTATAGTTGGGATATGGTTAGATTCAGAGAGAGTTTCGTTTTCGTTCAGTAAATTATTGTTTTGGAACTCAGTTGGTGTTTCCTCGAATTTCTGTAACGAACCCGAATTATTTTCTCTTCGTGATTTATGAAATATATAGAAGAATGCAGAGAACAGAAAGACACCACAATAGAGGAGGAGAAGATATCGGTTTGTATTGTAAAATTTATCACTCTATTTTCTGGACTTACCATATACTATATACATATAAAGAAATGATTGAAAAATAGAAATCAATAATAAGAAAGAATGTTTCTACTAATAATATGAGTTTTATTGAAAAAAAATATTTTGAATAAATGAGAAATGATCGGATATGCTTTGCATGGGCGTCAGTATATCTCCAAATGGAAAAAAATTAGTCAATATCCTCCATCTATTCCTTAACTCATATGCAAACTTTATGTTCGGAAAGTGAAAATATCAGGCGCTTGACTCCATGAAATTCGCCTCAATTGACTAAACTGTATTTGCTTTTGCTTACTAGAAGAGATGCAAAAGAGCCGCCAATTAGTTATTCGATACATTTTCTATAAGCTTATTTGTTACTATATTTGGGGATTATTTCGCACTTTACAATATACAAAGTACGATTACCTGGAGGGTAGTAAACAAAAATTTGAATTAACAATTTGGACTTTGGTAAGTCCAAGAATCACGATATGAATGGAATATTGTGTGGCAAAATACAAGTGAGTCTTTTTTATTATTTTTCCCCTGTTGCTCAGAGACGCCTTGTAGCTTCATGACGCCCCAGACAATTTTGAATTTGGGGGCCCCCATGTATAGCGTCGAATTTTTATTCGGGAGGTAATCCCTCTCATTTATTTTGAAATGTTCTAATCCACAAGAAAAGGTCAGTCATAAATAAACTCAATTAGTTCAGTTACTTCTATTGCGTTAAATAATAAATTCCTGATAATAGAAAAACCTGCCCTACTCAAAAATTTAAAGAAAAATATGGTATGCTATTTAAAAAAAAAATGTTGATAACACGGCATATCTTCGCAAAAGTAACATATACAGCCATTTTGGCTGAGCCACAACTAAATAATTAAAAAGTAACATGCGTTATTTTTGACTCTCCCTAGAATTTTGGCTGCCTGTATGCAAGAGACGTTTTGGCCACCCTTTCAATCAGAAAAAGACTTAATGGTAGAAAATATGGTCAATTTTTGCCGCCCCAAAGATTTGGCCCGCCGTACTTCTTACACACCTTATCAGGACGCCCCTGCTCCCTGTCTACAAGAAGCGAAATAAAATTGAAAATAAAAACAATTATTAAGAGCGCGAAGTACATTTTTTTTTTTTTTATGAAAAAGGCGAATGTTTGATAGACAATTTTACAATTTTGACGAAAACAAATTAACTGTTCAGATAGAGAATTTTTAGATTAAGTTGACTTTGAATTTTTAGGAGTGTTGATTTTTCATTCAATATTGCGTTACAATTTCCAAGTGTTGGCGTCAATTTATCCTCTTTTCAAATATTATAGAAATGCACTTTCACCAACAATAGATAGCTTAGTTGTTGTCCTTCAAGTTTGATAACAATTATTTTATTCTTTAGATAAACGAAAGAGTTATAACGAATTTATTGCTACTCTTCTAAATAAGCTGAGTCAGGCTGTATTTCATATGTTGCATCAAATACAGGGTGTTTGGTCTAAGTATGGTCAGTTCTAAGAAACTCCTATTAGTTGACGAGCGATTCGAGAAATATTTTGAGGATTTGTAGAAGAGTCCCTAGGGAACATTTTAGCAAAATTAGAACCTCGTAGCTCATTTTAAAGTTGGTCAAAAAATGATCGTTTTAGACAATGTCGCAATTTAAAAAAACGAACAAAAAATGACTCAGAGACCTTCCCAACATTGATTTTTTCGTTTTTCTCCATTGTATTCCAGAGAAAATACGAAATATTTCCACCTGTTCTAGAATAAAATGGAGAAAAACGAAAAAAATCAATTTTGGGAGGATCCTAAAGTCATTCTAAGTCGTTTTTCGTGTTTAGTTCGTTTTTGAAAATCACTGCATCGTCAGAAATGAGCGTTTTTTGACCAACTTTCAAATGAGCTACGAGGCTCTAATTTTGCTGAAATGTTCTTTAAGGACCCTCCTACTAATCCTTAAAATATTTTTCAAATCGACTAGAACTTCTTAGAACTCACTATACTTAGACCAAACACCGACTTTTTTCTACTACAAAAATCAGAATAATGATTTGGAGATTTTGGAACCCCCTACTGATGGGGTCTTAGGCCAATTGCCCTTTTTGCCCATGAGATAACGTGCCGCTGCCTTTGCTTGTCTCCAAAGTAGTAATGATGTCTTGTGGTGGAGAACAACTTGTAACTACAACATAAATATGTAAATTGTGCTGAAAGTTTCATTTAAACGTCTCAAATTTACATTTTCCACTATTAAATAAGTATATCCAATAATTGAAGCTTTCGATTAAGAAATAGTGAATTGAATCTTGAAGATCAGTTGGTAAAAAGTAGTATTTATAGAAGTATATCAACATTTAAAAATATGCCTTTCGAATATGTTTCACAACAAATTCACTTGGAGTTACTAGGGGAAAGCAAAGCAAAATAAAATAGTTGCAATATCATTTCGAAACATGTTGAAATGCAATAAAGGCGTCTATTAGCACGGAAATCTCTTTGATAAAACAAACTCAAAGGGTGCAGTTTTCTTTTCTTTATTCAACTCATGTTATCATACTTGTTTTTAGGTTTTCCAACAAACGCAATTAAAGAAAGAAAAAAGCAAAAGCTAGCAGGAAATTATGAATACCAAAGCAAATAATGTCAGCTCATCAACAATAAGGTTGCTCTCAAGTTAATTAAGTGTAAATTATTTTGTTCTCTCGCTACTCCACCAACTCTTTCTTCCTATTCAACGAATAAAATGCAACTAGTACTAGTTTTCTTAATAATTATCAAAGAATCTTCTATAATGAACATTCCAACTACACTAACTTCTATCGATGTTGTTAACATAATTTTAAGAAGCGATTTAATTAGCAAATTGCGTCAAATACGATTAAAGTTGAAGAAAAATAAAAATAACACGATGAAAATAAATAAATAAAAAACAAACAGGATAAAATACGGCGTTTTACTGTTTTACAACTACTCAAATCTTCGCTTATCTCAGTTAATTTTAATCAGGTCATCAATTTTATCTTAAATGTTGCTCACACCTACGTTTACGTTGTAAAATCGGAGATACACAGCGTGGCAAGATAGTGGTGTTCTTCATTGAAACACCCCCCTCGTCCAATTGATACATTGTGATATATCAGGAATTTACATAATGTCTGGTAGTCCTTTATTTTATTTTATTCATTTAGTTTTTATTTTCGTCGTTAATGCGTTGGTTTAATTTATTAATTCGTCTTGTTCTAACCGACCAACAAGTCTTTAAATAGACGTTTACTTAATTGTTGAAAATTTAAAATAACAAAGAAAAAAACTATAGTTTTTACCCCTTCTATATTTGACTTAAGCTTTATAAATGTGTAGAAAGTAAGTCTGAAATATAACAAGAATACATTTATATTAATAATGTGGAAGTTTAGCAGCGATACGCCGCCAGATTAAGCGCTATAAAGGTGGGCTGCTGGTATACCTGACAGGCGGTAATTAATCATAAGTCTTAATTAATTAAATTTGTTGTTACAAATTAAATCGTTAATCGCCGACGTTTAGAAGTGACTGAACCGGACGGATACTTTATTTACAAAACAAAAACTGATATTGTTCAATTAACGGTATATTGAATCATATACAAGAAAAAAGCTCTAGTATACAGCTTTTCTAGTGAATTTTCTATCAGATTAATACAACGAAAAAAAAGAACACACAACAGCCGGAAAAGCTCTTATCACACAAGAAACAACATCCGTTATGTGTTGACCGGATTTTGAGGGGTTCCCTGACATTTAATAGTCGAATCGTTAAAGATGAATTATGGTGGAATTTTTAAAGACAAAGCAACCAAAAAAAAACATTGTCCCAGTTTCAGTATGTCATAAATATACATTAGCAAGAAAATAAAAAAAATATCGACAGACAACAATATAGGAATACACGTTGCTGTTAATAAAAAATTATAATTTTTCATTGTTTAAAAAGTTTATTTCATGAATATTAATCGTTGAACTAAATCTTGAATGTATTTCAGTTTGGAAAAAGCTCATGAAACAATCACTACACGTATATCACGTTTACAAATGAGTTACGAATTTTGAAACTAGAACAACACATTATTGCCCTAAATATTCTCGAGGTAATATCGGATTTTATTTGTTTTGATCAGTGGTGGATTGGTAAACTTTTTCAGCCCGTACAGTTACTATGAAAATTTGCTTTCAGTAAAACAATTTTTAGTTTCAAACATTTTTTTATCAGTCACGATCGTTGCACATCCAGATTTTTTGATATTCTTGCATAATAAGAACTCTGTCAATTGAATTGGTGAATCTTTAACTAATATTTTAGCAAATCTTTCATCATTAATTAATGGTCAATTATAACAATTCACATCTTCTAAATCCAGGGCCGGCGCTATGTCTTGCGTAGAGGGATCTTCTTTTATATTAAAGTTACTCCGAAAAAATTTAATTTGCTTTTTTTGAATTTGTTGATTTCAAGAGTGTACAGTAGAGAAAGTCCTTTTCTTTTCGATCAAACATTTTCTAAATTTTATTCTCAGCACGATTTAAAACTGGAGTTTACAAAAAGCGAATGATTTAAGGCACAAATTTCTTAAAATCTAGATTAGAAGACTAGAAGGTATCCGGAAAATTAACTTTAAGTAACTTTTTTTATAATTCAATGGAAAATTCGCAAAAACGTTAAGATTTTAGTACAAAAACCATGTCAAAAGTATCACAATCTTGTATTTTTAGACTCAAGAACAAGATTCAATTAAAATTGAAGAATTCAGTAAAAAATCGACTAAACTTAACTAAATCTTCTACTTTAAACAGGTTGATAACAAAATTTGTCAAAAATTTGTAATATAGGAGGAAAATGTCCATAAATCTTAAGCGGAAATCGAGAGCCTAAATTAAAAATCGAATTCAAACTGATTTTTTTACAATTCAATGCAATAATTCGCTAAGAATAGGTGCCTTAAAACAGTTAGTTCTTAAAAATCAGACCAAAAGTCAATAATTTAGCTCAATAGGAGAATAAAAGGTTCTAAAGTTGACACATACAGTCATCGCCAATACTAAGAGACCGAGTCTTAAGCGAAAATATCACGTTTTTTCGTTCGTGTAAGTCAGGCTGTTTCTCCCGTCAGCTAGGGAGTGTTTAAGCTAGTTTCAGCCATAGCAAATTTGTAGAAAGTATTCTTCTATTCAGGTAAATACCCAAAATGGCATAAGTAACCCCACCCTCTTCTTCTGATTGAATATATTTCTTTCCTGTTAGATATGGTACAATTTGAGAAGCAAGATGGCCTTCGGTGCGCAGATCATCTCAATGGATCCAACTGAGATCGTATTGATGTCTACTACCCGATTTAAAAATATTGTCATAATTCTGACAGCGCCATAGAGTTTACACTGCACTGTAGGAAGTCTACACGTGTTTATAACGCAAATGTCGTATATTTTCAGGACGGCGTTTTCAACTTCGGCTCCGATCGAATATCTCCGATAGGTTGCTTAAATTCCGCCTTCGCGCATCCCAGCCAAAGCCCACCTTGCATATGAAATCTTACGTACCCTAAGATTTTGTTACATTGTGATGACCAGCCCTCATAAGCCTGTTTTACACAGCCGCACAAAAAGTGGTCTCTTAGTTTTGGCGATGATTTGCTAACCTGTGGCAACCGGTTATCCAGCATTAGAGTCCGCCACTGGTTTTGAGTGATATTTATCAAAATTAATCTAGCGTAACTTTTCACAAAATCGGTCATTATTCACATATACCTATCAATTCACTAGAGTTATTTTTGTTTGCTTTCGGTAAAGGTATATCATAGAGCCTCTTAAATTGTCATATAAAATATTCACAAGCATTCCCTCTACTGTGCCCTATTATTTATTGATATTGAAAACTATTCCGATGCTTTTTTTTAGTTTGTTCTATCTTTATCTTTATCATCAACTTTACTTACAAATTTCGATGAATTCTAGTCAATAGATGGATACAAAAGGATGACAAGTTATTGTATCGTTTCCAGATTATTATTTTTCTGTAGATTATGATGAAAGGAATCAATCAAATCAAGCATATAGGCTAGAAAATGAGGCAACGATTCTCGATCAATATATTTAACAATAAAACATATTGAAGGTTTAGGGTAAATTGATTGATTTTGAAGCGCTAGCAATGATCGTAAACGGCTTAAAACAACTATTAAACTTCAGTTAGAGGAGCTTTATGTTTACTTTATTTTTATTAAGTAAAACACAATGCCCCAATCAATAAGCGTAGGTGAGAATGTATTTTCTGTGTTTATTCACAAAGTGATGTGAAATAATAATTAATGACGGTGAGGGTTAATTTTGTCGCCAATGTTGTTGAATGCTTAACCCTGCGATTTATGGTGGCAAGTCGATCGTTTTGATGTAGGACGCATTAGTTGTATCGGCTTATACAGCAGAAAGACGGACTTGTCACAGCCAGACGTTGACCATCTCCGAGCTTGACATGGGGGCGATTGTGTATCGACATCCCCACCGCCGCCGCCGCCGTCATCGTCATGATCATCATCATCATCATCATTCAGGTCACTACACTAGAGAGCACAGTAGTGTATAGAGGGATGATGGTGGGTAGGTAACATGCGCCAAGGGACACCAACAGATTGACCTGTCACCTTAGAAAAGATGAATCGCTATACATCAACTGTATACGGTCTTAAAACTTGAAATAAAACAGCAAATATCCGAACAAGGATTGTATTTTTATTTTTATTTGAACAATTTAGGATTCTTTTCGTCTCTTCGTGATCATAAAGTATATCGTCGCCGCCGTCGCCGTCAAGCCGTATTGTCGATATAATTCTTTCTATATCATAATTAAGATTCGGCGCCTATGTTAATCCGTTCAGAGTGTATCGTCGTGTTTCATATCAATTTATGTCGGTGCTAAAATGACGATTAATATTATATTCTATGCGTCTGGAGATAAATATTATTAAAGGGTAGGTATATATAAGAATTTCTCGACCGACCACAGATGTCTTGTCAGCAATTCATATCGATGTAGTCGAAAAAAATCGAATTTTATTTTATGTATCTATCTGTACCTATTTAAATTGTACGTGAGTATCGATATATCTATATATAAGTATGTATAAGCCGGATTTCCAAAGTTCCATATTCGAAAGCTGATGAGAAATTGATTTAGGTTTCTGGAGTCATCTTTAAAGCTCTAAGGACCGACCAAAATTAATTGATAAAGTTACTTAACGTGTCAATAGCCACAATGCAACATCGTACATTACAAGGATCATCCCGAAGCTCTTATATTATTCGCTACCCCTATTCAAGATACTATAACTAATTACATACATATTCATACTGTGGTAATAAACTACTATCCGGATATATACAGCGCTGTTGCTTTAAAATTAGACGATTTGTGTGAAACTTGTATTAGATGACGGACGATTAGAAAAATATTTCAAGGACTTATAGGAGTTTCCCTAGAGAATACTTTGGCAAAAGTAGAACCTCGTAGCTCACTTGGAAGTAGGTCAAAAAGTGACTGAAAGTGATTTAAGGATCCTCTCAACATTGATTTTTTCCGATTATCTTCATTTTATTCTGGAGCAGGTGGAAATAATTCGCATTTTTTCAAGAATGCAATGAAGAAGAAACAAAAAAAAAATGTTGGGAGGGTTTTTGATACTTTCTTAGACATTTTAACCTTCCGTGTCATTCTTGCGTAAACTACATTTTTTTAGCCACGGTGTGTAAACTGAGTCTTTTAGGGAACAGGCAAATTTACAAAAGTTTCAAGGCTTTCAGAACATCTGAAAGAATTCATGGTACCTCCTAGAAGTGCCTATTATACAGCCCACAAGTAGCCAAAGTAAGGTCATCTAAATTCATTGGAAAGAAATTTCATCGTTCCTTTAAATTCCCAGTTTACACACCGAAAATTAAGTGTTTAGCTCCTTTTTGACCGACTTCTAAGTGAGCTACCATGTTCTAATTTTGCTAAAATTGGTGTGAAACTTGTATTAAGTGACGGTCGATTCGAAAAAAAATATTCAAGGACTTATAGGAGTGGACCTAGAGATCATTTTGGCAAAAGTAGAACCTCATAGCTGATTTTGAATTTGGTTAAGAAAAAATCAAAAACTCACTACATGCTTAAAATGACTTATAGTGACTTAAGAGCCTCTGAATATTGATTTTTTTCGTTCTTCTTCATTTTATTTTGGAACAGGTGGAAATGTTTCGCATTTTTCTAGGATGAAATGAAGGGAAAAAAAATAATGTTGAGAGGGTTTTTGAGTCTTCCTTAGTCATTTTAACACCCCATGTGTAAACTACATTTTTCCAAATACGGTGTGTAAACTGAGTCTTTTAGGGAAAGACTAGCTTACAAAAGTTTCAAGGCTTTCAAAACATCTGAAAGAAATCATGGTACCTCCTAGAAGTGCCTATTATACAGCGCAAAAGTAGCCAAAGGCAGGTCACCTCCATTCATTAGACAGAAATTTCACTGTTCCTCTAAATTCCCAGTTTACACACCGAAAATTAAGTGAGCTTCGAGGTTCTAATTTTGCTAAAATTGGTGTGAATTTTTTATTAGATGACGGTCGATTCGAAAAGTAGAACCTCGTGCCTCATTTTGGACTAGGATAAAAAAATATCAAAATTTTGAAAAACTAACCGCATATTAAAAATGACTTATTGTGAGAGTGACTTGAAGGCCTCTGAACATTATTTTTTTTTTCGTTTTTCTTCATCTTGTTCTGGAATAGATGGAAATGTTTCGCATCTTTTCTATGATGAAATGAAGGATAAAAATAATGTTGGCAGGGTTTTCGAGACTTTCTTAGCCATTTTAACACTCCCTGTGTAAACTCATTTTTCCAGATACGGTGCGTAAAACTGAGTCTTTTAGGGAGCAGGAGAGATGTCAAAAGTTTCAAGGCTCTCAAGACATCTGAAAGAATTCATGGCACCTCCTTAAAGTGCCTATTATATGGTTCAGAGCTAGCTAAAGTCAGGTCACCTCTATTTATTGGATAGAAATAACCTCGTAGCTCATTTAGAAGTTGGTTAAAAAAATCAAAGACTTAAAAAACAAGCTGCTTACTTTAAATGACTTAGAGTGATTTAAGGATCCTCTCAACATTGATTTTTTTCGTTTTTCTTCATTTTATTGTGGAGCAGGTGGAAATAATTCGCATTTTTTCAAGAATTCAATGAAGAAACCCAAAAAAAATGTTGGGAGGGTTTTTGAGTCTTTTTTAAATATTTTAACCTTCCGTGTGTAAACTACATCTTTTCAGGCACGGTGTGTAAACCGAGTCTTTTAGGCAACAGGCAAATTTACAAAAGTTTCAAGGCTTTCAGAACATCTGAAAGAATTCATGGTCCCTCCTCGAGGTGCTTATTATACAGCCCAGAAGTCAGGTCATCTCCATTCATTTGAAAGAAATGTCACTGTTCCTTTAAATTCCCAGTTTACACACCGAAAATTAAGTGTTTAGCTCATTCTTGACCGACTTCTATAAGTGAGCTACGAGGTTCTAATTTTGCTAAAATTTGTGTGAAACTTGTATTAGATGACGGTCGATTCGAAAAGTATAGAACCTCGTGACTCATTTTGAACTTGGTTAAAAAAATATCAAAATTTCGTAAAACTAACTGCATATTTAAAGTGACTTATTGTTAGAGTGACTTGAGGGCCTCTGAGAAATAATTTTTTTAGTTTTTTTTTTCATCTTATTCTGGAATAGATGGAAACGTTTCGCATCTTTTCTAGGATGAGACTTCCTTAGTCATTTTAACACTCTGTGTGTAAACTCATATTTCCAGATACGGTGTCTTTTAGGGAACAGGCGAGTTTTCAAAAGTTTCAAGGCTCTCAAAACATCTGAAAGAATTGAAGGCACCTCCTTAAAGTGCCTATTATATGGTCCAAAAGTAGCCAAAGTCAGATCACCTCTATTTATTGAGGAGAGATTAGACTTTCAATTTTCCACTGTTCCTTTAAACACACCGAGGATTAGGTGTTTAGCTCGTTCTTGACTTACTTTCAAGTCAGCTACGAGGTTCTAATTTTGTTAAATCATCTCCAAAGCCTCCTCTTATAAATTTTTGAGAGATATTTTTGTTCTACTTTTAAAACAGCAGCGCTGTAAGTTTTACAGTAAATATTTCTTTGAAACAAACAAAAAATTTCAAAAGCTAATTGGACAAGAACGTTAATAGAAGACAATAGAAAAGAAAAAAAATTATGTATAGTGGGGAAATAGAGTGAAGTTGGTTGTGAATACAAGCGTCTCGAAGAAATTTATTTGTTAGAGCCAAGACAATTAACTAAGTGACTACGAGACCGCAAGTTCAACAACAAAGACTTTGTATGAAGAAAGTTCTTTATACATATACAAAGAGTTGAACTTGTATAGTGTACGATGATCGCTTAAAGTTTGACTCTGGGTGACTTTTTAAATTACGAACAACCCTATTATTCTCACGAGACTTAATCATCTTATATGCTGGTATAGTGTGCTTTTAGATATAGATGCCATATCGTAAAGAAAGATTCTAACAATTTTAAAAACTATAATTTACACATATGGTACACGCCGAAAATATATCACAATAAACAATCACTACAACACATACATATATCTCTTGTGCATAAACCTATATCAGTACAGCCAACACAAACGTCTAGATGATTGATGGTCGCATCGGCAGAAGCTCCACTGTACATCTTTCAACAGTTTTTTTACACTTCATCATCCAACCTTGGAGATTGCTACAAGCTATAAATTGAGCAAAACTACCAACGATATATCTTAATGGAATCTATGAAAATCTTGTCGTTAGAGAAAAAAAATTCAATCGTTTTATACATAATCTGGACGAAAATATGTAGACAGCAACAGTGTTGTATTGCATACAATCTACTTTACCAGTTACTAGACCATGTTTAAAATGGATTGAGTGTTATGGATGTGAATATAGCTAATAAATTTTACAGTCCAAATAATGGTCAATGTTAGTAGAGTTGGTATAGGGAAACAACAACATAGATGTGATGAAAAACGTTAACGGAATGCTTAATAACAAATATGCTTTTCTCTCTGTATCTTGTGTATCTCACTGAAACTAAAGGTCTACATAATAGTTTTACAGGACAATATGGGAATGCAACAGCTAAAATTATATACAAGTGACAACTGGTGCATTACACTGATTCGTTGTAGAGTCTCATTCAAAATTTTGCTTTGTCTTCACAGTTCATAATGAACCATTTTAATTACAGTTTCTGTTATGTGGGTCTGCATAGCAAAATTTGATTAAGTCTACATTTATAATAACTTCTCACAGTGGCGTAACCAAAGCTTAGAACCATTTTTTTCCGGTTTAATTGAAAAGAAATACCGATTTTCTTTCCTGCAAAAATAATGCTTTTTCCGTTTTCGGTTTATTTTGTAGTTTTCTATTAGCGGAACAGTTTTCACAGCGATACATTTTAATGTGGGGTAGAAAATCCCAAAAACCGTAAAATGGCACATAATCATCTCTAACTTTAACCCTAAACAAGGGATAAAACTCGGTTTACACCTTTTGATAACCCTCAGTTTTTAAATCGCTAAAAAATATTGAACCGTTCCAGGGATATTTAAAAAAAAAACAATTTTGAAGGGGTTACTTCAACCCCAAATATTTCTCTTAAACTTGAATATGAGTACTAAAGACAAAATACGCAAATGAAATGATGAACTAAAAGTTCTTTTGCAACTCCGATTATTGGCAAGCGATTCGAAAAATATTGCAAGGGTTTATAGGAGGGTAGCTGAAGATTATTTTATCAAAATTAGAACCTCGTAGCTCATTTTGAAGTTTGTCAAAAACGCTTCTTTCTGACGATGTAGCGATTTTTAAAAACGAACTAAACACGCAAAACGACTTAGAATGACTCTAGGATCCTCCCAAAATTGATTTTTTCGTTTTTCTCCATTTTATTCTGGAACAGGTGGAAATACTTCGTATTTTCTCTAGAATACAATGGAAAAAAAATCAATTTTTTTTCGTTTTTATTAATTTCATTCTGGAATAGGTAGGAATGCTTCGCAGTTTTTTTAGAATGCGATACGAAAAACATCAATGTTCAGAGGGTCGACGAGTCATTCTTAGTCGTTCTGCGTGTTTGGCTCGATTTTGAAAATCGCGACCTTGTCCAAAACGAGCATTTTTTAACTTCCAAGTGAGCTACAAAGTTGGAATTTTGCTAAAAAAAATTGTAGGAACCCTCCTATAAATCCTTGAAATATTTTACGAATCGCTCATCAAATAATGGGAGTTGCCATAAGAACTTTTAGTCCTGTACCAAAAATTATCAAAATCGAATGTTTAGTTTCGGAGTAAGGAAGAAAGAAGAGATGAAAATAAAAGACCCGCGCTATGTGGTATGCTTGAACCGAAATTTTTGTTTTTATTTTCGGTTCAGCTCCGGATTTCGTTCCGGTTTTCGGTTCGAAGCCTTGGCCGTAACTACACCTTTTGCTAGCCAGCGAAGATGCTGGAGGGAAGTAGAAAGGGGGTAAGACAGGAACTATATTTGCAACGAATTTACAACTTTGATGATTTGATAGGAACCCGTTTAGCGAAACTTGCAATAGGTTTAAGATTTATAATTACGCCACTGCATAAATTTGTTGATTCATTCAGCATTTTCTTAGAGACAATCACTTGAATATTGGAACTTTTGTTGTTGTAAACGCAGAATTTCTTCTGTTCTTAGTTGCAAAAGCTCATCAAAAGCTCAATGTTAGGAAACCAAAACGAAAGAAAACCGTACATGCATCTAACATTGCCCATCAATTAAGCGTACAGTTCAAACAATATTCATTAATTCAAGCATCAATACAAGATGTTAATTAACAAATTCAAAGTAAATTTCAACCCTTTGAATATTTATTGGATCAAGTCTATCAATGTTAATTAACAATATAAAAAGCATTCTATCAATAGTTTGAATAATTTAAAATTTGTTTATTTTAGATCGGTCCCTATATCATCGAATCCTTTCTGTTTATTGATCGTTTGTGTTCAACCAAACCAAAAAACGTTCAGCGGTATCGTTCAAATAATATAGAAAATCGGATAAGAATAAAAGCCGTATATATAGTAGACCACTTAGTTTCAATTTAAAGTTAATAAAACATCATCGCTTGTAGAATGTACAAGAAATTCATTCTTCCGGAACTAATTTCAAAAGCTTCTAAAACTTTTAATATCATAAAGTGTGTAGTCCTACCACTTGGAGTTTTCTTTTAAAATTCGACTTCATTTATTAGTTTTAGACGAAACAGCATATACCAACAAGAAAAAAAAGACAACCACAGCCAAACATCACCAGTATTTAGTCGTTTGGAACAATATTACTATCAACTTCTACATATTTATGATCGCTATATTAACATCAACGTTTTTTTATACATTACTTTCATACTTTTGGGTGGGTGAATAAGACGTGAAGGAGGAGAAGATGTAAAGTTGCACAAAATAAGGGTGATTTTCATACCAGTTGAATTAAATTAAGGAAACATTAAAAACAGACGTTGTAATAATAGTAAGAGGGATTATTATTGATTTGTGACAACACAATCGTAAATTTTTTTAGAAACTATAACAATACAACGAATAATGGTGGATTTGCGGCTATATGGCACCATCAAGGATAACAAAACTGTAAGCAACAACAATAGCAATATTCTTAAAAGACTTTCGATATTTGTAATCTATCAACTTTGGAAAATACGTTACGAAATAAAATCGATTCGATATGAGGCTGTTGATGGTGATAAAAAGACAAAAAGGAGGATCAAAGGGCGATTTTAAAAATTCACCACATTCGATTTATTCGAACGAGAAATACACGACAATCGTATGCAGATTAAATTTGAATTTGTTCGGAAAAAAATTGTGCTATACGTACATAAATGTAGACTAACAATTTAATTGGCTACCAACGTTGAAATTCTAGTAACATACAAAACATTTTTAACTAATTTACGATAGAAGAAAATTTTAATTTTCAACAAATTCCTATACGGTAACATCATAAAGAAACCATTAAATATCCATTTAAATATAAATTTTCATATAAATTCTTCAATTTTTATTTGAATCGTTTTCCAATTGAAATACACAAATGCAGAGGCGTACTAATTTATTAAAGATTATCACCAAAAAAGAAACAAATATTTAACGAACGACTATTTAAATTTGTCTGTTTCTTAATCACGGTTTCCTTTAAGTAATTAGAAAAGAAAAATTTATATATTTTAATCAATTGAAAATAATTACAGAACATCTATATGGGATTTTATTAAAATTAATAGAGCTTGATAATAAATTATTCTGTCGTCCTTTCAAAGATTTTTCAATTTTCTTCTCTAGTAGGTTGATGAGAATTTCCTCTGAGGCAATATTTCGAATGCAAACAAACACGAGGACATTTCATCTATGCTTAAATATTTTAATATTTAATCGCTTATAGAGGATGTCCAAATTAACAAATTTATACAGTCGTCTATTTGGTACCTAATTGAAAATAAAAGTTATCTTGTTTAAGTGTAGATCAGAATTCTTGTGTACTTCTCAGCTTTTCATGTTAAGCTCCTTAAATTATTCAGCGTTTCAGCGACTCAAGATAAACACTAAGGTTTCATCCTGTTTCAGGTCTGAAAGAGATGACAAAAGTATTTCCAGACAGAACGCTAGACCAACTATATTATTAATCAATCTAATCTATTTTTGTGAGACGCAAAGCAATTCCCAATTTCTAGTCCTGTTTTGATTAAAATCCTGTTTAGAGGATGATTTCCGATATTGATTTTGTACAAATTACGATTTATAAGAGTGTTTAATGTGTTTCGCCCAGAAATCGTTGATCGTAAGATAAAAATCAGCAGAATCTCGGCGGCTTATTTATGTAATTATATCGTCTCAATCGTCTCATAAATTCACCAAATTTTGTCTTGTTTAAATGATAAGATCACAGGGCATTTATCTACCGTTGTTAAATTTACACATGTTATAAATGTAGCAGCCGACCGAATTTAGTTTTACGAGTGTACTCAATTTAAAGGAATAAAATGTCTTCAACATTCCGGAACATCAGAAACTACCCCTTAACCACAGCAACGTAATTCAGACAACATTACTACAACTGTTGCAGGCAGTTGGACAAGCCACATACACAACGTTAAATGGACAACGTCCATCGTCATCTTGTTTTTCGTTTATGTTGTTTAGTGGTCTGACCCCGTTGCCAAAACTGTGCAATTCTCCATAATTTTCAGTATACAGGGATGAAAAGCTAAATGTAAGCGAAATTCCTTTTATTTCAAGAGTAGTTCTAGACAATCATTTTAGCGAAATAAGAACCTTGTAGCTCATTGGGAGATAGGTCAAAAACGCCTGTTTTGGGCAAGGTTACGATTTTTAAAAGCACACGTTAAACGACTAGGAGTGACTCGAAGACTTGTTCCATAATAAAATGAAGAAACACGGAAACAATCAATGTCTTCGAGTAATTCTTGGTCGTCTTTTTGAGCAAATTTCAATTAAGCTACGAGGTTCTAATTTTGCTCAAACGTTCTCCAAATCATTTGCCAAGTTTCATAAAAATCGTCTATGTTTAGATTTTCGTCCCTGTGTATTTAAATGAAATTTAATTCGAATATAATCAACTATATTCAAATGTAGATTTTCTGAACTTACCAAGAGAAGAATAATGGCCATTGTTGAACGGTTCATTTTCATCGGATTATACATTTTCCTTCATTTATTGTCGAAATTGTCTGTTAAAAATGCCATAAATTCCACCTGAAAACAAACGGAAATTTTAATTTTTTTCTAAATCTCTTTAAGTAAATTAAATGAATAAATTTAACATCAACAAAGACGCAAACTATTTGCCTCTGATAACCACACAATACTAATCCAACATTCATTTTATCCAACAATTTCTTGTTTTCTCTGATCAAAAGATTTTATGAGAAGTTGTAAAATTTTCGTCTATATTTTATCTGTAAATAAAATTACTCGCATCATGGATTATTTGACAGTTGTTCATGTGAACGTCTCCATCTATACGAATCAACGGTGTGGAATAAAAGTCGATGAGAAAAAATAGAGAAACTGGAGAGAAATGAACGAGGGAAAGTGTGAGTGGAGATCGTTTTTAACAAGCCATCGAATCTTGTTGCCTTACACACACACACACAGGTCTATTTACGAGAAAAGATTGGCAAAAAGACATCTTATCAAACAACTGCTAATATTTTCTTTCATTTTGTCGACTACAGTGCTCAGACACTGATTGACGCAGAACTGCGTGATTTTTACATGGATCTATTTTATTTTTTCTTTTAACGAACAACAGGAAAAATTCAAATATAATCTTTATTATAGTTGTTTGAAAATTTATAACACGTTTTGAAAACTTTAGTCTATACTAACCGGTTATGATACAGTTGGAAACTTTGGAAGCAAACTTATGTATATTGTACCTGAAAACACTGTTAGAATTTTCAAAGACTTCCATAAAGACAACGACTTTATTTTAAAATGATAATATAAGGAAAATTATAGTAAAAATAAATGGAAAATTAGAATTGCAACCTTACATCATCTTCAACATACAACAAAATGGAAGTCTCGTACTTCTAAAGAACAAGATTACAACGCCCTGGAGACTTTCAAACATTTAAAAATTTAGTTTCTAACGTTAAAAATCTCGCCTTTACATCAAGACTAGGTACTTGATTACAACTTCATGTATGATATTTACAAAAACTACCAATTAAGAACGCACTCAACTGTTGAATAATCACAATCAACAAACAATTTGGGAAAACTCTCGAATGCTCGATTAAATTCTTTGATTCAATAAATACTGGAGGAGTTTTGTTTGTTCTTGTCTGAAATTTTTACATTTACAAAGATTTGAATTTAAACGTTAGAAGAACAAGGAAATGAAGTAGAGAAACAATAAACGATTACGACAATGCAATTTTACTAGAATTGACTTAATTGAGAGACTGCTAGTGCATTTCCGAGAAGATTCTCCAATAAACTCGTGTAAATAGAAAATTTCCATTACACTTGAACGTAATGAACGAGTAGAAATTATCATTAACACAATTATTGAATCGTGTTTTTTTTTTCGCTACATCTTTTATAGCTAATTTTTGAGGCCTGTGAATACGAAATTCGGTACAACTTTGTTTGTTTTATAGTTTCCATCTGCCAGCTACACTCACTTAATAGATTATGCCTTGTTCTTTAAAAATATTACCAGCAATTAAGGTATGAATTGTAGGTACGACGTGATTCCAACAAGATTTGTGGTTTGTTGCGCGGTATATAGGGAATTCGTAGTATAAAGTTGTAGCAATCTCCCCTTAAATGTGGTGTTGTCTTCAACCACCCCCCAAAAACACCTATTCGAGAATTAACTGTAATAATTCAAATGCTTACAGCCAATCAGCTCACCATCTACAACGTTTTTAATTAATTTTTAATTAAGATCTATGTAAAGTCTCCAAACGATGAATACACACTTGTAGATTAACGTATAATAAAAATTAAGGAGAATTTAATTAGACAAGTAAATAGTGATAGAGGTGATAAAAATGTCAATAATGTTAAAAGCTCCTAGTTGTTTTGACAATAATTTATTATTCCCATTCCGCTTTACGCGCGATCAAAGAGAAAGTGTGCAAAAGTGGAATTCCAAAATTGATAAGATATTTAAAGTTTTCCCATTATTGTAACATTAAATCCTGACAAGTAACAGCAAACTTTACCGTATATATGTTATTTTGATAAGTTTTTCAAAATATTGACTCAACTGCAGCAACCACCTGGAGCTTATTTCTCAAAATAGACAGCGAATATTCAAATAAATCCTTCCGTACGCTGAAATACTCATTAAATAACAATTAGGCCTAGATGGATATACGCGAAATTAGTTTCCGCAGTTGTTGTTATATATAACATTAGAATCACTATAGTCCTTTTTTTCTCTCCCCTTGTTCCAAAAGGCGTAATAACATTACCACTAGTTGCGATGTTATCAATGGTATTTAAGCCCTTATCGATAAGATCTGCACACGGTCCGGGTTGATATATGATTGTACTCGACCTCAACATCGTGTATTCGCCTAATTTTACAAGTTTCCGTTCACCTTATTCAAATCAAATGGACAGTATGACCTTTTACAAGGATAATAAAAGGGTGAGAGAATTACCATCTAGTGGTTAATTTAAATGGTCAATAAAATTTGTAATTAGGTACGATGAATTTGAATAAAATTTCCATTAATTGAGCGTGTTTTAAAGAACACAGGTGCTCCATTAACAGTTCAGTCGATTTATTCATAGACGAATAGATGAAAGAATAACTTTAATGATTAACAAATTCGGCATGCAATTCTATAGTTAAATATTCGAATATTTCAAACTTCCCCTGTTATAGATGACTAGAAGACATTCTCGACAAGTCTTTGAACTTGTAATTATCGTACACAAAGAAGATAGATTTTCATGGAAGCGTACACAAATTGACAAATACACTTTTGGCATTCTCTCAATACTATACTACCACTATTACAAATCACTATACTATCTCGGAATAAATTCATCAATTTTCCGATAAAATCGCTAGTTCTCTCCCTTAGTTTTCCGTTCCGAGCATTTCCAATATTTATCCGAGTTTTGACATCAAGACAGAGGATGGTATCGACAAACACACGATTCTAAAACAGACATTTCACGACACGTAAACTAATTTATTAGTTGTACTTGTCCAGAATTCCGAAAAGTAAAACAGTTTAAATGTCGTTTCCTTGTTAAACAATTGTCAAACTGATACTAAATTCAATTTATTGAACCAATTTAGGCTTAGTAACGCTATTTATTACACGAAAATTCAAAGATGATTTTGATTTAAACCCTGCTGTGTTGAACATTACCAAACTAGCCAGCAGGAGATCGTGTTCTACTTTGATCCGTAAAAACTACTTAATTTCGTGATAATTTCTAATAAACTTTAATTTTAAAGAACAAATGATGCTATAAATAAGCAATAAAGCATATTGACAACAATTTTCCGATGTAATACAAGCGATAAATGTCAACACTAAATTAAAAACTCTACGTATATCGAAAAATTATTAATTTTATTATAAATTAGCTTGGACAACTCCCAAATTTTCAGTTTGGTTAGTTGGTTTTCAAGCAATATAAATGTCGATTGGCAGATGCTTAAAGTAGCCAATTTTGGGTTACAGGTCGGTCAGGATCACTTATCAAATATTCATCGAAGCTTCTCAACTAGGGACAACACGGATTTATCCGTACAAGATTATGCCATCAGACCGGGATTTTGTTTATACAGAGACCGGGAAAAAAAATTGCACAGTTTGAATTCTATCGTAAATTTCATATCTCTACTACAGTTTTTTCAGCTTATACAAATTATTATTATCAACGAATGCAAATAGAATTGATAAAACGAGAATTTCTTCTCATGACTTGAACAATGTATGGCTCTAATAAAAAATTGATTAGATTGAAACAGAGCAACAAAGATCAATAGTTATACTAATAACAGATAGTTGTTTATTGATTTTTCAACTGGTTTAATTTAAATAAGTAACAATTATAAATTGAATAATGAACGGGACAGTTAAAACATCTCCTCTGGTGGCTTTCTTTGCTTTCAGACAAATGATTATTAAGAATCACACACATAACATTCATATATACTATAATGCATTTATATTGATATTCCGTTGTCGTGGTTGATATAGATTTCCAATCCAATTAAAATTCCATCGACGTTTGTTATCGGAAGCAGAAAACCACCATTGACTCTATTCTTTATGACAGACGTTGGGAATATTCAAATTTCACCTCGTTAAATCGTGTTTTTTTTCGCTCCTACTCAAGTTCTTATTCCACAAATTTCAACTTTTTACAATTGTTCCTCTTATTTATCGTATTTATTCCCCAATCATCGATAATAATGTAAATAATACAATAATCATCGTAATAATGATTATTTACGATTATAATTAAATGGGATTTTTCTCAAACATGAAACTTGTATATTATGAAAAATTGTTGCATGTTATTCGATAATTTACTTCAAATAAACAATAAAATCTTGAAATATAAATCATTAAATGAAGGGTACACGTACTTGAATGATTTGACTGAAACGCCTTGAAAACTGATTGAACTTTGACATAAACACAACGATAACGTGTTTCAATTAAAAGAAACCGTGTTGTAGTAATAGTGATTTGTAAATAAAAACACGCAAACTTCATTGAAGTTTATAATGAATTTCCAACTAATGCAAAATCTTTAAGACGAGCAAAATTACTAAAGTTCCATTTTATTAAAGATGCTATCAGTCAAGTTTCAGTTTCAAGCAACAATCATCAGTGTGAAGCAAGAATGCAAAAATACACTAAACAAAATTACAATCATACACGAAAACCGTAATAAATCGATAATAATTTACGAAATAGTACCAATTGTTGTGACATTGGGGCCGTTCAAAGTGTAAAAATTGTGTCACAAAATCCTCGGTTAGAAATGGAATTTTTATTGTGTGTGTGTCACACATTCAAATGGCTCGTTGCCAAGACGATTGTTGTGCATATACACGAAATAAACGACGTCCGGCTATCGACTAACCCAAATTTAACTATACGTATAATAATAGTGTGAAGCTTCAATTATTTGTACATTCATAGATAATCAGAGTTGTGACACTATGACGAGGGTCACATAGGAAAAACGTGCAGTAGAGCCACTAACCAGACGATCAAATGCGCTTGTCAAGCATGTTTTACTAATTTTGACGAACGAACAGAGGTGATTGAATTTCATCAAGTCGAATTGATTAACCGGCTGAAATAAATGACCCTTTGCAGTCCAAGTTACAGCAAGGACGTGTGGTAAGGTGTCCAAGATTTGCAAGAAATACAGAGAGCAAAATTTCACGCCTCTTATAAACGAGCGGTCTAAATCCTGAGCGTTGCAGTACGTATCGAATTTGATAAAGTTATGGATGTTTTTTTTATACTATAAGCGCATTTTTTGAGGCTATACGAAATTCTTCAGAAACGCTGATCGCTCACGAGTCTGTAGAAAGTTTAACCGTTGAATAAATAATAACATAGAGATTTGAGCTTTATGACACACTTGTAATCGAAAAATTGGTTCTGCCATCTATTTGTTAAAAGCATAATACTAACTCTATTTCTTTAATAAAAACGAATTCTTTTCCTATTTTAAACTTTTGGTATAGTGCCTTCCAAATTGTACTATTTTGTTTTTAGATTTTCTTCTGTATGTTTATTGGGCTATAATATGAAACAGTTGTGATGTTGAGTGAACTAACGCTTATGATTTGTGTTTTTCGTTTTACAAGAGAAAATATTACCTGTTTAAAATTGTATTCGATGTGATTCGATAGTGTCGTCGTCTGGTGGTCGGAATACTGGTCTGCCTGGAATATTTTCACAAAAAAGCTGGTATCTCTATGTTATTATTTACTTAACGGTTTGACCTTATCCTTCGTCCTCTTTTAGATTTTGCAAATTTTCATTGTTCTCTAAATGAAGATCTTTAATCAAGCTTCAACCTGCTTGTTTATAAATTTAACAAAAAGCCTCTACAATTTTCGTTTAGAATATTGGTAATAATTGTAATGGTAATCAATCAATCAATCAAGATGACAGGTCAGCAAATACCCCATACACTCAACATACGTCTATATGAGTGATATATATTGAATAGGAAGATGAATGGCCTTGTTGTGTTCAATATTGTGTCTGTAGATGTGTTGTATGTAGTAGTAGTAGCTTGATCCTATCTCAACTCTATTTCTATGTGCGATTTTTTTTCGTTACTGTAAATTTTAAGTAGTAAAACGATCGAATTTTAATAAGATACTCTTCTACAAGAGCAAACCGTATTAAATTGTTGTATAAAACATACAATATTAACAATATACAGGGTGTTTGCTCTCAGTATGGAGAGTTCTAAGAAACTCCTATTAGTCGACGAGCGATTCGAAAAATATTTTAAGGATTTGTAGAAGAGTCCCTCGGGAACATTTTAGCAAAGTTAGAAGCTCGTAGCTCATTTGAAAGTTGGTCAAAAAACGATCGACTATGTCGCAATTTTAAAAAACAAACAAAACACGCAGAACGACTAAAAATGGCTCAGAGACCTTCCCAACATTGATTTTTTTCGTTTTTCTCCATTGTATTCTAGAGAAAATACGAAGTATTTCCACCTGTTCCAGAATAAAATGAGGAAAAACGAAGAAATCAATTTTGGGAGGATCCTAAAGTCAATCTAAGTCGTTTTGCGTATTCAGTTCGAGCGTCAGAAACGAGCGGTTTTTGACCAACTTCCAAATGAGCTACGAGGTTCTAATTTTGCTGAAATGTTCTTTAAGGACCCTCCTACGAATCCTTAAAATATTTTTCGAATCGCTTGTCGACTGAGTGGAGTTTCTTAGAACTCACCACACTTAGACTAAACACCCTGTATAGTGAAGAGAATAAAGTGTCTAATATCTGTGTGTATTTACTCAATATTGTGTATATCTATGTCGTTGAGTTTATTGAATATATTGAGAATAATGTGTTTCGTGTATAAACTCGAATGGTGTATTAAAGTGTATTACATTAGAATGTCAAAGATATAGTAGTGAATCCTTTAGAGATGCTTTCTATGTTGGAATACTATAAGAGTGGCAATATGAAACTTGTCGTGTTGGAATTTCAAATATTTTACATGTGAGAAGAGTTGAATATACAACAATCACCCCACAACAATCACATTATGTTATTATAATAATTATACTAAACTTAGTAAAAGTAAAAGAACCAAATAATCAATAAATACTATAATGGTGGAAAGTTTGCAACAGTTATAATAACATTTTCAGTCTACCAACAACTGTAAAATTTAACCCACATACTAATTCTAACCTTTCACTGTAAATACCCTTGATAGATAATTATGGAAAGTTTAAAATTAAAATAGGTAGTTAAAGAGCAATGTTTCATGCTCCTAATTAAGGTAAACTGCGTTATTTTAATAAGCATTATCATTTCTATACACAATTTTCAAGCATTTTAAAAGAAGTGCGAAAAAATTCAACAAAACCGTTACATTTACGATCTGATGGCGAAAATATCCTTAAATAATAGCCTGGCACTTGATTATTATAGTTTATTTACGACAATAGTAAATCAGTTCGATTATTATTGATTGCATACTTCTTCTAACTATTCATTATAAGACATAAAAACATTACACGATTATGCTCGAACAATCGTTTTAAATGATGAGAACAATTACAATGGATATAAAAGGAGGAAGAAGTAATAGACGAATAAAGGATGTTGATAACAACAAGAAAATAAATTTTGTACGTTACAACGAAATATTGTGACAAATATTAATGGTAACCAATTCTCTACAAGGATTTAACACTAAATAATAAAGAGAATATTGATGTAAAAATTAATACCAAGTCATTCCATATAATGGTCATTATTTTTATTAAGGCCAAGGAGGAATTCTCAACAAGTCTCAACTGTAATCACGATTTTCATTGTTGAAATACAAACAATTATATTCACAATCGAGTTTTCAACCGTCAAATATTCGTTATAAATTAGCATCAGAATCGGGAATTTATTTTAGATTGTCGCGCGGTTATCGTCAGGTACTCTAAAATAAAATAAAATAAAGGTGGGTTCAAGTATGAACCCATCTACTCGCTACGGTTATAAAAATCTAGCAAGAGGGGACGAAAATCAGCTACAGTAAACCGCCTGTTTACTGTTTGTGACGTCGCTCATTCACTTCATCAACTACATTAAATCATTGTAGTGTTACAATCGCAACAAATAAACGTATAATTCCATTGTGACGTCGATGGAGATCGAGTGCAATTGGAGAGCGCTAACATACAATATAGTTTAGAATAGTGACGTCACCTGCACGCAAATACGGGCAAATCCCGCTGTTAACTTATAATTTCCTCGTTATAAGGTCTAAATTTAATACTGTATGAGGTTATTTTGACGCTGTTTGATAAAATAACAGAACCAATGAAAAACTGCAGGTATAAACCACGTAACCCCAGCTTAAGTCTTTTACGTAAAACGAAAACGCCTTTGCGTTATAATTTGTACCTTACAGTTTAAGACTATAACGTAGCAAATCGGTGCGTATTGAGAGCAAGCGAAAACTCTCTAATTTGAACGAATATCTGCACTGTCTTTTAATAAAATAAATTACAACGATTATCCTAGAAGAAATGTTTTTATGTAAATGTAGCCGCCGCTAAGGCGCAACTTGTGGTTACAACTACAACTCGTAATCCTTCTAATGCCCGTTATAAAGAAATAAGACTATATACAGTATCTTTCAACAGTAGTTTATTATACGGAAAGCTGTTCATTTTTATGATAACTTTATTAGAGAAGAACATCTCTATTGTGTTTTTGAAACATTGTTGCAGGACATTAGTATAATAATAGTAGAGCATAGACAATGAATGTATTTTGACAATAGTACGCACAAAACAACACTGTAATCTTTTCAAGAAGCATATTTGAAAGTACTGTGTTTTGCTTTAATAAAAGTTGTAACACTGAAGCTGGAATTAGGGCGAATCGACAGGGACAGAGCCGTGTTTAACTATGCACGCATCGCTTCTAAAATTAATTAAAAAAGTAAAAAAAAAATTGATATAATTGTTAATAACAAGACATTGACTAGATTTATAAAGCTGTGTCTTTTATCAAAAAGTAATTATTTTGAATATTAGCTCGAACAAACCACAAATTTCGCATTGTACACAGAGGAAAATGAAACAAACCGAGTTAGAAATGATGTCTGACCGAAAGAGAAGAACTAAAACACAGATATCTAATAGGAGAAATTCTGATTGGGGCATAAACGGTAGCTGAAGAATGAATTTAATTTTAATTGAAATCCTGCAGTTGCTTTTTTAAATGGGGTTCGACTCATATTAAACTAGTTGGCAAACGATTCAAATAATATTGCAAAGATTTGTAGGAGGGTCCCTGGAAATCAGCACAATTAGAACCTCGTAGCTTATTCGCGATTTTCAAAAACGAGCCAAAGACACAGGAGAATGACTCAAGGATCCTCCCAATATTTTCTCGCTTTTCTTCACCTGGTCCAAAATAAACTGGAGAAAACCAAAGAAAATCAATGTTGAAAGAATTGTCGAGTTATTCTTAGTCGTTTTAGGTGTGCATCCGGTTGTTGCAAACTGGATGAACTTCAGAATGAGCTACGAAGTTCGAAGTATTCTCAAGAGAGTATACCAAAAGAGAAGAAAACACAGATATCTAAGACTGTTATTTAATAGGAGAAATTCTGATTTATACGTCCTGGGGCATAAACGGTAGGTGAAGAATGAATTTAATTTTAATTGAAATCCTGCAGTTGCTTTTTTAAATGGGGTTCGACTCATATTAAACTAGTTGGCAAACGATTCAAATAATATTGCAAAGATTTGTAGGAGGGTCCCTGGAAATCAGCACAATTAGAACCTCGTAGCTTATTCGTGATTTTCAAAAACGAGCCAAAGACACAGGAGAATGACTCAAGGATCCTCCCAATATTTTTTCGCTTTTCTTCACCTGGTCCAAAATAAACTAGAGAAAACCAAAGAAAATCAATGTTGAAAGGATTGTCGAGTTATTCTTAGTCGTTTTAGGTGTGCATCCGGTTGTTGCAAACTGGATGAACTTCAGAATGAGCTACGAAGTTCGAAGTATTCTCAAGAGAGTATACCAAAACAGAAGAAAACACAGATATCTAAGACTGTTATTTAATATGAGAAATTCTGATTTATACGTCCTGGGGCATAAACGGTAGCTGAAGAATGAATTTAATTTTAATTGAAATCCTGCAGTTGCTTTTTTAAATGGGGTTCGACTCATATTAAACTAGTTGGCAAACGATTCAAATAATATTGCAAAGATTTGTAGGAGGGTCCCTGGAAATCAGCACAATTAGAACCTCGTAGCTTATTCGCGATTTTCAAAAACGAGCCAAAGACACAGGAGAATGACTCAAGGATCCTCCCAATATTTTCTCGCTTTTCTTCACCTGGTCCAAAATAAACTGGAGAAAACCAAAGAAAATCAATGTTGAAAGAATTGTCGAGTTATTCTTAGTCGTTTTAGGTGTGCATCCGGTTGTTGCAAACTGGATGAACTTCAGAATGAGCTACGAAGTTCGAAGTATTCTCAAGAGAGTATACCAAAAGAGAAGAAAACACAGATATCTAAGACTGTTATTTAATAGGAGAAATTCTGATTTATACGTCCTGGGGCATAAACGGTAGCTGAAGAATGAATTTAATTTTAATTGAAATCCTGCAGTTGCTTTTTTAAATGGGGTTCGACTCATATTAAACTAGTTGGCAAACGATTCAAATAATATTGCAAAGATTTGTAGGAGGGTCCCTGGAAATCAGCACAATTAGAACCTCGTAGCTTATTCGTGATTTTCAAAAACGAGCCAAAGACACAGGAGAATGACTCAAGGATCCTCCCAATATTTTTTCACTTTTCTTCACCTGGTCCAAAATAAACTAGAGAAAAACAAAGAAAATCAATGTTGAAAGGATTTTCGAGTTATTCTTAGTCGTTTTACGTGTGCATCCAGTTTTTGCAAACTAGATGGACTTCAGAATGAGCTACGAAGTCCTAATTTTGTTAAAGTATTCTCAAGGGAGTATTTTTCGAACTAATAAGACCACATTTGAAACTGTAATCAGCTCTTCAACCGAAATCGCACAGTTGGATATTGTTTTTTCAATTCAAAAATAATAAAGTAATTTTCTGGGTTTGTATTATTAATTATGGATTTCATCATTTTTAAAGGGGCATTAATCAAATTGAAGAGCATCCACACGTGTACATATATTTTATATTATAAACAGATCGTAGGACCAACAAAACGCCCACATAAACAAATCTGTTATAAATTACAATAAATTACTGTTTACAAATAATATCGATGCACATTGTCGACAGGTTGTTATTAAACAACCTCTTTTTCCTCGATTAATCAATTGCATAACCGCATTGATTGTGTGATACACTACTACATTGACGAATTATTTAATGTAATCAAAATGTTTTGAAAGCGTTCAATAAACATGAGGTGTAAGGTGCAACAATAGCTTCGACTTATTGTTAGAAATTAGAATCGAAGAATTTGAAGGAGCGTGCGTCGATTCTGTTAATCATATAGATTTGTGTATGCGTGCAAGCCACATGAAAGCCATCGAATTGGTGGACTATTATCGAATTCTCCCCTCATCCAAACGAAAATTAACTGAAGAATTCAACAATCAATCAAAATCCAAAACCAAAAATCACTTATTGTTATTTTCTGTTTGATTTAAAATTCCATGTAAATTTGCATCCATCAATTTTGCATATGACACGATAACAATAAACCAATTGAAAATTGATTAGTGTACAACATTTATTCTCTTCTTTCTAGTATTCTTTACAAATGTTTTCCAATTGATTCTATGTTCTACTATGAGAGAAATACGTGCCCTGAACGTATAATTGTCCAATGGTCTTCCCTTATACTTTCTACAATGATACTTGTCTCTTTAGAATTTATCATCCGATCAGTAAGACATGGGAGACAAGTATAGAGACTTTAGATGTTCTTGAAACGTTAAGCCCCCCGATCCTAATCCGGGTCTGTTGATGGTCAATTTAATCCCAATGTTAGAGTTTTCAGATCATTAACTAACCGGTATTTTAATTGAAATAAATAAAATTAATTTCAGGTGTTATCATATAAACAGCAATATTTATAGCAAAGAAGATCGTAATGTGTCCTATTGATGAAGAATTAGAAATCAATTAGGATGATTATCTTCGTTTTGTTTTATTGATATTTCACCTCTACGGGTGGTTAGTATATGGATCTACTTTTATGGGTGTGATGTTGTTTTATTATTGATCCCTATCACAGTGTTGAGGCGCCACTTTTGCTACAATGAAGAATTGATTATTATTGAAGTAATCGTAAACGAATATTAAAAATTAGAGAATTTTCAAGCGAATCGTAAACTATCAAAAATAATCTATCATTAGGTATATAAGTATAGAATTTTATGGCTCTATCAGCCTACGAGAATAGTGTAAATTTTAACATTGACTTTAACATCGACAAGACGCATAAAAATAATCATCCTGTTAGAGGATCAAATCCTACTATATGTTAAACTGACTGTAATTATCTTTTACAACAATAATCCTGAGATATTGAACGAATAAACACTTACAGCTGAATCAAATTTACAAACAGATTTGTGTGTTGGCTAACAGAAAAATATCTCTAATGTGTTAATTTGAATAAATTCCGAATATTGTAACAGTTGCGTGTCGGTTTTAAGAGATACTAACAATATAACAGTATGCGTGTGTGGTCGTAAAGGTAGAACAGATCGAATTGCATTATTCTAGTTTAATAGGGCCGAAAGTTGATTCTTTTAACTCAATAAACATCCATTCAAAACGACATTTACCATGTAAAAGATATAAATATACAAATTTATATTCAATCTATGCTGACGCCTTCTTATACCTTTATGGTTAAAAAATCATCAACTTACAAGAAAAAAAAAACAGACATATTTGGTATTTTTACTGTCTACCTTGTATAGTTTCAGGTGTCAAAGTTGTCATCTTTCTAGTTTTAAAATTATCAAACAACTATTTAAGTGAATTGGACAAGCGCCGTAGATTAAACCAACGATTCAAAAGAAAACCTGATGATTTTTAATTGATTTGGTGTTGAGTTTATAAACAACACAATGGAGAAGTCAAGGTAAAAAGCTGTGATTGTAAAGCTTGTAGCGTTGATTTTGTATGATACCAAAATTAGAACAAATCCAGTATTTAATCAATAACTATTGATAATAACGTTCCGGTTCATTTTTCTGGTAAAATAGAAGCTATTTGATACAATCGGATTGTTCAGCCAGAAATTAACCCTTTGTATGGATTTGTTTTGAATTAGTTTTTCAAATATTATCAACACCAATCATAGTTTATTTAAATATTTCGATACGCCACATACACACGTGAATACATCTGTCATAAATTTACCAAACATATTGATAATAGTTTATTGTATTTCTAACAGACAATAGGCGCATATGTATCTAACAATTTCCATCAATGTGTGCCTCTAAACACGCTAAACATACATATACAGGGTCTGTCCCTAGGGAACATTTTAGCAAAATTAGAACCTCGTAGCTCATTTCAAAGTTGGTCAAAAAAACGATCGTCTTGGACAATGTCGCAATTTTAAAAAAACGAACAAGGCACGCAGACGAACTAAAAATGACTCAGAGACCTTCCCAATATCGATTTTTTTCGTTTTTCTCCATTGTATTCTAGAGAAAATACGGAATATTTCCACCTGTTTCAGAATAAAATGGAGGAAAACGAAAAAAATCAATATTGGGAGGATCCTAAAGTCATTTTATGTCGTTTTGCGTGCTTAGTTCGTTTTTGAAAATCGCTACATCGTCAGAAACGAGCGGTTTTTGACCAATTTTCAAGTGAGCTACGAGGTTCTAATTTTGCTAAAATGTTCTTTAAGGACCCTCCTACAAATCTTAAAAATATTTTTCGAATCGCTCGTCGACTAAGAGGAGTTTCTTAGAACTCACCATACTTAAACCAAACACCCTGTATATGAATGGCAGAAGAAGATAAAACCAAATTGTAGATTCTCGATACGTTTGTCGGTTATTTATTGATTTTCTACCATAATTAAGAACTGTAAATGTTCGGATAATACGTACACAAACACACATACACAATGAGGATAATTTTGTCGCTAAATACAAAATTGATGCTACACAGTAGGTACAGATGAGGGATACAGCAAGAGCGAATGGCATTCCAACGATTCCAATTCAAATAGGTATTCAGAATGGGTCCGGTGTAAATTCGAAAATTCTTCAGCAAATAAGATGATGATACTGTAGCAATCTAATTTCGTTGAAAATATTAAATTTCAAGGCAAAAAATTTAACGTCTAGATAGATATTTTACAAATTTGTTAAGTATGAGATTATTACTAAAATTATATTAATTTTATTAATCTTGGAATGTGCAGGGCCGGCGAGACATCCAGCGAGCCCCGAAGAGAACCATTCACCTCCCAACCCTATAAAGATATACAGAATGTTCGGTGTAAGAGACTAAATTTTACCGATTATACCAAAATAGAGCAATTTGAATAATATTTTTAGAATTTATAAAGTAATCTCTAGAGAACGTTTTAGAAAAATTACAAGTTCGTTGCTTATTTAGAAGTCGGTCAAAAAAACGCTCGTTTTGGATCAAATTGCGATTTTCAATAACACCCAAAACAACTTATTGCTAGCATAACTCGAGAATCCTTCCAAAATTGATTTTTTTCCACTTGGGACGATCCTTGAGTCATTCTAAGTACCTTTGAGTCATTTAAAGTGTGCAGCTGGTCGGTGAATATTGCAACATCATCAGAAAATTCCGTTTTCTGACCGACTTCCAAATGAGTTAAGAGGCCCTAATTTTGCTAAAATGTTCTCCACGTACTACCCAAAAAATCCATAGAATACTATTTAAATCAATATATTATTTTGATTGAAACAACCTGTATACATACAGTGTGTCTGTTTTTAAGTATGGATGATTCTTATAAAACTCCTATTAGTTGGAAAACGATTCGGATAATATTTTGAGGATTCATAGAAGGCTCTCCTAGGACAGCATTTTAACCTCATAGCTCATTTGAAACGCGGTCAAAAAATGCTCATTTGGGACCAGGTCACGATTTTAGGAACCCAGCTAAATAATCAAAACGACTAAGAATGACTCTATTACCCTCCCATCATTGATTTTTTTCGATTTTCTCGAGTGTACTCTGGAACGAGTGTTGGAAGGGTCTTCGAATGATTTTTAGCCGTTTTACGTGTTTAGCTCATTTCTGAAAAACGCTACATTTTCCCCAAAATCGCAAAAAATCATAAAAAATGGCATATAATCATCTAAAGCTTCAACCCCCCAGCAAGGCATGAAAACTCGGTTTTCCTTTTGTTGATAGCCCTAGTGAATCTCCATCATTCAGATTTTGAACCACTCAATAATATTCAGCCGTTGTAGATTTAGTTGGAAAAAACTGATTTTGTAGGGGTTACTTCAACCCCCAATATCTCCCTTAAACTCGAGTATGGGCACGAAAACACGCATCCCTTAGAATAGAATTAACCACCTATATACCAAAAAGCACCAAAATGGGAAGTTTCGACCTCGGGTAGTTTACTTGTAAGAATGACTCTTCCAACATTATTTTTTTTGTTTTTCTACATTGCATTTTAGAAAAAATGCGAAACATTTTCTCCTGCTCCGGGATAAAATGGAGAAAAAAATTCAATGTTGGGAGGGTTCCAAGTCATTCTTACTCGTTTAACGTGTATAACTTGTTTTTGACCAACTTCCAAATGAGCTACGAGGTTCTAATTTTGCAAATATTGTCTAATAGGAGTTTCGACCATATTTGAAAATACAAAACAGAACGTTAGTTTACTAATTCTTTTTTACGTACTGGAAACTTTTTGAAGTACCTACTTGAAGTTCAGTTATGTATTAAGCAAAATTTAAAGAAAATATTCTGTGTTCCCTTCAGGTTTGTCCGAGACTCCGGGGTAGAATATCCCGCTCCCCCCGGCTCTCGTCGGGTCAAAGAATGTGGTAGTGGTAATGAATATCAGACGTGAGTTTGGCGGTATAAGAGCATGTTTTATCAACTTTTGCAACTACATCATTATCTTTGTCAACGTTTTTACTATAAGCTACTTCTTTTAATGCCCGAAAATATACGTTTGCCTTCAACAAGGTAATTTCACCACATAGTGAACCTAATCGAAAATTCTATTACGTGAATCAGCTTCAAGTTTGAATAATTTAACATGTTTGTATAATGAATACAGCTATTTATTGTATATATGTGCGTTGTATTTTGGATTAAATGGACTTTCCGTGAAAGTTTATTGGATTAGATTCTGATCTATAAGTAAAATTCACTATTATAATTATAATCTACATATAGATTTCAACAATAAGTTTAATTCTAGTATGAAAACTAGAAAGTCGTCTCCAAAAACTCCCCAAGGATCATCGTTCCAATCACACTCTACTATAGTTGTTGTAGTAGTAGTAGTAAATAGTAGTTGAAAACTTTCTGTGGTAATTTTCCATACAACAAATATCTGGATCTAACGAATAATAAAGGAGGGAAACTTTAATTGTTGAATTACCAATAATTCTTGAAAATAGAGAGTCTGTGCCTGGAGCGAACTTTTCGCAAACTTTTATAATTGTAAATGTCTGTTTTGAATTCGGAATTGTTGAATGGATCCTTTCTATTACCAATTCAATAGATGTGTGTGCACAGACTAACAACTGAAACGTAACAAACACCAGCCGAAATGAATCACCTCGAACACAACGAAAGTTTCCTTTAACTAGTTCTCTTTCGACAATTTCCAACACTGCTAAGGACTATGAAAATGCCGACTATACACCCAAATTCTGTTTCAAATTCAACAATTTTCAAAAAAATTATAAATTGCAACAATTTTTAAGTGAATTCTGCTAGTTTTCCAGTTAGTCTATAGGTATCGCCCATCGTGAAAGTTTCAACGAAGACGTACTAGGGATTATTCCCTTTTTTTTATCTTTGAAGAAGGTTACGGACAGGTGTTGATTCTCTCAACATTCCACGTATTTATCGTGAAAACACAGAGAACTCTTACTTTAAAAGAGAAATTGACGATTTTCCACTCTATCAGTCTATTAGGTATAAGAAACAGAGTTTTCAACTGTGTTTTATCGCAAAAAAATCAGTTCCTGTTTGTAAAATTTCTCGTTTAATACTTCATTGTTAAACTACATCACTTTAAATAGATAATAATGCTATTATCAACAGTAACAAGGAAGAAATTTACCAGGATCTAATTGGATTTGTTTCAGACTTAATTGTTGTTTATAACACCTGTAAAAGATAAACGCCTGCAATATTCTGACCAAAATGGAGAACATAATTATATACTTCATCAGAGATTTTCTCGGTGAATACATCAGTATTAAATAAAAACATATAAATAATAATCATGTGAACGTAAATCTGTATTTATTAACAAAGATTTCGAAATAATAACGTTTTGAATGTTGGCAAGTATTCTTATATCGATTTCGACAAGTTTCACTGTTATAGCCAAGAGAAATAGGCCTTTAAGTTTTCTTATTTATGAGGCAATTCAATCAAATTTGGAACGAACTGTAGTCAAGTTGATTTAGTTGAGTCCATCATAACTTCGATTTATTAACAAAATTACTGAAACTTTATCTAATACACAGTTCTATTCAATGTTTTCGAATTTTATAAAAACATAAAAGCCCCATTACATTATTCGATTTTTTATTCCGAGCAAATCAAACAAGAAATTTGTGCCTTTACACTATTCGATTTCTTATCCGAGCCGTTAAATCCCAGATATTTCATCCGATTTTTTTATAATAGAACGTTCTCTAATTTCATACGATTTGCCAAAAAGTGTCATGCGCAGTTTACTGTTTTGAGAACTTTTGGTTGTATGCAAGTTGGAATATCTGGGATGAATTCGAGTATAAAATCGAATAGAAAAATCGGATGCAAAACTCGGACAATGTAGAGAGGCTTTAACTACTAATACATATTCAGTTTCTTAAGTAAACATTTGTACATACAGTATTTTATGTAAATATGGCAGTAAATTTGCCATATATGATTAGAATCGAATATTTTTTAAAAAAACTTAAAGGGGGTTTTCACTTATTACTTGCAAAAATTGCCAATTTTCAAACATCGATATTTCGCTTATTTTTTGAGATTTTGTGAAAAGTGAACGTGCGTTGGATAGAGCATTTCAAGGTGCCTGTCTTGGGGCTTTCTATTAAAGAAAAATGTAGATAAAATTCTGAATGGCAAAAGAAGCTCTTGAACCCTGTTTTTTTCGTACATTTTCCTTCATAACAGTCTAAAATATAGCCAATATTATTGATTTCAATTATCCGGTGAATTTAGATTAATAAAAGGGCTTTCCAGATCTTCAATAATTTTCCTGATACGTTTCTTAGTTTTCCCACAACTGGAGCAAATTTAAAAAGATTTTTAACAGTGATGCTGTGCATAATTTTAAAGATAGAGAATCATACTCTTGTTTTTAGAAAGATAATGTAAAGGAGAAAGATATGAAGCTCGCTCAAAAGATAATTTTGAAAATTAGAAATTTTAACGTACTTTTTGAACCCCTTTTTCACTTGTAATTTACAGCTATTGAAATTAATTAATTTGTCTCTTGATTGATATGAAAATGTCGGAAATTTTATCTATTTTCACGACCATTTAATTATAAAGGGAAATATTTGAAAATTTGTCTATATTTTCATTTTTTTAGTCGACAATGTTTGTGGTAGTATACCAGATCTATCCACTTTATACACTACTGAATAAATCACAACAACAATTACGATAACAACACAAACATGGTTGACTTAAAAATAAATTTATAGACAGATTTTCAAATATTTTCCATTGTAATAGCTTGGTCGTGAAACTAGATAAAATTTCCGACATTTTCATATCAATTATGAAGTAAATTCTGTAATTTTAATAGCTGTGAATGATAGCTGGAAAAGGGGTTCAAGACGTCTCTATCTTTAAAATTATGCACAACATCACTGTTCAATATTTTTTTAATTTTCCCCAGTTGTGGGAAAACAAACAAATGTATCGGGAAAATTTTTGAAAATCTTGAAAGCTCTTTTAATTCGCTATCTAAATCTACCGGATAATTAATTAAAACCAATAATATTTTAACCAGTTATGAAGGAAAATGTACGAAGAAAACAGAGTCCAACAGTTTTCTCTGCCATTCAGAATTTTATTACATTTTTCTTTAATGGAAACCTACAGGAAAAGCACCTTGAAATGTTCTATCCAATGCACGTTTACTTTCCACAATATCTTAAGAAATAAGCGTTTTCAAATATTTTCCATTATAATAACTTGGACCTGAAAGTAGATAAAATTTCCGACATTTTCACATCAATTATTCAGTAATTTTAATAGCTGTAAATGATAGCTGAAAAAGGGATTCAAGACACTCTGCATGATTCTTTATCTTTAAAATTATGCACAGCATCACTGTTCAATATTTTTTAAATTTTCCCCAGTTGTGGGAAAACTAACAAACGTATCGGGAAAATTCTTGAAAATCTTGAAAACTCTCTTAATTCGCTATCTAAATCCACCGGATAATTAATAAAAACCAATAATATTTTTACTAGTTATGAAGGAAAATATACGAAGAAAACAGAGTCCAACAGTTTTCTCTGCCATTCAGAATTTTATTACATTTTTCTTTAATGGAAAGCTACAGGAAAAGCACCTTGAAATGTTGTAACCGACGCACTTTTATTATTCACAATATCTCAAGAAATAAGCGCAATATGGATGTTTGAAAATTGATAAATTTCGCACGCCGCCCGAGTCGAAATTTTAGCCCTCTTCTGATCCTAAAATGGATATTTGATCCTCTTTTGATACTAAAAGGAGTAAAATGGACCTCATCTCAACCTAAACGTTATTTATGGTCCTCGTTTCACCCTAAATGAAAAATTCGTGAACCTCATCTCGTCCTAAAAAGAATTCTATACTCCTCACTTCGTCCTACAGAAAATCTTGTAGGTTCATGACACTATAGTATCATGGTTTTTTCCTTATTTTTGTTCTGTCTTGAGAAAGAGAGAAAGAGGTAAAAGTGTATAAACGAATAAGAGAGAGAGAGAGATAAGAGTGTATGAGAGAACCAGAGAGAGACAAATAGAGAAGATGCAAGTGAATAAGACCAAGTAGATTTTATGACTCATAAAATCTATTTACATTTATTTTACAACTCCATAAATTATGAGGTTGTCAAACGGTCCTCAGTTCGGCCTAAACATAGTTTTTCGTCCAATAAATGCCAGACTTAGGCTCAAAGTAGGATCAAAAATCCATTGTTCAATGATCTTCCTTTCAACCTACGAAGTCTTGAAAAGTGGGTTTTGAGGGTTGAAACGAGGGCCAAAATTTCGACTCGGGCGAATCGTGTAATCGAATTTCCAAGACTTGTTGGAGGGCGCTTTTACATCCATCAGAGAGCTAGACGAATCTCCTTCAAGTTTTTATAAAAATTATTTAAAAAACATATTTGAAACTATTAATAAATGAAAGAGTTATAGCGAATTTATTGCCATCGACCATATTTACATGAAAAACCCTGTACAGTTATCGAAGAATATAATAAATGTAATAATGATAGAGTAACAAGATCGCACTTTATAAACGAATATTCTTCGATTATACACAAGACGTTCCAAAAATGTGGTTGTAGATAATTCAAGAAATTTACATACCATTTCCTGGACATTCGGTTCATCGTATTTTTGACGATCAAACTTCAAACCAAATCTGAATTTATAACCGTCCAAAACTGGGACAAACGAAAAACGCACAAGTCTCTTTCGCTCCATTTTGATAATAGTGATAACGGAACATTTATTGCATAAATCTAAACTTGAATTGATATCTAAACGTAATAAATTATACTTGATTCAACATATTATATAATTAAATCACAGTGAAATTATAGTGAAATATAAGAAATTCTTGTCTATTGGATTAAATATGGTTATCATTTATCACTTCCTTATATATCCTGCTGGGATCTAAAACTTGCACGGTTTTATAATATACGATATACGAATGAAAGCTATGAAATTATCATCCTACATGTTTGTCTTCAAGTAAACATTGAAGGATTATTACGATGGTTGAAAAATGATAAAAATCCATGACTTTATCGCTTATCTTTCTAAGTATAAATAGATACTTCAACATTTATATTTCCACATAAAGTTTAAATAAAACACTAATATTCAGGTTTATGGCAATTTAAATGGTGATATGATTACCTAGATAAGTTACCAAATGTGGTAATCGATAAAATGTGGTGATATTATTTCTTTTTCGTGAACGTATTTTTCTCCAATACACAAATTCTATCATGTTGTGTGATAGTATATATATATTTTGTTATCTAGAGATCTGTCAATTCGAATCTGGGTGAAGAAATAAATAAATTACAAAAGAACGAAATAAATTCAACGATACGATCTCGACGTAAACCTAATAAAATTTTCACGACTGAAATTGATTGTAGCTCAATAAGTTAAACGAACACACAGTTGCTTCAGTTGGCGCGTTCAACGATCGATAGCCCTTGCAATATTCCAAACGACAATAATCAACACACTAATATTTTATGTAAATTATTTTAAATAATGCAAAAATTCTGTAAATATTAGTGTTATCCAATCGGTTTAATTTTAAATAACGTGCCCGAAATGTAATGGTAAAGATTTTAGAATCTCATCATCGAAAACCTAACCGAATGTAAATAAATCCATCAAATAAAATGAAACAGAAATTGAATTGTATGTAAAAGATGAGATAGGGAGAAAATTGTATGGACATTTGCAACTGATTCAATCATCTGTCTCTACAGCATACAAAACGTGCATATATTTGTTTTTCAAATCAACCACACCACACCTAACTACACATAATAAATCCTGAAGAAAAGGTCCTTCCAGTTGACGTTTATGTATATCCATATACAGTCAAGTTTCATGTATAATTGACTTTATGTACGTCCAACTTGGGGCTTTCATTAGCACAACGCTACTAATAAATCACGGCCGTTGATTAAAAAACAATGAATTCATTCCTGAAGACTGATCTCTACGCTCTTACACACATTTTAGACAATACTTCTGGCTATTATTTTATCGATCACTGTACCCACACAGATCGAGGGTGGACCGTTTGCCCGTTATTTAGAGAAAATTTAGAAAACTAAATGTATCCAAAACAAGGTGATTCTATACTTCAACTATTTAACAAATCATTGACGAAACTTATAAGGAAGCACACAGAAATACCGCTCTTGACGTTTTGTGGAACAATTATAACGTTGTAATAAGCGTTAATTGGCTCTTTGAAGTTGTTTTTTTCTTGTAGGAATCCTACTGAGAGATGCCAACACCTACACGGTTATCAACCATAATGAACGAATAAGAAAACGAGGCATGTCCTAAAATTGTGTCGTTTTTGGTGAGAATCAAATCGAAACGAAACAATAAAAATGTTGAATCGATCTGTGTTTTCATCATTTCAAACATCAATTCACTTGTCCAAGATAACGTTTATTTCTATTTAAATAGATGTAATGATAAGACACAATGCATTCTTGGAACTTCAATCTAAATGACACAAATTACAATGTTTTACAGTTTAAATGACTCATATCACGATTTTTCTTATATACAAGACGGTAGTAGTTGAACAAAATCAAAGTGTTGGCCAACTCAACTTGAATTTATTGATTTTTAACGATATACTGACATAAATACGGTATTTTTATAAAGTCCACGTTATAAAACTACAGAAAAATTATAGTAGTCGATAAATTAACGTGGAGACTTCAACGATCGGTCAAGATGCAAACTAGCCTGAAATTCCATTATAATGCCAATATAAATAATAATCAATTGAAAATTATAGAGATTTCAATTAGTTTACACCAGAATTGCACAAGTTTCGTAATTAAGGATAGTGAGAAGGTGCAAACTAATCATTAAATACATTTACAGTTGTAGCTAATTATATTGGGTCAGGTTCTTATTATGATCTTATCGTTGCTTATTTATGAGATGCTAGAAAAAAACTATTATACCTGCAGTATCATTATTACGATAGTGTTGTAAAAAATACACCAGTTTAGTTTTACTACAGTTGTTATCATTTCTTTTACACCATTTTCCCTCTCAGCTCGAAAGCCGTCCAAATGTTGTTAAAAGGTTTATGTGTGCGTGTACTTTTTTGTATTTTAAGCATCTTGAAACGCATTAAAACTTTTCTATATTTGTGAAAGATTTCTATTCACTTATTCAATTTTTTGCCTCTTCAAAATTTTTATATTTATGAATGTTTCAAAGCTTAATTCGCATTTTGCGTGTAGTCTAAAATTAATCATCCGATATGCTAGAACAAAGGTAACAATCATACGAATTGTGGTATTTTGTTATAAGAATTATTATAAAATTGATTGGATCTCTGTACATTTTTTTTTTTGATCGTTATTATTTATAACTAACAAATGAGTTGTATTTAAGATCGGTCGAGTGGGATGAAATGATTTAAACTGAAAACCAATTAAGATGATATCGTTAGATGGGTTAATCAACAGTATTTAAATCTATTTTTATGCGTTCATAGATCCAGATCCAATAGGGTTAGATCCACGTCGTTGATAAACCGAAATAAAACTCTCATCTTTGAGATATGTTCTCAAATATTTACCACATTACAACATCGAATTTTTACAGCTTTTGTTGAACTTTCCCACAAATGTGTGTAAAAATCACTTCAATCTCTCTCTTACTATGTTTTCGTGATAGTACAAAATAAAATTCGGATTAGATTTTACCGTTGTGTTTTTAATTGAATTTTATTGTTGTTTAAGAACAATTATGTTGATGAAAAAGAGACAGAACGGACGTAAATTGTGTTTTTGTTGTGTCGTTATGTTGTCCTTGTTCCCATCGTATAGCTTAAACTCGTCAGAATTCGTTGAGGGCTAAACTCAGAGGGTGTGTGTGTATGTGTGTATTATAAATTCGTCTATAAATGTGTGTATGTATATGTCTGTTGTTGTAACGGTGATTAGTCTCAAACTGGGAATTTTAATTACAAATCTGTCACTAGCAGCCGTTAAAACATTGCATTTGTGTTCCTATATCAACATTTGGATTTTATACAACGCAGAAATTTTTGATAAATGTCTATGCAAATCTTTTCAGGATAAACAATTTTCTAGAAATATTCTCCATCTATAATTAACATTAATGTAAATTACGATAATTAAATTAGTCCATCATCTTATTTCTTTTTGTATATGTGTGTGTTAGTGTTAAAGCTAGTGACATGTGTTTGGGGACCTTAGATTAGATAACCGAACAATATCCTTAATGATTCTTAATTCATACAGTTTTGTTTGAATGTATTCTAATTCAAATACTATTCGTGAATGGAATTAAACAGACCTAGTGGAATTTACCAAATCACTCTCTTTAAGCAATAATTGTCTAGTTCTTGTCTAGGTAACTCTCCTACAGACGTCATTAAGGCACAGGGTAGTTTCTGAATACAATGGGGGAAACTCGAGAGACAATTATCTTGCACAAAATGTTCCAATTATAACTTGTGTATTTTTTTCTAACACGAACAGAAATGTGGGTTTATAAAATAGAGATATGAGCATGTGTATTGCTTTAAATAAAATACGATATTCAATGGTTACAATATTTATAATCTTGTATCATCTCAATCGTCGTCCAGTTCTTCTCCACTCCTCTATATCTGTGTGATTTGTCCATTTATGGTTTTGTTATCTTTATTCCTATAGAAATCAGTATCAGTTTGCATTGTGGGTGGATGTTATTATCTCCTGTTGTGAAAAATGAACGAATTTTTATATATATGTTATAAGTTTCCTTTTGTATTTATTTCATATGGCGGTACGCTTTTGTAACCATCTGTAATTCCTGAATAACTTTGACATACACATTTAAAACAACTGAAAAATGGAGATGACAACAATAACAACAACACAAAAAATACCACACAGTTTCAATGGTAGGATTAGAAATCGTCCATAATAAAAAATAGAATTCACGGATTTAAGGAGAGTCTTTGGATCTTTTCGTGTAAATTATGTTCGAGTTCGTTCTATACTTTCACAAAGCTTTTACTGTGACTATCTCCGAGACGTTTACATACTAAAGTTGCAAAGTTTATTTTTGAATATTTTCCCATTTTACACAATGCATTTTACACACTCGTATCCACGGAATACTGAAATATCTCCATAATACAACCATTGAAATGTGTATTTTCAGTAGTAGTAATGATGGCAGGCCTAATCATCAACTCTCCTTTCGAAAGTCGTCAGCAATTTTCCTACAATTCAACGTTAATATTCATCTCTTTATTGTTGAAGTTAAAAATTTGTTTCTGCTCGAGTGATTACAATTTTCACTTGCTAAGAAATTCAGTTAATCATCACCGATTTATGTACGAGAAAAATTCCAGATTTTCTTCCTACTGTGATAATTTCAAAATCACTTCCTGTACTCGTTGGATTTTACGCTAAAAATACAATGAGAAGCTTAATCGAAGATTCAATACGATTTCCTTTACTTTCTACCAGGTGTAGATGAAATTGAGCTTTATTTCAAACAGCAGTTTTGTTGACATAGTGTTATTTGACCACGCTTTCTTAGTCGCGTCGTTTAATATTTATAGAGGTAAAAATACTGAAGACTTTTGCTTTGATTGAGAATAAATTGAAGAAATCAAGTCAATAGAATGTTGTTGTATTGATCGCGTTAAATTTAGCATAATTTTATGGAATCTACAGGTCCAATTATGAATTAACAAAGTCATTAGAGAGCAAGATGGTGAAAAATAAATGTATGTTCATCGAGTTAATTGAGTTTATAATCTTCCCATCCGACAAAAATCCACCACTATAATTTATTAACAATGTTTATTTCAATATTTACTAACTAGCAAACGTAAAAATTACATTAATTTAGAACATGTTGAAGAACCTGTTATCGAGCAGTTGAATTGCATCTAATAAATTATAGTTAAGTAAATTCTACTTGACACAACTAATTTACTATATAATTGTCGATATGAAATAAAAACAAAAATTATTGAGATTATAATAAAACTTGTGGTTTTCGAACCAAAAAAAGTAAAATCAAGCCTCATTAAAGTGGTAAAAAGCTTTTCGGAAATTTTATCAGAGCTAAAAATCCATTCTCATCAAGTTTAATTAGACTCACACACACATTTTAACTGAATTGTAATTCTAGCTAACAAAAAAAATATTTATAACAGACGATTTATGTAAAACACCAGATAAATCTTATACCTGAATATAACCTACCTGTTCTATCTGTTTTGGAAAAGGGTGAGACCTACCCCGGCGTTCAGTCAATGAGCTTACTGACAGTTTTATGTGTTTATATACATATAGTGAAACGAGGGTGGAATCTTTCGTGTTTTATATATATATCACTATCACACAAATCTCTCAATATAATTCTTGATTTCTTCTTTCCCATCTTCTTTATTAGGTAGACTATACACAACTTATTTACACCTCCCTAAAAAAACAGTGATCCCACCACTAAGAATTATGGTTGTATGAGAAGAAATCAAGAGCAACCTGTTTCCAATGAATATTTAAATTAGATCCCTGATGATTTTATCTTGTAGGTGGTAGTAGTCCCAACATACACACAAACACACTGTATATATGTATGTATATAGCGTGAGAGAATTTAATTTATTTAAAGAATCTCGAAATAATTACTTGTGTAAATTTACAATTAAATAATTCGCAGAATATTCAATCATTAAGTTCTATGTAAATAGACCGCTCTTTCTATACATATCGGTTCTTATGTGTTGTTAAAATAGGCATTGAGGAATTATTTACAGTTGAACTGACTGACAAGGTGAGCTTCTGTAACAAGAGGCGCCTTCAATCTTGTTAACACATGCTTGTGTATGTGTGTATGTATTGTAATAGAACTGGTATCTGTGAAACAAAAGGTAAAGCAGAAAATGCATTGAAATTTTCTACATATTTAAATCGACTATATGTAAGTATAGCTATTATTGAGTTTGTTGAGATTTAAATTATTAACAAGTCTTAATACTAATTGAAATATTCAACAAAACAAAATGGACAAAGGAATAGCGATGAAGAACGGCTATTCATCAAATATTCCATTTAGCCGTGAATTGAAAGACATTTTTCTTCTTCTCTTATTCATCTCTCCTTCCTATTTACAACATCTAAAATGGAATTCTCAATTAAAATTTCCAAAGAATCACTATATATTGATAAACGCAAATTCTATTCGGACATAATTTAGGAAGCTCTTGAAATTCTACGATTAAACCTTTGAGATAAGTGACTCAATTCCCATTTACAATATATTTTTCAGCTCTATTATTAACATTACGAGAATCAAATTGACTCTTGAAATGAATCATTATAAATATTTCGTCAGATTAATACGCGTAATACTAGACAACTTACAGGGCCAGATTCTCCACAAAATCATTCTCAATGTTACGAATTCATGCTAGAAAAAGGTCAAAAAAGCTGTCTTGAAGTTGAATTGACAACAATTGTATAAAATATTTTCCTCACACAAAAGAACAGCAGTTGGCAAATATGAATGTGTTCCTTTTCCCAGTTTTATCGTACATATTTTGGACGCATACGCCCCTATAAAAGTGTAGTCAAATTGACTTGAACAGTATAAGTTCTTCTTCTGTCCAAAAAATATTCCAAATTTCTTCTTTTACTGGGTTAGGAAACTTTTAATAATAATCTTAGAGATCAAAAATTGATTTATTTAGAGCATTTAAAATTTACAATAAAAGTACATTTTGCTCTAATATTTTTTATTTTAATGATTTAATATCAGAATTCTTGGAGAAAACAAAATTTTGATAATTTGTAATTTGTAAAATTTGCTAAAAATTAATGATTGAATAGAATAAATACTCTTTAAAACCAAATCTAAAACCAAGAATTCAGCTCAAACACAGATTGATTCGTTTTCTTTTAACAATTTGCCAACAAAACTTATTAAAAGGGTATTATTTGTAAGGAAAATGTATTGAAATTTTAGCTAAAAATACTACTTAAAAGTGTTTCTCTGCACCAAGCAGTATTCGCTGAAAATTAATGATTTTTGAGCAAAAATGACTGAAAATCAAAAGTCTGCAATAAGTATGGAATTTTTCTCCAAGGTTGCTTTTTATTTGAATGATTTAATATCAGAACTTTAATGCTAAATTTTGCAAAAAATAGACGATTCAAGACAAATATTTTCTAAAACATTCATTAGAGGAGTCGAATTGAGCTTGTAAATTGACTAATTTACTATAAAAACAAAGTAACAAGACTCTAGAATAAAGTTAAAATTGTAGAATGAAAACACGTTCATGCTAAGACTAAATTCACAAAAGTCACACAAAAAATATTAATTCAAAAAGAATTTCTAGTAGGTCAAAAATCCATTGAAGTGTCCAAATTATAATCTTTATACAAATAATTTGTAAAATTTGCTAAAAATTAATGATTGAATAGAATAAATACTCTTTAGAACCAAGTCTAAAACCAAGAATTCAGCTCAAACACAGATTGATTCGTTTTCTTTTCACAATTCGCCAACAAAACTTATTAAAAGTGGATTATTATTAAGGAAAATGTATTAAAATTTAAGCGAAAAACACTGACTAAAATTGTTTCTCTACACCAAGCAATATTCGCTGAAAATTAATGATTTTTGAGCAAAAACGTCTGAAAATCAAAAATCTGCAATACAAGTATAGAATTTTGCTCGAATGTTGTTTTTTATTTTAATGACTTAATATCAGAATTCTTGCAGTAAACAAAATATTGATAATTTAAGGCAAAATATTGAAAATTTAACAAAAAATCGTGTTTTTGTCAAAATTTAATGCCAAAACTTGCTAAAAATATAAGATTTAAGACAAATATTCTCTAGAACTATGATTAAAGGAGTAAAATTGAGCTTGTTAATTGGCTAATTTACAAAACAACGAAAAACAAGACTCTAGAATAACGTTAAAATTGTGGATGCTGTAGAATAAAAACACGTTCATGTTAAAACTGAAGGCACAAAAGTCACACAAAAAAATATTAATTTAAAAAGAATTTCTAGTAAGTAGAGAATGCAACCCAAAAATCGATTAAAAGTGTCTAAATTATAATCTTTATACAAATCATTTGTAAAATTTGCTAAAAATTAATGATTGAATAATACTCTTTAAAACCAAGAATTCAGCTCAAACACAAAAAGATTCGTTTTCTTTTCACAATTCGCCAACAAAGGGATTAGTTGTAAGGAAATTGTATTAAAATTTAAACTGAAAACACTAAAATTGTTTCTGTACACCAAACAGTATTCGCTGAAAATTGATGATTTTTGAGTAAAAAATGTCTAAAAATCAAAAATCTCTCCTCAAAAAACATCAAAATTGTCTCTCCTGCATGGCTTAGCAGCAAAAATCTTTAAAAACTGATTCAAACCAAAAATATCCTGGAAAACACCTCGAATTTCCTTTTTTTAACAATACAAGAGCAGAATTTAACAAAAAAATTGATGATTTAGGATAAGAATTACTTGCAACTAAGTGCAAAAATCGCCTCTTTCTCATAATTTAAAAGTAAAAATCGATAAAAATTGGTAAATTAAGAAAAAATTTTCTAAAATCGTGAATTGACGAAATCTTCTCCTTTTTGCATTTCGATAGAAAAATTCTCTACAGACTAAAATTCAAGGATTATCCTCTAAAAAGACGACTACTAACAATAAGATTATCATAAATAGTGAAGATACCACATGAACAGATCTTAACCGGCCATCGCTTAGCTAAAATGGATTATTAAATTGAAGTTTTAAGTATCTTTAATGTACACATACAATATCTGCAAATTTATGAAGATTGTGCTTGCCTCTTACCCTATTATAAAGACTTCTACCAACTATATAAATCATATAACTTTCAAAATAAGTCGATTAATAATATAAAATGTTAAATTCTACATTTATAGGCCTATTTATAGTTAATTAGTATTTTCAAACACAATAAATTATAGGCTTAAAATGATAAATCTAGTCGGGCACTATAAACACCACACAACTGAAATAAAATACAGATATAGAGAGATATAATACATAACAATTATATTAAATTATTTGTTCATAATTTTATCATCATGTAATAATAATGTTTGAAACATTGATAACTTAATGATATTAAATAAAGTACTTTTTTTTTTAATCATTGTCGGTACAACTTTTTATCAGATCTTTTAAATATATATGAAAATTTATAACGTTTAATTGAAATCGTGCAAATAATGTGTGTTTAATTTCATGAAAACCAGTTACCACCAACAATTAATCCATTTTAACTATTTAATTAATTCATAAAAACGATTATAATTAAAATTGAATTTAATTATCGTCTGGAATGTTGTTATTCTTAATAACGTTGTTATAATTAACATAAATTTTCTTCTATTTTTTTGTTTGTTTAATTGAAGAAAAAGAAATGGTTGTAAACGATCGAGCTTTCAGCTATTACAAAATGATTACAACAACAACAAGAAAAAATTACAGAGGTAAAGATAAGATAAAATAAAAACAACGTCAAACAGCCTTTTTTCTACAACATCGATCTGTTAGTTATCATTCTTTTGATTCTCAACGTACAGTAGAATTGCTTTATAAAAAATTATAGGGAATAGAAAAGTGTAATGATGCGTCTATTATATAATAGAAACGTTAACTGTTTGACCGTTCAATATACCTTTAGGGTTTTTTGCAAGTGGAATTCCAGTCTAGTTCAATAAAAATTGGTCTAAATTGATTCGTTCGATTCTATGACTGTCAAAAGTGATTGTTGTGGATTATTAGAAGGCTAAACTTATCAATGTCTTCATCTAACAAGACAGCCTTTAATTGTCGAAATAATGGAAATTTAATAAAGATGATGGAATATTGTGTACCTACACTCCTGTGAGGTGCGGTAATATTATGGAAACTCGACTAGGTCAGTAACAATATTACCGATTAATTTCCTTATCGTATTGGGATTTGATGAGAAGCAATAGTGCAACGAAATACAGACAGGTACGTTAGTTACGTGTCAATAAATTAATTTTGGGTATTCGTCAATGTTTGGATTAAGCTTCTATTTCTTCTAAAGAATCTACCAAACAAATAAGTCTACAAAAACTTCCAACTTTGTAGTTATTCAAGTTTTGATACAGCTAAAGTTAGAACAGTTGCAATCGAATATTTATAAATGGAAGTTTAATGGGACATGTAATCAATAGAAAGCTTTCTATTAATGAAACTTTACTGTTTTATATCAGGATAATTTTAATAAAATATTCCATTGCTTGTATTACTTTAACAAAACAAACAAACAAATATCAATACCAAAAAATATTTCCCTAACGATAGCAGACAATTAATGAAGTTGGCAATTTATCAAAAAAATGTTACACACACAATTCAGATAGAGAACTAACAGCTTCCATTTATCTTGAAAAATGTTTTCGAAAAAGATTGATAACACAAGCTTGTAGAAAAATCGTAAATATATCGAAAATGTTATCATCTGACAGAATTAAACTTCAACCTTATTGTTAAAAAAAGGAAAATATAAATAGAACTCAATGTGCGAATTTATTTCCAATTTCAAAAAATTTCCCCACCTGCTACTTCTATTGTTGTTATTATTGAGAATAGAGAGTAATTGTTGTGTTGTCATTAACATCTGCATCCTGTTTGGGAGTTTTCTTTAAAATTATCACACAATCTAGTTGAGTATACAAGAGTATGTAGAATAAAGAGTGAGCTCTATGTTGCCTCCTCCTCCTATCTGCCTCTTAATTTCATTTTATCAACACTGGAACATTATCACTGAATTATTATGTTGGTTATAGGTGGAATATAGTATAGGGTAGGAACTAGGGAAGTGATATTGGATAACACTATTTGCTCTTGTTAGTCGTCAATGTAGAAACGTTTACAATGCTATCATATATCGCAAGATGTACAAGTTCTTGTTTAGTTATAACTTGCTATAGCAACCACGATTGCTTCTATTATTTTACAACAAATCAAATAAGAGCAAGTTCAACCAGTCTATTCTAGATTAAGAATTAAATATTCAGATGTAATGATCAGTGTCTTATTGTATATTAAGGCTATTTGGAAGCGCGCCTCGTTTTATTGTCTGAAAAAGTGACAATTTTTAATCATCGATTTCTCGGTTATTTTTTGAGTTATTCAAACGCTGTAATCAGCGTTGAATTGAGCATTTTACCGTACACCCGACAGGCTTTTCCATTTTGTAAAATTTTGACAAAATTTTAAAGTGCAGAGGAAAATGTCGGAGCATGTCAAAAAAATGCAATACAACGTATTATCTACAATTTTAAAGATAAGAAATCGTACAACAGCTTATTTGAAAGCTTATTCATGTGCAAAGGGCATATAGAGCCCGAAAAATCAAATTTTTGAAAATCAAAAATGTTATTGAACAAAAATTAAAACAAAATTTCCAACTTTTTCATTTTCTCTCAATAACTTTTTGGATTTTCAAAAATTGGATTTTTGGGGTTCCATATGCCCTTTGACCATGAATAAGTTTTGAAATAAGCTGCTGTACGATCTTTTAGCTTTAAAATTAAAAGATAATGCGTTGTATTGAATTTTTTCGACATGCCACTTCAAATGCATTTTTTTCAAAAACGAAAAAGAAAATTGAAATTTGAAGCCTGTCCCCCAATGCAGTTGACTTTTGTCTATTTATTCATGTAAATGTTATTAAATTATTTTTACTATACAAGAAGTTATGTGACCCAACTTAACACTACTTTTTAGGACAAAAATCATGCTATTTCCGGATATTTGGAAAATTTAATTTGTTTTCCATGGAAAATCGGCTGCCCGCCGCCCATTAAGAAAAAAATTTGTGATCGATTGAGGTATTTTGGATGTCCATATCTCTATTCGTTTACAAATGACACGACCCAAGAGTTCGCTTATGGAAATCCTACCAAATCAAGCTCGCGAATCCCCTTAAGCCAAGTAAGCGAGTGCTCAGGCCCTGGACTTCTTAGGACTCTGTATTGCATATTTTTTGATTTGATGTGAGAGAAATGGCAATCTTTAATCATCGATATCCAGCTTGTTTTCCAAAATATGGAAATGCGTAAATCAGTATTAGAACGGCCATTTTTTGATGTGTTCGAGGTATTTTTCCATTTTGGAAAATATTGGCGAGATTCTAAATTACACTTGGAACATTTCTACAATTTTAAAGATAAAACATCGTACAACGTCTTGTTTGGAAGCTTAAGAATGGGCGAAAGATAAATGAAGCCCAAAAAAATCAATTTTGGGAATTCAAAAAAGTTAATGGACAAAAATTAATCAAAATTTTTGAACAATTTGGATTTTTCGGGTTCTGATCGCCCTCCGCCTATGGATAAGCTGTCAGAGGATGTTTTATCTTTAAAATTGTAGGCAAAGCGATAATTGAAAATTTTTTACATGCTCCAAGATTTTCCTTTGTAATTTCAAACTTAGTCTACATTTTTTCCAACTGAAAACCCCTTCGGGTGCACTGTAAAATACCCGATTTTATGTTGATAACGGCATTTGAATATCTCAGAAAACAGGCGAGAAATCGATGATTAACTGAATTGAGGGTTGACTACTACGAGACCTTAAGAAATGCACTATGTTTTTTAAGAGCCTGCATTGTATTTTTTTGATTTGGTATACGGAAAATGCCAATTTTTAATCACCGATATCTCACTTCTTTTCCAAAACATTCAAGTGCATAGACCAGCAATATAGACCGGCCATTTTTCGGTGCATTCGAGGCTACTTTCCATTTTTCAAAATGTTGGTGAAATTCTGAGTTACACTTGGAGCACGTAAAAAATTTCCAAACATCGCTTCTTCTACAATTTTAAAGATAAAACATGGTACAGCAGCTTGATTAGAAGCTTATTCATTAGCGAAGGGGAATTAGAGCCTAAAAAATTCAATTTCGGAAATTCAAAAAGGTTAATAGGAAGAAAAATGTAGATTTCCGACTTTTTGGCTTTTTCGGATAAACTTTCAAATGGCACTATGTTTTATCTTTAAAATTGTAGACAAAGCGATGCTTGGAAATTTTTTAGATGCTCCAATATTTTCTTTTGTAATTCAAATCTTAATCTAAATTTTCCGCAACGGAAAGCTTTTTCGTATGCATCGTGAAATTCTTTCAGTGAAATTTTATAGTGGTTACGGCGTTTAAATATCTCAAAAAAGCGACAAATTGATGATTAAAAATTGGCATCGAATCACGAGGTGACTACTGCGAGGCCTTAAGAATTGCACTATTTTTTAAGAGCCCACATCGCATCTTTTTTGACTTGGTGTGTACAAAAAATACCAATTTTTAATCATCGAAATTCCGCTTGTTTTCCAAAATTTAAAAATGCAAAAAGCAGCATTAGAACGGCCCTTTTTCGATGCATATGAGGCTATTTTTCATTTTGGAAAATATTGAGGAAATTGTGAATTATACTTGGAGAACGTTAAGAATTTCCAAACATCGCTTCGCCTACAATTTTAAAGATAAAACAGCTTGAATGAAAAAAAAACGACCAAAATTTTCTAACCATTTGGATTTTTCTAGCTCCGATTTCCCTTCGCTCATGAATAAGCCTTCAAATAAGCTGTGGTACGATGTTTTATCTTTAAAATTGTAGACAAAGCGATTTTTGGAATTTTTTACATGCTGCAAAATTTTCCTTTGTAATTCAGAACTTAATCTAAATTTTCCTGAGCGAAAAATCCCTTCGGATGCACCATGGAATGTCCGATTTTATGCTGGTAACGGCATTTGAATATCTCAGAAAACAAGCGAGAAATCGATGATTAAAATTTGGCACCGAATTGAAAGTTGACTACTGCGGAGCCTTAAGAATTGCACTATTTTTTTGAGAACTCGTATTGCATCTTTTTTGATTTGGTGTGTGAAAAATGCCCAACTTCAATCATCGATATTCCGCTTGTTTTCCAAAATATAAAAATGCTTAAGGCAGCATTACAACGGCAATTTCTTGATGCATTCGAGGCTATTTTCTATTTTGGAAAATATTGGCAAAATTCTGAATTACGGAGGAAATCCTGAAGCATGTTTTTTTATATATTTTGCTCCATAATTGGACATAACTTAGCCAATATTATTCATTTGGCAACGTTTATCAGGCAGTAGATAGAAAAATTAAAGCACTTTTCAAGTCTCCAAGGCATTTTTCGATAGGCTTGTTAGTTTTCCAGAAAATGAATGAAAGCATGATTAAAAATTTTTTGTAAAATTTCAAAAACAAGGAATTGTGAAATACATACCCTGCTTGAAAACTTATCTGTGAAAAAAATCGACGAGAATTCCCAAAAATTTTTAGAAAAATCGAGAAAATTATCCAACATTTCATGTGTTATTTTCACCTAATAAAAGTAACTATTTTGCAACCAAAATTTGTAGAGAATCTTATTTACTATGCGATAATACCCTTGTAATTGGGACATTTTCTGAAAATTTCGGAAGAATTTTGCCCTGAAGTTTTTCCGATTTTTCGAAAATAAATTCGAACGTCTCACCGAATTCCCCGACGGATAAGCTTTCAAGACAGTATCTTGTTCGTACAAGTAGACAGAGGGCCAGAAAAACGATAACACTCACCATCAAAAGACACGTAAATCCGGCCCTGGATTGCACTTTTTACACATTTTGTTTGTAATTAAATTAAAATTAATTTCCCACAACCCTCATATTGTTTTATTGCAAACATTCTAGATAAGAGTAGAAATAATCTTCCAACCTTATTAACTTATAGAATTTAATTTTAGAGATAACAAATCTCTACTGAAAATATCGATGGTTATCTCGATTGCATCTTAGTTGCTTAATTTACAAAATAATATTCAATTTGATTATGATGGATGAAGACTTTATTCGACAAATTTCTATACAAAAATCCTTATTTATAATCGTCATTATTATGTATTTCAATTGTTACTATTCATTTCCCCATATATGGCAGACTTATCTTTTTTCTTTCCTTTCCAAATATTTTTATGTATATGTCGTGATCTTGGAGAAGAAAAAAAAAATACACAAATACATGATGAATATGGAAATATTTTATATATAAGAATACAGTCATTTTTTTCTTCGCTTAGCTTTCCTATACTATTTATAATATTAGTTTGCTTTGAAAGGAACGTTTTGATATGTCATTCATGATAAAATACTGCACTTTATGTAAAAGGGATAACACATTTCAAAAGAAATATCGTATGGAAAAATTGCTGCAATTTCCTCATTGTAACCCGAAAGCTAGTATATTTTAATAATGAACCTTTTTTGATCTTGTTGTTTTTTCTTTTACCGAAAATAGCTTCTGTTTAAATAAATATAGTTGACAAAATATTGGCCTTTTTTTTGGATTTTACTACCATCGATAGGTGGCAGAAATTTATTGGCTTCACACCTAATAAAATATCAAAGGAGTGGTTGATTGTTTGTAATTAACAAAGTGTACGTATTACAGATGACACGTCTTTTAGTGATTGTAAATAAAACGGATTTTTTATGAGGATTACTTCGTTTAGAGCTCTATACAAGTCTAACATTCTACAGGGTGTTTGCTCTCAGTATGGAGAGTTCTAAGAAACTCCTATTAGTCGACGAGCGATTCGAAATATATTTTGAGGATTTGTAGAAGACTCCCTAGGGAACGTTTTAGCAAAATTAGAACCTCGTAGCTCATTTCAAAGTTGGTCAGAAAAACGTTCATTTTGGACAATGTAGCAATTTTCAAAAACAAACAAAACACGCAGAACGACTAAAAATGACTCAGAGACCTTCCCAACATTAATTTTTTTCGTTTTTCTCCATTCCAGAGGAACTACAAAATATTTACACCTGTTACAGAATAAAATGGAAAGAAACGAAAAAAATCAATGTTGGGAAGGTCTCTGAGTCATTTTTAGTCGTTCTGCGTGTTTTGTTCGTTTTTGAAAATTGCTACATTGTCCAAAACGATCGTTTTTTGACCAACTTTGAAATGAGCTACGAGGTTCTAATTTTGCTAAAATGTTCCCTAGGGATTCTTCTACAAATCCTCAAAATATTTTTCGAATCGCTCGTCGACTAATAGGAGTTTCTTAGAACTCTCCATACTGAGAGCAAACACCCTGTATAATAGCTGAATTTCTGAAAAATTACTGAATCTTTCAATTATCCAACAGTCTGTTTATGTTAATAATTTTGAAAATTTATCGCATCTTGAAGTAAAATGTCATAACAGTCTATTTGATTATCGTGTTGAAAGAAGGATTTGTCTTAAAAAAAATTAAAACATAATCTGACACTGATGATAATTTACTAGTATTATCATTGGATTAGAATCTTTAAAATGCCGACAATTTACTCAAGTCTCAAGAATAAGAAATTCTCCCATATTTCATACAAAGAGAACTTTTTATCGAACAAAACTAAACGTTTCTTCTTTGCCGTAACAAAGACTGATCTTTCACTATTAGAATTTATCTACATATTGGCTAATTCACAATGCAAAAGTCTTTATACAGAGTGTTTGATCTAAATATGGTTGATTCAATGAAACTCTTATCAATCGAGAAGCGATTTGAAAAATATTTTAAGGATTTTTAGGAGAGTCCCTAGGGAACATCTTAGCAAAATTGGAGCCACGTAGCTCATTTGGAAGTTGGTCAAAAAACGATCGTTTTGGACAATATCGCAATTTTCAAAAACGAACTAAACACGCAAAACGACTCGGAGGCCTTACCAACATTGATTTTTTTTGTTTTTTCTCCATTGTATTTCAGAGAAAGTACAAAATATTTCCACCTGTTTCAGAATAAATTGGAGAAAAACGAAAAAAATCAATTTTGGAAGAATCCTAGAGTCATTCTAAGTCGATTTGCGTTTTTGAAAATCGCTACATCATCAGAAACGAGCGTTTTTTACCAACTTCTAAATGAGCTACGAGGTTCTAATTTTGCTGAAGTGTTCTCTAATGACCCTCCTACAAATTCTTAAAATATTTTTCGAATCGCTCGTCGGCTAATAGGAGTTTAATCGACCATATTTAGATCAAACACACTGTATTTTCTACAAAATGCATGTTACACTATTTAGTCGTAGATATTAATGTTCCAATTTTAAACGACCACTTTGTCATGCTTGATGTAACAAAACTAAACGTGTCTCTAGATAAAAATTCAACGTTGCTTGTAATCTTTGAACGAAAATTTACTTAAGCAAATTAGATTTTTTGAAGCAGAATATTAGTTTATTTGTAATTTTGTATCTAATTGAAAACAAAAAGAACAATAGGAAATGAACTTGATCTAGCTGTTGACGCATCAAATTTTAAGTGGACGTTCAAAGGAATGTTAATCTTCACCTAAACTAGACATTAATCTGATCAATTTTTAACATAGACGTGTAACATCTTCTTAACGTAACTTGTCCGCTAACATATACAAACTCAACGATATAAAGGTGAAGAGAAAAATGGAGAAACCATATATAAGTATGTAGGTGGCGATAATTTTAATTTATTGCCACAATATCTATAAATATAAATAATAATAATAATAATAATAATAATGGTCGAAAAGTCTCACAAACGAAAAATTCTCCACCCAAAGTTAATAGTTATGATCGTTGAGATAATTTCAAAATATTGTTGTATAATTAATATTTATTTGTAAAAGAATAAACAACAATTGTAGTTGAATAGATGAATATTTCGTTTTATCTGTTTTTCTTATTGCTGTTATTATTATTATCGTTTAACTAGCCACAAAGAACCGACCCCAATCGTCTTCTCTTTTTGGATAGCAATTGAATTTAATGTAAGTGGTAATCACTAAGGACAATCTTAATGGAAAAACAGGATTCAAGTTTTGAACGACTAATGAACAATATACATATAGAAAAACAACAATTAAGGATAAAATCATTCATGTTAATAATATTAACGGTTTTCCAAAAGAAAATCAAAACAACATAAATGAAAAACACATATGTAATTCATTGTAATTGGAACGTGTTTGTTTAAATGTTTAATAATTTGAATAAATAAACAATAATATTTTCTCTATTGTAGACTTTTAAATCGTTCAAGTATTCGAAAGTGATGAAATCTCCAATAATATATTCGATGCAAGTATAAAATTAGACTTATCTTTTCATATTTAAATTATACAACGATGAATTATTACAAAATATAATAGAAAAAACAATGAGAGGATTGGAAAGCTCAAAATAAAAATAATAGTACCGATTCGACAGATTGTATGTCAGATCGAATTGGGAAATATAAAATAGAAGTGTTGCAAATTTAATTTTTCGTTTGCACATTTATCTTATCGTTTCCTTTCGGTTTTGTTATGTAAGCTGCCTCTAGTCGTTTTGTCGCATCTCTGTTGTAAGCACAGTGTTGTAAAGTATCGGAAATAGGATGGAATGAAATGCATATAAATTCAGGGTCCGTCATAGTCGGATTACTGTCAAAATCTGCGACCACAAGACAAATATTATATTGGATGTTTCGTTCTAAATATTGGAAATTACAATGTCACCTTTGACAAGATCTAATATCGATCTTAAGTTTTTGCTTTTCCTTTGAAGATGCACTACAAAATTAGGGGATGTTCTAATTTGATTGAATACTGACTCTCTCAATATAGATTTGTGAAAATTTCCATTTATACAGGTGAGTGAATTCAACAATCTTTAATTTATTTGCATGACAAGATAAAGTAGTAATAACAGTAGCAGGATAAACATTGAATGCTTTTTTTTCTGTCTTAATCACTTAAATATACATAGGATTATTACCGTTTATTTTACGTGAAAACCTAACAAGAGACGATGGAAATGTATTTAAGTGATAACAAATATTTGTTGTGTTGCATTTTTCACATTTTCGGTTGATGTATGTTGTTTTATATAAAAGTTCGTTGTTCTCAATGATGATTACATCATTTTCATATATCTTGTTTTGTTTTATCTTCAATCATAAGAGTGGAGTAAATGTAAATAAATGGAACAAATCGAAAATCTTGTAATTACTCAAGAAAACTTTTATAAAATATAACAGATGATGAAAAATCATAAAAGAAAGTTTAATACTGAAAAAGTAAACGACAAACACTTTAGGCAATACACACAACTGGAAACTCAAACAGAAAGTTATAAAAATTACAAAAACATCCCTTGTGCAAATTAAGATATTCAAACAATTCATCCCTAAAGTATCGTGAAAATAATGGAATCTAATTATTGAATTTTGAAAAACTAGAGTGGAAAGTTATCAAAATACTGTCGCAAGTAATTAAAAATAACTTAATGGAAATCAGTTAGAGGATCGGCCAGAAAATCTGTGTTGATAATCAATTAATTACAAACACACACACACACACACACATATACACATCTACAGATTATATGATCACACACAAACATTGTATAAAAGCCTAATAAAAGCACGGTTTGTTTATACGGAAGGGGTGTAATAATAATAATGGTGAAGTAACGAATTAAGTGGTAAGTGAATATACAGAAGTAAATGATGGACGACAGATTTTTGGGGTGAGAAGAACATTATTGTAGTAGAATTCTATAGTCGTGTCTGTATGCGATTATATTCCCATTCGAACCTAATTAATTAATCAAACCGAGTCTAGTTGTATTGCGTTTGACCAACAGCTTTACTGCTCTCTGCAATGAAGTTCAATTAAGGAAATCCGATTAGTCCACAATTTCGTGAATAAAATGGGTCAAATTTCATAAATTTTCAAATTATTAAATGTATGTACAAAAAATTTACCTGCCACTCTTCGATTCATTAATTCTCTACACTTTTCTAGTTCATCTGTTTATTGTTGTTAATATGTCCAATAAAAAAATCCACGAGTTATAGGGGTGAGAACGCACAATTTTATTTTAACGCGCACCGCGGATAATTGTTACGATGACCGGAATAAACTCGCGGCAGCTCAGACAACACACGACAACGAATCTGCTCACTGATGGAGCCAAGAAACGAATGACGATAGGCAGTTAGGTGCTTGCTTGCGGCACAGCTCGTGGCGTATCCGTCGTATCGACCGCATTTTAACCCCCGTTTGCAGTGGTTGTTGTAGTAGTCGTAGTCGTAGTAGTAGTAGTTGTTGTTGTTATTATTTCTGTTGTTGTTATTGTATCATCTCAGTTGTGACTTTTTGCTATTTTCATTTATTGTTGTACTTTTTTCGGTTGTTTACCTTTTAGAGACACTACGACAATTGTATGAGCTTACAAAACATAGGTTTTTTGTACAATGTTGAACAAATGTAAACGGGGTGCGAATATGGAAACGCTACTAAACTCGAAATGAGAGCAAATTCTAGGATAATCAAAGAAATATTGAATAAAATAAGGTATATGAACTCCCATCAAATTACAACTTACTCCATACATCAAACAAAAAGTTATTGGAGTTATTTATTAATGTTGTTGGACTTAATTCGGTTCGATTGGGCTAATTATGTGTCAACGTGTCACGTAGAAAAATAAATGGACTCTTTTTTGAGACTCTCTATTGAGTTTTATAAGCTTGAAGTTTTGAGCAGTGGCGTAATTATTACACTCCCGCCTTGTTTGTTGATGCAGGGGGCCCAGTTGAAAGAAGATAAATTTTTCAAATATGTCAAAAATTTTGTTCGGACAAAAATAATGCTCTTAACTTTGGTTAAAAGAGCAGAAAAATATTATAAAATTTGACTAAATATCCACCTTTTTGATGATTTCATAACAAAATTGACATAAGACTAAAATGTCTGAAAAATACTTTTTTTTTTAAAGATCGTCCAATTTTCACAACTCACAATTGCATATAATCATTCATCTCCTATAACTTCCACCCCCAAGAAGTTATGAAAACGTAGTTTACACCCTGTGATAGCTTTAGCCAAACTCTATAACTTAATTTTGAAGAACTGAAAAATATTGAGCCATTTCTGAGATATTGTAGGGTTAACTTCAATCCAATTTTTTTTTCTTAAATTTCAGTATGGACACTAATAACAAAACATGCATCCCTTAGAATAGTATAACCGGCCTACTAGATACCAAAAATTGTCAAAATCGGGTGGTTTACTTATCAGTAGCAAAATTTATTAAGAACTGAAGATAAAATGCCTGAAAAATACTTTTTTTAAAGAAGATCGTCCAATTTTCACCACTCACAATTGCATATAATCATTCATCTGCTATAACTTCCACCCCCAAGAAGTTATGAAAACGTAGTTTACACCCTGTGATAGCTTTAGCCAAATTCTATAACTTAATTTTGAAGAACTGAAAAATACTGAGCCATTTCTGAGATATTTAAGAAACTGATCTTGTAGGGTTAACTTTAATCCAATTTTCTTTCTTAAATTTCAGTATAGACACTAATAACAAAACATGCATCCCTTAGAATAGTATGAACGGCCTACTATGGTAGATACCAAAAATTATCAAAATCGGGTGATTTACTTATCAGTAGCAAAAATTTTATTAAAAACTGAAGATAAAATGTCTGAAAATTACTTTTTTTAAAGAAGATCGTCCAATTTTCACAACCCACAATTGCATTTAATAATCATTCATCTCCTATAACTTCCACCCCCAAGAAGTTATGAAAACGTAGTTTACATAGGTTTAGCCAAACTCTATAACTTAATTTTGAAGAACTGAAAAATACTGAGCCATTTCTGAGATATTTAAGAAGCTGATCTTGTAGGGTCAATTTCAGTCCAATATTTTTTCTTAAATTTCAGTATAGACACTAATAACAAAACATGCATCCCTTAGAAAAATATGAACGGCCTACTAGATACCAAAAATTATCAAAATCAGGTGGTTTATTTATCAATAGCAAAATTTATTAAAAACTGACTAGATTGAAAGTTTCTTAAGATTGAGACTAAAATTGCTTATGACTTTTTGTCCACCATTTAAGTCTAAAGACTACTAACATGGAACAAAAGTATCCCAAAGATTAAACTTAAGCTCAAAAGCTTCCTTAAGGAGATTTGCGAGTTTGGTTTTGAAATGGTAAAATTACATGAAAATTCCATAAGCGAACTCTTGGTTCGTGTCATTAGTAAACGGTAAGAGGTATTGAGCTCCAAAATACCTCAATCGATTACAAATTTTATTCTTCATTGGGGCTCGTCCAACTTGAGTGGAAAACTGATTGTATTTTCCAAATATCTGAGAATATCATGACTTTTCACCTAAAAAATTAGTGTTAAGCGGGGGGCCGCACAGCTTTTTGTATAGTGAAAATAATTTAAAAAAATGTGCATGAATAAATAGAGAAAAGTCAACTGCATTAGGGGACGAGCTTCAAATTTCAATTTTCTTATTTATTTCTGAAAATATTGCATTTGAAGTGGCATGTCAAAAAAATTCAATACAACGCATTATCTTTTAATTTTAAAGCTAAAAGATCGTGCAGCAGCTTATTTGAAAGTTTATTCATGGTCAAAGTGCATATGAAATCCCAAAAATCCAATTTTTGAAAATCCAAAAAGTTATTGAGAGAAAATGAAAAAGTTGGAAAAAAAATTTTTTCTCAATAACTTTTTGGATTTTCAAAAATTTGTTTTTTCGGGGCTTCATATGCTCTCCGCACATAAATGAGCTTTCAAATAAGCTGCTGTAGGATTTTTTATCTTTAAAATTGTAGATGATGTGTTGTATTGAGTCGTTTTGATATGCTCCGGCATTTTCCTCTGCACTTTAGAATTTAGTGAAAATTTTCCAAAATGGAAAAAAGTCTGTCGAGTGCATGGTAAAATGCCCAATTCAACGCTGGTTACAGCGTTTGAATATTTCAGAAAATAACCGAGAAATCGATGAACAAAAATTGTCACATTTTCAGACTATAAAACGAGGCCCACTTCTGATACATACAGGGTGTTTGGTCAAAGTATGGTAAATTCTAAGAAACTCCTATTAGTCGAAAAATATTTTGAGGATTTAATTGTAGTAGAGTCTCTAGGGAACATTATAGCAAAATTTGAACCTCGTTTTGGACAATGTCGCAATTTTAAAAAACGAACAAAACACGCAGAACGACTAAAAATGACTCAGAGACCTTCCCAACATTGATTTTTTCGTTTTTCTCCATTGTATTCCAGAGAAAATACAAAATATTTCCACCTGTTCCAGAAGAAAATGGAGAAAAACGAGAAAAATCAATTTTTGGAGGATCCTAAAGTCATTCTATGTCGTTTTGCGTGTTTAGTTCGTTTTTGAAAAACGTTACATCGTCAGAAATGAGCGGCTTTTGACCAACTTCCAAGTGAGCTACGAGGTTGTAATTTTGCTGAAATGTTCTTTAAGGACGCTCCTACAAATCCTTATAATATTTTTCGAATCGCTCGTCGACTAATAGGAGTTTCTTAGAACTCACCATACTTAGACCAAACACCCTGTATAAAAATGTCTAAATTTGTGTTTTTGCACGATTCATTAGCAAAATTTACTAAAAATTTATGATTAATGACAAAAATCTCAAGACTTAACTTAAAAATCGGCTAGAAATCACATGTTTCATATGGTTGGATAACAGAAACTGATGAATAATAATAAAATCGTCTCAAAATAAGAATTAAAACACGACAGCTCTTCTCATCTGTTTCACGATTCTGATTTTTATCATTTAGAAGCCTGCATATTGAATGGTGCCCTTTTCAAGCACCACTCGTCACCCCCTTGCTATACTTTTGACAAACTACATATGTTTAGGAGACCAACGGATAATCTTGCAGGGCCACTGCAAAATTTATAGTTATACCACTGATTTTGAGTCGGGTTCGTTCGATTCGAGTCTCAAAGTCTTCTATGGTCTCTTCAATTCTGGTATATTCAAGCGGTTTTCTCATCCCCAACCCAAGGGTTAGTGGAGAAGATTTCTAGACCTGTGTTGGCTGCAGGCCCATACTGCATAAATGTGTTTCTTGTAAATATAGTTTGATTCCACGCTACAATACGTAAGAAATAATTATGATATTTTACTAAATAATTCAGTATAAAGAGATTCAATACACGTATTGTAAAATAGACTCTTGTATGTAAAGTCTTTAATACAGATCTTATATTATGTGATATTTTATCACTTATAATAATAATAATAATAACGATTACAATCACCACTAAAGCGTCACGATGTCATGAGATTTTGTTGCCGATACATATCTATTGTAGAAGCACGTTTCTGTATACAGGTATTGATACATGCCTCAAGACGTGACCTATCTCAATGTCTCTATAATAATATATTAAGATATCTATATTGTTAGTTACAATCTTTGAAAGCAAGTAGAGCAAAAGCTACATCACTTGATATTTCACAATTCAATTACATCATCTACTGTATTACTTTCTTTATTTGTCTCTAATCAAGGGAAATATAAAAAATAATCACAGTAATAATTTATTCAATAGTACGATCTTTGATGATAAACGCTGCTAATACACCGGTAACGATCACCATTAACAATTCTTTAATCGATCAACACAACTGTAAACAAAATGCGATTCTAGAGGATCTATTTTATACAACGATGACTTCAATGCTTACTAATTTTTTACAGATTGAGCTCTTATGTGTTAAAAAAACGAATAACACACCTCCTCTTCCGTTCTATAAATCTAAAGATTTCAGAATGATGTGTATATGTATAGTATATGTTTGTTGAATGTACGCTACAGTAGTTGGGAAAATACTCAAATAAAAAGCAACAAGCAAAAGATTTGAGAATTGTGCACATTTGAAATCAGTAAAAGTCTACCTACTAACTTGGTAGCTCGAACTAAACCAGCTATGAAACTATTATTACTCATGTATAATGTATATCAGTATAGTCTCAAGATTATATTGTAAGATGTAATAATTCAATGAATTTGATTGTTGCTTTCTATTACTATTTGTTTGAGGATTGAATCATTACCAATCGTGTAACGTTCACATAACAGCATAGATATGAATCGTAGCTACTCAAATTCGGCGTCGGTTTTTTTAATTAAAAAAAAAAAAAACAGGAACAGGAAGCAAATCGGGTTAATATATCGATATAGAGTTCTCTGTAGCTTACAATTGGTAAGTAGACGTTATAATTATGTAAATTTTATAACGATTATTAGACTTAATCATTGGCGGACTGGTACATTTTTTCGACCCGAACAATTACTATGATAATCGGCCTTTGGTAAAACAATAATAATTTTTAGTTTCAACCGTCTTTAATATCAGCCACGATAGTTTTTTTTTTTTAATATTCTTCCATAATTAGAGCTGAATTAATCTCTTTTTAATTCACATGGTGACAAATATTTCATCATTAATTAAGGGTTATTAATACAGATCTTCCAAAATGTCCCAAAATCTAAAATCAAAGTTGAGAAAAATCGATTAAGCATTTTCTAAATCTTATTCTCACCACAATTTAAAACTGGATTCGCTAAAAATGGATATTTTAAACACAAATGTCTTAAAATCTATATTAGAAGACTATAAGCCCCTTTACATTGGCCGAATTTTGTATCCGATTTTATATCCGAATTCATCTCGAATCTCAGATATTTTCATTGTTACATTATACGACAAGCTGATACTAAACAACACGACGACACCAAACAACTATGCCACCATGCTTTCAAATTGCCTATAAGCTCAAATTCTCAAACCATTAGACTGCACATGACACTTTTTGGTAAATCGGATGAAATTAGAGACTGTTCAATTCTGAAAAAATCGGATGTAACGGCTCGGATAAGAAATCGGATGGTGTAAAGACACAAATTTCTTGTTTGATTTGCTCGACAGAAATAATCGGATAATGTAAGTGGGCTTTAAAATTTAAATGGAAAATTAACTTAAAATGATCTCTTTTTATAATTCGATGGTAAATTCGCCGAAACGTCAAAAGTGTCACAATTTTGCATTTTTAGACTCAAGAATGAAATTTAATTAAAATTGAAGAATTCAGATAAAAAAGTCCACCAAACTTAAGTAAATTTTCGAGTTTTGAAAATTCAACAACACAATAAAAATTATAATTTAAGAGGAAAATGTCCATGAACTTGAATTGAGATATTTTTTACAATTCAATGCAATAATTCTTTAAGAATAAATACCTTATAAGTTATAACGGTTAGTTCTTAAAACCCAGATTAAAAGTCAATAATTTAGCTCTATAATAGATTAGTTTCTAAATTGTCTCCTTCACAGCTCAATTGTTAGCAAAACTTATTAAGAATTGATGATTTATAACGAAAACATCTAATCTTTTGAACATATATAGGGTGCTCGATCTAAATATGGTCGGTTCTATGAAACTTCTATTAGTCGACGAGCGATTCGAAAAATATTTTAAGGTTTTGTAGGAGGGTCCTCAGAGAACATTTCAGCCAAATTGGCACCTCGTAGCTCATTTCAAAGTTGGTCAAACAGCGACCGTTTTGGTGAACTAAACACGCAAACGGGCCAAGAATGACTCTGAGACCTTACCAACATTGATTTTTTTGTGTTTCTCCATTGTATTCCAGAGAAAATACGAAATATTTCCACCTGTTCCAGAATAAAATGGAGAAACAGGAAAAAAATCATTTTTAGGAGGGCGCTAGAATCATTATAAGTTGTTTTGCGTGTTTAGTTCGTTTTTCAAATTCGCTACATTGTCAGAAACGAGCGTTTTTTGATCAATTTCCAAATGTGCTATGAGGTTCTAATTTCGCATAATGCTCTCTCAGGACCCTCTTACAAATCCTCAAAATATTTCTTGAATCGACCATAATTAGATCGAACACCCTGTATTAAATAACAGAGTCGTAATTTTGGCACTCCAGTGCCCGAGTTGACTGAGCGCTAACGACGGCCCTGACTTTAAAAACACTTACATGCATTGTTCGTCATCAACAGAAATAAAAAGAACTCTCTTAAACAGTATCCTGGACTTTATTTGAAAGACGGGACTGTTGGGGGAAGACAGCTAACCCAAATCAGGTGTGTTGACGGGTGTACAAAAGGCCGTAAAGGTACAGTGGGAAATGAACCACAGCTCATGTGTGAGGATCAGAAAGGAACCTCACACAAAACAATTAATAATAATAATAATAATAATACAGACTGCATAAATAAATGAAGCAACACCAATTTATAAAAAAATGGATGTAAATTTTTTAAAATTATTCCACCATGGCAAATACCGAAACATCTTTCAGGATTGATATCTTTATAGAGAGTAACAGAAAAACTTGTAGCAATTGTAATTATAATTAATTGTAATCAACCGTTTAAATAAAAATTTGCTATTTTATTATTTAAAACGAATTACATCAACAAAATCGATAATAGAGTCGAAAAAGTGTAAACTACAAATGTGAATCAGCAGTCTAGAATGTTATCAAGACAAATATTCCATTATCTGGAAGCTGTTGGAGTTGTTCAACAAAATTTAAACGAAAACTATCTAAATATTCATTTTATAATCGATAATCAAGACGAAATCTTAGCATAATAAAAGTAGGAAATTAAATGTTTATAGATTCTGTTCAATTAGAAATCTTTAACTTTAATTAAAAATTTTCCAGTAAAGAAACGCAAACAATACGAAATTATCATCTAAAGTTTAATTTTTATTTGATTTTATTACTTTTTTCTTCAGCTGAAAAATTAGTTGAATCACTGTTGAAGAAAAAAAAAACACACACAATAAGAAGTTCCATCAATCCTCAAGTCAAGTCGTATGGATGATGGAATAAAGTAGTTGCAATTAGTTTGATCCGGCGCATCCACCATTTTTGCAAATTTCCATACATATCGCTTAAAAAATCGACGACTATTAACATAACAGTGATTTTTTTTAATGATACATTAGCAAAAAAAAAATGTAGACGAATAAATATTCTAGTCTAATTCATTGTAATGATTCCATGTTTTTTTTTTATTGTTGTTGGGATTTATTGATGGCTATTGGGAGTTGATCCAGTTGTTCTGCCTCTTTTTCTTGTTGATTTACACTATATTTATTTCGTCTTTTTTTTATTTTATTTTAACTATTTGATTTTAATATTTCGGATGTAGTTTTGTTTTGGAAATTTATGTCTATTTCTGTAAATTCAATGCAGACTCATCTAGTAAGGTCGTTTGCTCGAGTCCTAAAGACGCCTCAAGCTTAGTTTTGGCAACTGGTCTTGAATATTTTTCTATCTGTCCGTATATAGAACTAGTTATATACATTTAACTAGATATATACATACAGATATTTGTGTGTTTGTGTTTGTGTATATAGATATAGAGTGTTTTAGTGGAGATTCAGTCGCGGTTATCGTAGTTTCTAGTTTGTGTAGTATCCAATGTTGGAGGAGCCATCCTGGCGCCGTCCGATTCCTGCACCATCAATCGATTAAATCATCGGGGCCATCATTCCGTTTTCGAAGAAATGGAACGGTATTCGAAAATTGAAAATCTTCCATTAATTATTATCAACGAATAATTTATAAATGACAATATATCAATGATATGATAATCAAAAATATCATTGAAAATTTGTTGTAAAAACGAAATTATACGATAGACGTGATATTCTAATGTATTTTCCACAACTATAAAAGAGATTCTTGTGGATGTATGTAAAGATTTGCATATGAAAAGCACTATACTGTCAAGAATATAAATTTTAAGAGGGCTTGATATCTGAGAATGACAACCACTCAGGATTACCGTAGTGTTATCGATAAGGTATATGACATGACGGCTGCTGCTGTTGCTTCTTACCAATATTCTTCGAAATCCGACAGGAAAAATAATTTTCACCACCTCAACCTCTGTCTTTCGTTCCATGAAAATTCAATTCAAATATTAAAAATTGAAGAAGCTTTTTTTTTAATTAGCAATCTTTGATGTTTGCAATGTTATCAAATTATTCAGAAGTAGTCATGCTCCGTTTCCAATCAAATTAACCTCAACCCTTCTATATAAATGGAACCTAAGGCACCAATAAATTATTTCCGACCATCTTATTAAATTATTTGACCTCGATTCGACCTGAAATTTTTGATTGTTTAGAAGAATTTTATTTTGTTCGTGTTTTTTTTTCACTATTTCTCTATCAACATGAAATTAATTCTCAATTATCCTGTGGTATGAGGGAATATTTCTCGTGAAAATCAACATTAATGTGTGGTGGATGATATTTTCCATTTGGCCAAACTATTAGTACAATCTGTTACCAATCCTTAATCTAAGGCCAGTTGTAATTTGGCAGTGATTGAGTTCGAGAATAGACGCTGCTATATGATGACTAGACACACTTATGAGTTATTGATTTTCAACGAACAATAATCCGGAAACAATTAAAAGTGTGGCTTTATTGCCAATAAAGCTCCACTTCTCAACATGGTTTTTTTTCTTCTTCTTCTTATTATTATTATTATTATTATTATTATTTGGTTTATTCAACAGTTTTAAAATGATCAATGGAAATAATGGTATTACATTCAACTGTTGCCACAAGTTTGGAAATAAAATCTATTTCATGTTTTATGCAGTTGGAAAGTTATTCCTTCTATAAAGGGGCGGCGAAAAAAAAGTTTCGTTCACTTCCCAATGCGATCTATCATAACTTACTTTGATCCTAAAGATGGTAAAATCATATACAATTTTATTCTGCTATTTACTTCGATCTTAAGGGGGAAAAATTCACAACCGAATAGCGAGTGGCAAACAAGTAGTGCTTTAATTTGGTTCGATTTGACTTTTTAATTCAATTTTATAACATGAACAGATTTCGATGTTCAAAATTCGGCACTTTATCCAGACTGTTTCTTTTTTTACATACTAGATCAACTATTATGAAATTCTTTTTAAAGCGAGCGATTGGAAAAACATTTCAGACTTGTAGAGAACTTTGTAGCTCATGTGGGAAGTGATCAAAAAAGTGCTCGTTTCTGACGATATCGCGATTTTCAAAAATAAGCTCAACACTCAAAACGTCTCGAAGGCTCTTCCAGTATTGATTTTTTCATTTTCCTCCTTTGCATTCTAAAAAGAAATGAATATTTTCATCTGTTCCAGAATAAAATGGAGAGAAAAGAAGGAATCAATATTGGAAGGATCCTCCAGTCATTCTCCTACAAGTAAATCACCACGAAACACTCGATTTTTATGCTTTTTGGTATATGGGTGGTTTATTCCATTCTAAACAATACTTGTTTTGTCATTCGTGCTCTTACTCAAGTTTAAGGGAGATATTGGGGGTTGAAGTTACCCCTGCAAAATCAGTTTTTTCCAAATATCTCTGGAGTGGTTGAATATTTTTTAATGGTTCAAAAACTGGATGATAGAGATTCACTAGGGCTGTCAAAAAATGAAAATCCTTAAAGATGCATATAATTTGAATAAATAAACTTCACCCCTTAATGTACGGCCTCTCTATGAGCTGCTTATAGGGTAAGTTTTTTAAATACACAAAAATCCTCAGACAGGTAACTTTTATTTTATAATTTTTTATCTGCAGAAGAATTTTCATATTGATATGTTTTATCATGGGGTAGGAAATTGCAAAAAATCATAAAAAATGGCATTAAATCATCTAAAGCTTCAATCTCTAGCAAGGATAAAAAGGCTGTTTTCATTTTTGATAGCCTTAGTAAATCTCTATCATCCAGTTTTAAAACCATTAAAAATTATTTTTTTCCAGAGATATTTGCAAAAAACTGATTTTCATCCCCCAATATCTCCCTTAAACTCGAGTATGGTCAGGAAAACATGCATCCCTTAGAATAGAATGAACCACCTATATACCAAAAATGACCAAAATTTAGAGTTTCGACCTCGGGTGGTTTACTTGTAGAATGACTCGAAGACCCTTCCAACATTTTCTCTCGGTTTTTCTACATTGCATTCTAGAAAAAATGCGAAACTTTTTCTCCCAGTCCAGAATAAAATAGAGGAAAAAAACAATGCTGGGAGGGTTCCAAGTCATTTTTAGTCGTTTAACGTGCATAAATCGTTTTTGACCAACTTCAAAATGAGCTACGAGGTTCTAATTTTGCTTAAAGGATCTCCTATATACTTGTATCATCCCTGTATATGCATTTGAACTTTCACGTTCTCACACTAGTCTTTTTCGGGACAAATGCTATAAATTCTGGACCATAAAACGAGTTGCAAAAAATCTGGATTGAAAATTCGGGACTGCCCCGGGAAATTCGGAACGCATGGTCACATCAAATATTGATAAGTCTTAACATTTACAATAATTGAATCCAATGTTTTTAGGTCAGTTCTAATATTTTTCTTTCGCGTTTATAATGCAAGTATGTGGTTCTGTTTTCTCGCTATGTTTGTGTCTTGGCACGGGGACCGACAAATTATTCTTTTATGTTTGCATAATTCCAGACGCGTATTGTTTGAGAACGAAATGTCGAGCGCTGGATGTTAGATGGCCCGCGGCTGCCCCCATTAGTATTCTGTCAATGTAGACGAGACGGTGTTATGTTTGCACCCTGTTCAACCACCATGGCCGCTACATTATTACCACTAAACATACAAAAGATTCTTAGGGGGGTTGAAAAATAACAACAACAAAATAGATGATTAAACTTTATTGAAAAAAAAATTGAAGTAAAAAAAAAACGGGCAACCCACAAAAAACTTATTTGGCCGCTTTTACAAAACCAACAGTTCTTTCTTGTAAGTTGTAAATGCTGTAATATTCGGCCAAAAACGCACCACCCAAGTACCACATATTAGTATCGTATGGTTGAAATGCTGATAAGCATAATATTGCGGATTTATAAGCCATCTGAAATATAGAAATTGTTAAAAACTGAACAAAATCTCCTTTCTAACTGATACTCTGCAACAACTTATATTTTATGTAATTAATAATTACATAAAATATAAGTAATTACTAACTACAGAATAACACTGTAAACCATCGATCTTCAATTAGTTAAAATCAAAATCTCACCCTGACTGTATATTGTGGGCCGGTTAAAGTGAAATTCTTTCCACCCAATTGAAAATTAATTCCTGGCAATTTATTGATTGTATCACAATTCACCTAGAATTCAAACCATTTAAACAATGTAAAAATCTTACTATTTATTGTAGAATTTTAGTATTTACACCGTAACGATTCAAAATTAATTCGGTTGTTTCAATTAAATCATGAATTGTATCGATATCTTCTTTCGGTCCCCTTATCACTGTTGAACTGGTATCAACTGTAGCCTTACAACCACGACTACATAAAATTTTCGGTTCTTTCTTATCATTGAGATATACACTAAAATATAATTTTTTTTATAGAATTTTTTATAATTATATTAGAAAATTACCGATCCATATTGAATTGCCAATAAAATATATTATTATCAACTGGAAGATAAGTGATATTCTCCGGTACTGTACGATTTCTTATAACATTCTTATGAATGTGCTTATCATCAATTAAACCCAATAATATATTACCACCATGATTCGATTGAGTATCACTACAATATATGATGTTAAAACTTAATTATTACTGGATTAATGGATAATTACCGATTTAAATAAACTGAAAAGTATGGATTTTTGATCTTTTTTTGTTTCAATAACGTGTAGAAAAACGGATCGTAATTATCGATTTTCATACCAAGACCAAGAACACCATCAGCCCGATTCATTATGTACGTCTTTGGTATTGCAACAATCTCAACAAATGATTGTTGTGTCGCTGTTGAATGTGCTATCTGTAAAATAAATAACGCTAATAATTCGAAAATTAAATAGAAAATTAAGAAAATACCGAAATATTATCATAAGAATAGAAACCAGTCATATTGAAATCACCAAAATTTACAACAAATGGACGTCCATCCTTTTTATATTCAGATGATTTTCGATGATCGTACCTATTATGGAACACTAATCCCTTCTTATTAACTAGCTGATTTGATTGATAAAATTAAAAATACTTACTGCAACCGAAATATTTGATTGGGGAACATTTCGATGACATCACCCAAGATTGTAGCCAAGACGTATCGAAATTAACATTCAAAGTTTGGCCCGGATGGCCGATCACAATCTGACCAAAGAACTCATCCTGCAAAACAAATTTGAATTTAGCGCCGCTATTTCGGATTACTAGCAATATTTGTAGCTCACTAAATTTTTAAACGATAACGCTAAAATTAAGAATTAATTTCAAAATACTTTGGATAAATTGTTTGATTCGGTATAAATTTTGATTTTAGAGTGATAAAATTATTATATAATTATATTGAAATTAAGATAGATGGCTACAATTAGCTGTGTTGATACGGTTGGTAGTGCTGTAATTAAACGTCAATTTTTTGATAAATTAACCTCAAAGATAACACAAAATTTAAAAAGTCAATTATTTATTTACTTAACGAAGAACCTTATCAGTATTTGTTGTTTTTGGTAATATCTAACATTAAACATAAATTAGTAATGTTACAAAATTGTTTTAAATAGATTTTTTTGAAAAATTATGATGCCATATTGAAGGTTATCAATTAAATTCCAGATACAAAATAGCACAGAAAAGTGATAAGCCCCACAGTTGCTTGTTTGTTTTTACAACAACAGTATGTCGGAGGATATTATGGATAAATTTACAAAAAAACTGGTAGCTGAAAATGTATTTAATTGTGATTCGTGTAAGAATTTTCTAAAAAGTCCAATAATGATCGTTGAAAATATCGGTAATGTATGCAATGATTGTTATCAAAAGAATAATTGGAATGGTCTAACAAATACGCGATTAGAATTAATATTGAAAGAATTAAAAGTACCGTGTAGTTATCAAATGATGGGTTGTTGTGAACATGTACTATTCAATGAATTAATTGAACACAAGAATAATTGTAAATATCAAATAAAAAAATGTTTATGGTATAATATATGCGATTGGCAAGGTATACAAACTGATTTTATAATGCATTTAATCGATCAACATTCTCAACATGTATTAGATAATCAAAATAATTCTTTTACAATTGATATTAATTTAAATGAATTTACACAAATTGTAAAATTATTAAAATATAAAACAGAATGTTATTTGATCAATATTGATAAAGATAATGATCGAAATTGTTTGATTTATAAGATTTGTGATTTAAAACGTAACGTATCCGATCATCATTGTAGAATTAAACATATTGGAAAAACACAAAATTACATCGATATTGATTGTAAATTATCATCATTAAATGATTTTATTAATAATCAATTAACTGATAATCGAATCGAATTAGAATCATTAAAATTAATAACAATGATTACTGATAATTTTACAATAGAAATAATCATAAATAATCCGAATGAAATACGTGAATTTGATGAGAGAATGTTACAATTCTTTGAATGTCCAGTTTGTAAATGTTTAATGAAACCACCAATATATCAATGTACATTCGGTCATAGTATTTGTAATGTATGTCGACCGAAATTAGAGAAATGTCCAACTTGTCGTGGTATATTCGGTAATACAAGAAATTTCTCGTTGGAAGCTATAACGACTGGTATCAATTATACATGCCAATATCAACATTTAGGTTGTAATGAGGTATTAACATCGTCTGAATCAAGTAAACATGAAGCTGTTTGTATCTATAAACCCTATCCTTGTCCGTTGAACGATTGCCAATTCACAGGTATGTAATCACATCAATAATAATCACAGTAATAATCTTAAATATTATTTTGTTTAGGTAATCATCTAACGATTCTATCACATTTGAATAATTTCCATTCAGATCGTGTTGTTGTCAATAATTTCTATAAAACAACGGTGGAATTACGTTTAGAACAATTATTAGATTATTATAATGCATCACAGAAAATCATAATGTTATATGATGATAATATATTCCGTTTGAATTTTCGACGAAATACCGATTATGGTTTTTGGGCTGTTGAAGTTCTACGTCAATATGGTGAACAATCGAATTATGTTTATGAAGTTGGTATTGTTGATATGAGAAAGCCTGATCGAAAATTAATACGTACTGATTTATGTTTTAATGAGACAAATAGTGATGATATTTATAAAAAATGTATATTATTCCCAAATAATACGTTAGCATCATATGCTAGTAATGGTGTGTTCACTTATTATTGTGAAATTTATAAACTTGCCAATGGTCAATGAAATTGAATAATTTTCAATATTTAAAATAAAATAAAATTATTATTTTCTTTGACATATGGACTGTTTTTGGGTTTTAGAGTTTAGAAGAATAAAGAATTATGGAGATTTTTTTCAATTTATTGTTTAAAACTGTAGAATGATTAAGTTTCAAGATATCACCACTAAAATTGCGTGAAAATACAAAAATTCATCCCAAAAATCGATCCTTTTTCATAAATTGAGAGCAAAATTAGCTAAAAATTGCTCATTTGGGACATAAATATCCTGAAATTTTGAGTAAAGCGCAGAATTTAATTTTTAAAATCTACTAAAAGTACAAATTATCTCTTTTTCAGGATTTGGGAACAAAATTCGCTAGAAACTGATAAGCGACTAAAACTGAGTGATTTAGAACAGTAGTCTAAAAGCCTAAATTAAAAAATGAGAATCCAACGTGAAAATCGACTAAAATCTTTTACTTGACTTACAATTAGTAGTAAAATTTATGAAACACTGATGATTTAGACGAAAATCTCTTGAAAAGTGTTAACTTAAAACCTAACTTAAGTCTGTAATTCTACATCAAAAGCGGCTAAAAGCAAAATGTACGAGACAAACGGTTGAATTAGGACAAAAATGTTTAAAAGGGGAAATGGGACGAGAATTTAACATAATTTTTATTAAACGATTAAAATCATCTAAATTTTCTCCTCTTTATGGTTTAGTAGAGTCATAAATCCATATCAGAAAGTTACTAAATGGTCTCTTTCTAACGATCCATGAGCTAAAGTGGCTAGAAACTTACAATTTACAACGAAAAAAGGGACTGTAGCTTTAAAATTTACTAAAAATAAGTCTCTTTTACGATTAATTAGCATAATTGATCAAAAAAAAACTGACGATTTTAAATAAACACATGTTAAAACTTAGAGAAGAAGTCAAGAATCTACATGAAATAATCTACCAGATGTTTTCTAAACCGTTTCGAGACTCCTTAGTAATTACAATTACAATATAATTAATACTTAATTAATTAATACTTACATCTAGAAATCGGTACAGTGCAATAGAATCGTTATCACGTTTCCCTTTGCCATTAAAATCATCCAATGTGAAATTTAATTTATCTAAAAACTTATCATGATGATTCATTAGTTGTTCGAAAGATGACTTCCGTCGAATTATTTTTAAACTGTAATATAATTATAATAAAAATAAATTAATTAAAAATATAGATATCGGTAAAAATAATAAAATATACCTTAAATGTTCACAATCAACATAAATTAAATTTATAACGATTAGAATACACAGAATTTTAATTAACATTTTACAAAGTTATTGTCAAATATTGTTTAAGCAAGTCTGACCAAACAGCAAATATGCATAAACAAGTTCAGAAGCCGGTTTATAAATAGAATATTTGAGATCATGTAGTACGGGGATGCCCCGGAGGTTGATCGTGGCGCCGCGCATAAGAACTGCACGAAATTCTTTATTAACAATCCCATTATCTAACCAATAAAATAGATAATATTGTAATTAATTCTCCGAGTCTTGAGTTATTTATTTCCTGGTGGTTTAGAGCTTCTTTAAAATTTTAACAAAGCGTTTTTTACTATCAAGTCAATTATAATAAATGAAATGGAAATTCTTCTAAAAATCCTGAATGGCTTAGATTTTAGCCATTTTCATATTAAAGTAACTACTGTTAATAATACTGATAATTTGATGATTGATTATTTGCAAGGTCGAACCGAGTAAAAGCGGGGCCCAGTGCAAGGTTGACTTGCAGGGCCTTTTAAGAGACTTTGCACAACAGGATAACATTTTTTTTTGCAGTGATACAGTTCTTTGCTAATGGTAGATCTCAAATATTTTTTATTATTTTGGTAACGTTATTAATCTAACTTTCAGGACAGTAATAAAATTTGGATACAACCCTGGTGAAAATTTTCTCTAAAAAATCTTATTATCTCTGCCAAACTCGGAAAAAGTCAGAAACTGGAAATAAATTGGGATTTTCTAGTATTTATTTCCATCAGGGTTGTATTTAAATCTTTTCAACATTTAAAGAGATCATCTTAGGACTGTTTTTAAATATTATCCGAATTATATCAAGTGGATTTTTTGAGTGTGGTCGATTTTTATGAAACTCATATTATATTAGTTGGCAAGTAATTAGAATAATAGTTCAATGATTTGTACGGAAACCAAGGAAGTTATTTTAGCAAAATTAGAACCTCGTAGCACATTTGAATGTCAGTCAATAAACTCTCGTTTTGGACAATGTTGCGATTTTCAAAAATGAGCTATACACATAAAACGCTTAAAAATGACTCGAAGACCGTCTCAACATCTGATTTCTTTAATCAAACTCTAATTTGTTAAATTTACAGATATTTGAGTGTATTCGTAACGATTCTACTTGAAACATTTCATAGTCATAATTATAATTACAATACCATTCATGAAAAACATAAAATGAGCAGTTATAAATCCAAATTATAGAAAGGAACGGCATATTTGAGAACGATGCAGTTTTATTTGAAGTAACTAAACAAGTTCTTCGTTTAATTTATCCAAAAATTATTGTAATTGTTGTGAAATAGACAATAGAGACAAGACCAAGAAATACCAAGGGATAAAGCAATAATTATCGCTTGATGTTATTCAGTAACCACTGTTCAAGTAACGCACATCCCACAAAAGAACACTTTTTCCTAATAATATTTGTCAAGAGTATTTTGTTGATATCAAATCAATCAAGTATGTATTTTTATATTAGTAAGTTATTTTGAATTCTTGTAAACACTGTATTTTCCTTATGACTTATGACTGAAGCACAAGAAGCTCTAGAACGTTACATACGACAAAGTTTCGTTATATTGCTCCTAATTGTTTAAGTAAAAGAAAACCAATGATACAGGAATTAATCCTACAAGCACTTATTTATTCAATAAGGGTCGATTTCATTAACGTCTGTTAAATTTTAACGAACAAATAAATTATAAAAACGATTGTTATAATCATAGCAACGATTATGTTACTAAATGTTCATTAAGTTTACCTGGAATTGATGAAATCGTCCCTGAATAAAATAAAAGTTGGATTATTATAGTTTGGTTAAATCTTTATACACAATTTTTATTAATTTTTAAACACGTTCCCCCTTATTAATCGCTATGGTGTACAAATTTTCTTACATTACTCCAAAAAGAAAGCTCGTATTGTGTTTTTTAAAGAGAGATGCTTACCAAATTTTGTCTGTATTCATTTACATCATCATCAGCATCATCATTGTTACTCCAAAAGTTCCAAGACCACATAGCATCGCTGTTTAAAGTCACTAAATGTAGAGCAAATTTTACAAAGTTGTTGATGAATATCAGTACATATTGTAAAAATAAAATAGTTGTATGTGCTTCTTTCCACACCACCTGTGAGGTAAAGCACAAGGTGCGTTGTTTTTTTATAGTGGTATCCCCTGTAGGCCTAATCCACTTAAATAGTGGTAGATATATCCACCACTGTCTTCAATGTTAGTAAAAACCCATCATTTACACAGAAAAACACAATACACAACCCTTATAATCTAATACCAATACTATATCTAATGTTAGTAATGTTGTATACTATTTCAATAGAAAAGTGAAGAGGTCAAGAGAACAAATATTCGTACCTATACCAAATTATCCCACGAATATTTACTTTCGTGATGTTCACTTTTATATTTTTATTCATGAATAATCATTTCGAATTTATAATTTTGTAAAATTTGATAATGGAATGGATTTGTGAAGGATTCTAAAGTATTAAAGTTGAAGATATCTCGATGACAGTTAGCTGAAACAAAAAAGAGTACATTTTTTCATTACAAGATCCTGAAAATTAAAGAGTTACACATTAAAATATACATGTCCTGAAAAAAAAATTACATTAGAAAAATACTTACAGAAATGTAAACCTAAAATATCAAACAATTATACATTATGAAATAAATGAAAAATAAAGTATAAAAATGGGAAATCTTTCAAAAAAATTACCTGAAAATTATTAAATATCTGTAAAAGAAAATTATAAATTATACCCAGAAATAAAATTAGATAATTTACCTAAAATATCAACAAATCTTACAAAAATTAAATACCTGAAAAATAATTAATTTTATCCTGAAACAAAATAAAAGGTAAATTTAAATAGCTTTTCTATACTTACCGTTTTGAATTTAATATTTATTCTTACTTGTGTAAGAATTGCAAAAACACATATATGCACACTTTAAAACACTTTTCACTGTAGCATCGTTTATTTCGGAAAAAAACAACGAATAACTCAACTTTACCATTAAAAAATAATGTAAAGGAGTTATTGTACCGAATCGCGATTGATCGACACTATTTTTCCAAGTATCAACGCAAAAGATAAAGAGAGTTCGAGTTCAAAGCACCAAAACTTTACCCGTGACACCTTTTACAAGGCTCAAATTTGTATTTTAAAAGATAGCGAGATGGGCGGTAAAGCATCAAAGCTTTACTTGTGATGCCTTTCCCAAGTCTTAAACCTGGACTTAATTGGGCAATTTCAGTTATTATCAGTCATAAATTGACATTTCGGCGGTAAAACAATAGTAGAGATCGAATTAAAAGTAACAAAGCTTTCCTCGTGACACCTTTTACAAGCCCCAAATTCGTACTTAATTGTACATTTTTAATATTTTCAGTCATTAACGGGCACTTCGTCTTTAAAAGGTAGAGAGATCGACGATAAAGCATCAAAGCTTTACTTGTGACACCTTTTCCAAGTCTTAAACTTGAACTTCATTGGACAATTTTGGTTATTTTTGTCATAACTTGACATTTCGATGATAAAACAATAGTAGAGATTGAGTGCAAAGCATAAAGCTTTATTCGTGACACCTATTACAAGCCCCAAAGTCGTACTTAGTTGTACATTTTTAATATTTTCTACCATTAACTAACACCTCAACTTTAAAAGATAGAGAGATCGAGGGTAAAGCATCAAGGCTTCACTTGTGACACCTTTTCCAAGACTTAAACCTGGATTTAATTGGGTAATTTCAGTTATTTTTTGTCATAAATTGACATTTCGACGGTAAAACAATAGTAGAGATCGAATTAAAAGGAACAAAGCTTTCCTCGTAGCACCTTTTACAAGCCCCAAATTTTTGCTTTAAAAGATAGAGAGATGGACGGTAAAGCATCAAAGCTTTACTTGTCACACTTTTCCAAGTCTTAAACTTGGACTTGATTGTACAGTTTCAGTTATTTTTAGTCATAAATTGACATTTCGATGGTAAAACAATAGTAGAGCTGAGTGCAAAGCATAAAGCTTTATTCGCGACACCTATTTCAAACCCCAAATTCGTACTTAAGTGTACATTTTTAATAGTTTCTGTCATTAATGGACACCTCAACTTTGAAAGATAGAGAGATCGACGATAAAGCATCAAAGCTTTACTTGTGATACCTTTTCCAAGTCTTAGACTTGGATTAATTGGAAAATTTCAGTTATTTTTTGTCATAAATTTACATTTCGATGGTAAAACAATAGTAGAGATTAAGTGCAAAGCATAAAGCTTTATTAGTGGCACTTTTTTCACGTCGGAATCCTGTACTTTATTGTACATTTTTAATATTTTCTGTCATTAATTGACACTTTGACTTTCAAAGATAGAGAGATCGACGATAAACCATCAAAGCTTTACTTGTGACACTTTTCCAAGTCTTAAACTTGTACTTAATGGATAGTGTCATTTATTTTTAGTCATAAATTGACCTTTCGACGACAAAAAAAATGGTAGATTGTGCTCAAAGCATAAAGCTTTATTCGTGACACCTATTGGAAACCCTAAATTCGTATATAAATGTACATTTTTAATAGTTTCTGTCATTAATGGACACTTCGACTTTAAAACATAGAGAGATCGATGGTAAAGCATCGAAGCTTTACTTGTGAAACCTTTTCCAAGTCTTAAACTTGGCTTAATTGGACAATTTCTGTTATTTTTCGTCATAAATTGACATTTCGATGGTAAAACAATAGTAGAGATTAAGTGCAAAGCATAAAGCGTTATTAGTGGCACTTTTTTAAGTCGGAATCCTGTACTTTATTGTACATTTTTAATGTTTTCTGTCATTACTTGACACTTCGACTTTCAAAAATAGAGAGATCGACGATAAAGCATCAAAGCTTTATTTGTGACACCTTTTCCAAGTCTTAAACTTGTACTTAATGGATAGTGTCATTAATTTTTAGTCATAAATTGACATTTCGACGACAAAAAAAAATCTCCAAAGGCAGCAAGTACCTTATATAGCGAATTTTTTTATGTATCTACATACTGAAATATTAATTGCAAAACATTCTTATGATACTGACAATTAATATATTTTAATAACATTGAATCAACTAATAAATTCATTTGCCCGATGTTATTTTAATATTTATGATTTTTATTGAAAAATACTTTTAATCCACAAACAATAAGAAACACTAAAAAAAAAAATAATAATGATGTTTGTTGTTTGTCTAATACGTCTAATCAAGGCCTGCTTGATTTTTTCAAGCGAAATTCTCTAGCAGGCCTTGCGTCTAATATTAACTGTCAAAATTAGTTGCCCCCCCGCGATATTCAATTTTTTTTCTAATATCAATAGTCAGAACACATAGCCATCTTAGATACGTGATTTTACTGCTTATACTCAAAAAAGAGATTTTTGCATTTTTCTTGCGAACCAACGAACCGATTTTGATGATTTTTTTTCTGGGTCATAGAGAATGGACTGCTCTACTATTATTTTAATTTTCATCAAAATCTAAGCAAATGTAATATTGAAAATGATTTTTTTTAACATTTCTTCAGCTCTTATTCCAAAAGTGTTGGCCCTACCAGTCTGGCCAACGAACTCATCCAAGCTATCACAAAGACCGATTTTTGTACCAAGTTTCATTAAGATTGGTGTATTTTTACGGCAGTTATCGTGGATATACATATATAAATATATATATAAATATATATATAAATATATATATATATATATATATATATATATATATATATAAAAATTTTAACGAACGGTGGATATGGGTTCCTGAGGTCCCAAAACGAACTTCTGTGCAAAAATTTTTCGGAAATTCAAAAGTGAGGATCTCGTCATTAGCTAATTTTTTTTAAAAAAATTCGCTAAAAATAGTAGATTGTGCTCAAAGCATAAAGCTTCATTAGCGGCACTTTTTCCAAGTTGATATGTTGTACTTATTTGTACAATTTCGGTTAATAATAACAATGTTGTATAATTGAATCAAATTGCGATGTAAATGAAAAAGGTACTTACTACTTAACTGCATCTCAGCTCCTGTCCCACGCTGTTCGAACCTACTATAATTAGATAAAAAAACAAACAAAAACTTAGTAATTAAGAAAAACTAATGTTTAAAAATCTTGAATTACCCTTTCGATGATCTTTCTGCCGCATACACCTCCATGGGATGACTAACTCCTTCCATTAAGGCACCATAACACTAGCACATCACTGCACACTATTCACTATATTTTAAAAGCACTTGAATTTATTTTTAAATTTGACACACACTCGTCTTAACACTTCGAAATTCAAAACTGAAATGAATAAATGACTGGCACAAACACGTCTAGAAAAGAACGTTATATAACTTTTCCTTTGTTTGATTCTAATCAAAAACTGAAGAAAAACTTGATACACACCTCAAATCTTATCGTTTCTACACGAAAATAGAGATAATTTGTAAATATTTTCAACGTATTCAATTTATTCTACAATAAAATAAAAGTATATGGTCAAAAAAACAATGTCTCATATAGGTACCGGGTGTCTTTTTTAAAATAGTCGATTCTCATAAAATTCCTATTAGTTAGCAAGTGACTCGAATAATATTTCAAGGATTTATAAGATGATTCCTATAAAGTAGCTTAGCAAAATTAGAACCTTGTAGCTCATTTGTAAACTGATCAACAGAGGCTCGTTTTGGACAATGTTGTGACTTAAAAACGAGCTAAACGAATAAAAATAACTCGAAATCTCTCCCAACGTTTTTCCATATTTTATTTAAAAAAAAAAAATCAATTGGTCCTGATTATTGGTAATGTAGGGATAATAATAAGTAGAAGGAATGGAGAAATAAGCACCCTATCTGTAATTAAAATATACTTTGATAATTTTCCCGTTTACAACATATAAAGTACGGTATATAATAATCTCTAATAATTAAAAATACTTGTAGTGTAATTATATAAAATATTTACATATGTATTTAAATAAGACAACCAACATAATACAAATACGTAAATATTGGAATACATATGAATAATTGCATAATAATAATCACAAATTTCACAAAAAAAAAAAAAAATTAATGACTTAAGTAATTCAAACCGAATAATTAACACAAAAGAAAATGTTGTTATACTGTTGAAAAACTTTGGTAGTGTACAAGAGAAATAAACGAAAATTTCAAAAATACGTAAAAAAATCGACATTCATTAATTGATAAAATATAAACAATAACCTTATCAATAATGACTGATATAGATTATAAGTATTCGTTTCATAAAGTCATAATTATATTTACAATATAGAGATGAGAATAAGAAATCCACATGTTATAAAACTATATTACATACGAAGATTGAATAAATTTTATAGAATCGTAGATTTATATTTATAATGCTATAATGTATATATATAATAGAGAATTTTAAGTATAATGGACAGAATATAAATATAAGATTAAAATGTTAAAAAGTTGGAATTAATCCACACCGGCAAAACCTTGTGATCCTTCTATCGCTTTAATTAATTTGTCTTTTAATTGTTGATAACTCTCATATGGTGGTAAATCAAGACGATTAAAACTAAATTAAATCAAATTAATAAATTGTTTACTTAAAATTAATCAATTTAATTACCAAGTATGTGCTCTAGGATAATTATCTGTTGTTCCCCATTTTTCAATTGTAAATAATTGTGGACCATTACTACCATATAATTCTTTAAAACCATTCATTGGTACCCGAGATGTACCTGTTACAAATTGTAATAATCTCGAACGCATTTCATTACTAAACGATAATACAACCTAAATTGATAATAATTATTATTAATTGAATCAATTATTAATATTGATAAAATTTACCCTCCAAAACCATTGGACAACAATATGATTTGCATGATAATCGCCTTTATAAAGTGTATTCAGTTTCCAATCTTTTACATCAATATGTTGTATACCGCACATTAATAATTCTAATTCGTTTTCATCGAAAATTTTTATAACATTCAACGGTATTAAATCTTCAAAACCACTCAAAAATGCATTCATTTGGTCTTTAACACGATCCACAAATCTCCACTGTATTATTCCTCTAATTCCAAAAAAATTAATAAATTGATACAAAAACAAAAAAATATAATAACTCACTTGATATATTTATCTTTATTATTATTATCTAATGGTACATTAGCACCACCTTCAATCAATTCATGTACAGATGTATGACCGAAGGATTCTTCATCAACTGAAAATGTTAAATCTAAACCAGATGGATCATTCTCTTTTATCCATAATAATGATTTATAATATTCTGTATCGACAGATTCCATATCTTTTAAATCAATTGATTTACCTAACATCATTTTATAGAATGGACGTATGAAAAATGCTAAAAATACAATATTAATAATAGAAATATCATAAAGACACATTAATTACCATCTAAAAGTTTTCCGTGATAAACTGCCATTCCAGCAACACGTCCTATAAATTTAAAATAATTCAAATGTTCCTCATTACATAATCCAGAAAATGGGTTTATTTGTAATGTGTAATTATCCCTAAATTAAAAAAAAAAATTAAACTAATTAAAATAATAATGAATAGAAATTTACATTGCTGAATATTCAAATAAACCATAATAAGGATTAAACATTTCTTTTGATAATAGATAGAACCATTCCCTAGCTAAACCACCATAATCTAAACCAATTTCACCTTCAAATTCTATCCATAATTTTGTTTTCAATAATTCAACTTTTGGAACAGTTGTTATAACTCGAAACGAATCTTCTAAAATATTTCTACGACGTACTTTAATTTCAAATTTATTCGGTACATTATTCTGAAAATAAAATATAAAAAATTAAATAATTTTAAAATTGATTATTTTAAATATTTACAGGTTTCCTCAATTGTGTCTTCATATATTCATATTTCCTTTTATAATCTCTTGAATATGGAATAGCAGGACCGGCTATTTGTGGATTAGATAATCTTGGATCTTCCCATTGTGTAGTTCTTGTATCTATATTTTATTAAACTATTATTTTCTACATCTTTAACATTATTTAAATTCAACTTACTGTGATCAATAAAAAAGATACGTCCATCTGTATGTACACGTTCTTCCCAACCTTCTGGTAATGGTCCTAAATCATCATCTGGTTTACGATTGATTGGTGGTGCCGTTTGTTGACTTGGATTTGGACTAGCTAAACCTGTACGTGGATCAACCCATGATGTTGTTTTTGAATTATGATCAATGAAAAATAAACGACCATTTGGTGCTATTTGTACACTCCAACCAGATGGTAAACCTTCTGATAATAATTCTAAATTATTTGGTGTTGTACTATTACTTGTTGTTGATACTGTTGATTCACGTCTTGATGATGCATTCGATAAACTATCAGTATGATCGTCGCTCTGAAATAAAATTAATTTATATAAAATTTGTAAATATAAGAAATATGTGTAATAAAAATAATAAATAATGTTGTAAAAACAACAATATTGAAGCAATATTCGAACTAAGTATGAAAATGTGCAGCGAAGTAGTCATTACTACAAAGCTTTTAAAAAAAAAATCAAACAAACAACAACAAGGATTAACAACAAATAAAACTTGAAGCAATTATTCAGTCTCATTATCTTCTACCAACCTCATCAGACGTATCAACAATTTGAAAATCATTGTTGTTGTTGTTGTTGTTGACACGTGATCCAAACACACATTGACACCGCCAATGATATTCAGGTTGTTCAATAGAACTACGCCGACTACTAGCATTACTTTCTTCAGATGCATTATATTCTGAATCGTTTGCCTCTTGTTGTTGTTGTTGTTGTTGTTGTTGTTCAGAGTTGAGACTGACGTTATTTGTTGTATTAACTAATGTGTCATCATCGTCTGTCTCAACTTCTACCACTCGAATTTCAGGTATTGTATTATTACCATTATCATGATTAATATTATCAGTTACATCATTATCATCATCAACACCATCATGATGATTACCATCACCAATTGCCAAGTTAGTAGTTGATGTTAATATCGGACTACTAACCTGAATATTTAAGCATGCAAAAACAATGAAATGGCCTCATGCAGCACTAAATCTAATTAGACGAGAGGATATTGATAAGTCTACCATATAAAATAACATATTTGAAAACAATTTTTTTTTATTCAACGTACTCTCATTTAAGACTTTTATATTTTGTAGTAGTTCATAAAATAATTCTAAACCCTTTAAAAAAATCTATATCTGGGTCTGAAAACCAATTTTCATATTATTTCAAGATTATCAAAATGTAGCATTTTTTCAGACATAATATTTAACTCTCGGGTGCCAAATTTGAACAAGTTATTTATGAAATATCATAGTAGATGGTATAGCAAAAGAGAGAGCTTTCAGGATAATTACTTATCAATATCCTCTCGTATTATAACTAGGACTTCGAACCGGAATTGAAAACCGGAAAACCGAAATTTTGACCGGAACAAAATTCGAAACTGAACCGAGCACAAAAACCGTTTCTTTCAGTTCAAGCATACCACTTTTTTATCTTTTCATTTACTCTTTCCTCTCAGAGCTATGGTTAGGAAAATATTCTAGAGGGAGTTGGTTTTTTTTTAAGAGAAAGCAACTTTTAAAGTAAGAATTATTTGGGGGAAAACGTTCTTATGACAGAAGGGACAAAGAATGGCCCCTTTTGCCCCCCACAAAAGCTATAGCACTGTTTCCTTTAGGGCACTTAACACGATCTTAAAAGTAAATTTCCAGAGGTCAAAACTACCGATTTCGGTGATGTAGTTCATTTTATTCAAAGGGGTGCGTATTTTGTTGTTCGCTCCCATATTCAAGTTTAAGGGGGTTGAAATTACTCTTGCCAAATCGGTTTTTTGAAATATTTCTAGAGCGGTTCAATATTTTTTAGTGGTTTAAAAACTGGACAATAGAGATTTGCTAAGGATGTCAAAAGTTATAAACCGCGTTCTCACCCCTTGTTGGGGGTTGAAGTTATAGATGATTGTATGCCTTTTTTTGAATTTTTCTACCAACTGATAAAATATATTACCATAAAAATTCTTCTGTTAATAGAAAATTATTATATAAAAATCACCTGTTTAGGGGTTTTTCTGTATTTGAAATAGTTAACCCACAAATAGCTCTTAGAGATTGTTGCACCTTTCAGGGTGAAATTTAAAAATTTGGAATTTATCTTTTTGAACTGAACCGAAAACCGAAACCGAACAGATATTTTCTTTAATTGAACCACAACGGAAACCAGAACAAAAAAAAATATTGGTTCGAAGCCCTGATTGTAACTTAATAATTAATTTAATTCCACATATAAAATAGCATTCATTTTAATATGCATGGCAAACAAATCAGTTAAATTGAAAGTTTACCACAATTAAAATATTTAATTAGTAATTAATTAGTTGATGAATAATTTCTTTGATTTATTGAAGATTTTTCAAGATAAAAGAATTAAAATAAACATATAATAAACTTACTCTAGTATTATTTGTTTCAGTAGTACCATTATTTTCATCTTCAGCACTTATATGATAACGACGTCCAAAATCTGCAGCTTGATCAATAGTTCTCTGTTCTTGTAATTGAGTATCTTCAATGACTCTAATTAATAAAAAATAACAATAATAATTAAAAAGTATTATTAAGAATTGAAAAATTAAACAAACCTCGATGTTGGACGTTCCCATTGTGTTGTACGTGCTATATGATTTACATAATAAGTTCTACCATTAGCATCTTGTCTTTCTTCCCAACCTGGTGGTAAAGGCGACTGTGGTTCCGGTGGGTTTGCATACACAATCTACAAAAATCGTATGGTTAATTTGCATTATTTTTTTTTGTAAATATTCATAGAAATATAATAAACATACATTAGCCATAGTTTCTTCTCTTCCTTCACCACTAACAAACTCCCAATCTCGTTCATCTCGGTTAGTTTCCTCTTGTTCAACAATTGAAGGCACAATACTATCATGCAAGAAAGCATGATATACTTCAAGATAACCACGAACTCTTGAACGAACACTATATAAAATTATTTTTATATTGATTAAATTTTATAATAATATTATAAATATAAAAGAAACCTTCTTGGTCTTAATAAATATTTAACAGTTGATATATTCCGTCCTTCTTGTTCTTTAGGTAAATTAATTAATGTTACCTCAACCATACCAAGAAAATCATCACGTGTTAAACGATTCTCATCGAATACTTGTAAGATTAATTTATGTTCAGCCGGTTTAACCTATGGATAACAAATTAATTACAATTATAAATTATAAAAGAGATTTTAATTTAATTAAACATACCCGAAATATAAATTCTTCCTGCCATTCCGGATCTAGCGTCTAAAAAAATACCGCAATTATTTATTTAACAAGTTATTAATTGTAAATTTTTATTAAATTAACGAAAGCGGAATACTTGTAAGTGCTTTGAAATTATCACCAGGTTTCTTAGAAGGAGATAGTGTCGATATATTTAAATATTTATAATTAAAGAAGATTGAATTCTAATTAGATTACGATATTAATTCAATATATCTAAGAATTTACAGTTTAAGAAAAAATTAAAAAAATTATTAACAGAAACCTTATTTAGTCTGAGAAAGTTTTAATTCGAATCAATTAATTAATAAGAAATTAAGTGGGATATATGTTGGTGACAATAGGGCAATATTCAATTTATTTTGTAGTCCTTAGAGAACATTTTAGCAAAATTTGAACTTTGTAGCTCATTTAAAAGTTGGTCAAAAAATGCTTACTTCTGACAATGTTGCAATTTTCAAAAACCAGATATACACGTTAAACAACTTATTGTTAATTAATTATATTCTGAAACGGGAGAGAATGTTTCATATTTTTTTTAACCCCTTGATATATAAACTGGGTCTTTTAAGGAACAGTGAAAATTTCAAACCCCAATTTTTCTCCAATGAATAGAGATGGGGTTTCGGCTATTCTTTCTAAAGAATCTTGGTAGTCATGGGGACTAATGTAATGTACCAAAAGGCACCCGGGTCTGAGAGATTACCTGCAAACGCTAACGGATGCAAATCTTATCCGTTCCCTAAAAAGGACAGTTTACACACAGCATTAGTATTTACCTAGGGTTGATTTTTCAGCTCAACGATATCTATCAACCCTGTGCATTTTTTAGAAATCCCATAAAAAGCAAACTTTTGAGAAAATGCCAATTTTGACACTAGTTCCCATAGGATAAAAAGAAATATATTATATAACAAAGGACTAAAGTGCGGTATTTCGTCCAGAGAGTGGAAATTTATTGTCCCCGGGGCGCAAGCTCCGAGTATAATAAACCACTCAAGGGACGAAATAAAGCACTTTAGTCCGGAGTTATATACGCTATTTCGACAAATATTTGCAATTTTTGGAGTGTTAGTGCATCAATAATATGGTAAAATAATAGCAAGTGATAATATTTTTTCAGGTACTAAAATATTTTAACTTTTTGCAGCCCATGTTAATCCCAGTATATTCTCTTGGAAGTTCATAATTTGAACTACAAAAACGTACAGTTTTTTGTTTTAATAATTGTTTATTGAAAAGTTACGATTTTTTTTACAATACACCGTTTTTTGTCAATTTTTGACTGTACTTCAATTTTTATTATCAACAATTTAAAACTTTCAACTTTGGCTACTTAGCCATATAGAAGAGAGAAATACCAAGATTTTTTTTCAGATTTTTTGAAAGCTTTTAAACGTAAAAAACTCGCCTGTTCCCTAAAAGACCCAGTTGACACACGTTGTCTGGAAAAATATAATTTACACGGAGGGCTAAAATGCAATGAAGCTCTCTCGTATTTGTAATATAAATGAGCTACTAGGTTCTAATTTTGCTAAAATGTCCTCTGGGGACCCTCCTATAAATACTTGAAATATTTCTGGAATAGCTTATCAACTAATAAGAGTTTCACACGAATTGTCTACTATTAAAGCAGCAGGGCAATTTACATGCAATCTAATAACTTTCAACATGTTATTAAGGATGTCCGAAAACAGTTAGAAATATGCAAATAACCCTTCGAATTGACTGTAAGATATTCCTTTGATACAATTTTATCTTCAATGTGGTTTACTTTAAAATCTTTTTCGAACATTATAACAAACAATTCATTTTTACCGCCATTAATCGTTTTACAACTAGATTGTGCTTCTTTTAATTCCTGTTGAAGCCCAATGTAACCTTTTTTTACAAATTTAAACTACTATAAATTGAACTGGAAATATTTCTCCAATTTTACGATCCGTTTCGTTTATAAACACTGACAAAAACCGATTAACACAAAATTCAAATTAATTTTTCAATGAAATCGATAATTATTAAAAACAAGGTCTATCAATTTGTAAAAATTGAATTTATTTTTGTGGCAATCTAAAAAAAAAACAAGCCAGATTATAAATAATCCATGGGATTTAAATGGAGCATTGATCTCAAGAAAACTTGGCTTATCCAACATTGAATTGTGATTAATCGAGTGACTTAAACCAATAAATTAATTGTAGAATCTCCTTTCACATCACTATTATCATCTACTACAAAACTATAAATACTATAGGTCATTCATAATAATAACAATAATAATAATAATGATGATGATAAACTATCATGTAAACAACAAGAGAGAATATTTATGAAACTATTGACTATAGAATTAGTTATTTTTATAATCAACGACTCTGGTACGCTTGTACTTAATTTCAACAATAGAAGAAAATTTCAAAATTTAACTGATCTCAAAACATTACATATGGAAAAATATTTAGAAATAGATGATGAAATATACAGGTGAAAAACATATTTTTAAATCGTATCACTAATACAAATCAGTGACTAAGGATAAAAATTAATCATAATGTTGAATATTAATCATAATTATATAAAAAAGTATAATTTCAATTGATTCTAAATTATTTCACAATTTAGATTATTGTAATTATTAGAATTCATCATCTAATTCAAAGTATTTTTCACCTAGGTATTTCTCGATAATTATTTTGTCATAAAAGATACATACTCGTTTTCTTGTTTTTGTTAAAACTGAATCAATCGTTTCATCTCCATTGATGGTATTCAAATCAACTCTCACATAAGGATCACTGGAATAGAAAAAAAAAAACTACAATTAAAACTAGTAATTTGTAATTTCGAAATGAATTCAAATAAAACAGCGCAATTATTGATTCTGTGTCGTATCAATTAGGCGCACAATAATTAATTTCGTAACGACCTTGTCTATTACACTACTAATGATGTAATTAAAATTAAAGAAATTGTAATGAATGCATTCAAATAATTAATTGATAAAATTATTTTGATTCTTACCTAGCACCGAAGATATCTTTTTTCATCAAATTTTTCGCACGAACTATACGCAAACGTAACTTACTGGTAGGCTCCTCTGTCTGAAAATAAGACAAAAAATCCAAATTTTTCTGGGTTTTATTGTAAAATTATTAAAATTATTGAATTTATTTAGCAGAATTATCAAAATTTCTCATACAAATACTAGCGTTTGATACACAAAATTTCTGCGATATTTAACGAATTTGAATTGAATTAATTGATATTTCTTACATATCCATCCAGTCCGACTTGGGGGACATAGCCGAAAATGTTGTCAGATGCCATTTATACGAAAAAAATTATAAAATATTGTTATAATTGTTAATTAAAAAAATTCGACGGAATTTGTTGCCTTTATGATAATTTACATTTAAATTTGAATTTTTTATAGAAAATCACAGCCACACAAACATAAAAACCACAAAATCAACGTTTTCTTTTCTATTTCGTTATTAATTTTAATGGAAAAATTAAATTACACAAAAATGTTGCTAAAGAACTGTCAAAATTCGTTGACAAACCATCATGTCTGCCATAATTCAGAATATGGGGGATTTTATTGTTGACAAGATGGCAACAATGAATTAATGCAGATGTAAAGTAACCAATGTCCCATTATTATGTACCCCATAACCCATAATTTTAAATCAATTGAAAGTGAAATTTTGGAGGTTATATAAGAGTTATCTTTATAGAGAATCGTTTAATTTAATATTTGAATAAAATGGTTAGAATAAAGTTTACCGATTCAGCTACAAAGGAGGACCGCCTGGAGCGATGTGCGATCGATGTAACGGACAACGACCTTAACCTGTTGCTTAAAGAATTACTTCTAGTCCTATTTGAGCTGGCTGCTACAATAAAACTATGTCTTCTTTCTGATGAAGGCATCACGTATTTTTTTACAATTTCAACTATTTAAATTACAATAAATGGACGGAAATTTAACAGAAAAAGTCACATTATTTTAAGGTGAAACTTGTTATTATCATCACAAATCAGCACGTGTTTGGTGATCAGGAAGGAAAAAAAACAACACCCAATAACACAATAATCAATTTTTGGATTAAGTGAAAGTGTACATTGTTTTTAATCGGAGAAAAAATAGCTAGAAACGAAACAGAAACGGTATCGATGCACAACGCGTTTAAGAAATACGAATTTTTTCGTATTTCACTGATTACAAATTGCCTTTATTTGATTATTATCTTTTTGAAACAATCAAGTGGTTGCGTATTCAAACAACCTTTCAAGCTTATCTAAAGTTTCATAAATTGATAAGAGTGAATTTTATTTGAGACGTAGGCATTAAAATTTTACACTTGAATCATCAGCCATTATCGTCTTTGTACATTTAAAAAAATGATAACAAAACACTGATAATCCACTTGTTCTGCATTTAATAATTCTTAATTTTATTGTCTAATTATTAATTAACTTATAATTTATAATACAACTAATCACGACTAATTATACCATTTCTATACAAATACAATGACAATATTGTAAGATTTAAGTATGGTTGGAGGTTTTACTATTATAAAAAAACATAATTAATATTTTCATTTGATTATAATAGTAATTAATAATATTGCCTCATTAATTCAATAGTTGTATCCTTTTCTAATAAAATTCAACAAGGACATAAATTAACATACATTAATTTAGACCAACATAACCTCGAACGTTGATGACGTCATTGCTGATCATTGAAGGGTGGGAGAAATCACTAAGGGAGGAGTTCAATGTTGCCAGATTCTTCAATTTTCCTTGAGATCTTCTAAATTTTAGTCGATTTTCGAGCTGGATTTTTCAGTTTCAAACATTTTCGTCCTAAATTATTAATTTTAACTGAATTTTACTTTTGAGTTGTAAAAAAACATCTGTCTTAAATCACCATTTTTCCCTAATAAATTAGGCATTGAAACATTAAAGTGTATAGCCAGTATAGCACTTGATTTTTGATCGAAATCATCTATTTTTAGCGAACTCTAGTCATAAATAATGGTAGGAATATGATTTAGAAAAATTTCCCTCAATTTTTGAGCTAAATTCTGCATTTTTAATCTTATTATTAAAGCAATAGGCGCCTTGAGATTTTGTGTTATTGTTGCTCTGCAAATGCTTGCCAATTGTACGATAAATTATTCTTTCTCTGTTAGAATACTGGAGATTTGAATTTTTCTTCTCCGTCCTAATGTGGGGGATAAAAAGTATAAAAATTGTCCATAAATATGTATAAAGTTAGGAGGGCGCCACTGTATCTAGAGGGTAAAATTTGAAGGTATGTGCCAATACTGGATGAGAAAATGAGATAGTCCTCCTTATCTGTATATTCTATGGACCAATCACAACGCTTACTTTCTAGCTACACTAGCGCTATTTCTAATCATTTATGGAACTTTTATTTCATACATTTCGGTAGACACTAGTATAAGGCGGTGACGTCATAACTCTCTGTAAGGAGTGAAACGCTTTACTCTGTTAATTAATAACACAGAAACGTAAGTGTGAATGCCTTTGTAGCCTTTGCCAACTAATCAACATTAAATTTGTGTATATTTCAAAAATGTTACCTTTACTTTTACGACTTTCTCATTGATATCTCCATCCTAATGAAAAACAATAATCTGAGTCATTGTTGTGTGGACACGTTATACAATTGGTGCTACAATTAACATGATTGAAATTGACATTTGACAGGTTAGCCAACCGTCAACCCCCGTTAGTTAACCAAGAAATTCTGCGCGGTTCTTGTAATTTCGTTTCATAATTTTTTTTGTATGGATTTTGACGAACGATTGACTCACATGAGCACGAGATTTTTGCTAAAGACATCCCGTTCACTTTCAACAGTTTGGAATGGGTAAATATTACTATATTATCATTAATTAAACTTGCCCTATTTTCAATTGATCTCTTAAATATATGATTTTTAGTTTTTTAACAATGGCAACAAACAATAAAAATTCAAAATTAATCCAGAAAATTGGTACACATGATGGTGTATTTCATTGTGATGAAGCATTAGCTTGTTATATGCTGAAACAATTACCGGAATATCATGATGCTGATATTATTCGTACACGTGATATGGATGTAATTCTTTGATTGTTAATTTTTGTTATAATTTTCTAATAATTAAATTTATTTTTAAGATTTTACGTACTTGTGATATAGTGGTCGATGTTGGTGGTGATTATAATCCGAAAACAAATCGTTTCGATCATCATCAACGAGGCTTCGAAGAAAGTCTCTCAACAGTACGACCCGATTTAGCTAAAAATAAATTTATCAAGTAAACAATCAGAAAAAATACATACATTTATTTTATACGATTATTATAATTTATAAATATTTAAGATTGAGTTCAGCTGGTCTAATTTTTGCACATTTCGGCTTGGAAGTAATATCGGAGATTTTAAAAAACAACGATCTAACATCGGTCTTATCACCGGACGCTTTAGGTCAACTCTTTCTGTATATTTATGAGGGTTTCGTTGAAGAAATGGATGCTATTGATAATGGTGTACCAATGTGTCCGGATGGGAAGCCCCGTTATCGAATCAATACGAATTTGAGTGCCCGTGTACACCGTTTAAATCCCGAATGGGATGCACTTATTCAAGAATCTACAGATGAATTATTTGAAAAAGCTATGAAATTAGCTGGTGGTGAATTTAAAGAACGTGTAATTGAAGTCTGTAATTCCTAATAATTATAAATATTTTTTTTTTAATTAATTTAATTAATTGTAGGCAGCAACAATTTGGTGGCCTGCTAGACAAATTGTACGAAATTCAATTGAACAACGCCATCAAATTCATGAATCTGGTGAAATCGTTCTATTAGATGGTCGGTGTCCATGGAAGGATCATTTATTATCATTAGAAGAAGAAATGGGTATTGCAGATCAAATAAAATTTGTTATATTTCACGATAGGAATGATTCGTGGCGTGTACAAGCCATTCCTGTCCAACCTGACAGTTTTGTGTGTCGGTAAGTTAATTTATTAGCCCCCCATTTTCTTATCTATTATCTTTACTTCTATTGTAATTGTATATTAATACATCTATTAGAGTTTTTCTACATAAAGATTGGAGAGGTGTACGTGATAATAAATTATCAGATATAGCCGGTATTCCTGATTGTATATTTTGTCATGCAACTGGATTTATCGGTGGTAATCGGACGAAAGATGGTGCATTACAGATGGCTTTAAAAAGTTTGAAAGCGTCTCTTATTGATCGAGAATAGTAATTTTAATAAAAATGATTTTTAAAGCGATAAGTTACCATTGATTGGTGTTCCTATCATGCTTTCAGTCCATTTGATCACTTGGTCCTATATTGGTTATTATTTCCTATTCCAAAGCGTATTTTATTCGTTTATATCTACTTTGTTGATTTGCGATTATAACTTTTAATCACTAAGCCATTTTTTGCAACGGTTCGAACCGGAACTGAACCGAAAGTAGGAAAAACGAAATTTTGACCGGAGCCAAACCCAAATCGAAAACAGGTTTTTTTCGGTTCAAGCATACCACAAGGGCTGTGTGGACAAAATACACGATTCAGCGTGCGAAATTTATCAATTTTCAAACCTCAATATATCGCTTATTTTTTAAGATATTGTGAAATTTAAACGTGCGTTGGATAGAGCATTTCAAGATTCATGTTCTAAAGTTTTCCATTCAAGAAAAATGTGATAAAATCCAGAATGACAAAGAAAACTGTTGGACCATGTTTTTTTCGTACATTTTCCTTCATAACTGGCTAAAACTTAGCCAATATTATTGATTTTAAATATCTGTTAAGTGATTTAGATGGCAAATTAGAAGATCCTTCCAAATCTTCAAGAATTGTCCCAAAATTAGAGAAAATTTAAGAAAATTGAGAACAGTTCTCAGATGGAAAATCATACTCGTCTTTTTAGAAAGATATTAGAAGGGGGGAGGCAATGATGCTTCCCTTAAATTTTTTTTGAAAATTAGAGATTTTAACGGACTTTTTGAGCCCCTTTTTCACCTGTTGTTTACAGCTATTAAATTTAATTAATTTGACCGATGATTGATATGAAAATGTAGGAAATTTCATTTTCTTTCACGACCATATTATAATAATGGAAAATAATTGAAAATCTATCTGTAAGTGATTTTTTTAATCAAGCATGTTTGTGTTGTGATCGTTATTGTTGTTGTGATATACCAAATCTATCCGGTTTATAACAGATCTATTGGTAGACTGCGGACTATTAAAAGGTGTAAACCGCGTTTTCATCCCTTGTTGGGGGTTGAATGGAAAATTACAAGATAAAACACCTCTTCAAGGATTTTTCTATATTTAAAATAGTTACCCTGTAAGTAACTCTTAGGTGTGGTACCTATTAAGGTAGAATTTAAGGGGAAGGAACGATGAACGAGACAAAAAACACGGATCGAGGAGGAATCGTTTGGTACACAGACGGCTCCAGGACGACCGTGAATACAGGAATTGGGGTAGTGGGACCCAGGCACGAGGAAGCAATTTCTCTAGCGCTGGGAAACCATTGCTCCATATTCCAAGCGGAAAAAATAGCAGTAATGACCTGTGTGCATGTCATGTTGTGGAGAAACTATAAAAATAGGAGTATCCACATCAAAACAGACAGCCAAGCCGTGCTTACGTCACTGAGGGCTGTAGAAATAAAATTTAGACTGGTGCTGGAATGCTTCGAAGCATTTGAGGAGCTGGCAGAACATAACAAGGTTAACTTGGTGCCGGCTCATGAAGGGTTTGAAGGAAATGAGAAGGTGGACTGCTTAGCAAAGAATGCCACCAAAACAGCTCTAATTGGACCTGGACCTTCATGCGGAATCGCTTATGCGAACGCTAAAAGGGCCATATTGGAAGAATTAGAACGAAAACACCAACTCTACTGGGAGGAATCACCAGGAATGGTCCTGTCAAAGACATTTCTGGATTTTTCAAACCGTAAAAGACTCAAAGAACTCCTAAAACTTAATAGGAGGCAATTAAGACAGACCACAGGACTGCTCACTGGACACTGTGGGCTGAGGAAGCATCTCAATAACATTGGGATTGCAAAAGACCCCATATGTATTGCCTGTGAAGAGGAGGATGAAACTTTCCTTTATATTCTATGCTACTGTGAGGCCTTGAAGAATCTCAGAGCGTGGTACCTGGGAGGGAAATATATCTCTCCGGAGGAAATAAAAAGTACTCCCCTTAACAGTATCCTGGACTTTATTAAAAGAACGGGAGTACTGGGGGAAGACATTTAACCCAAATTAGGTGAACTGACAAGCGTACAAAAGGCCTTGAAGGCCGGGGTACAATAATAGATAGAATTTAAAAATTTGAAAATTAGTCATCGGGGACTGAACCGAAAAGAACCGTTATTTTTACAAGAACGAACAAATATTTTTTTGAACCGGAACAAAAAAAAACGATTTGTAGAGAACTTTGTGCATTTCGTACAAATTGATAAAAATATAGTAAACATATTAATAAAAATATAAGCCCCCAAAAAGACTTTAGGGGCTTATAAAAAAGAAAACACCCAAGTCTGTTTCTGGTGTGACTCGAAAAAAATTAACAATTAAACGTTGCAATCCCACATGGGTTACTGTTAGACGAATTAAAAATTTTTGATTAATTCAAAATAACAATTTTTATAATTACAACGCCATATTTTATTGTGCATACAATAATACAAGTATATACATATACACTTTTAAACATACGTTTGGAAATATTTGGACAGAATTTAACAACAAATAACTTTTTAAAACAGTCAAACAAAACAATTATTAATTATTTTAATATAACACAAGATAGAAAACTTGGATTACAATAATTATACAAACGCATGTAGAGTATTTTCTACTAATAATATTAATTCCTTTATTTTCTTATATATTTTTTTTACAATATTAAGATTTTGAGGCTGTTATGTGTATTATTAATTATTATCATTGATTATTATTAATGTTTGACCGAAAAAGGGATTGTCTACAATTGATGATGATGATTATAATAGGAATTGATTCATTCTCTGATACTAAATCACTAGAAATACACATCAAATATGGAATACATTTGATTCTTTAACAATTTCAATTTAATTTTTTTGTTATCGTTTTAGATGACATAACATTGCCGCAAAATCTCAAATTATGAACACACTGTCATATGACACATACGGTCATAAAATCTACAAAGATTGTATTTCATTTGGATTTGAAAAAAATATAAAAAGTTTGAGCTACAAGTATTGACATTTGATTAAAGATTTACAATTTTCTCTTATTTTAATATTATTATTATTATTTTAAATTATTTTGATATAAAATGAGCACAACATTTTTATTTTTCATATATATAAAGTATCTTTGAGACATCATAAATGTAAAATATGACACTAATTATAATTTAACAAGGAATACTTTAATAAAAAATAACTCACTCAACTCTAGTGATTAAAAAAAAATCTTGTATCTATAAAGAATACAGTGAGATAGAGAGAGAGAGAGAGAGAGAGAGAGAGAAAGTTTGAAGATTATGAAAAAACGAGATATGTGAAAGAAAATAACACAATCGAGTTAGTATTAATTATAAATCAATAATGAATGAAATTTAAAAATAAAAAACAATGTTAATGTCAGGTACGGATAGGGAACGGTTTCTTTTTATTATTACAAGTATTTCTGGCGAAATCAATTTTCAAATTTACAGGAAGAAAGCAGAGAGTTTTTGTATATTTTTTTTTTGTACATAAAACGGTTTACTTTTTGGAGGAACAGAAAGCGCGAATTTTCATCTTTAATAAATACATTAATTTTTTATGTATAGCTTATTGCATACTACACGTCCCCCTCTACAAATGTAATGCATGGTTGATGCAATGGGGTTAAATAATTTTTTTCGTTATTTAAATATTTTTTTGGCAAAAATCTAATTTTGAAATAAGCATATACAAAAGAATAAATAAAAAAAAGAGAAACAAGGCAACAACAAAAAAAAAAAATAATAAACGTAAGCTAGAAATTCTGGATCAATAATTATTGACCACGAATTTCTTGTTACAATCAGTTAGGGTAATTTGTTAGCCTATTTACAAATATACAAGCATTTTTTATACTAAAAATATGTTACATGACACTTTTACTCTAAGCTCAACTATTTTTTTTTAAATTATTTTTATATGATATTCCAATGTTGGCACAAATGAAATTTTTTTCTTATTTTGTGTTTTTTCGAAAATACAGGCACACATTTATGCTAATCTTTTATTAAATAATATTCATATATTTATATTATTCTTTTATATATAAGTTTTTTTTACTTATTCTTCAACATCACATACAGTGATTTTCGATGGTTGCTAAAAGAGAAGGAGCAAGAAAATATTTGTGTTTGTGTGTGTGTGTTTTGAAGAGAAAAATTATGAGATAACACTAAAAATGATGATTAAATGAAATTTCGTTCATTTATAAAATTTTCATTTTTGAAAGACCACAGCAATATTCGTGATTTATATTTTGTGTTTATTTGTTTTTTACAAGAATGATTGTTCTCAAATCACACTGAAAAGATTTAGTGTCAAGTCACATATATATTCAACACAAAACTTCTTTTATCATTATTATTATTAATTAATTAATTTAATTTAATTTAAACTAATTGAACTGACAGACATTTCGCACATTTAACAGTATCACAAGTAAATGCTTTTCTTTCGAAATTTATATCTAGATAGTAGTTACAATGAGTATTTCTATATTTTATTATTTTTTTGCTTTATTTCAATTTTATTAGGCCGTATTTAGAGTAATTTCGTACGTATCAAAGATTTTTTAAAAAATCAGATTGATATGGGACTTGCAAAACGGACTCGATCGGACAATTCTACGTAAATAGAATTGGATGTAAAGACAATTAAGCTCCAAATTCCGCGAATTTTTCAACTCTAAGACGATTTTGTTTGTTGCTCTTGTAAGTTGGCTTTAATCATGATAGAAACGTTAAATTTGTTAAAGCTCGAATTTGTGTTATTCTGTACGAAATCAAATAGTTGATCGATGAAGATTTTGTGTTTATAACTATAGAATACCATCGAATAAAAGAGCGAAATGTGGGTGCTGAATCGTCTTCACGTCCAATTATTTCGGACCGTTTGCAAATTGAAACCTGAGTCTTTCACTACCAATTTTCAATCGTTTATTATTACTTTTGTTTACTTGATTTTGAGTTTAAATTGTTTAGAAATAAAGTCTAAATTTGAGCAAAACCAATTACGATTCGTTCTAATGATTTAAAATAGATTGAGTGAAGATTTGAGCTGGAAATTCTGAGACAAATTAATTTAAAAAAAATGCCTGTCAATTCTGGATAGGTACATTACATAAATATTATAATTATAACAACAGTTAATTGATAGGTCTGAGCACCTGATACCTAGACTACCCACCAAGTGGCCCAGTCTGTTTTTTTCTTTATTTTGGTCGTAATACTCGTAAAGAAGTGTTTCAATATAAATCATTCTAAAATACAAGTACACCAATGATTATTAATTATTATATACTTATGTTTTGGAATGAGATATAAACATATTTGGAAAACATATATGTAAACGATATTTTCCCATTTTCGTTTATAATATATAAATATAAAACATCCAACAGTGAATCCGATATATATATGTATAATATATTAATATCAAAGGGTGGTTTTGTGGTTGATAAGCGACTTATAATCTAGTTGTTTTATTGTTGTCTTTCAACATTTTGCTCACACATAATTAAAAAACATCAACAATTTACATAAATGTACCAATAAAATGTGAAACGGATTGTCATTATAATTATTTTTTTCATATTAGAATCATAATTAGCGTAATTATGATTTAGAAAAATTGAAATAGAAGAGAAACACCTCCAATCGAGTAGCGACCAATCTAAACTAATTCTTTATCATTAATTATTATTATTATTAATACATACAATAACATGTACAAATATTTATTATATTCAAGTATTATATTTAATATAAATAGATTCATAGTAATAATAGACTTTTAAAAAGATCACAACACAGAGTTAAACGGTGATCGGCACCATATTCGTCTTCTATACCGATCGTACTTTTGTTGTTAAGAAAAATTCCAACAAAAAAAAACCATTACTTTGTCTTGAATTGATTTAAAAACATTTTCCAAAATTTCAATACTCTAGAGAAAAAAAAACCCAAATAACAATCTTCTAGAGTCGATAGCAAATCAAAATTTGAGCAACATATCCTAGATAAGACATAATAATGATTTTGTTGGTTTTTCTTAATATACGTATAGTTATGGCCATTATGATATTTGCTTTAATTTCCCAAAAATTTGTTCTTATAATTCTTATTGCTCATTAATAATGCCTGTCAAAGAAAACCAAATGAGCGCCATAATTTGTAATTCTTTTTAATAATAATCAAAAGACAACCCATTCTCTTTTCGATTTAAATCTGAGCACAAAATTTAATAAATATTATACCAGGATTATTAATTGGTATATAATATAATATATTGTAGAATGTAGAGCATTACGTTACTGGAACTTTTTGGGGGTAACGTAAGCGTAAATAGTAGTAGTGTCTCACTCGACATTCGAAAAGGCACTAACGTTACGGTCATTGTAACGTAACACAACCCCTATAATAAATATAAATCTCTGTTTAAATATGTGGATTGCATTCTCTCTTTTTTTTTGACTTTTATACAACTAAACTATTTTAATATTCTTCCATTTTTACTACATTTCTTTTTGCTAAAATTCATCAAATTTACACATGTCTTTTTAAATGTTTTTTCTCTGTTTCTATGTAATAAAACCTATTATTATCTATTCTTATCCTTATTATAATTATTTATTATACTTATTATTAAGTTACGTGTTTTAAAACAGTTTTGATCTGATGAAATTTTGATTGCCCTTAATCTTTTGTGTATATAACTCTTTTTTTGTTTGCTTTCTAATTATTTTTGATTCATTTATAATGATTATGATTTTATTTGATTTTTTTTGGTGTAATAGGAGGGGAAAGGGGGATTTAATTAAAATTACTACTAGGTATTACTAAATGGACTTGGCACGGAAAGTTCCAAACTTGTACATGATGTTTGTTGTTCTTTTTCACGTCGTTTTAACGGTTCTGCATCTGGTGGACGATGTGATTTCATATGGGCACTACGACTTTTGATTTTTGTAAACACCCTATTGATCGAACAAAAATAAGGAAACAAATAAAAACATTATCAAAATAGAAGATGTGGTACATGCTACAAATTTTTCATCAAAAATCTATCTGTGTGCAGTATCTTCAAATTTGGGCATCTTTATATGAATTAAATGTGTTAGAATTTAGGCATAATAAATGAACATTTTTCCTGCTTATTTGGGTATCCAAAAAGCAATGAAAGAGTTTGTAACTTCCAAAAGTAGTATCAAAATAGTGAAGATTTTTCTTCCCCTACTTAAGCAAAACCTTGCCTAAAATCGACCGAGCATGGATTTATGGTTAACTCACAACTTTAAGAGAGTGTTATTGAATTTTGTAAGTAACCACAACTGTACAATTCTATCAATCAAAACAGGTAGAAGACCCTTTTTGTTCAGGGCAGTTTATGGTCAACATCATGTGTTAAGTGGCCAGTCCAGTAATTGAGTTGCAGAACAGAAATTTTTAACCTGCTACTTCTTAATGCTGCCATTGCAGGTGATCTTTGTTGGCAAAATTTTATGACTTAAAGTTGTGAGTCGACTATACAAACATGGGTGGACCCCCACTCAAATATTTAAGCGAAGATCTTGCTATTTAGTTTAAGTACGGGACGAAAAACCGTACCTTAGTGAGAAGGTTGGTCGAGAATGCCAAATTTGGGCCCAAATTCGGTGCCACAGATAGATTTTTGTTTGGATCTCATTTTTATCAGCAACAAGTCATGTATGTTTGATGATCGGTTCTGTTTTTTTCTTCTTTTTAATGTTTGTTGTGACATGCTCACGTGCAATATATAGGTATATAAAAATTGGCTATCACTATCAGAGATCTATAAAACTCTCCAGTATAGCAAGAAAATTGGCTGCACAAATCATCAAAAACTAAATTGTTTAAAACGATTGTCTAATTATAAAAACAAAACAAGAAAAACAAATAGAAAATGAATAAATAAAATTATAAATTGCATCATACATGCTACGATAATGGCTATACATAAACATCGATTGAAATTGAAGTTTATAACTTTAAAGACAAGAGAATACCTTCTAGAAATTTGAAGATATATTGGCATTAGAAAAACAATAAAATATAATGGAAACATAAACTAAAGAAAAAAGATACCTTAGTCCGCTCACTGGATGTTGTAGGAAATATATAATAATAATAATAATAATAATAATAATAACGATAGTGTTAGCACGTAAGCAGAGGACGCAACACACCGATCATTTACCTTTTATCGTCTTATTTCTATTGTTGATTTTTGTTGTACACTTACTTCCCGCATATCTTACAAGGATAATCTTCAGTTGAATCAGGATGGCAAACAGATGAACTTACTATAGGGGCACGTTTATCTATATTTAAATTTGATGGTGTTGGTGAATTACGGGCTGTACCCCCATGTATACGTATATGACCATTTAAAGCTGCACGTGAATTGAAACTCTATCAAATATTAAAAATATAAAATCACAAATAGATAAGAGAAATTATTGGGTAATTACTTACAGCTGAACAGTCGGGAAATTCACAAGAAAAATGTCTTGTTTCTTGGATTGGCATTGGTGAACCACTTTCAACAATCTATTAAAAAAACAAGAAATTACAATAGTGAAAAATTGATATATTTCCAATGTTCACCCCTAATAATTTGGCATCTGGATAAGGTTTATCATCCATATCGTTCTCCATTACTTTCAAATGATTATTCCTACGTTCCCGGAGATGTTTCAATCTTCGATATTCATCAATACAAACTTTCTTCCAAACGTAATAAAACTGTACACATTGTTTTATTGTTTTGGTTCCAATCTAAAAAAAATCAATGAATTTGAAAGCATAATTTCATCGGATTAAAAGAGTGTAAAAATTATTACATCTTTGGCAATGCTATTGAAGTCTTTTTCGTATTTGATTAGTGCTTTGTGGAAAATTTCAGTTTCTGCTAATGTCCATTTATCACTTTCATTATACGAATATCCTAAAAGTGGATGTTCAGAGGGTAGAACTGGTGAGGGTTGCATCAATTTCAACATTGCTTCCTTTTTAAGAAAATAATAAAATTTTGTTATTTCTATTTTTTGTTATATTTATTTTGATATTTACGTGTATATTTCCACTGCAAAGATGTAACAAATGCATGGCATATTCTTTATTCCGTCCACCACCGGGAACTGCGGCACAGCACGCGAAATCCAAGTACATGTCAACTGCACATATTCAATGCTAACACAAACCTGTTGAAATCGCCACTGGGTGGCTCAAACAACAAGCAATAATTTTGAATTAAGTGCAACTAATACTATGAAAAGCAACTTTAACTATACCATAATAATATTAATAAAATTTTTAGCAACATAAAAGAAAAATTTACCTAAAATACAACATTAAAAATGATAATAATCACCTTCATTATCAGTGCAATTGTTGATAATACCAGGATCCCATAGAAGATCCTCATAAGTTGGTTCAGGATTATGTCGATTAGGAGATGATGTAAAAGAAGGAATATTACATTGGAATTGTGGTCCCACATTTATATGTGGTGTGGAATCACTTTCTGGAATTGGATCACTATTCCAATTACTGGAATCTTCATCTATAAATACACCAAATTACCATTATTTTCTAATAAAATTTAATTGTTTCGCGTTTTTAATTACCTGATTTCGGTTTTAAATTTGCATATAATCCAGTACTAGGCCGTTGTGGATTTAATATTGGTTGTGGTGTATAACGGGCGAATCCTTGTGGTTTACTTCTTGTTGCTCTTAATTTCGATTGATGGAAAACTGGCAGTTGTAACGGTTCAGTTCTAGGCCGTTTTCTAGAAACTTTAACTGGACTCGCTGGAATCCTTATGAATTTTCTAAACAAAACAAAAAAAAAATACGGCTTAATAAAAAAATTAGGCCAAATATATTTCAACTTACGTTGTCGGACTAAGAAATACATCGTTGTTATCATCTTTCTTTTGGTCGTTTATTTTAGGCCTTGTTATAACTTGTTTCGTTGGTATTGTAACAGTCTTTAAAACTTTATGGAATCTCTGGTCTTTCTCGTCTTGATTTGTTGTTTGTACTAATGATGTGTTCGTTAAGAGAACGTTTTTTGCTTGTAACGTACTGCCTCCAGTTTGAATAAATTTAATTTCACCATTTGTATCGACCAGAATACCAGCAAAATTTGCACTGTTCAAATCTAGTATTCCATTATTGCTAATCACTTTCAATGGAACACCATTGAATTCGAATTTCTTTCTTGTTACAAAATCTTTAGGACTGCTCGATAATAAAGGATCATCTGAATTTGGCATCATTTGTGATTGGAGTGTATAATGTGGTGACATTGGAAATGACACATTATTTGGTGATGATGTGAATGTTGTTGAGGGATGTGGCGATGATACTGATGTACTTACAATATTTGACAATGGAGACGGGACTGGAGTTAAACCAACTGATAAGGGAGATTGTGGTGTTGGTGAATTAGTTAATGGATAAATATCATTGGGGATACTTTCACCAGGTAGGACTTCTTCTAGTGCTTCTTCAACAGCAGCAGAACTCGACATGGTTGATGTGAAGAATGCTGCCGATAATGGTGAAGAAGCTTGTGGTGGTTCATCAACACCCCGTTCCATAACTTGACCGAATTCCTGTTTCGGCGAAACCATTGGTAGTAGTGTATTTTGTCCAAAACATGGACTATGACCTTCATGGCTGGCAGGAGGTGTCGGATAGGCAAAACCAGGTGAATCGTGTCGTATTAAAGGACTTTGTAGAGGTGATTGAGCTGTTAGAGATGTATGTGGTGATTCTGTATATTGAGCAGGTGATTGAGTTTGATAAGATGGCGATGGCATATCTAAATTTGTTGTTGAGTGAAACGTACTGAATTCAGCTAAACTTTCAGGTAATGGTGAATCAAGAACTGCTTGTAGTTCTTGATTCACCGAATGATTTGATTGTACGACAGCTTCCTGTAAATTTGTATAATCTTCTAAACTGATATCCTGTAATTGTTGTTGTTCATTTTGATCTTGGAGTAGACCTTCAGTTTGGAATTGAATCGATGCAAGTTGATGTGGATCGACTCCTTGTAACAGCATTGTATCTTGTACTTGTGTAAAAACCTCATCCTGTAAACTTGGTGATAGATATTCACCATCTTCTGATTGATAAGTAACACCAGTTAATGTGAATGAATCATTCGATTGGAATTGAATAATTTGCGATGTGGATTGTCCAGGATCAGAGGTAGTACGTTTAACAGCCATTTTATCTCGTTTCAATATAAGATCAGCTAGAGCTTCAGCTTTTTGCTGAGTACTCGGTTGATTGGTAGCTGGTGTTGTTGTTGTTGTCACTGTTACTGATCGAGACGTATTATTGAAAGCTTCTGCATCGGAATGTCTTCTAGCTTTTTCTGTTGTTTGTTGTGTAGATGATGGTGGTGGTGCTGCTGGAACAACAAAAGACGTAATTTTTGTATCCATATCATTTGAATTTACTGAGGAATGCACTGTTAATGGAAACAATGGTGGCGCTGATGGTTTCGTATTGTCAGTGTCGCCAATGTTGTTCGTTGACTGTGGATTTGTAATCCGCTTATTGATGATTTTCTCTTCAATCAAAGCTCGAACACTCACTGAAGCTGTTTGCAAAGGTGGTCCGTTAACATCCTTTTTCTCACACTTTTTATTTTCAGAATCCTAAGATAAAATCAATTCCATTTTAATTATCTATATAATATGATGAAATCTTTTATAATCTAAACTACCTTTTTGAAATAGCCCCCATGCAGCCTCATATGACCATTTAGGGCTGGGATGTTTTTAAATTTTCTATGGCATAAATTGCATTCAACCGGTTTCGGTTCGGCTTTGTTATTCGTAATATTAGTGGCGGTGGCGGCGGCGGTGCTGCCAGAGGATGATGAGGTAGCAGCCGGGGATGTTGATGGGGTGGTTGTTGTAACTTTCGCCTGCGAACTCGTAGCGCTTCCACTTGTTTTGTTTGATGAAGTCTGTTGCGTCTGTACATATAACAAGACTTCAATCAAATTTTTTCGGCTAATTAACTCGCCTCATTTTACATTAAAATAAACAAAGAGTATGCCGGCATATTTCACAATCGATTGTTGCTTTAAAAAAAAAGTAAAATATTCTCGTAAAATTGTAAAAATATAATAGATTGGCTTGTTAGCAAATTTCTGGCCGCGCGGATTTAAATAAATTACCATTAATTAATCAAACAAACAATTGTGCATTTTTAAACAAAAGTGTATACAATCACCTAAATTTATTAGCATCACGATTATAATTTGGAATTTTAATTCGTGTAAAAAATTTAACCAGATGGACTTTACGATTATGTGGCAAAATTTTGGATTGTAGGTGGAAATGGAAGAGATATCTTTATAGCACTTTAGCTAGAAATTTAGGGTAAATGTTGGTAATATGTTTTACCTGTCCAAAAACGTAGTAATAATAGTTTGTCCAGAAACGGTCCATTTTATGGAAAGCATTAGTCACTTTGTTACACAGCACAGTACACTTTAGTATTATAAGGTGGTCGAACTACTAAATTTGATATATCATAAAGGGGGATGAATCTAGAAGGTAATCATCCCGGGGTCGTTTAAAATAACTGAATTGTAAATGAGTTTCACTATTCTATATAATAACCGAAATTTTTATAACGATTTGATTTGATTTTTTAACTTTTATTTTGCAATGAAATATTTTTATTTAAATACTACTAATTGTTTGTTTTAATTAAATCAAATTATTGATTTATTGTTTAGTATTTCAGTAATTTGTGCAATTTGAATAGGATCGTAAAGCGTCCCCTCAAACCTGTCCTGGGCACTATCCAGTAGATGTATTGTCAAAGGCCAAAGGCCAGCAAGTTCTCACACAACATCTCTACTTTCTCATCGAAACAACAATAATGTTTTCGATGAGGAACGATTTTTTTCCTTGTTAATTTTGCTTTGATCAACATGAAATTGCTGGCTATTTTTGAAATTGTGTAAAAAATTCCGATTTCATTTCTGTTTGATAATTAGAGATTTTCTACAGTAGAAAAGCTTTAATACAAACAAACTTTGTCAGTTATTAATCGTATTAATTCCCATAGCGTCAGTCCGCTAATTGGAGGGTTCGTGTTTGATTTGGGTTTTTTTCCTAATGGTAAACATGTTACTGACAATGAATACAACTACAATTCATAGTGAGGGCGTCTGTATAAGTGTAGAATTAATTCATTTCTCACCGTTTTCCAATTAGTAGAGTTATGGTTGAAATTCTAGGTGATTAATTACAGGACAAACTAATTAAAAAAGTTTATGTAGAAAGATTTTATTAGAAATCGAATACTTTCTAATCGTGTGCAGATTCGTAGAGAACTCATCGTCGTCGTTCTCGTCTCATCTAATTTTGTTTCTGAATATTTTCGGTTCTCTTTTCGACTCTTGTGAAACACAATTTTGTTTTATTTATTTTAGATTGAAAGTTAAAAGTTCTTGCAGTTTCATTCGGCTGTTCTATTTAGTTGTTCGTTCAGTCATTCTACTACTACGCAAACTTCTCTAATTATTTGTTCTAGTTGAGGGATGAAAAGAGAGGAAATTCGAATTTTGTTAAAAAGTAACAGCTAGTTTGTTCTCTTATAACTTCATCTGGTTATCGAACCGAGCGAAAAGTTTCCCCAATAGGACTGTACAAATTTTCATTGGCTTAAAACTTGGTATTATTAAATATCAGTACAAGAATTTTATTATTGGAAATTTCTAATTTGTTGTAAACTTTTCCAACGATAAATAGAAATTTGAAGAATTTAATACATGAAGAAATATCAAATTTTATGTTGTACGTTGATTTGGTTTTCTTTTAGTTTCGAATGTTGATGCTCTTTATTCATTTATATGCATAAAGTACATCATCGGAACTAATTGGGAGTATAATTCGCTTCGAGCTGATGGTAATTATTGAATTCGTTTGTTGAATAATCTGGATTTTCCATAAAGCAAGTCTTTACATTTATACTATCTAAACCACCCACGATTCCATTTGCTTTATGGAATAATCAGTACTATACTCGTCTATTTATTTTAACCAAATGATGGAATTCTCGTAATTTTACTATGCAAATTGAAAAATAACATTGTTATAAACTCACCGTTGATGTCCATATTCTTTGAACTTTCACAGGTGTTTTATTGACTGGCTTCGAAGTGGGTTTTGTTGTTGTTTTATTAACTGATTGAGATTGTCGTTGAGTTTGTTCCATTATGTGATGGATTAAATCTAGTTGTTGTTTAGTGAGACCATCATTATTGCCGCCATTATCGCCCTATAAAATCAATGAATTTATAAGAATAATAGAAGAAAAAATATAGAGAAAATCGTTCCAATCTTTTATGATAAGAACTATAATCGGCTTTTTGAAATATTATATGGGATAAATGGACGCCTCAGATACGGTAGAATATCGACATAAACTGTACAATTTTTCATGTGTAATATTTAAAAAGGATTGTTCCGAAGTCAGGTGAAAAATAATCTAATGCCCTTCAACTTTATTACTAGGATTACTGACGACGAATTTCACCCACATTCTTCAACTATAATAAATTGTTTCCGGTTTGTATTTAGAAATATGATTTTCTGAGTAGATTTTCTCAACAGTTATAGAAGATTCCTTGTGTTAGGCAACATTTCAGTAGTGCGTGCTATCACGTTTCTGTTCCTGTATAAATGCAAAGTAAATACCTTTGCCGGTTCAGTAGCTAGAAGTTGTTGTAGTTGACTTTTGCCGTTTGTATTGGTTGATGTTGATGAGGCCGTTGGTGGTGGTGCATATTGAATACAACTAGAACCATGCGGTGAAGCTGCATCACCTGATGCCGCCCCCTGTGCTGGTGACATTGTTGTACTATTAACAACAGTTGTAGTAGTTGTTGTTGATGTTGCTGCTCCTGTTGTCGTTGTTATTCCTGCTGTTGTTGTTGTTGTTGTTGTTGAACTATGATGGTTTTCTGTATGTCGTCGTAATGATCTGGCATCACAATAACTCTTCCCACAACCTTCTGCTTTACATTCGTACGGTTTTTTATTACGATGCGTCAACATATGGCCATTGCTATAACAAAAATGTGAAGAATTTAATTTTGTACGTTTATCAAAAATTAAATTTTACAATTGACTTACAGGTGGTCTTGTCGTTTGAATGCTTTACCACACATTGTACAAACATACTTTCGTTCGTCACTATGTGTGAGTTTATGTTTTGCCAATGCTGAAGCATTACCGAATACTTTAGCGCAAACCTAAAAACAGTAAAATTATTATTTCAGCATATTTATCGAACATGTGGCGAAACTGTTAAACAAATTGAAACGGTAATAATAACAACCGCAAAATAATAACAGCAATAACAACAACAGTAGTTTTGATTGTATGCTCATCTGAATAATACATAGACAAAGCTAATTTCATTTAATGTTGTTGTCCGACCAGATGCCATGATGAAATGTTATACATTCTCAAAGTTTCGTAAAGCGTATGATTCGCGTTTAATATATTAAAAGCCCACTCCAGATGCGATAGCAACGTGATATATTCTGTTCTTCTCTACATATGTATGTAGAGAAAATAAGCAACCAGATCTTATATTACGTTTCTAATAAAGAGTATAAAAACGAAATAGAAGTGAATGGAATTTGAACAAGGAAGAATTTAAGTAAAAATTAAAACTCGAAAGTTGTTGCTGTTGTTATTTTGGTTTAAAAAAAAAGTTTTTTGAAATTTCAACCAACCTGACATTGCTGAGGACCCTGTCGATTGGGCGAAGCAGCTTTTGGACGTGCTCTTTTTACTGTCAACTTCACTATTTCTGATGATGTATTATTGTTGTGATTGGTCTTTTTATCATCGGTTGTCGTTGAAACTGAAAATTATAATTTACAATAGAAAATCAACATCTCTATTTTGGCAATAGAAGATCAATTGACGACATAGTTTATTATTAGTTTAGATCAAGCGACTTGTTGTTTAATTGATTCATCATCCGACCCGGAATTTCGTAATTTCGTTGGATGAAAGTTTGTGTCCGGAGTTTCTTCAACATTATACAAGAGAGTAAGAGAGAGAGGGTGTGGGGTTCGGGTATTATTATAGATCGCACTCAGCAGGTTGTTGTGATAAGAGAGCTAGTATAAAAATTGAGTTATGAGATGAAGTCTTCTGTTGACAATTCCCAGTGGAAATAAGTTGTTTGCGCGCTCCAAAACTCCAGCACTCCATTACGCTATGCTGTTGCCGTCGTCGTCGTAGTCGTCGCGATAGAAACGACGTGTGTCAATATCAATAAATGCTGCGAAACCACATTTATACATTGTTACTGTGTCTCATCCAAACCGTAGGCAAATCAACATTTTTTTGCGAGAAATCTTTTATATGCAATGATTAAAGATAAACAGATAGAATTCATTTGGCGCATCCACCAATTTTGCCTTATCAATTACCATAAACACGATATTTCGCTTTACTTTAGAATTTTAGAACATTTTTAATTACAATCTTGACGTTCATCCGATGAGCGTGTTTTAATTAAAAGACGAATCTTAATGAAAGAATTTTTAAATCAACGTACTATTTTATCGTTCTACAAACACTAATAGCTTATGCCAACTTTTTTTTTTGTTCAAATATTTTTCAATTTGTTTTTGTTAATTTCCCATTGCATCGTATCGTACATTATTCAACATTAAAAAAAAATATCCACTCCCTGATGTGCGAAATATAAATTTATTATTCTATTGCTCATGAGAATCAAAAAAAAATCCATAACGAAGGCGAGATATTGATTTATATTGTTAGACCATTCCTAATATTTATAGGCTTTTTGTCCGAGCCTCAATGGTTCAAAAATTTTCCATTAAAATAAGAATAACATCTCATATCTTCAATCGAGGTTCGTTGTGAAAACATGGTATAATTACAATGGTGTTTTCGATACAAAAAAATAAAACATGAAATGACTTTTAAGTAAAGTGGTTGTATTTGTATTGTATATATTCAAATGATGATTTTCAATGAAGTGTGGATCAATTGAATTGCAAAATGCCTATTTTGTCGTGAAAAAAATACAAGTATTCGACAGGCCAACGGCGAAATACATCTGTTCGAACGCTACAAAAATACGAAAAATAAATAGTTTACAACTTTGTTTGAAGAGTAAACTTCTGAGATGATTTAGAATTTGTAAAATATCAGTCGTATTTTCAAAAGATAGAATACCTTCGAGCTATGAAATTTCCATTTTCAATCACGATTAGTTAATGTCTTGTTTATTGATATATATTTTTTTTGAAAGCTTTGATATATGAACCTACAATCGTATACCAGAATAAATGTAGCCTGATTGTGAATGATGTATTTTCTATATCGATGAAAATTCTCTCGCATCTGTTGGCTGGTTTTCAATGGAAACGACATATAGAAAATGTAAAGAATTTTCAGTAAACGTATAGAATCGTCTATTTAAACTTTCTATACTGTTCATGTTAGAGTGCATAGAACGAACACAGAAGCCCAGTTGTCATTATTCCAGTCAGGAAGTGACATGGCTGGTGTTTTATCTCCGTCGGCTGGCCGTCATTAGTGTTTCGAGTCTGAGTCGAATGTGAAATCTGCGGGAGTTATTCAATTGGCTTCCTGAATAAAGAAAAGTAAAAAAAAACTTCGATCCAGCCAACCACCCACACGCTATGAAGTCGATCGAAAATTGTTTCCGAAATTATTATGAAGCACGTCTTCAAACATGAAGCAATTCTAGTTAGGCAAAGGAAACTGTAATTTTCCAGATGGTTAGTTATTCGAGATCAACATAATAATAATAATAATAATAATAGAAGATTCGAATTGCATAATATTAGGTTTAATTCTTATATGTAAAATGACAAAAAGAACCAAGTCACGTTGGTGTACAAAGGAACTGCAACGCAGAAATCCGACACGACAACTCCCATTGTAGATTCATTTTCTATTATTTCCTAAAGAATACATTTAGTTTTTACTGTTTATAATACTACTTTAAAATACATAGTACACGAGTAACATGAATTTTTATCGCATTGAATCGCTGTAAATTCCCTGGAGTGGCAAAAACTTCGCCCTCATCTCTTTAATGTAACAACGTCGCAAACAAATGAGCCGTAACTGTCATGTCGGAGAGGACATGCAAGAAGAAGAACAAGTAAAAAAAATAAAATAGAACGAACACAATCCCATTCCACTTTTTAACTTTTATTATTAAAGAAAATCTTGCAAACGTTGTCTGTAATTCTGTAGGATTTGCAAAATGTCTAACTTGTAAAATCGTTAAAGAATAAGGGGATGACAAACCTGCATCGTTGTCCGCTGGGACTCCCAAGCTGTTGGAGTTGTCGTTGATAAAGGCCTCAGCTGAGTTGGTAAAGGTCTGTGGGGACAGTGTAAGGTCCGGGCCACTTGACGAATCAAACAGATCGAAGGTGGCTGTAACAGCTTCGTTTCCACCTGGAAATGAAAATTGCCTGTTGAGGCGTATGTCTCTCTCTCATTGTCACTACACGTCTTTGCTCTTTTTTCCGTACACTTACAATTAAATGTTCACAACAACAATTAATTGTAATAACTGTAAAGAAGTGTTTTGGTTTCAGTTATGCGGTTGTAGTTATTATGAATGAAAAAAAAGGGAGAACGTGCAAGAAATGCCCCTGGGAACGTTCTATCATAGTTGTTCGTGTCCAGTCGAAATTACCCCATACATCACATCATCCGTCTCTTGCACTTGCTCTGCAGAATGCTTATGTTCCAGTTGCGCACCCATCCCCCCCGATTTATATTCTCACCACCACTATCATTGTTTGACCCTCTTGAATTTACTATACGTACAAAAAATATGCACGTACTAATATGAAAAGAAATCGATACGGTGTGTATGTGTTCATGTCTATGAATCAAAGTAAGGCGGAATAGGCGTGGAGTAATGATATTAGGACCCTTTTCATATTTCAGGTTTTTTTTTTGTATGTTGAGATTGGACGAGATGAACACCACCCCTTGTCGTCGTCGTCCTATTGAATATATTTGGCAAATTCATTCTGGAGAAGGAGAAGAAGAAAGAAAAAACGGTGGAAATTTTCAGCACATTCATCTTCACATGATCATTATCATTGTCATCAACAACAGATCATTATCTATTTTTTTTTTTTTGGTAATTTTTCTAATGATTCAAGCTCGTTTAACTGACGAAATTTTAATGCGTGAAATTTTGTATAAATAATCTTCTAATTTATATCTTAAGACGATTAAATAAATCAGAAACATGTTATTGATTTAGCTTTCAATAAATGTTTGTTGAAGATGTTTAATTTTGACATTCAGTTAATATTGAAGGAAATTAATTATATTCCAAAGAAAATTGAAATAGCTCAATAAAATATTGAAATGAAAAGAATTCTCAAGTTGTTTTGAAACGTTTCAAATTCTACGTGATGATTGCATGAACTCTTAGAACATCTTTAGTAGATATTGAATTGGTTCAGAATAATTTCCTTATTTCCTAATAGAATAGACGCATGATGATTGAAGACGGAAATATCATTTTGTGAAATTATTCCAATTAAGACTGATAAGTCTGATCACAAATCAAAATCAATACAATCTATCGAATAACTGTCAGATACATTTTAAGCAATTCTGCTTCTGGTGCGGTGGATGGTGTTGAAAGTTGAAGCTACATCTTGAAGGTTCCTATATAAAACTTTGGGCAAAACCCACTAGGAATTTGTAATGAGGACTTTTCAGTATTCGATAATTTTACTTACTGCTAAAACTTTTCCTTTGCCATGCAAAGTTTCTATTCACCACCCACTCCATCAATTATTGATTTTGATAAATTACGAATATGTCTGCCGCAGGGAAAAAATTGTTGGGTAAAGTTTATTTAAAATAAAACGATAGGAATGCATGAATTGGAGTGAATATATTCACGAAGCACCAATAAAAATAATTCTCTTTTTTTTTATAAAAATACCACTGGGGAAATATTGGCTGATATTTATGTTTTATTTTCCAATTTGATTGCATACATTTCAATTCAAACATTAAATAAAGTTTGTTGCGGTTGTTATAATGTTTTATTTTTCTACTATTTTTAACTTCCCCGACCAGAGGGTAGGGAAGTTATTAGTTTCGGACCAAAATTTCGAATTCGAGATTTCACCAGATCTTTACGTTTTGGGGTCCCCTGAACACGTTTTTGAAGTTTTTAGCATGATGTCCGTGTGTGTGTGTGTGTGTGTGCGTCTGTCGTTTCTCCAACGATTACTCAAAAACGGCTTAATCGATTGCGTTCAAATTTGGCCAGCATCAACTATTCCGTGGACTTTCGAGTTGATTAGTTTTTGGTGCCAATCGGACCACGGGGGTGGACGGGGGAGGGGGTTGATTGAAAAAAATGTAAGATAACGTATTAATTTGATATCACCAATCGAAAGGGCATGTGCTTTTATGTCAGAAATAATACCCATCATGTGCGATATTTTTCAATCTGGCGACTTATAATGATTAAATTAATTAGATGGACAGTGATTCTTTACTAATCAAGTATGTACGCAAGACAAAAGAATAAGACATTAATATATCAAATATAAATCAGGATTTACGGCCGTTGTCTAGCAACAAGACTGTTTCGTGAAAGATCGAGTAGGTGTAAATAATTGCGTTGTTTTTTTTTAAATTTCGGTGCTGATTTTGACATCTTTGGTTTTGTTAAAAGCTTTACTGGAATATTTGTTTAATCTTTTGTTGTGAATTTATTGTAATGGATAACATAATGAGTAATAATACTTTTACTATCCATAGAGGCAGTAAGTAAACTAAAGTTTTCTATTTGTTAAGAATAAAATAACAAAATAGTAAAGATGATTATTTCCATAATTGAAAAGAAAAAAAATAAAGTTATTCTGGCGAGAATTGAACCCCGTAGCAAACAGATGTCAGGCGAGAGCGCAACCACTGTGCTTTTCGCAGAAATTTGACAATTTTCTCTTGATCGTAGAAAAATTTGTTTCTAATTAATGATTAACTACTGGGACTGATCAGTCGGGGAAGTTGCTAGGCCGGGTCTTCGATTCGACCCCTTTTCCAACTCGTTTGGTTTGTTTATGTTTTTGTCTATGATATATTCAACGATTAGAGTGCGAATAAACATGCACTAGCTAGTATGAACGAAACGGCAAAACGAATATAAATGGAAAATGAATCTGCAATTCATCTATATTAAACAAAATTAATTATGAATGACGCTTCCCGATTTTCATATAGAATGGGGATGTTTTATTCGGCATTTAAATACACTGAAAAGCCATTATCGATCCCTAGCAACAAATCAAAATCTGTTTTCCTTAAAAAAAAAACACGTTTACCAACTAGATTTTCTCAATATTTTCCATTCGCACTCACTTCAAAAAGTACATTAGTGATAATTCACAATTTCGATTTAAGATTGTCGTATGTCAGCAGTTTTTATTCGTTTTGGTTTGTCAAATGGTTTGCTTTTCATCAATATAGCGAAACGGAGTAGATGTCAACTTTGCATTTTTAACGGCAATCATTCACTATACATGTCGAATGTTGGAATTGTGAAAAAACAATTCCTTCATATCATTCCTGTTCAATATTCATCATAATTGTAAATGAAACTTCTAGAACAAAAAGATAATATTGACATAAAATTTCAATATTCTATTTACTCTAGAATCGATTGTAAAGTCCCTCTATAATATTAAGGCAAAACTTATCTTAGTTATCGGATTGTAATCCATCATAAGAGATAATTTCTCCTGTTCATATAGAAGACTACAACTTTGGTGCTGATGTTCAAGTTTAATTCACCGAGTCTGTTTTTGATGACGTTAAGAAGATGTGTTCGATAAAGTTATGGAATACACACATACATATACAAACTGGAATGATATGAAAATCTTTGATTATCATATAAAATACCAACCAAACAAGAAAAAACTAATAGTTCAGAATAAGATTTAAGGGTCTAGACGTATACAAGCGTTACAATGATAAACGACAGTATAAGTAGCGGCAATTTGTCCAGCTGACGAAGTTTCAACTAACGTATTTTGTAAAACCCTAACAACTTCCAAAACAGCAATAATTTACATTGTTTCTTACTTGCTTACATGCTCATGTGTGTGTACTATGCGAATTATTATCGTGGTGTTTTTGGTAAGGCTTGTCGAAAAAATAATGAGACGTAAAGACGATAATAGGATCGTCGTCGTGGGCATATACCCGTGTGTATATACGCTAAAATAATTACTTTTATGTTTATCTTCCAGCCACCAAATTACGTAGGCACTATTTACATGAGAGTATAATTTCTGTGATATGTTTAGAAAAATCACAGAGGAAAAATCCTACTACATTTTTTTTGTTGTGGTCGTCCCTGCTGATGTTTTTCGTTGTTATTGTTGTTGATGTTGTTTTTCTCCACCTCCAACAGTATCAAGTTAATTAATTTTTCGAGTATAACAGCGACATGAAATATATCTTTGTCTTGTCTGTGATCCAACTCGTTACATTTTCTATAGTTGATACAGACGCTGCTGCCTTCCAGGCAAAAAATTAAATTAAATGTAGTGTAATATAATAGAAGGACTTTTGTCGTGAAATCGTTAAAGAACTAGAAAGAGAGATACTGTATAGAGAATAGTTAACACAATAATTTTTTCCTATTTTGCGTTGGAAATAGACTTATTTTGACATAAAAAGTAGTGTGGAAATGAAATATTTCTTAACTACTTTGAGTGTAGAAATATCTAGGATAATTTATTTTTTAGAAGTTGGTAACACTTGCCTTATTATTGAAATGTCACTTTTTGACAGATATTAAAAACAGTCAATTTAAATAAAAATTTTATTTCATTTAATTCAAATTGTTTCTCCATTGCATTTTCAACAATTTCCCACAGTTCGGGTGGAGTACACGATAAGTCGTCACACATTTTCACTTAAAAATTGTAATGAAAATGGAGACTAAAACAATTGAAAATCAACTTGATGGATACTAGATACAAAAATTGAATATCGGTCACATCTACAATACCAACTCCTATAAAATTCCCTAAATTTCCAAAATCTATTTTTTTTTTGGAAAAAGGGTGCAAGGGGATGCAAAATAGGAAAAATAGTATAAAAAACTCGGTTCAGAAGTCAATTCCTGCATTCGACCATTAAAAAACTCGCCGCTTCGCGGCTCGTTTTTTAATATTGGTCTCATGCAGGAATTGTCGACTTCTGAAACTCGTTTTTTAATATACTATTTTTTGAACTTTGAACAACAAACAGTCGTGTTCTAACGTTACATTGATTAAATACAAATGCAAACTTAGACGTTTATCATCTAATTCTATTAAATATCATTAGGCAGAATAGTGGATTTTCTACAATAAATCAACAGTACCTTGATCGCCGAATTCATCAGTGTTGGTAAAGACCTATATACCACTAACGAGCGAGCTATTAATTGGCTTTTCTCTGACAGCAACAGCCAACACATAACCGTACCTCGTTAGTTGATTACGTGAATGTAGTAGTAGTAGTAGTAGTAACCTTTCACTAAAACGCCAGTAGAAAGTTTGCCAAGTTCGGAAATTGGAAGGCTTATCACTACATACAAACACAAACATCTTGGACCTGAGGCATCGGTAGATCTAACAGCACAAAACAATTTCCTCACTTACAATAATTGTTGGCATTTAGAAGCTTATCAGGAAATGAATTCAAATCTTAACAAATCTACATCAAAGATTACTGCGTATAGAGTGTTGTTAACATATATTGTCGAGATTTCCTAAAAACACAAGGATTTGCGAACAAAGAAATCTCGCAAGTTTTTGTTGAAGAAATCATATTTTCAGTAACTAGACGGGCATAAGTGGATATACGCTTAAAAAGTGATGATACGAATCTATAGTGGACAACAAGTTGTTTGTAATTCTTTCAGACTTCTCTACAATAAGATACTTATCGATCGGATAAAGTTTTCAGTAAGTTCACCACAAACAAGAAGATTTAATAATATATACATCTGTATATAACTGAAAATGGTTACGAGTAATTCTTAAAAAGTTGTTTTCCTTGTGAAATTTTCATTTTCTTTGAGTGCTTTGTTGTTCTTTGAAAGCATAGAAAAATCATAAATTTCTAATTGAAATCGACTTTGACGTATCGTCGTACTACAAGTGAGGTTTAATTGATGAAAATTTCATGTGTGTGTTCTATTTTTGATTACAACATGTTCGTCGTGATGGACGTCGAAGGTTCCTATTTTGAAAATTTTATTTTAAAGTACAGTACTCCATCATTCAAAATTTATAACAGGTGTCTTGTGTCTTGAATGTGAGAATTTTGTTCTCGCTATGTCTATATTTACCGTAAACTCTACTTTAGATGTAAACGAAAATTATTGAAATTGTTAACAGGAGGGTAATTCGACCTGTTCAATTATCAACAACCAAATAGGGAGATTAAATTTACATAAAAGTTTCCTATTACCATTTATCAATAAAATTGTAATTGTAGATGATGTACTTGTATTGAAAAAGTCCTTAGTAAATTCTATCAATATTGTGTAGTCAAGTACAACAATCTATTTGATATTGAAAGTTTGAAATTAAGAAAAAAAACCGATGAAAAGAGGAAATTTTCATTTCCTGTAAGACAAGACAGACGGTAAAACGGTGGCACACGCCTTTATTCTACTAACTAGAAACTTGAGGGCGACATTTATTAAAACGTCGAACGAGATTACAAAGTTATAGTATCTTAGACTTGCAAATCAAAACGGAAATTGCTGCGCTATTGCACAATCTGATTACCTATATTGAATAAAGTTCGGTTTAGTTTCTAAAGTAAAACTGTTGAGGACTTTGTAAAGAATGATTAAAATCGTAGTATTCTAGGAACAAACGCAATATGAATTTTAAAACATACACTACATAAAAGTTGGTAAAGATAGTGGATGGGATTGCGGGGGAGGATATAGGAACAACGATATACCCAAAGGGAGAACGAAGTTAGCAAGCAGCACACTTTTTGAACAGAGGCAAAAGTGTTAAATCAACAACCGCGCGAATGTACTTTTAAAGAATACGTGCCAAGCGTTGAAATACAAAAGGGAAATATTGAAAAGGACGCTGTTCACATCACCGGACCCTATACATTGAAATAAAGTGGAACTAAAAGAACGGAAACAGGAGAGATAATAAGGTGAACTTTTGATTTATCCAGCTGAGCACGTCTATTCAATTGATATTTTTTTTTCTTGGAAAATTCACGCATAAAAGTGTGAACCGATAAAATTCGTTGACTTTTCAGTAGTGTAAATTCAAGAAATTTCCATCTATTTTCTCCTATTCTAGCAAATATTTTTAACTAGAATTGAATGACTGTAATTCTGTTAAGTTTCAAAATAACAGATGATGCGCATCTGGAACAATAACAACAACAAAAAATGGATATCTAAACCACAAGACAGTTATATTCAAATATAGATAATTTCCAACAATTAGACCCTTTGGTATGGTCGGTTGTTAACAATGTCATTCTCAAGTTCAGCTTCTAATCCTTTTACCAAGTTCCAACCCACCATTTAAATGTTGGGATAGTTTGGATAAAGTTCGTCCATATACAACAATGTCGATACTAAATGGTATAACAACGATTAGTATGCGGCATGATCCCTTTTTCGAACAACAGTAAAGACCACCACCTGGTGCTCTCTAATTAAGAGTTTTATGTTTCGTGCATTATTATAACCAACACACGACAGGGTGCTTTTATTTGGTGTTTAAATTGACAGAAATTCGATTGAAATCAATAAAATAGAAGACAGAATATTCCCAACGGATATTTTTTTACATACTTTCATTTTACTTCTAGTAGAGACGTTAAACAATTAAAATAATTTCTCATTTCTCTATCAAATTGAATTGGTATTATTTGACAGTCTGTTTTAATCCTATTTACGTTCTACTGATTGCTTCGGATGCTTATAACACAAAATAATTAATCTGTAATTAAAAATTTTGCAGCAAAAATGAGATCTGAACGATGAGCGAATTTAGATTGTATTCAATTTTAATTTACATATGTATAAAAAATCTCCAAAGGCAGCAAGTACCTTATATAGCGAATTTTTTTATGTATCTACATACTGAAATATTAATTGCAAAACATTCTTATGATACTGACAATTAATATATTTTAATAACATTGAATCAACTAATAAATTCATTTCCCGATGTTATTTTAATATTTATGATTTTTATTGAAAAATACTTTTAATCCACAAACAATAAGAAACACTAAAAAAAAATAATAATAATGAAGTTTGTTGTTTGTCTAATACGTCTAATCAAGGCCTGCTTGATTTTTTCAAGCGAAATTCTCTAGCAGGCCTTGCGTCTAATATTAACTGTCAAAATTAGTTGCCCCCCGCGATATTCAATTTTTTTTCTAATATCAATAGTCAGAACATATAGCCACCTGAGATAATCGATTTTACTGCTTATACTCAAAAAAGAGATTTTTGCATTTTTCTTGCGAACCAACGAACCGATTTTGATGATTTTTTTTCTGGGTCATAGAGAATGGTCGGCTCTACTGTTATTTTAATTTTCATCAAAATCTAAGCAAATGTAATATTGAAAATGATTTTTTTTAACATTTCTTCAGCTCTTATTCCAAAAGTGTTGGCCCTACCAGTCTGGCCAACGAACTCATCCAAGCTATCCCAAAGACCGATTTTTGTACCAAGTTTCATTCAGATTGGACTATTTTTACGGCAGTTATCGTGGGTATATATATATATATATATATATATATATATATATATATATATATATATATATATATATATATATATATATATATAATATATATATATATATATATATATATATATAAAAATTTTAACGAACGGTGGATATGGGTTCCTTAGGTCCCAAAACGAACTTCTGTGCAAAAATTTTTCGGAAATTCAAAAGTGAGGATCTCGTCATTAGCTAATTTTTTTTAAAAAAATTCGCTAAAAAAATAAACAAGAAGGTATTTGAAACTAAATACTAAATATCCATTTCTAATAGAATAATATTGCAATATACATATAGTGTGTGGTCTAAGTATGGTGAGTTCTAAGAAACTCCTAGTAGTCGACGAGTGATTCGAAAAATATTTTAAGGATTTGTAGGAGGGTCCTTGAAGAACATTTCAGGAAAATTAGAACCTCGTGCCTCACTTGGAAGTTGGTCAAAAACCGCTCGTTTCTGACGATGTAGCGATTTTCAAAGACGAACTGAACACGCAAAACAACTCAGAACGACTTTAGGATCCTCCCAAAATTGATTTTTTTGTTTTTCTCCATTTTATTCTGAATCAGATGGAAGTATTTCGTATTTTCTCTAGAATACAATGGAGAAAAACGAAAAAAATCAATGCTGGGAAGGTCTCTGAGTTATTTTTAGTCGTTCTGCGTGTTTTGTTCGTTTTTTTTTACATTGCGACATTGTCCAAAACAATCGTTTTTTGACCAACTTTGAAATGACCTACGGGGTTCTAATTTTGATAAAATGTTCCCTAGGGACTCTTCTACAAATCCTCAAAATATTTTTCGAATCTCTCGTCGACTAATAGGAGTTTCTTAGAACTCACCATACTTACAATTAGACCAAACACCCTGTATAAACAGGGTTATTGATATACGGTGAAAAGTTCTTATGGTAACTCACACTATTCGGCGAGCGATTCAGAAAACTTTTTAAGCATCGTTAGCGAGTTACCTGGAGATAATTTCAGCAAAATTAGAACCTGGTAGATCATTTGGAACTTTGTCAAAAAACGTGCGTGTGTTCTCTATTTTGTTCTAGAACAGGTAGGAATGTTTCTCATTTTTTCTAGAATGCAATGGAGAAAAACGAAAAAAATCAATGTTAGTCTCCGAGTGATTCTTAGTCGTTTTGCGTGTTTATCTCGTTTTTGAAAATCGCGGCCCTGTCCAAAACGAGCGTTTTTGCTCAACTTTTAAATAATCTTCGATCTTGAGGTAACCCTCTAACGATCCTTGAATTTTTTTTGAATCGCTCTCCAAATAATGGGAATAATGCCATAAGAAGTTTTCGCCGTATGTGAATAACCATGTATATTATTATATTGTAAGGTAAATTATATTAAAATATTTAAATGGTTATACAGGGTGTCCGGAGGACTAAAGTTTACAATTTAGCCGTTTTCATAAAACTAATAGAATGATTCGAAAAATATCTCTTTTATTTTGCGTCTATAATAGGGTTAAGGCAGTTAAAAAAGCGCGTTGATACCAATCAAGGCACTTATTAGTGTTCTTTAATAGCTAGTGTAATTTTTTTTTAAAGTTGGTAGTTGAAGTGAACTAATTGAAATATGAATTGAATATCTGGTTGTTATATTAACCATAACATGCAGCAACTACAAAACTCCCTAAATTACAATAATTCTTTTTTTTAATAAGGATGCAAAAAGTACAAAATAAAAATTGTAGTAAACGAAACTGGTTCTAAAAGTCACGATTTATTACAAAAATTATATAAAGAACGGGCTATTTTTGGAACTTCTTTTTTAATATACCATTAAGGATTCGTAGACTAGCCTCTGGAGGATATTTTAGCTAGTTTGGAAGTAAGTAGTTAAAAAAAAACAGCTTGTTTTTGACAAAATAGTAACCTTCAAAAACTTTCATAAAATGACTTAGAATGATTCGAGGGTTTTAATTTTTTCTTCATTTTATTCTGGAGCAGTAGTATTTAGTACAGTAATGACGATCCTAATCCTCCTAAAAATGGATAAGGATTAATTCATGAGTTTTCCGGTACGTCTTCATCAGTGCATGCGTAATTTTAAACTTTCCGCCAATAGAGGTAGCACCACTACTTATTGCTACACCCTAAACATTCACCCGGCGCATCCACCATTTTTCAAAATTTGAATTTCTTGCCAGCGGGTAAGTTAGGATCAGCATCATTATAATACAACAAAAAAACTGTTTTAGGAGTGCCTTTGAGTCGTTTTTACAATCAGTCACTTAACGTGTTTAGCTCCTTTTCGGAAATCACGATATTATCTAGAATATTATTCGAATCGCTCTATTATTTAGGTGGAAACAGTCAAATAATATACTACCAGACCGGATACACCCTGTATAATGGATAGTTTAATGATAAACAATTAGAAATTCGATAATTAAAGTGTTTCGTTAATAATAGCAAAATGGTGGATGCGCCGGTCAGATATAGGTCATTTATAAGAAATGGTTTTTCAATGATAATTTCAACATAATTTCAACATTGAACATAAATCGGCACACTCGTTTCGCCATATTGTGTTGACGTTAATTTGATTACATTTTCTTATAGGCGTTGATTTATCTAAACCGAAATGAGAAAATTTCTCAAATGGGCAATATTTCAAATATTCCATTGGTGATTCGCATGCGCGCATCTGTGATAATGTTTTCAGTAAATTTCAGTGGTATTGTGGGACAGATAGGTGGTATGAGGGGGGCGGGGGTCTGTTGTGCGACATCTGGTACATATAATCGTAAACTAGATGATGTTGCGTAAACTGAATCCATACTTGCGTGTGCATGTGTATGTTTATATTATGTTAGTATGTTGGTATTCTGTGACTTGATAAAGTCACATAACTATAAAATGGTAAATTCGGGTCTGGCCTACTAAATTCACCACCACCTTCTTCCTCACTCTCTAAACCGAAATGTTGTATTCGTTGAAGAAAATTGAGTGTTTGCCATCCGTTCATCATCTATACAATATGGTGGTGATTTTTCTTCGATCTATCATTTTTCCAGAATCGATACACGATATTTTTCATTATTAACTATCTATACTCGTTTGTCTTCAAAAATTAGACTTTATGATCTCATATTTCAGAGAGTCAAGAACAATGGCCAGCAATTTGCATTTTTAACTCTATTTTTCCTCTCGTACATTCTCATCAGAAACTTTAATAAGAATATCCATTATTTTAAATTGGAAATAGAGCTTGTAGAGAGAAATTAATCAATATTGGACTTGGTCGACAATCTAAACGAATTGATAATTTATATTTTATTAATTATATTGATAACAACAATCGAAAATATTGCATAGATATTTCATAAAGCATTTAATATTAAACGGCTATCGAATATCAACTAATGAAGCTGGCGTTCGTTAGTTTATAGAGAACATCGACAATAATATCCAGCAGTGATAGCTTCGTGTGTTTGTTCAATTTTCTCAAATTGGACAAGATTTACCCGTTCACTATTGTTGGCTTGTCACCTTATGTGTCTGTTGCACGATCACTATTGTCACACGTCTAACAATTCGAAAGCTTATTTGAAGACGATAAATGTATGAAAAACGATTGAATTTTGTTGTATAGAAAAAGATATTTATGCGGTTTGATTTATAATTAACGTTACTGCTAATTTGTTTTGGTAATTGAAAGCCAGTGAACATGATTTGTTCTATTATTGTATGTATGAATAAATAAATCTCCGGATTACAAAAGTTATATATAGAGTATTTGAATAAATAAATCAAGTCAAATAACAACAAAACCGTCGATTCTGTTGATAAATAATTATCGGAAAAAAGCTGTAAATTAACGGACAGACAACCATTCGAAAATGAATATCATTGGATTGAATAGAACAAGCGAGATAAACACAGAGAGAAATTGATTAAATAATATTATTAGTAAAAGCATTACTACTATACAGTTATATCCTGTTATAATTCAACTTGTCGAAATCCAGAAAATATCAAATCGAAAACTGAATGCTATACACAGTAATAAAATAGATGGACAATAACTGGAAAATTAATTAGATTTCCAGTCAAACATTATACAATACAATTTTAGTGAAATATACTGAATTCACAATGTTATTTTGACGATCCAATTAGCACAACTAAACCAATCCATTCCCAAATACAATCAATAAATTTGTATGTACGTGTGGGCATAGCATACCAGATAAAAATTATACAAAGAGACATTTCAAGCTAACGTTGATCAAAATTGATTCATTTTATATTCACTCGTTTATCAAATTATTACAACGGAACAAACAGAATATGATGAACGAAGCGTGAATGTAATCGAGTATAGATGAAAGAAAACATCAAAGGAGCCAAAAAAAAAAACAAAATAATTTCCTGCAATACTTTTAAAAGACGTTAATAATGAATCGAAGCGAGTTTTTTTAAGACAATAATGAAGAAAAAAAACAAGAAGATCTGTCATATTATAGAAAAAAGCTCGTATTCTGCAACTTTTCATAGTTAGTCTGTATTCACATAAAGCCTTGTATCCGCATATTCGTAGCGAGGCGTGCGCTACACACTTGCAAGGCGAGCCAGAATTTGACGCTAAAGCCGAGTCGAAATCTTGGCCCTCGTTTCAACCCCCCAAAACCCACACTTTTCAAGACTTAGTAGGTTGAAAGGAGGATCATTGAACAATGGATTTTTGGTCCTACTTTGAGCCTAAATTGGCATTTATTTCACTCTCTTTCAAGACAGAACAAAAATAAGGAAAAAAAACTATTTTTGTCTAGAGATCTACGTGACAGAAGTTGTAAATAAATTTTTATTATTAGAAGAGGATGGTGTTATGACATCGTCCTCTACTATAGTATCATGAATCTACAAGATTTTATGTAGGACGAAATGAGGGGTATAGAATTCTTTTTAGGACGAGATGAGGTTCACGAATTTTTCATTTAGGATGAAACGAGGACCATAACGTTTAGGTTGAGACGAGGCCCATTTTACTCCTTCTAGGATCAAAAGAGGAGCAAATGTCCATTTTAGGATCAGAAGAGGGCTAAAATTTCGACTCGGGAAGCAACAAAATTCCTCAGTATGTGAACGATTGTGCCAACTATGTGTAGTTCAGATGCCTCAAGCCGAGACATATTTGCACAAGGCTTAAATGCATGGGGACTAGTTTGATTTTTTTCGAGAATTTCGGAAATTTCTATAATTATAGTTAATCAGCGTCGATTCAAATAGCACTCATCCATTTATCAAAGTTACCGAATTCGAGCCGGACTCTAGTAATGACAAGAGGACGAAAAACTATGGTCGATAGGCTTAAAAGCTGAAACATTTTCTTGTTGACATTGTTGTTATTTTTTGTAATCAACTGAATTTGATAATGTGGGTGTATGTGTGTAGGTATCCACTACTACAACAATTACGTGATTAAAAATTTTTTTCTTGTATAGACACTGTTGATGAAAAAAGACCTTCTCACAATACCATGAAATTAATTAATGTAAAGTCAGCATCTTTGAGTAGATGAAAGGTGGTTTAATTCATCAGATTGTTGTAGTCGAGTTCTCTGAGATTTAATACTGTTAATGCATTTGGAATGTTCATCGAGCCATTACAGAAAGTCCTCAAGTCCTTCAATAGATATGTGTAATTTATAAAACGAAGATGACAAGACTCAAATCTGTTTAATAGTGATTGTATGTATACAGGGTGTAATCGAATTGACCATCAATCAGGAGTCCATTTGCATATGTTAGGGGGTCGGTATTGCCCTGTTTTCGAGAAAAAATGGATAGCAAGTATCGTCAAAATCTTCAGAGCCACTGGAAACGAGAAACGTTATCAATAGCTTATAAGTAAGTCTGTTTCATGTGAAAGTTCCACATTATTTTCTGGACTGTTTTAATGCGCATGTCCAGTCACGAACCGATCACAAATTAGCTCCGGATTTTTTCAACGGTTTGGAATTTTTACTGGGAAAAGAGCCAATAATTAAAAGAGTAAGGCAATAAGACTTATGTGGCTCAATGTCACGGAAATCTGAGATGTGTCATACTGACACGTGCTTTTTATCAAGTCTTAGCAATAAAATTATGGTAGGTTAGTCTTCATCCCTAAACCACCAAAAAATAATCACGATTTGGTCACTTTTATTAATCTTTTTTTATCTTTGATCCATCAAAATATCTTCAAATCGAGCCCTCTTTTATATAAAGATAGAGAATTACAAGGCAATTCAATTACACTCTGTTTGTAGACATGCGAACCATCGGTTTTAATGAGGTACTCATGTTGATCAATGTTAAATTTTCTAATCTCTTAAACAACGTAATCAAACCTGTTATTATCAGTATTTACCCAGATACTACATTTTAGTTAACAGAAACTATACTCTCTATATATTACATAGATCAGAAGCCATATTCATTATACAATACAAATAGACCAGGAATAATTACTTTGTTTCAGCCATTTTAACTATTGTTAATATTGCATACGAATTTACATAATTTAGTTATTCAAACAGTTACAATGGTAGCGTTTCAGGTTTTTCTTTTCTTCAATTTATTAATATCGTTAATATATCCCAAAGGTGTAAGTTTTAATAATTATTCAAACTTTAGGAAGAATCGTGGTTCTAAAGTTTATCTAGTTTTGTTAAAATAAACATTACTGAAAGTTGAATATTTCGAATTATTATTATTATTATTACTGTAATCCACCTTTACTGCAAATCTGTACAAGTTAAAGTAGAAATACACATTATACTCTATAGAATAGAATTAGAATCAACATAAACCACAAACTGAATCTCTTACTAAATACACAAACGGGAAATTCATTTAACTTACATAGTCATCGTGAAAATTAAGATTGTTGTACATCGAATTGTTACGATTGAAATTCTAAATGATCTAAACGTTGCTTTTATTCTTCTCTAACTAGGATAAAACCAAATTGACTTTAAATACGAAAACTTTACTATTCCTAAATGGAATAGAGTACAGTGAAGGTATTTTGAAGGAGCAAAAGAAGAAAAAAATTCGTCAAAATTGGAAACACTATTTAAGGTTGACCGCTACTGGATGAAAAACGAAATATGAGCTCAAAAATTTTCAAAAAATTACCATAGCTTAATATTTGACTAAACTTCGCTTATACCAAGTTTAAACAAAATATGTTAGGAAGTTTTCGAGAAAAAGTCAAAAAAACATGATTTTCCCACTATTTTATTTTTTATCTCGAAAACCTTATACCAGAATTTGTTTAAACTTTTTTATCACATCTAATGAAGTCTTATTTAGCTTCTGTATTTTTTGTTTAACTTTGAACTCTTAGTTTTCACACAAAAAAATTAAACAGCTGAGGTATCGAAATAAGTGTATTTAATGCTAATATACTCTTGAAACCAAGTGTACAATATAGAATCAATGATGAAAATTGATATAAACGAAATTATTTAGCATCAACATGAATTTTTTCTCCAAAACACGCATTTCAAAATTTTAATTTATAAATTCCGCCATACTGCTCTCTAAGGAAATAAAGTAACCTGTAAATGTTGATAAAATATAGATATAGAAGACGTGGGGGAGCCAACGCCACCTAACGTTTAAGAAGCGTAATAACCACAGGTCTATCTTGAGGCAGGTTCTCCGTTAATGGTCGCAATATAGCACATGTCGGATTACCATGGCATTAAACTTTACAAGTCTTATTGCTTGTTTCCAATTGCGAAATTTTCAACTTCTTTTGTCATCGAAAACGGGGCCAAAACTAAGTGACCACTTTTTCTGTGGCTATGTAGAACAGGCTTATGAGGGCGATCATCACAATGTAACAGAATCTTAACAGGTCAGAATTTGGAAAGAAAGATATTCAATCAGAAGAAGGGTATGGGATTACTGATGTAATTTTGGTCATGTACCAGAATAGAAAGATACTTTCTACAATTTTGCTGTGGTTGAAACTCGCTCCAAGACTCCCGACCTCCCCCTTCTTTCTGAGAAACAGCCTGACTCACGCGAATGAAAAACGTGTAAGAAGAAGGGTATGGGATTACTGATGTAATTTTGGTCATGTACCAGAATAGAAAGATACTTTCTACAATTTTGCTATGGTTGAAACTCGCTCCAAGACTCCCGAACACCCCATTTTCTGAGAAACAGCCTGACTCACACGAACGAAAAAACGTGATATTCTCATTCATGACTCGGTCTCTTAATATTGGCGATAACTGTACAATATAAATCGGTTCAGTTTTTCGCGCCCTATTCGTGTGATGTGTCGTATTAAAGACAATTTGATATCAACCTGTATATTACTTACATATTCCTCATCAGAAGAGATTAATAAACATGTTAGAACAATTCAGCTAGGCGAGAGCACATCGTTAATCGGCTAAAGGATCTAAGGATTAGACAATTCTATCCCATCCTAACAGACTTGCCCTAAATACGGAAACTAATGTTTACATTTCTACTGTAAACATAGTGCACAGTTACTATTTGTACTATACTGGTGGTCAGAATACATTCGCGTAAATCAGCATTTACTCAACCACTTCACATCTACAAATTCCTAGATATAATATAAACAAAACAAATGAACGAATTTCACCCTATTTCACATAAATTCAACAACGGTTTTTTGGTAACAATCACATCATAATCATCACCAATGTTATAATTCTTATTATTCCTATTATCATCATCATCATCACAATCATTAAAGTAAAACAATATAAATCTCTGTATATGTATTTGTATTTTTTATTTTCTAAAATGGGAATCACTAAATATCACCAACAGACAAACAAAAGATATCGATTAGTGTTGAACTAACAACAACAACAGTGGAAGGGCGGCTCGTTGTTGGTATAATTACCAATCTACCATTCCTGACAGAAAGAGATATCCGTTCGGCTCATTAAACCCATAACAATGCTGATATTCACGAATCGTGGATTTTGTTGTGCGATGAAGAAAATAAAATTTTCAATGGCAGCATTGCTGAATAAACAAGATACATTATGAGAGAAAGAGAGATACAGAGAGCACGGCGACAAATATCAAAAGATGGATTTAAAATTGCTGAAAACTACGGCTGAATTTTATTATAAAACCAATATACAATATTGTGACAAGACAATAATAAAATGGAATTCATGATACAGAACAGGGTAGAGGAGATTTATTGTTTGGATCATCAAAGAGGAAAAGATAAGGAAATCAAATTATTTTGAAACTTTCTTATATCTCTCCTGATATTTGACAAACCTTTTTTTGAATATTGGACTCAGTGAGAGTCCAATTGATTCAGCATTTTTTGCTGTAATAATCCGTGCGAATAAGGGCGAATAAGGCAAAAACTTCACATCTATTACATACGCTTGTGCCGTTTCCTTGTTAACGCTAAATTCACATTAATCCACAATTTTTTGCTCGTCTATTCCGCACCTCATTGTCGGTAATCAGATTTTTATAACGAAACAAACTTCTAGTGGCATTGCCATTCGAAGAAAATTTGAAAGGAACGATGATAAAACCGAAACTAAATATTCCACACAGTCAAGCATAAACGTAAATGGTTGACGATAAAACTGTGCGTTGTGTTGAAATCTATGATTTAGCGGTTATAGGAATTTGCTAATGCAAATTTTCAGCCGACGTGGGATTTCAACCGGCTCCATTATCGAAAATCAAATAAACAAATAAGGCGCCTAAAATTGATTTAAAACTTATAAAGAAACTAATGAAGATTCATTTAGGATTTTAAGGCTACCCAAATTTCAAAATGTTTTGTTTTATGCTACATAGTTTAGTGACGGTCACGCCACACTACTCATTCACAAAACAGCTGTCGTTTTTGGCATCGTTCACCATTACGAATAAATCTAGGCGGTTTTTTTCCCCCAATTGTCATCTCACAATTAAAATTTTTATTTTGGAATAGAACGATTAACTCTAATTTACACACGCTTTTCATTAGTTCGTCCATATTTTTTTTTCAGTTTGTTGTTTTATTTCTAAAATTTTATTTTTAGTAGAATTTATACGATGATGGCCGGTGGCCATTTTAGATGCTTCATTAATCAATTTCCGTTCAACTAAAGCTATTATGTATAGTCGGCCTTTTATAATTTAAAAATCATTATGCATGCGTCTGTATTTCTATTGAGACATGTGAAATCGAAAATGTTGCCAAAGTATGCTTTAGATAGCACACGTGGAAAATATTTTCAACATTATTCTTCTTTGTGTCTCTGTATTTGTGTGTGTGTATGTGCTTTAATGCGCCGATTTGTCACTGAGACGTTACGTGAAAACTGGCTCACGGCCGATTCTAAGCACTAATACAACGGAAAGTAGAAAAAAATGTACATATTTTCCTGTCTAGAAATGTAATTTAGTAATTACACGAGCTGTTTGTTGGAAACTTGCTTCTTTATTGTTTGTATATAAGTCCATTCTAAGAATACCAAAGGATATTATTTGTACGAACTTAATCGTAAATATTGCACTTTTAGCGTATAAATCCAGCATATGCGCAAATCATCTAATCCAAATAAATGCATCTATTACGTTTATTTATGGATACTTAACGGGAGATATTAAGAAATGAAGCAGATTTGCCGAGTGCTTCTCCAATAATTCACAACTAAATAAGAGAAAGCACAATTACTAAAATATTATCACTATACAGGCTGTCCAGGCGGCTGTATACGATTTAGCCATTGCCACAAAACTAATAGAGCGACTCAAAGAACATCTTAAAGATTTGTAGGATGGATCTAGAGAACATTTTAGTAAAAGTAGAACCCCGTAGCTCATCGGGAAAACGAGCTGCACACGTTAAATGACTAAGAATGACTAGTAAACCAATTCAACATTGATTTTTTAGTTTCTATGTAATGCATTTTCTAAAAAAAAAACGAAATATTTTCACTTGTTGCAGAATAAAATTGAGAAAGATGACAAAAAATCAATTATTCTAAGTCATTTTATAAGAGGGCAGTAGATTTTTGAAAATCTAGATATAATCAAAAAGAGCTACTTTTTGACCGACTTTCAAAGGAGCTGATATTGCTAAAATGTTCTCCCGCGACTACTCCTTAGTAATAGAACGTCCAAATATTTGCCCTGGTGGAAGGAGCCTCCTAAAGGACAGCCGTACACGGCTCTTGGGACTGTTGGAAGGCAAAATGTTTTGCTTAAAGAACAAATTTCATCTGAATCGATGACCTATGGAAATATATTTTGTTCTTCAAGCAGGACATTTTTCCGGCATAGGCGTCGATAAATAAATCTTCATTAAAATTAATTGATACTTGTTACCAAGTGCCTATAACTCGGAAACTACTGAAGCTATCAAGTTGAAACTTGCACTTCAAATAAGAAATTTCTTGCCTTTTTTATTGATTATGATTTGGTTTTACTGCAATAATCGCTCTGTATACCAGGTGAGTCACGTAAGTGATTCGAAAAATATTTCAAGGATTTATAGGAGGGTAGTTGAAGATTATTTAAGCAAAATTAGAACCTCCTAGCTTATTTGGAAGTTGGTCAAAAAACGTTCGTCTTGGACAAAATTACAATTTTCAAAAATGAGCCAAAGACCCAAAACGACTAAGAATGACTCGAAGATTGATTTTTCTGTTTTTCTCCATTGCGTCCTAGATAAAAGGCGAAACATTCCCACTTATTCCAGAATAAAATCAAGAAAAACCAAAAAAATCAATGTTAGGAGGATCCTCGGGTCATTCTAATAAGTTCATTTTTAAAAATCGCGACATCATCAGAAATGAGCGCTTTTTGACCAACTTCCAAATGAGCTACGAAGTTCTAATTTTGCTAAGATGATCTTCAGGAATTCCCCTATAAATAATGGGAGTTGCCATAGGAACTTTTCGTCTTATATGACTCGCCTGGTATAAAATTCCACTTCTTGTTTTTGAGCCTGCTGGCAGTACAAATTGTCCTACTTGCAGGCTCTCCGACGTTCTATCATTCAAATATTTTTGGCTCTATTAGTTTGGTGGAAACGGCCAAATTGTATACTCCCAAGCCAGACACCCTGTATAGGAGTTGTAAAAGACGAGATTTTCTGTGCTAAATAAATAGAAGAGTAGCTGATACTTTGACTTTATAATTTCTGATTGTGAGTGGAACAAATTCTACTCGTAAATATTACAAAATCTCCGTTGAGTTAATTCAACAGTTAGTTTATACTTTAAAAGCTACCAGCTATATTATGTTGTTAAGATTTGTTGAAGCTAAAGGATAGTATTTCATATCTAACATTTTAATACGGCAATTATGTTTATAAAACGGTAAAAATTGGTATACTTTTGCTGTAATTACTTTATTTCAATTTTCTAAAGTGTATACAGGATTGTCGAAGATAGAAATGTTAAAAGATTGTTGAAAGCAACATCCTCCCTTTATTAGTTGAATTTTTAATGGAAATTTGAAATTTTAAAATGAGTTTCTACTCAAATTTATTTCCATTTCACTCCAAAATAAACAGCGATTAAAATGCATAAGAGCACGCCTGACTCGTCATCTCTACTTTCCGAGTTTCTCTGATTCGCTCCATTTTTCTTTTTTCTTTATTAATATCATAATCATATTCGTCATTTTTGTTTGTAAAAGGAGATGAGTTTTATTATTAGATTTCCACAATTATATCAGTTTTAATAGGACGAGAAAACAACAAAGACAAATAATAGACGGTCTAGGCAAAGCAAAGAGACAAACATTTAATTTGGCTGGCAGACTGGCCAATAGAAATAGAAGGTTTTCAGGTTAATGATTAAAATTTGTAGTGTAATCCAATTTCAAAATCACCGGCAACACTGTTATACCACAATTAAAAAGTATTCAAATATACTTACCTGAATTGGCTGTACCACTTCCAAGCAGTACATCGATACTACCATCAGATAGAATATCAGTATCTTGATAGGAAATTGAGAACGTTGCATCGTCCTGTAAACGGGCTAACATCGCCGCCAAACTGGATCTATCCAGATCATCTGGTTCTTTAAGTTGTAATGTGACATTCCCATCGGCGGCGGTACTGTACATGAAAACCGCATGGCCACCAGAGTACGGTTGGAGCGGTAGCCGGACACCAGCCAGTTCATGTACGCCCTGCAAAAAGAAGCAAAAACCGTTCAGACACTTTATTCTTGCTATTCGGTAAAAAATTACGCCCATTGATCATTTGACTATTTTGTCTTTTGTGTCACTATGCAATTTTGGTTTGTAGAATATTTAAGGTTATTTATTTCCTTTTTGCTAAAACTAGATTTAGATCTATGGTAATCGTCCGCAGAGAGACACACAACCCAACATCAATATCCATTATAATGCAAAATCAAATACAGCAAAGGCAGATTTATGTGTTGAAGGCCGGTTACTAGGCAATACTGGATGTATATGTGTGAGAGTATATCTATCTCTATCTATATGTATGGATGGGAATGGCACTAAAACCAGGATGAATATGTCGCAGGAGGATCTCATACCATATCCTTTCTATTTCTCGCATCGGTTCTTGACATTTTACGCACCACTGATTTGATTAGACTGGCCTCTATGTAATATCGACATCATTCTCTCGTTTTGGATCGTATACAAGATTAAAACAGACAATAGTTTATTTTTTTGTTGTTGTTATTTCCTATTTCGATAAATTGATGCCCAAATTGGGCATAAAAATCACCATTTGGACAAAATCAATCGACGGAAAATAACTTGAAAAATAACCATGTTATTCAATCCAGAAACTACCAAGCTAATTAGCTATTTAGAAATCGGTAAAAGTCAGAATTTTCCAAAACGGTCTTCTATTCTGCAATTTATTAAATTAAGGAAAATTGTCTAAGGAACTGTAAGGAGTCAGTGACCATTAAATCAATTCCGTTTGTATTCTAGGCTTCAAAAGAATCTTTAATATGTAAGTACATGATGCAAGCATGTGGAGGAACAAGCGGAAGGATAATTGGAATAATGGCATAAAAGGGAAAAGGGTCTTTACAAAACGAAATTCTAAATAAAATTGAACAATCGTCGAGTAAATTAATTTGATATATAGACAATGTTAGTCTAACCTCATCTAAAGTTCATTGCTATTTCAAGATTTAATTAATTCGCCAAAAATAAACATATTTCTCTAGGGAATGTTCTGTGTGTTGTTATTTTATTATTTGACGTTATTATTGTTGTTGATGAATTAATAAAAAAAGATTTGTTATGTAATCAAATTGAAATTTGATAGGAAAATAGGGAGCATCGACCAGTTTACTATAAATTTCAATTAAAACAACTGTAATAAGGTAATACATAAAATACTGTAAATGAAAGCTACGGTTAATAAAACTTCTATACTGACCCGCGGCAAGAACATTTCAATATTCCAGTTCAATTAAACACAAACATACAGACTTGTAATCTAATTTTAACTCCAGTGAAAATACCACAGTTATAAAATACAGTACTCTACCACAATAAATTTGGATCTATATATTATATTTACAAGGTGTCTATTCTGAACGAATGATAAAAATGAGAGTTTATATCTAAGGACAATTTGATATAAGTTGCGAATCTACAAATTGGATAAACGAGCATTAAGTCTTGATTTGGTGTAGTGATCAGACGGGATAAACGTTAAGTTCTTGTCCAAGGACCACGATTGCGGATCTCTGCCAAGTTTTTATCGAAACTTATTTTTTTTTTTTTGAAGATCTACAGTTGTAAACAATGAGAAATCGATGGTTTGACGAATGAATTCTTACTAATTGAGTGTGTTTTGACTTTTATTTTTAAGGGGCTTTCGGACATAATACTCATCGATTCAGCGTGCGAAAATTCTCAATTTTCAAACAGCTATATCTCGCTTGTTTTTTAAGATATTCTAAAAAGTAAACGTGCGTTAGATAGAGAATTTAAAGATGCATGTTTTAAATATTGTGATTTAATTCTGAATGACAGAGAAAATTCTTAGACCCTGTTTTTTTCGTACATTTTCCTTCATGACTCGGTAAAACTTAGTCAATATTATGGATTTTCAATAATTATCTATTTTAGATAGAAAATTGCAAAAGCTTTCCAAATCTTCAAGAATTTTCATGATAGGCTTGTTCATTTTCCGATAACTGATGCTTTAATGAATTTTCCAATATTGATACCTTGCATAATTTTAAAGATAGAGAATGATACTCTCGTCTTAAGAAAGCTCATGTAAGAGGAATGGTTATAAAGCTCGCTTAAAATCCAATTTTGAAAAATAAGTGAACTGCATGAAAAATTTGAACCCCCTTTTTCATCTACTATTTAGAACTAATAAAATTAATTAATTTGCTTTAAAATTTATGTGAAAATATCGGAAATTTTATCTACTGCACGACTAATATTATTACAAGTGGTAAATATTTTGAAAATCTCTCGATTCATCGTTGTCAACTTAGAATGTGTTTGTTCTTATTATTATTGCGATTAGTTCTCAGTGTATCTGTTAGATGGTGTGATCATTATTGTTTTTGTACTATGTTTAAGAATTCAACGTTGCCAGTCGTGTTTTCTATCGGTTATTCCAATTTACAATTCAGAAAAAATAGACCACTTTGCATGCAGTTTTGCAAAAAACGAAAACAAAAATTAAAAATCTAATCCCGCCCGACTGTAGAATTAACTTTCGCCTTTCTATTCGTGTAAATTTGAAATCATTTAATTAACTGTACAAAAAGATACGAAAATCCAACCAACACCATTTTTTCAGTATAAATATACTTTTTCCGAAAGTCCAGAAAAACCAGTCAATGTTTCAAGAAGTTATTCGGGTCCAAATATGCAGAATCGCATTTAAGATAAAATGCGACATTTACCATTTTGATATCAGTTACCGTTTTAGAGATACGCCTATTCAACGTTCTCGCGGAGTTTCCATATAATTTCAGTTAAGCTTCTTCAGTAAATCGTCATTTTCTAAATGTTTCGCTTAGAGAAGACACCTTGTATAAATTCAGTTGAAAATTGTAATAATTGTATTTGTTAATTACGTTGGAAAATATCGTTTAAAATTTCCACCAAAATCGACAAAATCACACATTAGAATTGGTTCACTGATCCTTAAAATAAACGTCACTACATTATCAATCATACAATTTTTGTTCAACTGTTTATGGAAATCATGTGCATTCGTGTATGATTGAAAGTTTCAAATAGTTATTTATTCAATCCACACTAAACAATTTTCTATATATCCTCTTTAAAATGATTTCATATAAGTGAGCTTTTATTCAAAATACCAGCTCGTATTCTGTAACATTTTAGAGACAGTCTCTATCCACAGTGACGGTAATCTATTTCACAATGAAATTTCCTTGTGTCATTTGTTTATATGAGTCATCATAACATCATCCATACTATGACTTAAATAACATACTTGTGCGATGATTGTTTTTATTTGTGGCTTTTTTTTAAGTATTTTTTTAAGATTGCTAGTAGTAGTGACGTCACCTGCACGCAAATGCGCGCGAATCCCTTTGCGAATTAATCACCTACAGGACTGCGTAAATAAGACCTGATTGTAAGGCTTCTACATGTAAGACAACACTATTTATTCCATAATAATCACTATTTCGTAAAATAAATTGATCTTTTGACATTTATTTTAAAAGGTTTAAATGATTAACTCTATTAGATTGTCTTGGGTTCATAAACTTTCCTCTAATTTTATTTACTTATGGAATTTTTGATAGACTAATGTAAATAAAACATAAAAATGTACAATGGCATTTAAAGGGGCCAAACGTTACTCTAAGCTCAGTTATGTTTCTATATTTTGGAAACTATCACAATAAATTGCAATTTTTGGTTTTATTTCCAACTTTTGGTGAGAATTTGCTTTTATTTGTAAGATGATAAAACTCCAGTCTAATAGAACAATTTACAATCTTTAAGAGTGGTGGTTTAAATCCTAACTTATCTGTAAAGTGACTTGTGTATGTGTGTGTGTGTGTGATCCGCTTAGTTTCAGCAAGAGATATTAAGTTGTCACCTCGAAGACGTTTAAATTTTTCAGGTTTTAGATAGAGTTAACAGGGAATTTAAGTATTTTCAATGTGACTTCTAACAAATGGTAGATTTGGATTTTATTCTTCATCTTTTCGTTTAATTATTGAAGAATAAAAACGACAATAATATCGATGAATTTCAAGTGTTTATATTTTCAATGGCTTTTAAATTATCATAAAATTGTATAGTGAATTATCGTTATATCCAACAAGTGGCAGTGTTGCGTGTCTAAAGAGCGCCAGTAAAGTGACGACCTGTCAGACGATTTAATGAGCTGATTGCATATTTAGGGGTGCTTCGCGTGCTCTTTAATGAATGAGAAGTGGAGAGGTCTAGTGTCTTTTCACTAAACATTTAATGGAAAATCGATAGATATAATGGAATTAAAAGACAAGAACAAAAACCCGTAATAACAACAATAGCAAATGTTAAATTTGCTCTTCTATCAAGAATAATATAGAATTTATTTAAGTATTGTGAACACGTTTGTACAGTTTTCTCTTATTATTTGTATTGCCCCTAAGAGGTCTACGCACAATATTAAAATATTATCAGTATCCCCTAGCAATAATTCCGGATGTTGTATTTACAGTAGTAATAACGTTCATACGAAATCATCTATAATATAATTGGTTAAATGAATGAGTCTTATATGTATATGTATATGAATGTTTGTGTGTTATCTAGACCGGACGACTACTATTATAGATCTATGATAAAGTAAATTCCGTCCGTATCTACATCCAATTAAACAGAACATTTCGCATTTTGGTCGCCAAAGTGGTTCTAATCTCGATTCACCCTTTCATGGACTTTATACCATATTATATTCGTAATGCCCTAGTGTAATTATCAAACTATGCCATATCGGTATCATGATTTATAACATTAATGTTTCCGACTTTTAAATCATGAAAAATATCCGGCGATAATCCCCCATTCGATTCAACTTAGAAAATTAGAATTGATTTCGATTGTATAAATGAGGTCAATTGTAGTAGTGATGGTTAGTTAATATATGGATGTAATTATTCAACAATAGAATTGAAGAAGACTGCAATAAATCCAGATGTGCCTTGAAGCTCGACTGGCGCACAAGTATTTGGTTTAAATTTTAATATTCTTTATGAAATATGACACTTTTAATCTGTCACAATGTTAGATATCCATATAGTCTATCTTACTTCTACACACATCCATATATTGCCTTATTCTACAGAAAAGTTTCTATATTATAGAACTAGAATTAAGTGGAGAGTTTCATTATTTGCATGACAGAACGACCAAAGTTTTACAGTGTAGTTCCAATAAAACTCATCCAAGTTTAAGCTCATACTATAACCGTCAACGAACACATGGAAATTTAAAGGGAAAACACTAAACCCTTATCAAACAGTTCATGGCAAATTGAAATCATCTATTATACAACCAAAAACGATTAAATACCAGGTAGTATAGGCTGAATTTATTTTAATAAATTATAGAAAATCAAGAATTATAGCAACAATTGTTGGTTATCCGCCAAAAAAGTGGATATATTCAAATCGTTTTGCTTGTTCAAAATACGTGCTTTGTAAATGAAAACAAAGACCTATTAAAACCGACAAAATCTAAAGGGGAAACCGGAAGTTGTGTAAAATGCGCGCGCACCGTTCTGTTTTAATTCCGGTGTTGGCACGTGCTTCCGTTCAATAAACATTTAACGGCCACCACACTCTAGAACACAAACAAGAAACCTGCTGATATGAATAGATGAGAAATTGGGCCAAGTGAATATAATTATTCAAATGCTCTATTCTTGTTGTTCCATAATTAATTAACGTTTTCAAAGGAAGAGATTTGTCATAGAGAGTTTATATTAATAATACTTGGTTAGGGGGACATTATTTATTATTATTATGGAGTGTTTGTCTCATATGTATATGGATGGCCGGCGGTCAAACCTTTCCGGCGTTGACAACATCGCAATGAAACATCCTAATAATATAACTACATATACCGAATTTAATTTAATTTAAACGTAAACATAACAAAAGTAGTACTCGATCGAAATTCAACCCGGCGCATCCACCAAATTTCATCTACAAACCCTTTTATACATTCATCTAATCGGGATTATCTTTTCGATTTTGATTCTGTTATAATCAGAGATTTATTGTTAAAACATAACTGAAACTATAATAAAAGTAATCGATAGTCTGTAATAATCGAGTTTGCAAATCTACAAAGAAAGTTGAAATTGTTACAGTAAGCTGTGTACAGTTCTCTAGTGTACAATTTGAATTTCTAGCAAACAAGAATCATGAAAAAAAAACAGCAGATATGAAATTTTAAATTTGTATACACCAAAAATTTAATTCCACAATTTAGCCAACACTAGTGGTGCCTCTACCATTATTAATTTGTTTCTATTTTGCTGACAATTCATGGATTCATACCGTTTTTTATTAAATGTTTTACCATTGTTGTTGTAGAGAGGAAATAATTAAAAATTATGTAAATAATGTTCATATGAACATTATTGTTGTTGTTGTTGCTGTATTTTTACAAGTTGACAGCGGTTTTGTTAGCGTTCGTGTTTTTTTTTCCGCCCAGTTGACATAAATCCAATGCCCAGTGCATGAGATAATTAATATGCAAACACATTCCTGCTAAAGCACATCTGGGAAAAATGCCAGTCTTTCTTTTTGCTCTTGCCGTTTTTGTTTTTTTTTTTAATACTGGTAAACTTAGTTGAATATTACAACAATCTAATCCTCTATACTGTAAACTAATTAGAGGAATGTATTTTACATTTTATATTTATATTAAATTTTTTTTTTGAAATGACAACATTTCAAGTGGCAATTAGTCTGAATTTATTGTACAATAATAGATTTATTCTACCATGCTTCTTTAAATAAATTTCCGGTATTCAGTATTGATATCTTATACTATCTAGAATCTTTAATCCTATACGCCTCCATTTAGGAAGATTAGCCGGTAAAATTTTAGTAACAGATAGATATCCTATGGCTTCTCTTTCTATTGCCTCGTTATCTGTTTGATCTATTTAATCTCTCTGTAAAATCAGGAATTCTGTTGAATGTTCTTAAAATTCAATTACAGTAGCTTTTAATCTTTCAAATCTACCGTTTGTTACGCCATCATTCCATATTAAAAGTCTTTCTATTATCATTTGGAACTATTTAAAAATGTAACTAGTTCTATTAATGTAAATAACTTCTGTTCTTTTTCTTTTACCTTCAATTGTACCCAACTGGATTATGGTTTTTATGCTTCAATAAACACTAGAGATTTTAATAAAAATAAAAAATATTTCAAAGATTTGTAGGGCGGTCCTCAGAGAACATTTTAGCAAAATTAAGGCCTTGTAGCTTATAGTTCATTGGAAAATTGGTCAAAAATTCTTTATTCCGAAGATGTTGCAATATTCACTGACCGACTGTAGCATTCAAAGGACTAAGAATACCTAAAATATCCTTTTCAAATAGTTTTTAATCGTTTTCCATCACTGAATCCTCACGAAAACGGGAACACTGATTTTTCGCCATCCTTATGAATGACGAGGTTATTTACCTATTTTTGTTGTTTTTTAATCGAAATACTAAATGAACATAAACAATCTTACACTATCAAGCCAAAAAAATTGAAGAACAAAGAAGACTATTTACACTAGATTCATTCATTTTCCCTACGATCAATCTCCACCACGTTTCTTTTTTCTTTTAATTTTTTAATGATGCAAATGAGAAAAACGAGAAAAATCAGTTTTACTCTGCGCTATGAGCCATTCTTAATCGATTCATCTGTGTAGTTGATTGGCCGAAATCATGATATTGTCGAATTTAAGCGTTTTCTAACCAACTTCCTAATTTTGTTCTGTTTCTGGTGACCCCCCTTACAAATCTTTGAAAAATGTTTCGAACCACTCGCTAAATAATGAGAGTTTAATTAAGCATAGGGCGCCAAACACTTGACTGCTTCTACTACTAAACAAGCTAGAGCCGGCACTGGTTGAAATTGCTCGATTTGAAATAAATATAGATATGAAAATCGTGCCCTAATACTCGGATTGTTTTAATTCTAATTTAAACTAGATAATAACTGCTGCTTTTTGTACAATTATACAAAATTTCGGTCATAGAATGCATCAATTCCGGATTGAATCTTATCGTACAACCATAACAAATCTCACCTGTATCATGGCGCTGTAGTAAAACTAAAATATTTTCAGACATCCGTTCAACTACAAGACGAGTAAGTGCATTCTAGATAAGCAAATATAGTGCCATTTAAATTTGCACTATTATACGGAGATATATGAGATATTATCTGTAAAATGTGACTGTCATTTGCGATAAATCTAGCTTTCATTCAGTGATAATTTTGCTTCTTTAGTAACTATAAAATCATCTTGTTTTCTGATCAATTTTATGCTAATTTGGGCAAATTTTCGTGTATCTTCCTGCTTTTTGTCTTGTTTAGTCTTGATAATCAAGCTAATCAACAGCGATGATTTTCAACTTTGAATGTTGTAAATTAAATTTATAAACAAATTCACTGCGCAAACTCTTCTTCTTGTTTACAAATATAAAGCAACATGATAAGCGTCTGCATAGCTGCATTTAGAAGAAATCAGCACCCACAACACTCCCAATATGTAAGATTTATTTGTTTAATTATTTTATTTAATTAAAAAATATCAATTTATAGGGCACGTTTAGTCTTCATTCTGCTTATAGTAAGTTTAATTACACTAGCTAGAGCTGGTGAAATTCGAAACGAAGCAGATTGTAAATGTTGGAAAAATTTTAAACCGGAAAAGAGCGACGAACATGGCAGTTATTATTGTCGCGGTGATAAACATTACAGAATATTCAATTGTAATGAAGAAGAACCACCGATTTGTAAATGTACAGATAAACAAGGACACAAAGTCGAATTAGATTTAGGTGAGACAAATTGTCTTGATGATAAACTCGTATCGCGTATTGTATGCGAAAATGAAGCTGAATGGAATGAATATTTTAAGAAACATCCAGAAAAACGTATCTATCATTGATTACTAATAAAATAATCGCAATGTATCCTTGAATTACAAATTAATTAATTCAATAAACTTGTTTTTTGCAATTGTATATTTGCATTTCTTTAAATACTTATCTGGGGAAATAGTTGAGAGATTTGAAATATGTAAATAATCAAATATTTTCAATAAATTTGAAGAATTTCAAAGTGGGCAAATTAATAATAGCAACTTTAAAAATAAACACTGGTTAATATTCTTGTTATTTCATATATATAAATAATATTTACAATGATTTATAAATGTTATCACTTTAATTTAATGTCAAGATGAAAGAAAAAAGATCGATAATTTATTTGTAATAATTCGAACGAATCTCATTTCTAAATTAAGATATCCAATTAAATACGATCAAATTTAAAGTTTGAGTCAATTATTGTAATATCTGGAAAGTAGCAAATATATAAAAAGATAAAATCTGTTGCCCTTAAGTAATGGATTTTTCATAATAATAAAAGGTAATTCATGATAATGGTAGAAACTTTTTAATTTCTCTACATTAATTTCATGTTTACGAAAACTTCCAACAATAAGATTATAATAAATGTTGAAGACTGTATCTTATATCTTGTTTTGTTTTATTTTTTAATTATTATAAAACAATTAATGAATAATGATAAAAGTTTGGTTAAAGTTTATTGAAATTGTGTTTAGTCAACAACGTACCGGATGTTATACATAGAAAATGTGGTTTTCTTTTAAATAATTACAATGTTTGCTCGATGATTTTCAAATAAATCAGGTCATATGAATTGTTAATTGCTATTTACACTGTTTTAACTTAAAAGTAAACTCGTCAAAATGCATAAATCGATTGCTTGTGTAATTTTGTAGGTAAATTATTAAAAACTTCATTTACCGATTTTAACAGAAATTACTACTTGTCTTCGTAAATTGAATAGTTTTCATTTAATTACACGTATTCAACTTTATATTCTGTTAGTTTGTTGAAAATAAGTCTGACTAACTAAATTCATTGCTTTGTTGCTAATATCAATGAAAAGCATCGAAGACACGATCAAAAAAATTCATTATTCATATATTCAACTAGTGTGACTTTTAGTAAAAAATTCTACATTAGATTCATTAAAAAATCATGGGAAATATTGCTCTATGTTGACTCGTGTGTAGAGATTTTTAAAAATACATTTCGTTTAATATTCATGAAATTGAAGAAAATAATGAAGTGTATATTATTATGTATACTAAGGAGATTTGAGTAGTATTACAGTAATTTTGCAATTTTATTATAAACATATAGTTCACCAAGTTGATGTACTGTCTAAATAAATCTTTAATGCAAATGATACTGCATGTAGAACACAGAACCAGATGATGAATGAATGATGTGACGGAAAATTTGTTATGTGGAAAAATACAAATAAGAAAATCAACTAGTTTGTACATAGAACACTTTTTTCGTAGAGAAATTCTCATTTATCTAAAGTAAGTGACCGTATTTTATTGCGCCCTCAACTTTATTAAGGTCGGAAGGACTTTGTGTCAATAATCAAAAATACCCTCATTGAGAGTATTAGGATGAATCGTGTGGTTGAATTTATCAGAAAGATTCATCAAAACACAACCTGCCTGGACTTTTACGAGAGGTTTCAATCTTCAAATTTTGCATTTATGACAAGATTCATGATTCCCAAGTCCGGTCAAGATTTTCCTTCAAAACGGGCCATAATTTATAAACCAATAGATATAAATTGATGAGGGAAACTTTCGACTTTAATCAAGTCAGCATTTTTTCATGTACAGCATTTTTTATTCGATTTTGCAGAGTTTTCCTATCATTGCCAAATATTGTTGGATCATAGATCTAGTATTTATATGGATAGCGCTTTCCCTAGTTTCACCTATAGACACTAATTAAATTTACAGAAATAAAATTAATTATGGAATAATTAAATGATGACCAATTCTTCAATCAAAATGCATGTATTCTTTAATGCTACTAATAAAGTACTAGCTTTTTTTTGCTCTGGTGATAGACCATCAAACTTACATCAACAGGCGCTTAACAACTATGGTCTTTTTGAAAGCATGGAGCTTTATCAAAGCTTTAAATTTTGTTCGCTTAGATGTGACGATTTCCCTACCTGAAAAGAGCATCCAAAACTATTTTTATGCTTTCTCTGATGTTGTTTAAACGAGGGCCAAGGAAGAGTCTTATTTATCATCTATTGAGGTCCTTTTGTTTACAGATTCTCCTGATATTCTCACATGCAAAACTACCAACGTCTATTTGTGATTTTACTGATTGTATACGAATCAGTGGTTATTTTTGATTAATTTTTAGATTTTGCAATAAATTAAAAATCTTTATTTTTCAATCCATAATTACTTGTTACAATAAACCAAAATTTTTGACAGTTATACAATTAGCAATGACAAAGAACGCTTATCAAAAGAGATAAGAGATAAGGGTATATTATCTCAAATAAATTAACAATTTAATCAAATATTTCACCACAAAAAATTATAAAAATCAAAAAAAATCAATCAAAAATGTCTCAAGATTTAAGATAACAAAAAAAAAAATAACGAATGAAAGTAAAGAGATAAATAATAATTAAATTCAGATTGGAAGATAAATTTTCGAGGGTTGTCTTATTGATTTTAATTTTAATCTATCTCACTTTTAAAATTGTGGAAATTAATTGACTGTGATTTATTATTGGAATTACAACAATTAAATGCATCATATTACAAATATTTGATAAGGAATGAAGAAAATGATAAGTGTTGCTAGAATAGTGAGATGAATGAAGCCTTGAACTTTACCATAACTAGACGATCATTTATTTTGATTATTATTGTTAATATTATTCAAATTTTTATGAAAAATAATCTAAACTAAAGAAACATTCTCTTGATTTTAAAATTGGTGTATGAACGACATTCAACAATCATGTGAGTATTGATTTCTCGTCTATTTTCCACAAATTGATAATTTCTAAAATATTGAAAGGTTTGATTTGAAAATTTGTGCATTATTGGTGGTAATATTTGTTACAATTTGTGAATGTTCAATAACTGTAATTGAAGATTGTCATTGTTGGGAAGATTTCGAACCAACACTGTCTAATGGTATTTACCTTTGCAAAGGTAAAAAACATAATAGATGGTTCTTGTGCGGTGATGTGAAACCACCAATTTGTAAATGTGAAGTAAATGGAAGAATTATTCGTTTAGATTTGGGTGAGACTAATTGTTTGTTGGTGAACAATGAGAAATCTTGCAAAAATAAAGACGATTGGATAGAGTATTATCGTACGCATCCAGAGTTTGATTTAGAAAATCAATAATTTCTTATTTTTCTATTTGTTCCCCAAAAAAAATTTGTTTTTTCGCCTTTCAAACATAAATTTAATTAAGAATCTTATGGTTGATTTATTATCGTTAAACATCTACACAGATAGTTGTTTGTGTAATTTATGTTTGGTTTTTCTTATGCGGTCTCGTTAGAATAATGTTGGTTGGTATTTCCAAGAACTTCTTACGCTAGTTAAATAGCTATGGTGGAAGTTGAGGGTTGTTCAGTCTCGTGGGTCGTAAAAGTAAAACGGGCCACGTTGCTTCACTACCAAATAGGTTATACTATACACTATATATATATAGATATATTCTCTATACATACATGTGTTTAATATATCCACAATTCCTGAGATTGACATTTCATACATCAATTTATTTGCTGGTGTGTACGGTAACTTTACTGTCAGTTTTTACGATATGCACCCCCTAACGTTTACTATACAACTCTACCGAATTTCTACGGGTATTTCGCCTTTGGGAAAATGAACGTTTTTAAGGTGATTTATAACACACGTTTATAACATTCTATCTCGTTCTGTTATTCGTAAAGTTTTCTGTTTCAATTCAGTGAGAAAATTTACTCAACTGTGGGCGACAGATGGGTGAATACTTTGGCTTTAAAGATGGGATAAGAGAATGGAGAAACAACCATTTTTCATTTGGTAATCGGTAATAAGAATCAAGATAATTGATTGGTAAATTTGAAATTTGTAATCTCCTTAACAAATATATAAACGTACAAGATTGGTGTAGTAGTAGTAGTAGTTGAAAATTAGATTTAACAAGTTTTGTCCAATGCTAATCACCATCTACCGCAAGTTAGTCAAGTGGACTTATGTTAAATTGTCTCGCACTATCGGAATGTCCCCTTTCAAGTTTAACAACCTGTACAACTCAGTCTGATGAATTTCATCCTGCTGACACTACTATACAAGTTGGCAAAGCACACCAAAGCACGTGCCATCGATAAACTATTCTATGAATACTATACGGATGCAATTCCTGCTAACGTTTGTGTTGGTTTCGTGTCGATATCGTGAATGCAAATCAAATGACCGTTGTTGGAATTAACGTTCTATTCATGTCGATTCGGAAATTTTCGAGCTTTCAATAAAAACGCTCCTCAAATTCTATGCACTTTCATAACAAAATCCCTCCCTTTTCTATTTATTTTGTTTGATATTGGTAAAAATCTATATTTACAAGTAAATAATAATATCCTTGTAAATGAAATACGATAGGTGATAATTCTTCGAGTCTTCAAAAACAACAAGACAAAATCGACTGGGATGAGGAGGCAAACAGAAAATTCCTGCTTTAATCGCTGCTACTAATCTGACTGTTGGAAAAATGACCCTATACAAATAACCAATCAATTCTATTAAAGCCTATCCTTTTTGTGGATCAATATGTATTCGTATTGTAAATAACCCATCTTCCAATTAATTGAAAACTCTTGAACGAGACAAACTCGCTCGAATGTAAACAATTTTCTCTCTCCATTGAATGCCAAATTCATCATATGAAACTTAAATTAGTTGGGAGCGATTTGAAAAATATATCAAGGAGTATAGGAGGACCCTTAGCAAAACTTCGTAGCTCAGTTGGGAGTCACCCAAAAAACTCGTTCGGGCAAATTTAACATGTAAAACGACAAAGAATGACTCGAAGACCCTCCTAAAAGTGACTTCTTTCGTTTTTCTCCACTGCATTCTTGAATAAATGCGAAACATTTCCACCTGATTCAGAATGAAATGGAGAAAAACTAGAAAAATCCGTTTTTTAAGGATCTTCGAGTCATTTTAAGTATGCAGCTAGTTTTTGAAAATCGCAACATCGTCAAAACGAAAGTTTTCTGCCCAGTTGGAAGTTTCGTAATAAACGTACCGACCGACTCTTGAACTAGGAATACCACGTTTTTCGGTTAGTGTAAATCAGGCTGTTTCTCTAGTTGGGGTAAGAAGGTGTTAGAATTCTGTTCAGGTAAATACCCAAAATGGCATCAGACCTCACGGTCATCTTCTGACAAATCCTAACCTTTGAAGGTTCTGTTACATTGTTACGACCGCCCTTAAAAGCCGGTTTTACACAACTGCACAAAAAGTGATCTCTTTTATGTACACCCGAGTGTCAAATTAATAATTGTCAATTGTACATTCACAACAAAAATTTTAATAGTCCACTTTGACTTGAAATTTAATCGAACACTCATTCGAAATATAAATATAAACCGTTTCAGATTCAATTCAAAATGAAAGTCGTATATAATGTTTAAATTGTAAGCTATGAACCATTCAATACAGGATATTACAAGTTTCCAATTTATATACATGAAACATTATTATTCTCGTATTTGTGAAATATCTCTCTATACAGTTACTATATACAAGGATAGTATGTAAACATTATATGTAATATTCAATAATTTGAAAGCATCAATTATAGTATTGCAAATAATTCAAGTTTCTCTTATACTAGGTGACAACAAGTAATAACCTAACGCTTATCAGAAGAAAACAGGAATTTCTATATTTATTGTGCTTTTTAGAGCAGGAAAAAACTCAATTTTTAGTAGTCTAAAAGGTGGTATACTTCTAAAAAACCTTAACTGGAGAATTTTTTTAATGTTTTTGGTAATATACGAGTTTAAATCTGGTCTATCATTTTTGCTCTTTAAGAAGCACGCATGAGGCAATCTATTTTTTGGATTCCCGTAAGTGGTACCGATTTTAATTAGTTTTGCTTCATTTTGAAAGATCCAAATAGTTGATCGTTATTCAGTCTTGTGACTGAAGTCTACTCTGTTTTTCTGTAAGTTTTGAAAGTTATCAGGATTGATCACCAAAAATTGATAACATGAAACACTTTTTCTAGTCTATTATATTGCACAGTTCTCTCCAAATATATTTCTAATTCAAAATATTGATCCAGAATGGATCAGCCTGGTATCCTTTGTTGGGATAATAGAATGGTCAATTTGCTACATCAACATCTAACAATTTTCTTTGATCATCCTTCCGGTGGTTTGTTTCAAATTTCGTATTTTCTTATTGTTGATAGAAGCAATGATTCAAAGATAGCTTAGTGAAAATATTTACGAATTTTTCGGCTATTAGTAAATTATACAGGGCTCAAGACCTACTTAAATTCTTCATCGTTAATGATGATTTTCAGTTAAGATAAACTTTTTCTGGCTTATATCACAGCTCTATGTGAAAAATTGGATTTTATTTGGAAGCTGCTTCAAATATTTCGACTTCAAAATATTCATGCATCAGTTTGATATCCTTCTCTTTGATTCTTTGTTTCAAATTTGAAACCTTCCTATTGTTGTAAGAAATTATGATTAAAAAATAGATTGTCGTCAGTATCTACAAGTACATATTTAAGAATGTGGTTGTTGTTTTACTGAATTATAAAGGGCTTCTTTAATGATTCAAATAAAATGACTACGGTAAAGTGTAACACGTACAACTTAGTTCATGTTTACATTTCTCTGTAGACATCATTTCTGTAAAGATCTTGATGGATTATACAACTAACTACAACTTCTTGAATATTCATGTGGAACGAGTAAAGTTTAGTTATTTTGTTGAATATTTACAGTATAATATAACGTGGGAAATATTAAATTGACTAGTAAATTTGTAACATATTTAATAACTCATCTTTATGTTTTCCTTTCAACAAAACTTCTCTCGTTGAACCACCAATTTATGTTAATTATTTGTATAGATGAAAAGGTGAATATGCACATATTTGCCTCTCATCTTTTTCATTTTATTTGACATTTCTAGTACTGTTTGTATTTGTCTGTTTCAACAGACAGCTTACAACTTGATGAAAATCCCCCTACATTCCCTTCGTAGGGGGTGTAGTTGGGGCAAATTCCTGTGCTTTGTTTCCTAGTTTAAAACAAATGGTATGTGCACATTTACGTATAAATTGCTACACTTTCCGTTGCCAACTTTGACTTAGAATTGTATAACTGCAACTATTCAATTGTTTTCGGCTTGGTTTTCTATTCAATTGCTCGAAATTGTATGACTACCGAGTTCTGATGACAACACTTGAATTACTACCTTCCCTCTACATTTTCCCCAAGTTATAACTTGACTAATTGTATTTAGTTTAACAAAGTTATCAGTGGGCGTTGTTCCAGATGTTTCTTCATAAAATTACAACATATATAGTTTTGTTAATAATTAAACTAAACAATTGGATTGTTAATAGAAGATTGTGTTTTGTTTGATATTTTGGCATATCACCAAGTCCACACTTTATTATCATTATTGCATCTTTGCAACGATATAAAGGCCGATCTTCGACCTAACAACCTAATTATAAACTTTGCTCTTTAAGACAATTTACTCAGTCGAAACACACCTGTTACTGTCTTAATTATTAATGTTCGTAATACATCAGGCATTAATTCATATTAAACTTAATGTTTTAGAATGTTGTACGCATCTGAAGGATGCTTGTTTGCACGGTATACTGCTTGTCGTTTTAACATAATTAAAACTAGCTCGATAAATAATAAGCATATTATCATCATCGATCCGAAAATTTCATCAAATATCAACAAGAATATCGGATACTTTGTCGAACACAAAGTAAATCTTATAATAATAACACAGTTTTAGAGGTTAAAGGTGATGAATCAAAATCTTATAAATATAACGAAGCATGCTTATTATAATCAGCTATTGTTTATATGTAACACTAAACACCATTAGCTAATATTAATCAAGTTGAATCACGTTGACTACCTGTGATGTATTCAGGATCATCTTATTTATTTTCATGAAATTAAAACCATAAATTTAATGGAACGACTCTATTTGCTTTTATATAAGCGTCCTATTAAACGCCCAAAACTTGGCGTTGGATAAATTGTGTGTGTGTGTATGGTCCCCCTTACTTACTGTTCTCTTTATTCTACAGTTTCAAGCTGGCATATTGCTTTAAATTTACAATGAACAATACTGGGTGAGTCACGTAAGACCAAAAGTTTATGAGGAGAGTGATTCGAAAAATATTTCAAGGATTTGCAGGGGGGTTCCTAGAGAAGATTTGAGCAAAATTAGAACCTCGCAGCTCATTTGGAAGTCGGTCAAAAAAACGTTCATTTTAGACAAGGTCGTGATTTTCAAAAAAGAGCTAAAGACGCAAAACGAATAACAATAAGAATGACTCGGAGACGCTACCTACATTGTTTTTATTGGTTTGTCTCCCTTACATTCTAGAATAAAATGAGAAATGAGTCACTCTTAGTCGTTTTAACTATGCAGCTGGTTTGTCGATACAAGCTTCTTTTGACTAACTTCCAAATGAACTACGGGATTCTAATTTTGTTATCTTCAGCTACCCTCCCATAAATCCCTGAAATAATGGGAGTTGCCATAAGAAATCTTTATTTTATAGTTTCAAGCTGGCATATTGCTTTAAATTTACAATGAACAATACTGGGTGAGTCACGTAAGACCAAAAGTTCTTGTGGTGAGTGATTCGAAAAATATTTCAAGGATTTGCAGGGGGATTCCTAGAGAAGATTTGAGCAAAATTAGAACCTCGCAGCTCATTTAGAAGTCGGTCAAAAAAAAAACGTTTGTTTTAGACAAGGCTGCGATTTTCAAAAACGAGCTAAAGAGGCAAAAAAAATAACAATAAGAATGACTCGGAGACGCTCCCTACATTGATTTTATTTGTTTGTCTCCCTTACATTCTAGAATAAAATGAGAAATTAGTCACTATTAGTCGTTTTAAGTGTGCAGCTGATTTTTCGAAACAAGCTTCTTTTGACTAACTTCCAAATCACGTACGGGGTTCTAATTTTGCTAAACTGATCTTCAGCTATCCTCCTATAAATCCTTGAGATAATGGGATTTGCCATAAGAAATCTTTTTTCTATAGTTTCAAGCTGACATATTGCTTTAAATTTACAATGAACAATACTGGGTGAGTCACGTAAGACCAAAAGTTCTTGTGATGAGTGATTCGAAAAATATTTCAAGGATTTGCAGGAAGGTCCCTAGAGAAGCTTTAAGCTTGTTTCAGTGGATTTTCTTGGAAGTTCGCCAGATGTTTTGGATTTTCTCGCTATAAATCGTCAATTTTATGCAAAATGTCTGACTTTTATGGGTAATAGTCCCTGTTTTATTGATTTTTTACGAAATTTGCTTAAAATTTGAACTATTTGGTCGAAAAAAGTAGGTAAAAGTAGGTCGAATTGGCTTTTTAGTAGCTTAAATGTTCTTTTTTCGTCAAAATACGTCGATTTAGCCCATGTAAGCTTGTTTCAGTGGATTTTCTTGGAAGTTAACCAGATGTTTTGGATTTTCTCGCTATAAATCGTCAATTTTATCCAAAATGTCTGACTTCTATGGGTAATAGTTCCTGTTTTATTGCTTTTTTACGAAATTTGAGCAATATTAGAACCTTGCAGCTCATTTGGAAGTTGGTCAAAAAAACGTTCGTTTTGCAGAAAGTCGCGATTTTCAAAAACAATTAAATATGACTCAATGACCCTCCCTACATTGTTTTTTTTGTTTTTCTCCCTTGTATTATAGAAAAAAAAATGAAAAACATTCCTATATCTATTTTAAAATAAGAAAATAGATCAATATCGGGAGGATCCTCGAGTCATTCTTAGTCGTTTTAAGTGTGCAGCTACTTTTTCGAAACAAGCTTCTTTTGACTTACTTCCAAATGAGCTACGGGGCTCTAATTTTGCTAAAATGATCTTCAGCTACCATCCTATATATCCTTGCCATAAGAAATTTTCATCTTACGTGACTCACCCGGTATATAGAAAAATTTCTCCATCATGACCATTATATTTAGTTGAAATTTACCCAATTCGAATTTTATTACAATTCTCCAGTTGAAAATGTAGAAAATTTCAATTGTATTTAAGTGTAGTATTTGAAAATAATGTTGGAAGAGAAGGAGGGAAAACAAGAAACATTGTTAAGTTATATATCTGCAACAAGATGAAATTTATAGCGGAACCACTTGAATCCTGCACTCTGCATTGTTCTGGAACGGTGGAACCTTTAACGTTGTTTTTAATGGACTGTATCTTTTGACATAAACAGCAATTTATTGAAGTACTTGAAACAACAAATGACGCGTTGATATCTACACTAGAAACTACGAACAAAATACCAATAATATATACAGGTTTGGCTTTACTATTTCCCACATTTTTAGAAATTTATGTGGTTTCTCTGAACAGATTATTTTTAATGAAAGTGAAAAAATAATTATCCAGGTGACGTATCAATATATTTCACGTTCGAATGACGGCTAAACCGTAAGGGACCCTTTTTTAATGAAATCACCCTACACACAGGTGTTTGACGTAATTTAAAATTCACAGAGAGAATTAAGAAGAATATCCTCTATTCATTTAACAGATTTGAGCTAGAAACTTGTTTAACTCTAAAGTTTCAATTTTCCTTCAATTATCTAAACTACAACAAATTTACGGTATATGTAAGCCATGTAAGAGTATAAGGGATTAAGATTTTTGTTGTGTTTCGTTTAAAGAAATCGTACAAAAGAAACCTTGTCTGTCATACGTTAAAATCACTAAAACTAACCGGCCATATCAACAGGAAATGACTATAAATCTCAATATAAGATACATGGAGACAGTAAACGTCTTTAGGGTAACGTTAGCACTCCCAAAGAGAGAACTTCTAATCCCTTCTATCATTACGTGAGTCGTCCATGCGGTAAATCTTGACCGGGTATTCCGGTTCAAATCTTCGCCCAGTATCAAACGATAGAATTGGTGGAGGAGAAGAAAAACCGTTTGACTCAAATTGTAGTAAAGAACAAATATTGTATCGTTGAGTAATCGAACTAGAAATAAATGGTCATTGATTCGTTTTAAATGTAAGTAAATCGAATTTTATTTAAAACAATTTAAATTCGTACTTGAGACGGATTGTTGTGGATTTTTTGTCATATAACTTTTTATATATTCAGAAATTTTATTGTTCTATAAAAATATAAAAATATTGCTTGTTTTATTACAGTCCCATGTTGGCTCTTGAGACAGGACACACAATCAAAAAAGATTTCGTCTATTGTTACTGTTTGGATGCTTCAAGTTTCAAATTTGAGTTTATTATTGATGTAGCATAATAACAAACAGCATGTGCGAAATTGTATCGATCCATTCTTCTCCGCCTCCGCACCATCATTACTGTTGATGTAATTTAATTAAAGTAAATATAATTAATCTGTTTGGACAACGTTTGGAAATTACATCAAATTAAATAAGGGAGATGATGATACCATTAATTATTGAAAAATCGCCGAGTGATGGACAAATAAATTCGTATCATACCAAAAATCAGTTAGAGAAATTCTATTAATTAGTCCAAATGTAAAATTGCATTATATTATTTTGGTTGTAGCTTTTAGCGAATTTTTTTTTTATGTATTTATTTATGACGAGATCTCATTTTATATATATATATATATATATATATATATATATATATATATATATATATTTATATATGTATATCCACGATAACTGTCGTAAAAATACTCCAATCTTAATGAAACTTGGTACAAAAATCAGTCTTTAGGATAGCTTGGATAAGTTCGTTGGCCAGACCGGTAAGGCCAACACTTTTGGAATAAGAGCTGAAGAAATGTTAATAAAATCATTTTCAATATTACATTTGCTTGTATTTTGGTGAAAATTAAAATAACAGTAGAGTCGTCCCTTCTCTATGATCAAGAACAAAAATCATCAAAATCGGTTCGTTGGATCGCATGAAAAATGCAAAAATATCTTTATTGAGTATAAACAGTAGAATCGAATATCTCAGATAGCAATTGATATTAGAGAAAAAATTGAATATTGCAGAGGGCAACTAATTTTGACAGTTAATATTAGACAAACAACAAATTTCAAACGAGTGAAATTTTATTAGTGTTTCTTATTGTTTGTGAATTAAAAGAATATTAATTGTTAGTATCATAAAAATGTTTTGCATTTAATATTTCAGCACGCAGATACATAAAAAAATTCGCTATATAAGGTACTTGCTGCCTTTAGAGATTTTTTTGTATGATAATATTGGAATATTTCCACTATTGTTTGTGTTTAGCAATTTTGTATATTGCTTGATTTAGTTTTTTTTTTTGTTGTAGTTATTGAACATATTCTGGTTCGTTTATAAATGGATTGTTGTTTTTTAGCTTCGTTATCGATTCAAATCGTAATGGCCGGGAAATTCCAAACATTTTTAGATCGTGTATGTTGCAAATAGACAACCATCGTTCTTCACGAATATTAATAGTTTCCACTCTGACAGTTCAACATTGCTTATATAAATATAGGCATGAGAATTGGAGAAAAACAACATTTGTCACACAACATTTTGTAAAATTACTTATACTACAGTATTAAAACACTACCTACACAAAATTTGATAAGCACCCTATCTACACGGACAAATTGGTCGTGTGTATCTAATGGAGCAATAAATTTTAATAGCAACATTCATTATTATCATCCATCCTTTTCGCAATGCTTTCGTATTTGTTTCACTTACAAATTTATATATCGTTAATTTATAAAAAGGTACGATAACAGTGCTGGCACAAATTTCCATGACATACGTTGAACTCAAATCAATGATTTATATGTGATTAGAAGTCAAAGTATAGATGTGATGTTCAAAAGAGAATCGAAGAATCGATAAAAATTTGTTCTTTTCACATTAAAAGCATCGTATTTTTTTAATGTTATAGAACTCTAAATATTTGAAAATCATACTTAAGTTTTGTTGATATTTTCAAAGTAAATAAACTTAATAAATAAAATTTTATGGATTATAAAAGTGTCTATAGTCGACTATAAAAACAAGACAATGTTGCTCAAATTTCTATTTTGTTTCTTTGATCGATTTTATTACAAACCAATCAATATTCCATCTATTTGTTATATATATTTAATCGAATAGGTGTCATCTGTGATATAAAACATCATTATTTCCCTCAGGATCAATCAATAATAGATTACGTCCGTCGTCTTTGTTGTTCCATCGAAACGGGTTAGAGATATCTAAAATTCCAATTCCACTCTATCCCCTTTTCACTATTCAAATTTAAAGTAGATCGTGTTAAGTCTATATTGCTGCCATAATAATATAGTAGATACATACATGATGAGTGGAAGAGAGGATAGAAAGAGAGAGAGAGAGAGAGAGAGAGAGATTGAGAGGCAGACTAACCGCCTAGGGGTCAATATTTTTTTAGACGTGTAAATCTCTAAATTCACACAGTGAACTCCATTTGCATAACATGCTGTACAAAAGGTCCAGCCTCTAAAACTCCCCCAAGGGCCCACACAAGGATCCCAACAACAGCCACTAGCCGGTTGGGCTAGTAGTGTGGTAGGGAATCGAAAATGCCACAATATACAGGGTTATTCATATCAGACGAAAAGTTCTCATGGTACCTTTGAAGTGATTCGAAAAATATTTCAAGGATTTGTAGGGGAGATCATTTTAGCAAAATTGGAGCCTTATAGTCATTGAAGAATTGATTAAAAAACGCTTTATTCCGACAATATTGCGATTTCTGCCAACCAACTACATGCATGAATCGATTAAAAATGGCTTTGACTATGGTAAAAATGGTATTTCCTGCTTTCCGCAGCTATATATCCCGGAAAAAATTTAAAAAATCGTGGTGGAGATCGATGGTTATAAAACAGTAACCTTTTCTGTTGCTTACTATTTTTAACTTGATAGGGTAAGATTGATTATGTTAATTCCGTGTTTGTTTTCCTTGATATTGTATACATTAGAAACGAATAACAAGCACGTGACTTTCATTATTTTCAAAATAAAGGCAATCAGAATAAGAGCAATAAACACTGAATTAGCATAAGCAATCTTACCCTAACAAATAACAAATAGTCAACAATAGAGAAGGTTACTCACACTAGATTCATTCGGTTTTTCAATGAGTGATCTCCATCAAGTTTTTTTTTCAATTTTACGCGTTCTTTGACAACTTACCGATGAAGTACAAGGCCCTGATTTCGTTAAAATATTTTCCAGGGACCCCTACAAATCGCAATTGGAAAAAATTAAAAAATCGTGGAGGAGATGGATGGTTGTAAAATGAACGAATCTACAGTAACTTTCCTTGCTAGGGTAAGATTCCTTTGTTTGTTTATAAGAAAATCCTTGACATTGTATACATTAGAAACAAATAACGAGTGCGTGACTCATTGTTTTCACAATAAAGAAAATCAGAATTAGCATAAGCAATCTTACCCTAGCACATGACAAATAATATAATCAATAACAGAGAAGGCTACTCACACTAGATTCATCCAGTTTTTCAACGATTGATCTCCACCACGTTTTTTTTTTCAATTTTTTTATGATACAAATGAGAAAATCAACACAAATCGATTTTAAAATGATTTACGAGCCATTCTTAGTCGGTTTATGCGTGTAGTTGGTTGGCAGAAATCTTTACATTGTCGGAATAAAGCGTTCTTTGACCAGCTTACCAATGAGGTTACAAGTCCTTAATTTCGCCAGAATGTTCTCTAGGGCCTCGCCAAATAATAGGAGTTGGCATAAGAACGTGAACAACCCTGTATACAACTCAACTGCTACCAGAGACGAACTGTACATATTTCCCAAACGAGGCTCGGACAACAAAAAAAATCGTTTTCAAACTTTCATAATTCAAATCAAATATTTGACTGTCTGCAAAACCAAAGAAAGATATCACCAGTTAGGGGCTGTGTGTCTGTTCAAAAACATCCACCGAGTCATAGTAAAGATAGAGTATATGTGTGTGTATTTAAGTGAGGACTCGATTCTAGAGGTTTGGAATGCAAATGTCTATTTTCAGCACAGCGTAATATCAGTCCATTGAAATAAAATGTTTGAAAGTCAAATTTATTGTGCCAGTGAAATAGTACATCGTTCTTTTCTTCATTTCTCTCTCTTTCTCTATCTATTCCGTTGTCGCTTCCTCTAGTTTTAACCAATGAAAAGAAGAAAAAATACAGAAAAACTTACATATACAAACACTAGAAAGTGGGCGGTTTGTTGAAACGGATTTTTTCCCGTAACAAAGCAACCAAAATTTAAATTGAACAAGAGTAAATAGAGAAAGAATCACTACCATAGAGTAAGTTCGTTATGGAAACTGCTCAAATCTATTTGTAGTGTATTGAAATTAAAAATTTATTTGATAAAAACGAATGTGTATGTACGTAGATATAATTGATTTCATTATTTATTCCAACAAACTAAGCACACCCAGTCGTGTACAGAATATATAGAATTATGTGACAATATTAATGAGGGCTTCAATTATTCAAATGATGTATTAGCGTACAGTCAGAAAATCAATGCAACAAATCGACAAATTTACATATCCGATCAAATATGATTTAATACGACGACATTGCTAAATAATTAATTCGTTTATGATTGAATTTAACGAAAATTGTTCAAATTTAGAGAGACAAACCAATGAAATTATGAAAAAGATTTCCATCATGCCACAGACTATCGATTATGCACATAAATCCATGGAAAATACAGAAAATACTTCCAAGTTAATGCGTTTTCAGTGAGTTTAGATCTATAGTATTTTTTTTCTTTCGGTTGAGATTTACTCTGCTTTATATTAACGTAATACGTTTCTAACAGGATCTCTTGTAAATATTCGAGAACAAATAAGTCGATTACGAATTCATTCGTATTTAATGATTTAATTTATAACAGAAAAATATCTTGCTAAATCAAATATGAGATTTGAGAGATAAAAATAACTTATTTTCAAGGAAAGCGGTAATTTATGGAAATGATCTATGTATAGATAGAGAATCTTGTATCTTTTTTAAGGGTAGACTTGATAACGGAGAAAATAAAGAACTCTCGTTTTTTTTCCGCCGATAAGCTATTTAGTTTCTTTTCTACTTTGTTAGCATATTCCATAGATTGCTTGTGATGGAAATGCAATATTATCAAAGTTAAAATCGAAGTAGTATGGTAAGGAAATTTGACTATAATTGACGATTTGGGATACTAACATTATAAATTTGATTGTAGCATGAACAGTAGCGGCTTAATTTCATGCGTCATGAACACCAGATAGATCAACAACAACAACAACAACTAGATGAAGTGGGGAGGTGAAAAATACTGAAATTCTCCTTTTAAATCTACTGAAAATTATTGCCCAAAATGATAAATAATTCATATTTTCATTGTATTGTTTGATTTTGTTATTATTCTCGTCACACAAAATCAATATTGTGTGTAGAATAGAATGGTTGTTGGTCAAAATCGATTTAATTATGTTAACGAAAAGCACATATAAAAAGAGGGCGGTGGGGAAAAAACCCGATTACTTTGGCTGAAATCCAACAGATTTGACATAATAACCCATCGATGCGAGTTTCAATTTAATAACAGACTCGGTATGTTTGGTGAATATTACGTTGGCAGTTTGTTGATCTTGTCCACACTGTATTTGCCATATTATTACTAGAATTTAATCAATAAAAATTCGAGAGATGAAACAAAACAACGGCGTTATTATTACAGATAATACGATGAGTCTGTCATCTGTTTAGCGTTATGCTTCTAGTTACGAGACAATAAAATTTGTAGTAGTAGCAATAGTGAATGTCAAGAGTTTATGATGCAAAATAATGCAGAAAATAAACTATAGAAAGTGTCAGAGACCATAAAAAGCGATTTATTTTATCATACATTCCCTTTTAACGGCTCATTTACAAAGGCGCTATATTGGAAGGTGTATACCTCTTTTTACTCCACTTAGTTTACCCTAAATTTAGGGACAAGACTCAAATTACCAACAAGGGATCAACTACAAGTTTGACAATCGTTCAGTGCCAAGATGCGGCAGCTGTACGTTACTCAAAGTGAGTGTTTGTAACGATAATTTAGAAGCTTTACTTCCAAATCGTAGCTACTGGTAACGAGAGAAGTGGAGCAGTACAAAATGTAAATAGAGAAATATGAATAAGTTCAGGCTATCGTGGAGATTTTAATTGCACAAAAACTCTGGATGGGTAAGACGGATGTGGAAAATACTGGAGAATAGATAGCCAATGAAGAATGGTTGACGAAAATAGGTTGACGAATAATAGAGACTTGGATGGAGTTAGTGAAAGAAACAAAGTGTATTGTACAGTATTGTAGTTGACACGAAGAAAGACTATTTTCTTTCGTTCGTTCCAGTTTTATTACAACAAAGAAAATAAACTCATTATAAGTGGATTATATACAGGAAAAAAAGAAGTAAAATTAGAAATATTCTAGAGCTCTTTCTATTTTTACGTCCATCGATTGGACGTTTTTAATCTAATGAAAAAAAAGCCTATAGAAGAAAAAAAGTCACCGCGTTTCAGATAAACTGAGATAGAGATAAGATTGAGATTAGTTAGGAACTGAAAGGGGATGCGATCGTATATTTAGTTTTATTATCATTGTTTCGTATCTATTCTAGTCTTCAACTTCTGTATACATTGATACTATAGTTATAGTAAGTATAACAAGTTTGACTGTGACGCACACAGAACTTGGAACATGTCAAACAATGTTGTGAGTTGATTTTGTAGTATTGAATATCGTCCAGGATCAACCCCGTTTTCCATTTAATCAAGAGAAGTAGTCTAAGTTGTAATAGAATACAAGTCCTACCAACCAACCAACCAACCCCTTACCCGTTTATCTACACCAAACAACCTATAATTTTATCTTCGTCTCTGTTATGTTACGACTTTGTTTTGGAGTTTCTTTGTAAATAAATTCGATATCAACGAATAAGATAAAACCATTATATTTACTGATGGCGTCTTGGTGCTTTCTATATCATACATCTTTTGTTTACATACATATATAATGAAAATCGTCGTTATGTACTCTTTTCAAACAGGACTTCGAACCGTTATTTTTTGTTCCGGTTTTCGTTCCCGTTCATTAAGAAAATATATTATCAATTCGGTTCAGATTTTTGTTCCTGTAAAAATAACGGTTTTTTCGGTTTTTGGTTCAGTTCAAAATGATCAAGTTTCAAATTTTTGACCCTAAAGAGCTATTTACAAAAAACTATTTTGAATACAGAAATGTAATTTTCTATTATCAGAAGAATTTTCATGGTAGAAAATTGCAAAAATTTATAAAATATAACCATCCAACAAGCGATAAAAACGCGGTTTACAGCTTTCTATAGCTCTAGCGAACCTATATTAACTAATTTTGAAACCACTAAAAAATATTGAGCCTTTACAGAGATATCTGAAAAAAACCTGATTTTTGCAGGGTTAATCTTAACCCTCAACATCTCCCTTAAACTTAAGGATGGGCACGAGCTTTTGACCTTGCAAGTTTATATTAAGTGCCCTGAAGTACGTATTGCTGACACAGTTCTGGACCGGGAAGGTAAGGAGAGATTAAAAAAATGAGAAAAAGAAATTGCAAAAATTTATAAAATAAAATCATCTATAACCATAACCTCCAACAAGGGATAAAAACGCGGGCTTTACAGCTACATTAACTAATTTTGAAACCACTAAAAAATCTTGAGCCTTTATAGAGATATCTGAAAAAAACCCTGATTTTTGCTGGGTTAACCTTAACCCTCAACATCTCCCTTAAACCTAAGGATGGACACGAGCTTTTGACCTTGCAAGTTTATATTAAGTGCCCTGAAGTACGTATTGCTGACACAGTTCTGGACCGGGAAGGTAAGGAGAGATTAAAAAAATTAGAAAAAGATCGTGTTAAGTGGTATACTTGAATCAAAAGAAAATCGGTTTTTGTTTTCAGTTCATCTCCGGATTTCGCTCCTGCCAAAATTTCGGTATTCGGTTCAGTTCCACTTCTAAGTGATTAATTTTCAAATTTTTAAGCGCCAAAGGTACCACCCTTCAGAGCTATTTACAGGGTAACTATCTTAAATACAGAAGAACTTTTGAACAGGTTTTTTATTTTCTAATTTTCTACTATCAGAAGAATTTTGATGGTGATATGTTTTACCATGAGCCAGAAAATTGCAAAAATTCATAAAATATAATCATTTATAACTTTAACCCCCAACGAGGGATAAAAACGTGGTTTACAGCTTTCTATAGCTCTAGCGAATCTATATTAACTAATTTTGAGCCTTTACAGAGATATTTGAAAAAAGAATTTGATTTTTGCAGGGGTAACTCTAACCCCCAATATCTCTCTTATGGACAACAGCAAAATCCATATTCCTTAGAATACCTGTATACCAAGAAATCCTGAGTTTTGCAAGTTTATAATAAATACCCTGGGCACACAGTTCCGGGTAGGAAGATGAAGGGAAGATAAAAATAAAAAAAATGAGAAAAATATCGTGTTAAGAGGTATGCTTGGACCGTGAAAAAACGGTTTTTGGCCAAGAATTCGTGTGTTTTTTTTCTGGTTCTCGGTTTAAAGCAATATTTTCAACAATAAAATCAAACGATTTGAATATCCCCATCTATCAACACATAAAGCTTAACAATATTGAAACAAAAAGGACATTAAGTCTAACAAGTTGCTTTAGTCAACATTTTAATTGGTAGACGAATTTTCATCAACAGGAATCGAAGGAATTAGATGAGAAATGCGAATGATATGTCTGATAAAGGTTTCCGTTATATACACAGATCTTTCTGTATACGTTACTAATTAATTATAATCAGATCAAATATGGGGAGAGACTTGATTGAAGAATTATATTATTGAATATAGATGGCTGAAAATTGCCATTTATAATCAACAGTTAAAATGGAAATTGAATCTAACTAAATTGAAGAAAAGTTTCGGTCATTCATCGAGGCTAATTTTTTAAATTCAATTCATTTTGATGGCAATGATGGGCGAGCGAGCGAACTTTCAGGGTGTGAGAATTGGATTTTAATTGGAAAAAATTAAATAACAGTCTATCCTCAACCTTTTATGATGACTTTTGTGCAGAATACCACTGAACACCAATTACACCGACAGTAATAGAGATTGAGAAATCTTTTACAAAGATTTTCAAATTTAATAACTTTACAAATTCAAAATTACTTTAGAATCTTTCCAATACGTGATTGATTCGTATGACAAACCAATAAAGCAATAACGGGATATTTAATAAACTTTACAAATTTTCCGCCTATTCAAATCGTCGTAATTTAAAATTACTGTTCAAATTAGACGATGATGGAGATTTTTTCATCTCGAGACGCTCTTGTAAATTTCCCAATCAGAGATTATACACAGTATCAAGAAAAAAAGCACCAAAGGATTACTACGGGGCCGAGTATTGATTTCATTTTGAGCTATTGACGGAGATTACTGATTAGGCTCGCTTTAAAATGGCCCCGATTTGACTTGAACGATTTCCTTTTCCTTGTCGGTTCCAACATATAAAGATCGGAATCTAGAATTATGTAAGTCTCGTGCGATATAAACTAAACTGCACAGCACCACACACATGCATCATAAATTTGTCATTTTGCACGTTCCATATAAATTCTGTTCGGAAATATCGTTCAATCTATTTAAGTTTTATCGCCATTTCTTCAATATAAATTATAAAAGTGTAAATTCTATAACAGGATGTTTGCAGATAACACACACACATTATTGAAGCTTCTTTATTAGTTCAGATACTGAAATAGAAATAATAAATTGAATTGTTGGAAGCGTCTTGTCGAAAGCCCAAATAGATATGTGAGAAATTATGAAGCAAGACAATAGAAACATTATTGATTTTTAATAAAAACCATTCAACTGGAAACTGAAATGTCGAAATTTAATAATAGAAAACGACCGGTTTTTCACAACGAAGCACCAACAACTGAACTAATCTTGGAGTGATTTTCTTTGAAAATATACAGGGTGTTTGGTCTAAGTATGGTGAGTTCTAAGAAACTCCTATTAGTCGACGAGCGATTCGAAAAATATTTTGACGATTTGTAGAAGAGTCCCTAGGGAACATTTTAGCAAAATTAGAACCTCGTAGCTCATTTCAAAGGTGGTCAAAAAACGATCGTTTTGGACAATGTCGCAATTTTAAAAAACGAACAAAACATGCAGAACGACTAAAAATAACACAGAGACCTTCCCAACATTGATTTTTTTTCGTTTTTCTCGATTGTATGCGCCAAAGAAAATACGAAATAGTTTCACGTGTTCAAGAATAAAATGGAGAAAAACGAAAAAAATCAATTTTGGGAGGATCCTAAAGTCATTCTAAGTCGTTTTTGAAAATCGCTACATAGTCAGAAACGAGCGGTTTTTGATCAACTTTCAAATAAGCTACAAGGTTCTAATTTTGCTGAAATGTTTATTAAGGGCTGTTCTATAAATCCTTAGAATATTTTTCGAATCGCTCGTCGACTAAGAGGACTTTCTTAGAACTCACTATACTTATTGTTAGACCAAATACCCTGTAATTGGTGCAATACAAATAAAGTTGTTCTTATTATTGATTCGTGTATTTCTTTGATGTTAATACTAATTGAATTCAATTTTATAATATTTTGTCTATTTGAGGTTTCTTCTTCATCATTGGAAATGAAATGATTTAATTTTCTTAATTTCAATCAAATTTTCCACTTCTTCGCATCCAAATCAATTATTCAAATAATCTGATATGAATACATTGGTCTCGTTTTAAATTCATTTACATAAAATAACACAATGATATATTTCAACAGACTGATTGGATGTTTGAAATAAAACTAAAATAACGTTTCCTTTTTACATTTTCTGTTTGATATAAAAACTGGAAAAAGGAGAACGATATGCCTATGATACACATATTTTCTATCAAATTGGGAATCAGTTATCGATTTACCCATCCGTTTGTATGGGTGCGTTTAGACGGTTTATATAAAGATAGTTGCCTGAAAGCAGTTTGCTGAGAAGACTCAGATGCGGAACCGAAGACCCAGTTGGTTTAAGAAAATGGGAATAATTGTATAGCCGGTCAATGTCGTAAACCGACCCTTGATTGGTTGTTATCCTAGAAGGTTTATTTCTTCTTTAAACTACCAATCAATTGTTTTTATCTGACAATCAGAACTAAATTGGTGTTGGGTAGTATTCATTTTTCATGTTGATCGTTATCACAAAGTACACGACAAGTTTCTATTTAAAATATAAATTCACGTAAACATGAAAGAAAAAAATGAGCATCTATAAACGGCTATTACTTTCAGGAAAAAAGGGCTGTAATACAAAAGAGAAACGTATTGCGGATATCCGGGTAAAGAAGATGGCTTTCTCTCGTTCATATACCCTGTCGTCTCATCAAATATTTAAATAGTATGAATGGGGGTTCCGTTAAAATGGCATATCGTTGTACAATGCACGGTCCTTAAAAACCTGTCTACGATGATAAATTCATGGATAGACAGTGTAGATAGACGTTCATCGTTGATGTATTATGGTAAACAGGCAAACATATCCAGGTCCTTTATATGACTGATATACGGACTTGTTTTTCTTGACGCTTCCAAACGGAATACTGATGATTACATTTCTCTACTATAAATACCGAATGAATATACAGTTTCAGTTTTCCGTATTGTATCAAATTTCAGGCGCATTAACTCACATTCCAACATGGGAGAAAAATGTCGAAAATAAAATAAGTAAAAAAAAAGGAACATGGGAAAAACAAGGTGAATTCGTTTGGACAATTTCCAATTTGACAAAATTACAACATACATATTCACATAAACAAATTCAATTTAACGAGCTACATGAAATCAGTTTGGTTGTATTTTTCAATATAAAAACATTACACGTTTTCACTTTCTTCATTTCGACACTAGGTTGAATTCTTTTGTCGTATTTTCCCAGTCTTTCATCTGTTTGTACTTTATCTTCTTTGCATAAGAATCTCTTTCAAATACGGAATAACATCAACAAAATGGAATGCTCATAGTCCACATTGAAAAGACAAATTACTTTGGTACTTTTTAAAGGTTTTATTTTAATCTTGTTTTCGTTGAGAACCCAACATGGTATTTTATTTTTATTTTCTTATATCTTTAGTAAATATTTTCCGGTTTACGTATCAAACGGAAACATCTATCGTTCGTCTTATAATCCTCAATTTTTTTAATGCCTTCAAACAATATACAACAAACGCTAATGGAATCGTGTTTACAATCTATTCGTGTATTGTAAAATCTAGCAACTTGGTTAATTACGGTTGTAAAAATAGAAAAAAACGTAAACAATTAGCGGAATTCAACACAACATTACAAATTATTTTGAAATTACAACAGAAAATACAGTTCTAATTGAAGTTGTAATAAAAACGGGCCAGCTTATTTCTACTGTTAAATGAAGACAAATGTGTCCGGAGAGATTAGGCCCCAGTTACAGGTTAGCAGATACGAAAAACGGGGATAATGAGTAGAATTCATCCACTGATATGTGCGCGTTCTGATTTCAACCCCTATCAACTCATATTATTCAAACAATGAAAAATGAGTTTAATATAAAGTACAAATCAACAGTTCTCAGATATCTTTGAAATAAGGATAGATGAACTTGTTTCTGAAATGATAAAATAGAAACTTTTAGTTGAATGCACTTGTTCCTTTGAAATTCAATGTGGAACATTGTACACCTATTGTAGGCCTGTCACAAGTAAGTCAAGCGTATAGATGTAACATCGATGCAATATTGGGAACAAATGTCAAAGGAGCAAATTGAAATTTTTTCAGTTTAGTGTGTCTATTGTTGAATAGACAATTTCAATAGCATAACGTTTTCTCTGTGAATAGCTACAATCAGTATAAAAGAGCAATTGAATCACTTTCATTTATTCCTCTTCAAAATATATTCCCCATTTTGAGAAATAATCAACAGTATCTAAAGCAAAACATTCAAACAATTCGTAAAAATCCGGATATAACGCCATAACTTTTATATCCGTCTGAAATGTCGCTATGATTGTGCTTTATTGTAATAAAGAATCTCAAGCAAACGACTCGGTTATTATTACCGTTTAAATCGAGGCTGTTTATGATTTTTAAAATTTGTAGAAGAGGCAATTCGTCGAGATTTAAACAAAATTAGAAATAGGAAGCCGGAATTCCAATGTTGAATAATATTCAAAATAGTAGAGGAAATCTCACACAGAAATGGACACGCATGGAAAACCGAGTTTGAATAATTCTGAATATTCAACCTGTTTCGCTTTTATGTTCGTGAAACGTTGATATAAAATAAATCCGGTAAGATGAATTCAAGATTTCATATTCGAACAATTTCTTATTATTTTCCGTATAGTTGCTGCCACCTGAGACAATGGCGTGAAGAATGTTTGAACATGTTATTGAAACGTACAGTTATTGTTTCCTTATATACGAAATGCCCATTTACCAATTTATAGTTCAATGGAGATAGTCATTGTCAAAACAATCCTTTGATTATCCTGGAGTGAAGCAGACACCTGTGCTCTTTCCTATTATTTTCAACCACCCACATAACGCCATCATTCATTTGCTGCCGTTCCTTTCATTTCGTTGTTAATCTCTATTATTTACCTCATATTCACTTCTATTTATAAAATTGTATTTGGTAGGTACAATGTTCGTGTCGGTTTACTACAGTCAATTAATAACAGATAGGAATTTATTTCGTCTTTGATTTAACGAAATTGTATTTTATACAGAGTTTTATGTTTCACACGACGGACATGTAATCCTTTGTAACGAGATTATCTACAACGTATCCTTGCTGAGTAATCGATCGTAACACATCAATTTCCAGATATATACAATATATTGAGTTTCGGATCGTTTCAGATCTAGTACAGATCTCATTCAACTAAATACTAGAAAGAGAACCAAAGTTGGTAATAAAACGGAAATAGTTTTTCTTCGTATCGCAAAAAGTGTACAGAACAAAGAGATATATAGTGAGAGAATACGAGCAAAAGAGACACAAATGTTATACGATTTTTCTTTTGGACGCTTCAGGTAAAAGATAGCTGTTGTTAAAAATTACGTCTTTGTTTATTTCCCACTGTTCTGTTTTCCCTCCATCTTCTACATTTATTGCTGATACAGGCGGCCTCCCATCTTCGTTCACTTGACGAAGGAAAGCCTAACGTCATATCCGATACAGATTCTTTAAAGAATGTGTGCCAGTAAACAATTTGTCTTTGTCGTCTAAGATTCAGGGTTGGATTAACTTTGATTTACACTCGTTTGCGTTTTAGGTTAAGTACATCGTTTATTCTCAGATTTAATCCGTTTGACATTTCTTTTGTAATATGGTAAAATAAATATTTTATACGAATCGATGATGGTTGATGGGGAAATTCAAACGGAAATTATGGCATAACCATAATAAAACTATTAATAATTAAACGTTATACCGTATCGGAAATGCATCTATTAAATGGATCGAACAGGAAAGCTCTCAATGCCACCGACTTGTCCTATTTCCTTCCCTATGGACTAATTAAGCTGAGATATGCGAATACACGAACTAAACTACCATCACCACAAATCCCCATGCTGTATACTCGCACACATTCAAGGTGAGATGCTAGTTTAAGGTCAATTCGTTTTCTTCCACATTTACAAATAATTATTTAAGATATAGATGATTTTTTCGTCGTCAATGCGGTATCTCAGAGATGGCATTCACATTTGACTCTTTTCACACCCCAAAGGATTCGTGAATCCGGGTACGGTTTGTCTTCAATGTTGGGAATTGAAATCTCACAAAGGTTATACCATGAGCGCCGTTGACGTCTCATAAGGGATTTGAAATGGTTGTATGAAAATGGAATAAAAGCAGACAAGAGGACGGAAAGATGGAACATTTCTACCTTCTTTTTTTCTATAATAGCAATCAATTGAAACATGTATAGAAACGTTTTTGAAAGAAAATGGAAACTGTCATGTTTCCAACTACATTTGATTAATATTATCAAGGTTGTAAGTCACATTTATCAAAATCTACATTCTTTAGGAAAATATTTTCTTGTAAAATATCAATTAAAACATTATGTAAAGTAGCATTATGTAAAAGTTATGTTAAAGTTGATGAGGGGGATGGGCAATGTTTATAGGAAGCACAGCTGTTGTCTCCCACCATCGTAATGCAGTCCTCTTTTAAAGCAGCTTAAAGCTTGTATTAACCAAGCTCATGTATTATTCGAAAGCTCTTAAACGCGTAGGCGGCAACTCTTAAGAGCAGTTTGTGATTACACAGCACATAAGAACCGTAATTGAAGATGTATTTCGGTATAAATTTATGCTACTTGGTTCGCATCAATTTTACAATTATTCGCATAAAATACAAAATATAACAACTAATTAGATGATTTATTAGAATTCATTATTTAATTAGACCAGGTGTAGGAAATTCCTATTGAGTAGTCGGGTGAGTTTTTTTTTTGGCTCGTCAGGACGACGACTATGATTCATTATTTTGCCCCCATAGAGGCACATCAGATTATCAATGTGTCTAGTTCCGAGTTCAGACCCAAAGGACAATCAATGGAATTTGTCACAGTCGACCTATTTATGTCAAGTCAAACTGTAAACGTTAGTGATACGTGAAAACTATTGAAACTTTTTGTAAACATCATCTCAAAAAATACAGACAGAAATCATTCCAACAATAAATAGTAAGATGATATTATAGTTTGTTTATTAAGAGGAAACTTTTTCACAAATATATACATAGATATAAATGTAAACTAACCGTTTTCTATATATCAACAAATCTTCTATTAACACAACGCTAATATTATCGTAATAAACAGTTGGAAGAAAAAACAATAAAGGGTCGACTGTAACGATATACAGAATAAACAGGTGAAATGTTGCTTGGTATGTGCAAATGCACCCTTTATTGTTTATAGTGATTTCGACAGTTTATTTTATATCCATCTCTGTTGTGGCGGCTGTGCTTTCAATCTAGGATTAATGCAAATTGAAAATTTGATAGGAAGTAGACTGTGAAAGCCAAACATTACCCGAAATGTTCTATTGTAAATGGACTTGAATGGTTTCAATTTAACTTTAACATTGATGCATTACACTAATTATACAAGCCATATCTAGTATAGGATGCAAAAACTATCTTAATCAAGAGTACAACGCTGTGCTGAAACTGCTCCAGAATGTGTTCAATTAACGAAATTTTCTTCATGTACAATAAAACATGCAGTAGAATTCTGCAAAATTCGTAATCTTTATCGATATTTCGATAGAAAAATAAGAGGGAGTAGAATAGCAAAACATGCTCATCTACTGTACGTTATTTTAGCATCAATATTGAGTTTCTTTTTTGTTCTCTTGTTATCTCTACGCTCCCCAATTCGTGTATATTTGTGTATAGTTTATGTATGGTAAAGGAAAAGTGCCTTGAGCACTCACAGCAAATTATTAGCAATTTCTCCCTAGAATATATAATGTAATATGTAGAAGAGTGCTGTTAAAAATAACAAGCTTTCAGTTCAAGAACCACCCGGAGAATTTAACATATATACTTACACAATATAAACACCCACACACAAATACAGGTAAGAGAACAAATCTAGTTTAATATAAAATACGATGAAGTAAGAGTATAAACGATATAGATGGAATCAAGAATAAATTTGATGTAATGCTATCATGAGAACCACAACATCAGTTTCCTTCAGTTTATTCATCTCTCTATTACATTTATTATTCATAGAAATACGATTGGTATAAAGTTTCATTGATAACAAACAAGTTTTCGTTTTGGAGCTTTCTGTCTGTGTAGGTATGTATTCTATATTCTAGTTTTAATAAATACATAAACGTGAATGAAACAGGTCTCATATCCTATAACCATTCGGGACGGAGATGTTAGGCTCCGGTGGGACATAATTCAAAAATTATTCAATAATACCCTGAATCTATTGAAAAGTTTCCTCAATTTTCTTTCTAATATATTTACTTTCTATACATACTTTGAAAATATCAAAATGGAATTTGATAAAGGTGGATGTCGATTTTTCTTGTTATTGTTGTTGTTGTTGGTATTATTGAAAAAATTCATCAACCACTGTCTCTCCCTTTGAAGCGCAATTTACTTGATGAATTTTCCGTTTTTTTTCTTCTTTCTTCTTCCACATCCAAGTATAAGTGACACTTTATGTGAAAATACACTTTATAATTCCATCAAGAGGATGAAGAGAAAAATGATTAAAGTTCTTTTAAAATTTGTATAACACTCTAATGTACCCCCTTTCAAATATCTTAATAAATACACCAATAATAAATATTTAATATTGAAACGGTCAGGTGTTTTACTAAATGAAAGTCTAGATTATAAATTTTTATGTATGTATGTATATACAACCCTCGTCTTAACTCCAACTATGTAAATTAGTATACCTTTAGTCATGTTTTTATTATAGGTAGAGATATCAGCATCCCTTCAAGCTATTTAGAATTTAGATGTGAAATTTTATAATATACATAAAACTGTCTAAATTAACTATCATAAAAGTCCGACGAAAAGTTTGCGAAATTGTTTTGAAAATGTGACGAAGTGGCGAAATTCTAGGTTAAAATTAAAATGAAGATGCGACCACTACGACATTATTATACCATAATTTTCGATTATTTAGCATTCTTTTTTTAAGGGATGATGATGTAATTTTCGTCAAAAAATTCTGCAATTTTAGGCGGTAATGTTGTGAAATGTCTTTGAATAACTGCAATAATTATAGTTGCGGCAAATTTTACTACTGCACGACTTTATCCGATCCGATCTGTAACTCAGAGTTTCTCAGAAAAACCTTTGAGCTAAATGAGAACTATACCGAGTTCATCCTGCCGTTTTTTCGTATTAGGAAAACTGAATATTAAATTTTCTCAAAAACAGGCATTTCAAACTTGTCGCTTATTCCAACATCTGTGTGTGTTTTGACATGCTTTTTAAGAAATTTTGGATTAGTAATATAAGTTTTACTAGAAATGAAAGTTTTGTGTGCATGATTCTAATCAAGGAAAAGCTCATGAGAAACTATGTTGTTTGAATGAAACTGAAAATTCTGGCCACTTTACTGGGAACGCAGATTAAGACATAATCCAAAATTTGTCTCAAAAGTTAAGCACAGAGCGCTAATCGAAGCGTCAATGTGTAGATTGAAGCCTTAAGTGCACTTTGCTATCATTAGAGATTCGTTTAAAAGAAAAAAATCTCCAAAGGCAGCAAGTACCTTATATAGCGAATTTTTTTTATGTATCTACATGCTGAAATATTATTAATTCACAAACAATAAGAAACACTAATAAAATTTCACTCGTTTAAAATTTTTTGTTTGTCTACATAGATCTAGTATGCTAATATTAACATACTAGATACTAGATCTATGTTTGTCTAATATTAACTGTCAAAATTACTTGCTCTCTGCGATTTTCAATTTTTTTTTAATATCAATTGTCAGAACATATAGCCACCTGAGATATTCGATTTTACTGCTTATACTCAAAAAAGAGATTTTTGCATTTTTCATGCGAACCAACGAACCGATTTTGATGATTTTTTTTTTTTGATCATAGAGAATGGTCGGCTCTACTGTTATTTTAATTTTCATCAAAATCTAAGCAAATGTAATATTGAAAATGACTTTTTTTAACATTTCTTCAGCTCTTATTCCAAAAGTGATGGCCCTACCAGTCTGGCCAACGAACTCATCCAAGCTATCCCAAAGACTGATTTTTGTACCAAGTTTCATTAAGATTGGACTATTTTTACGGCAGTTATCGTGGGTATACATATATAAATATTTTAACGAACGGTGGATATGGGTTCCTGAGGTCCCAAAACGAACTTCTGTGCAAAAATTTTTCGGAAATTCAAAAGTGAGGATCTCGTCATTAGCTAATTTTTTTTAAAAAAAATTCGCTAAAAACGTCACAAGAACAGTGCACGGTAAAAAGTGCCCGAAATTCAAACCGTGTTAAAAGAAGCGTGTGGAAGGTTTACTGTGAACAGTACGGGTACTACTGTCACTGAGGTGTACTAAAAAAACTTTCCTGAGAATGTTTTACGCCCGGAAATTCGTAAACTTCGACCAGGAATATTGTAAATTGGTGTTTTTCTCCTGCACAATAAAAGAAAAGGCTGGGAACAGCTCCGCCACTCGGCTTATAGTCCTGATTTAAGCCTTCCTGAACTCGATCTCTTCCCCAAGCTGAAGCACAACCCTTTTGGTGCCTTTTTCGACACTGGAAGAACTCACATCAGAAGAGAAGAGACCCGACAGATTCGTATGCTCAATAAGAACGGGACGCTGAACAAAATCTATGCAGCTCTGAGCCGCTGAAAAGCGTACATTGATAAAGGACAGGATTGTATTAAAGGCCTGTAATCACTCGTATCTTGTTCAATAAGTATTTTTCGAGTTAGAGCCATCTGTGCATTACTTTTGTGGTAACCTTCGTAGAATGCTTTTCTCATACAATTTTCTCATACAATTTATTCTGCAATTTTAGAGGAACAAGTCTTTGAGTAGTTGCTGGAAAAGTTGCTAATAAAGCTCTTTTTTTGCTATTGCTTGAGCATCAAAAGACTCGAATTGCTAAAAAAATACTTTTGGATTACTACAATGGAAATTTTGAAATCACTCAAGTGGAGACAAGATAATCTTTGTCTTGTGCAAAGGATTAACAAAGGATGACTGCTTAACGTGTAAGAGGCCATAAATCATCATTTCAAGACAGTAGTTTCATATTGGCATCTTTGTCTAACTACTTAAATTTATAATGTGGGATTTCTTTTAAATGACAATTATTAGTTCACTCGTTAGTCTTCGAAGACCAAAGTTATTTGGCAACGATTATAAATAATTTAAACATGTTTCTTTAGAAATTTTAGAAGCATAAGGGGAAAAATTACGCTTATCATCATCTGCATGTAAAGTGGAAGTTTTGTGTACAAGATTTTAATAAAATTAAAGCTATGTCGATAAATGACGCTTGACTGAAACTGGAAATTCTTGACATTTTGCTGTGAACACAGACTACAACTCCACAAAATTCACTTAATTAACTTTATTGAAGAAATTAAATTCTCAACGATTTTCTGTATACGTTTATAGTTTGAATATTCGCATTTTCCAAGAATGGATTATTTTATATAAAATTGGTATATTTATGTGTTTGTATATGTATATGTGTCTGTGTATTTGTGTGATTTACGATCAAGTTATATTTAGCAATTTCTATTCGGACCAACAAACACGCGCGCAATCCACCAATATATTTCAACGAATACTGAAACCGAAAAGTCCTATTAAGGGAAAGTTTTTAAGATTGATTCCGGGAATCGAATGCGGGACCACTCGAAATGCAGTCATTTAGAAAGACTAAAAAGACCATAAATTTCTTCTTAGTACAATTTGTTCAATGGTGGGTCATGTGTCTGTTACAAAAACATAACCATAAATTTTTAACGATAATCACCAAGATAATGATCGAATTTTTGTATTATCGTAAATTGTCAAATAGTTGAATTAATGTGATTTTAGATGAGCTAAAGGCGACATGTGCTAGTGTCACAATCTACTGTTATAAGGATAACATTTTCAAGCTAGATAGACGGATATTAATCAGAAAACTTACCGCATTGACAGCTGTCATGTCTTTGGGTGCTGGCTCAGACTCTGCTAGACTGTCACTCTGGAACAAATGATTAAATTAACAATTTATCAAATTTATACATGAAAAACCATGTTTCGATTGTAAGAAAATAACAAATTCCTATTTGTTTAAATAATAAAGTTATCTATTTAAGAAACAATGTTTATATTATGTATGTACATATGTGTAAAAGTTTAAACTGTGCAGATAAAATGGGGAGTAGTTGAAATTTCAGCTTTTAAATGCCCTCCAGTGAACACGGTTCAGTTGTTTTGAAAAACTTCCATTGAGGTTACACTTTATGTTTGTTCTTTTTTTGTCATTGTTAGACACAACTTTGTTATTATTTTATTATACAATGAATAAAATTCTGTCTCTTGTTCGTCTTCGTGTACTTATTACAATGTTTCTTCAATTACATCATTTTAGAGTCATCTTTTAATGATTCTAGCATCTATCGATTTTCTAAATATTATATTTAAAGACAGCGCACTTGTATTACAATAACAACAACATCTAACATAGAGCACTAATCAAGATATTGTATATTTAAATTAAATCTACCGGCGTAATTAACCTGTTTCATCATACTGAATATTAGACGCTGAATTTAGATCATAGAAATAGTGAATCAAACTAGAAAAAAAAAGTAATATTTTGTTCGCTTTGTTATTTGAGTGGTGTTTTGAAACCTTATCCAAAGTAACCAGAATGGTATAGTTATAGAAGTTTTTCATTTCGTTGCTATAACAGGACAGAATTTCAATTCAACGACTATAGATTATTGACCATACATACATACATTTGTAAAAACCCGAATCGAAATTTTAGCCCTCTTTTGATCCTAAAATGGATATTTGGTCCTCTTTTGATCTTCAAAGGAGTAAAATGGACCTCGTCTCAACCTAAACGTTATTTATGGTCCTCGTTTCACCCTAAATAAAAAATTCGTGAACCTCATCTCGTCCTAAAAAGAATTCTATGCTCCTCACTTCGTCCTACATAAAATCTTGTAGGTTCATGATACTATAGTAGAGGACGATGTTATAACACAGTCCTCTTCTAATAATAAAAAGAGAGAGAGAGAGAGTGATAAGAGAGTGTAAGACAAAGAGAGAAGATGCAATGAATAAGACCAAATAAAATCGATTTACATTTATTTTACAACTCCATAAATTATGAGGTTGTCAAACTGGTCCTCATTTCGGCCTAAACATCGTTTTTCGTCCGATAAATGCCACACTTAGGCTCAAAGTAGGACCAAAAATCCATTGTTCAATGATCCTCCTTTCAACCTACTAAGTCTTGAAAAGTGGGTTTTGAGGGTTGAAACGAGGGCCAAAATTTCGACTCGGGAATATTTTAAAATTAAAAAAAAGTATGATTTCTCTGAAAAGTTTAAATTAAAATAGATACTCGTCTGTATCGATAGTGTATTAACTAACAAATTTATTGGAAATATTGATAGTGACGCGCTTTCATTAACATTCCACAAACGATCCATTTTCATAATTAAAACAGTCCAATTAGTACATTTTCATTAAGCTTGAAATGGATTTAATGACCAACTAGAACTTTCATTACAACAATGATTCGATATGAAATTAAAAAAGAGGAACAGTATTGAGCTTTACAGAAATTTACAACTCAATATCGACAGTTTTAATAGAAGAACTATTCATCATACAACCATTAAAGGCGCATAATTGGAAATGAGGTAGAAATGAACAATGCTAACTAGCACAATCAATTAGTTGATAATCAAAATTGGTTGGGAATTTTATAGAAATACAAAAAAATGGCTGTATACTGATACAAGAGCGTTAGAAGTTATACTTTGGCGTTATTTCCATCACAAATCCTGAAAGTAAGCTTTTGCAAGTACAATAACGAGTACCTCTGCTAGATTCGTACTCATTAAAGCATTGTGAAATGATTAAAAAGCCCGCCTTCTTCCCATTTCCATTGATGTCTTTACATTGCGCGCGCAACTTTCGTTGCATTCCAAAATTTCACTCTCATAATTTTTCCCAAAATCGCACCAAAAGTACTATAGCTTCAATAACTTCAAAAAGAACTGTATTAAATTGTGAATTCTGTGTAATTTGAAGGCCAGTATAGATTCTCATATCCATCAAAATTTATTCATCAGTTTTCAGTCAACTGTATCTCAGTTGATGGTAAACATATCCATCATGTAAACTTGCAAGAGAAACTTCATTAAACGTTCAAATATGTTTGGCGAGCATGTTTGACAAAACAAACTTGACCGTTTATAATAACATTGTTATATTTATTAGATATGTTTAGTTTTAGCCAGTAACTTGACTCTGTTATTATTAGAAGAGTTGTTAATTAGTGATGGAATGGCAAACTTTTCTGCCTTCGGTAAAACAATAATACGCATTCTTATTCTGAACCATTTTCAGTATCAGCAGTGCTCTGTACATAAGTACATAGTAACGCAAAAGGACCTCCTCTCATATAAAATATACTTGGAAAAAATTTAATCTGCTATTACTGAATTATCTGTTTGTTTCAAGAGTATACAATAGAGAAAGTCCTTTTATTGCTCAAAAATTGATGATCCAGGATTACTTCGTTCTAAGATCTAGATTATAATAGAGAATTCATGTCTGAAACTTCATAAAAGCGCCTAAATCTCCTTTCCTAAACGATTCTATAGAACAATTCTTCCAAAAACTGGCAACTTATAATCAAAGTGCCTTAAAATCTAAAAGCAACATTTTTAGCACCCATGTGAAGTGCTGCCTTCAGTCAGTGCCTGAGTCCTAGCGACGGTCCTCTCTTTAAGTTCATTCATACGCATCACAAAAATTCAATGGAGCAGTCAAATCAAGCACCTTTTTAGTTTTGCTAGCATGCAGCCTACTGGTCATTTGCCTAGTTGTTTGTCGCCCTAATCCACCACTGGTGTTAATTCTATGCTTCCTTGTGTTTAAATTCTTAAGTGTCGCAGAAATCTTGAAAACGAGATCAAAGATCCTGAGCAATAAATTTTGAGAAGACACAATCAACAATTATGTCTATCTAAAACGTCGACATTCTAAAAATAAAGAGTTGTATACATAGTTTGAAACTTTGAAGCGAAATGTGGTCAAGTTACTAGTTCAATCGCAATAATAAATTAAATTATTCCCATTATTCTTGTAATTCTATCAGTGAACAATACAAAGAATCGATTGAAATATTCCAACAAATTGAAGTTGTCCAATTTGTCTATATAAAGGGCGTTGTCTAAAGTTCTCAACACAAATGATTAGCTTAATTATGTATCCTGCTGTCGTTCCATTCGATGAACAAACAACAAATTGATTAACGAAAAAAACCCCACTTCGGCCACGACGATTAGTTGAAGGATTTGTCAGCCAAGTTAAAGTATTTTGCATTGTAAATTGAGAATTCCAGCGTGTTCAAGTAGCTTATTAAAGGGAGACAGGAATACTCGTACAGGTAGGTAAAAGTAACAACAACAACAAATGAAAAATCTAAGAGAAAATGAACAAGGACAAATGAATGTCGTCGTAGCGATTGATAAGAGACGCTTTAAGGAGTGTGTAGGTTTGATAAGCCGATTGTGCTGTGGTCACTAAGCAACAGCCACAAGGAGATATTAGGTGTAATAAAATACACACACGATATGAATTGTTCATCAATTGATGTGGTCAAAATTCTACGGGCGATAACAGAAACGTTAACGTCAATAATTTTTCAATATCACCACAACAATGATCCCGATTCGGAAGGAAACTAATTAATTTCCAAGTGGAATCGTTATCGTTTCAAGCATTAAATCAAAGTCGTGATAGTCCTCGGTTTTCACCTAAGTTCGTTGGTGGTTTTATACAAGACGTGAAAGGGGGTTTTCTATATAACCATCGAACGGCATCCACCTTTTTCGTCTAAACTCTATGAGGGGGGCTGAACGTATTGAGTAGAAAGGGATTGGGAAAGCTGTCGCCTACGAAATAAATCGACCTTTGGGAAAAGCTGGAGTCTCGTTTCTTTATTCGATAAGCGTACTTGAAAATGTACTTGCGTTGCATGCTAAATATTATTCCATGTCTTTAGCCTCAACCTGAAGCTTGCTGTTCCTTATATACCTACTATATTATTTTTTGCTTTTATATTCTTCATATTTACTTCACACAGTTCAGTTGATTGAAGTGCAATCAAAACAACAAGTGAACTTGACACTTTAAACGAATTCTAAATATAACTCGTATTATTATTTTTTTTCTCTCAGTTTCCTCTATTTTATTGTTGAATAGTTTCATTACGATCTAGAAGGTTAATAGTTTTCGGGTGAAACTGAATGTAGTTGAAGTAATGAGATTTTGTATCGTCCTTGAAAGCTACCTACGTGACAGTTTTAAAATAGCAACCTCGCCTCGCTGAGAGATTTTTCAAATTAATCTTCCATGGAAAAATTCAACGTGTAAAAGGTAGAATTTTTCTTTCTCTCGCTTTCAATTTCTCTTCGTCTTTTCTCTCTATATTTACAATACGAACGATTAGGCACCAGTTGAAGTATCTTTAAAATTCATTTCCGTCTTCTAGTTTGACTGTAACAGAGCGAGCGCTTTAAATTAACTTGCAGTTATGCATACAGTGTTTGGAATTTTAATTATAAGAAAAATCACTTGAATACAACGGATTTCATGCTAAACAATAAACACAATGTAATACATACTGACTAGTCTCACCTACATAAATACTAAGTTCGTATTATCATAAGTAGAAGATTAAGAAACCACACAATTTTAGTGTTGAACTCTGATTTATTCAAACACAAATCCGCAGGTCTTATTTATTAGACATTCTGTATGAATTTTAATACACTATAGGGACACAGAGCGAATAATTAGAATAATATTACTTCAAGGAACTGAAACGATATTAGTTCTAGACGCGTCCCATTTAAACTGTACATATCTGTTGCGGAAAGATGGACGTCGCGACGCCTATACAGCCATAACACCTACTTGTTTTTCCAAGTCTAACACACGCAAACGACGCAAATGAACACATGTATCATAACTATTTGTAAATCTTATTATTAAGATTTTCATCGATCAATGAGTCACATTTGTTAATAAAACAAGAATGTAGTTCAAAATAGATTTTTTATCTTGTAAAGAAAATTGTATGGCCGTAACGAAATCCGGAGCTAAACCGAAAATAAGAAGCCTTTCACTTAACACGATTTTCGTATCTTTTTTATCTCTTCTTCCCCTTTCTCCGGGAATGCGTCAGCAATAGTTACTTTAGGACAATTAACAAAAAACCACTCGAGCTCAAAACTCCTGATTTTGATGTTTTTTTTTTTGTATATAGCTAGTTTATTCTATTCTGTAGAATGCATATTTTGTCGTTCGTTCTCATACTCAAGTTCCTGGTTAGGATTGTCCGTGTAAAATCCGATTTTTTTTGCAAATATCTCTGTAAATACTCAATATTCTGTAAGAACTAGTCGATATAAATTCGCTAGGGATATTAAAAAGTGTGAGCCGCGTTTTCATCCCTTTTTCCCTTGGGAGCTGAAATATTAATGATTATATGCAATTTTTTTATGTTTTTAGGCGATTTTCTACTCCATAGCGAAATATTCACCATAAAAATTCTTTTGCTGATAGGAAATTACGAAATAAAAGTTGCATATTTGAGGTTTTTTCTGTATTTAAAATAGTTACCCAGAAACAGCACTTAGGGGTTGTACACTGGCGATAAAAAAGACCGAGTCTTGAGCGAGAATTTCACATATTTTCGTTAGTGTGAATCAGGTTGTGAGGGTAAGCAGGTTGGTAGGTAGGAAAGCCAGTTTCAGCGATAGAAAAGTTGTAAAATCACCCTCCTTACAGAAAATAAGAATAATTAAATTTCAAATACAGGTCATTCCAAATATTTAGTAATTACACCATCTTCTTCTGATTGAAAATCTGCTTTCCCAAAATCTGACCTGTTAAGATTCTGTTACATTGTGACGACCGCCCTCATAAGAATGTTTTACAGAGGTGGTCTCTTTTTTTTGATCGCCAGTGTACCTCTTAGAGTGAAATTAAAAATTAATTATATGGAACTGAACCGAAAACTGAAAAAATCGTTATTTTTGCAGGAACGAAAACCGGAACTCAACCGATAATATCTTTTTTAATTGATCTGAACCAAGAAAACAACGTTTTGAATCCCTGATAGAGAATAACAATAGATTCGCCATAATTCTTTCATTTATTAATCAAATGAAGCAATTTTTATGAAAATTTGAAGGGGAACACCTGGAATATCTATTGCAGGTGAAACACCCTTCTATCAACTTTGGGATAGGATAAATTGACGTCAAAAATTACTATTTTAAAAAATTCAAAATTAAGTTAGACATAAAAATTATGTTTTTCCTTTTCAAAAATTAATTTCCATTCGGAGAAAAAGATTAATTTGCAAATATTGAAATGCTTCATTATTACAAAATGTGAACCAAACATTGAAGTCTCCCACTAATAGTCAATGTAGAGATCATTTGTCGATTCAGAAAGAGAAAGATTTAGTGCACAGGGTATTCCCTTCAAAATTTTATTACATCTTTGCGGGCTTTTTAAATGCATTTACAATCAGCTGAAAAATCTCCTGACCTTTTTATCATATATAGGATGACTCAAAAGTCTCGCAGATTCTCTTAAGGGCAGATAGGAAACTAAATTATAAGAATTATAAGACGAAAAGCCCTTAACCATTTTTTTCACCTCATGCACAGATAATTAGTTATCAATTAAATTAAGTAGCGCTCGGTATAGCGATAAAAAGAGAGAAGGAAAGGTTCTTGACAACCGTTCAAAGCAAGAGAGCACCTGATTGGCTACTTAATTTAATTATGTAATTACTAATTACCTGTGCGTTAGATGGAAAAATGGTATAGGACTTTTCGTCTGGGAATTTCATCTCCTATCTGCTCCTAAGAGATTGTGCGAGACTTATGGGTCACCCTGTATAAATGAGTGACAGCGAATTTTTTGCGCTACTCTCCATAGTTAGCCGAAAGACCCTGTATATAGGTACAATATTGAATTTTAATTGCTTTAAACAAATATGCAAACATTGGTTTTCAAGCTATTTACGATCGCAATAGTGGCGAATCAATAAATTTTACATTAGCCGTATGTTTTTCAATTCTGTTTCGTTCTTAAAGGTTTCAATTTTTTTTTTTTTTTGTCAAGGAATGTTTAGAATTTATATGGATTCCTGTCTATTTTTAACTTCCCCGACCAGAGGGTAGGGAAGTTATTAGTTTCGGACCAAAATTTCGAATTCGAGATTTCACCAGATCTTTACGTTTTGGGGTCCCCTGAACACGTTTTTGAAGTTTTTAGCATGATGTCCGTGTGTGTGTGTGTGTGTGTGTGTGTGTGTGTGTGTGTGTGTGTGTGTGTGTGTGTGTGTGTGTGTGTGTGTGCGTCTGTCGTTTCTCCAACGATTACTCAAAAACGGCTTAACCGATTGCGTTCAAATTTGGCCAGCATCAACTATTCCGTGGACTTTCGAGTTGATTAGTTTTTGGTGCCAATCGGACCACGGGGGTGGACGGGGGAGGGGGTTGATTGAAAAAAATGTAAGATAACGTATTAATTTGATATCACCAATCGAAAGGGCATGTGCTTTTATGTCAGAAATAATACCCATCATGTGCGATATTTTTCAATCTGGCGACTTATAATGATTAAATTAATTAGATGGACAGTGATTCTTTACTAATCAAGTATGTACGCAAGACAAAAGAATAAGACATTAATATATCAAATATAAATCAGGATTTATGGCCGTTGTCTAGCAACAAGACTGTTTCGTGAAAGATCGAGTAGGTGTAAATAATTGCGTTGTTTTTTTTTAAATTTCGGTGCTGATTTTGACATCTTTGGTTTTGTTAAAAGCTTTACTGGAATATTTGTTTAATCTTTTGTTGTGAATTTATTGTAATGGATAACATAATGAGTATCTAATAATACTTTTACTATCCATAGAGGCAGTAAGTAAACTAAAGTTTTCTATTTGTTAAGAATAAAATAACAAAATAGTAAAGATGATTATTTCCATAATTGAAAAGAAAAAAAATAAAGTTATTCTGGCGAGAATTGAACCCCGTAGCAAACAGATGTCAGGCGAGAGCGCAACCATTGTGCTTTTCGCAGAAATTTGACAATTTTCTCTTGCTCGTAGAAAAATTTTTTTCTAATTAATGATTAACTACTGGGACTGATCAGTCGGGGAAGTTGCTAGGCCGGGTCTTCGATTCGGCCCCTTTTCCAACTCGTTTTAAAACGTAAAATTGATGGAAAAATCCGTAAGTTGAAACATCCACCGTGTTCTATAAAGAACTTGAACATGTTTAAAAACTTTAGGGTGTTTTTTATCATTCTTGTTGACTTTTCAGACTAGCTACCAGCAATAAAAGTTTAATATTCTCTAAAATTACTCGTGTATACTATCTACATCCAACTATCTCTGGTTCACTCTAGGAATCAGTAGATCTATAGCTCTCTTTTCTGTGGAAAATCGGGCTGAGAAAGTTATCCTGTCGATGACAATGGATCTCTCTCTAAGGAATTAAACCGATATCCCAACAACAAAATAACTCACCTATGTAAATTTATCGGGGCGTAAGCCTTTAAAAAATTTAACATTCTAGTGTAGTTTTGTAAAGATCAGATACGGATTGATTAAATCTGTTAGTTCTAAGCATTAATTGTCGGTTAGATCCTAAAAAGAAAATTTAAAAATCGAGAAGGATCTATATAGAGGAAGCTTTACAAACATGTAAGCCACAACAGCAAATCAGCAAACTAACTACAATTTATTCGTGCATACATTTGTGTTCCTCTCGGGTAAACAGTCGTGGATGTTGTAATAATTGAAAGTCCAGAAATTAGAGCTAAACCGTGTCAGTATTTTAAATAAAGACCATTTCAAAGTTTACACGTTTACCATTATGTTTTAAATAAACAATTCTTTGAATAGCAATCATTAATGATAGCGCGGTTAGGCATCAGATTTAATGTAAATATTTCTTTCATAGAGATTTTTGAGTGATGGCAAAGAATTCAATGCTTCATTTAGACAGTATGCGGGTACAGATGTACAACAACTGTTCTTTGAAGACAAAAAGAAATTATTCTCAACCGAAATAATAAAGGCAAGAAGATCAAACGTGCTTTACAGATACCGGTAAATATTGGATGGATTAATTTGAAGTTTATTAAAGTAAATTTAGAGAAAATTATACAGTTAGTAACAAAAATTCGTATCGAAAACAAAAGTACCAACAGTCAAGGCTTGCATGCCTTTTAAACAACGAAAATAAAATCTTTTTTTAATATATAGAAAAAATGATAAAATATTTATGTTTCAATAACATTGTCCGGCAATAAATTTATTCAACTGCGATTATCTGTATCGACCTGTTACTATTTTCCTGTAATAATTGCCAACATTTGATGAAAACACTATAATAATAATAATAACTATAATAATAGAGAAAAGTGCCAAGTTTTCAATCAATCAAGGTCGTTATTTTCGGTATTCTGAACAGTGGACTAAAACACAACGGTATAGTATTTTCTGTTGTGAAAATCCTATACGGTTAGATAAACAGGATTTGGTATGGTTATTCCTCTACCTGGATGTGGAACGGTCGAGTTCATGTTAGTTTACAAGATTTTGCAAGGCAGGTGGAGATGAATAATGAATGATATGGTTGTAAAGGGACGGATCCCATAGAGACGTATCAACGACATTTGTAATGTGTGGCCGGTTGTGAGGTTGAATATTGTGTCGCTTTTGGTAAATGTGCAAGTGTAAATATGTTCATTTTAAATTTGTAGTCGTCCATCAAATGTAGTTTTCATACAGAGTGAGTCAAAAGTAGTGACCGATAGAAGATTCGGTTTCGGAAAGCTTCGGCTAAAAAATCTAGTTTCGGCCAAAAATCAGCCGAAACTTCAGCCGCACCGAAATTCAAGAGTTCGGGAATTATCGCGCTTCGTTCCATTTAACACGAATTGACTATAAACGTCCATGACCAGGCACTTTTTAATGGCTCGAATAATATGTGGCTCTTAGACAAAAACCTTCAATGGACGGACACCTCACCTTAAGCGGACACTTTCTGTTTCTTCGCAGGTGTCAGCACAAGAGAGGTTTTGCAGTAACATGTAAAACATACGCTAGATTTCAGCATACAACAGAACTTTTCACATGTCTAAATAAGTTTCGGTTTCGGTTTCGGCTGTAGATCCTGTTTCGGTCGGACACTAGTCAAAAGTAACGCATAATATCCATAACTTTTTTTTATGAAAATCTCGAAAAAACGCTGGGACAGGCAACTTTTTATTTTTTAATCATTCAATTGTGAATAGGCTGAAACAGCTGAAACAGCTCTATCAGTTACCACTACGAAGAATGACGCCTTTATCATTTTTTTTAATAGTATCGCCTAATTTTTATGCCATTTTTAAGTAGTGCATATTTTCCAACGTTCAGATACCTAAAAATATTCGGGAGTTACATAAGAAAATTTTTGAAAAAAGGATTTTTGAAGCTTTCAAGATTTTCTGCCATCCCTGCATCAGGATAGCACAAAAAACACACCCTTGAATCATCATTATAAGCATATTGATTTTTTGCTGGATTAAGTAGGAATATGTTAAATTTTTGACGAAATTTTGGAATTTACTTGTTAAAAATATAATTACAAATTTTAATGTAATTAGCTGCATACAAACTGTTAAAAAGTGAAAAAATAACCGTCCTCAAGATTTCCAATTTTATTTTAGACAATTACTTCCACCATATTTGCAACGTTTGCAATGCTTATTAAAAGGTGCTTTGTTTTTTGTATTCTATGCTGATGCATGGATTTTATGATGACAGAAAACCTTGCAAGCTTTATGATATTTTTCTCAAAATTTTCCAGATGTAAACTTTTAATATTTTTGCCCGGAAAATGTGCTCTATGAGAAAATGCAATAAAAAGCAGGAAATGCCATTTAGAACCGTTTTGGATCAGCCACAAATAATCAAAAATACAGACTTACCTCTGTCTTAGCGTTTTCTAAATTTTCATAAACATAAAAGTTATGAATATTATGCTTTACTTTTGACTCATCCTATATACGAAAATCCTTGATAAATAAACCATGTATTATTGTTTGTAAACGTTCTATAAAACGTATAACAAACAGGTAAATGTTTAGATGTACATTTATGTAAACTTGTATAAATATTAAGTTTATACAGCGCAGATATTTATAAATATAGAATAGATGGAATTGATTTTATAAAGAAAAAGACACACCAGATGCAGAGCTTTGTATATTCGAAAGATATTGCCCAATAAATGTAACATTGCAAATAAAAACGTAATAGAGAATTTGCAATTCAAATTTAGTAAAATATAACACACAAATGTACACATGGTGCCAAAAAATATAAATTCCTACCTAAGCCAACAATTTTTACATATTCTTAACACCTCAACGCCCATATTTTCCCCTATATTTTTTCTGTTTCTCGTTTGAAAACTTTGAAAACTACAATTTCCAAGTTTTTAACAAGCAAATCTCGAAATGTATTCCATTGAAAAACAGCAATATCTCATCCTATATAATAAACGTACACTTTTTTCATGTTTTTGTTAATATCGTAACGAAATTAAGTTCGAATTCATCTCTACTACTAGTTGATGACTTTTTCACAACGAAAAGAACACAGTTAAAGTTTTCTGCCTTTAATCTTAATCTTAGGAATACGATTGGATTAAAGTTGCTGTAGAAAATAACCAAGAAAAGTTTTTCTTTTTTTTATGGTATATACGAAGACTAAAGTTTCATCTGAAAATAATAATGAGAACAGAAAAAGAATTGTAATGGGTTTTCTATTGATTTTTCTGTTAATGTTAAACGATATTATAGAAAATTGTTGTTGTTTGTTAAAAATTTGCTCAATTAATTTCCTTTATAGATTACAAATCATTCTTAAGAATAGAAAACATCCCAAAATCACTATTGTTTGATAAATTACAAGTTTGCGTGCTTCAATACTATATATATATGAGGTTAGTAGCATAAAATATAATTGCACGCTTAACACACACTTCCCCTATTTGATAAATAATAGATGATCAATCAATATTCACCGTTTGTTTATCGTAACTACATACACTTTGTTATCATATAAGTCTAGTTTTGTTTAGATATGTATATTTCAAAAAATTAATATTAAATAAAAACGTGCGGTTGTTAAATATGGCAAACGCTTTGAAATACAGAAGAAGAGGAAGAAACGAATGTTGAAAATAAACAAATTATGATTTTTTACGAAATGAACAACAAACTAGGCGGAAATAATTTGAATTTCTAGCATCAATTTTATTAATAGCTGTTATTTTGGACGATTATAAGGAAAAATGGAAAATTTCACGAGAGTCGTATGAAATTCAACAAAGAATTGTTGTCTGAAGAGTAGTAAAGTTTGACTTTTTAAGCTTTTAATTAGATTCGGCCATGACAAGGCTTCTTAAAAAATAGATCTCTAAGACTGGTTCTTCTTCTCATGCTTAAGCCCGTCTTAGTAAGACCTTGGCTTAAATCAACCTAACGGTAAGCTTACACACAGAGAAGAACATACGGTTCTTAAATATTCTAAGCACTTTAAAATACAGAAGACGAGGAAGAAACAAATTATGATTTTTCATGAAATGAACAACAAACTAGACGGAAATAATTTGAATTTCTAGCATCCATTCTATTGATAGCTGTTATTTTGGACAATCATAAGGAAAAATGGAAAATTCCACGAGAACTAGATTCAACAAAGAATATTTGTCTGAAGAGTAGTAAAGCTTGACTTTTAAAGCTTTTAATTAAATTCGGCCATGACAAGGCTTTTTAAAGATCTCTAAGGCTGGTTCTTCTTCCCCTGCTTAAGGCCATTTTAGCAAAACCTTGCCTTAAATCAAACTAACGGTAGGCTTACACACATTTCAAAAAATTAAGATTAATAAGGAAAACGTTGGATTCTTAAATATTCTAAACACTTTTAAATATAGAAGACGAGGAAGAAACGAACATTGACAACAAGCAGATTCAACAAAGAATTTTTATTGCCTGGGGAACAGTAAAGTTGAACTTTTTAAGCTTTTAATTAGATTCGACCATGACAACGCTCCTTAAAGAATAAAATCTAGGGTTGGTTCTCCTTCTCCTGCTTAAGCCCGCCTTAGCAAGACCTTGGCTTAAATCAAGCTAACGGTAGACTTACACACATTCGGTTGGGGATCTTAGGGCGATTTAAGGAGCACCACTAGTGTGACAGCCCAAAAAAGAGGTGATTATCGGGAATTTATTGGAAGAAAAGTATTGCTTCGAATGTGTTCAAATTTTGAGGATTCTGTAAATACAGTAATTTTTTTATACATTAATATTCAATATACAGTAACTTATGCGCCTTTTTTGAGTTTCCAAAAAAAAGTTTTTCTACTGCTACAGTGATTACGGCCCTTAGGGTGCCGAAAATTAAAAACAAAATAATCCGTTAATCTAGAAGGTATTGCCAGTACAATCATGCAAGATTATGTAAAAAAAATCAAATTCAACAAAATCGCGCAGCTTTGAAATAAAGCTCCAAATTACGTTTAAATATGATGATTTTTTCATAACAAATTGATAGGTTTTTTTTTAATCAAAAAACTAGAGTCTCATTGTATGAAAGAACAAGTGCTAAACACGTTAAAACAAGATTCAAGTCGATCGAATAATTTGTATTCGAGTTAGAACTACAGCAAATTTGCAAAAAGGTCGTTCTTGGAGGTATAGATTATTGAAAAATGTAAAAAATAATCTTGTTTTGACGTGTCACACTAGTGGTGCCTCTTAAACCAAGGTCTCGCTAAGTCAAGCTTAAGTAGGGGAACAATAAGCGGGCCTAACTTGAATTTTCAACTTAAAACAATTGCATTGAATACAAAATCAATGGGGTAGACGTGGATTAGAGCTTTAAGGTTGACTGTTTTAGTCGTGGCGCCTCCACCAAAAGACGACCCAGTATTTTACCATTTCTCCCACCTTTCTATGCGAGTTAATGTCTGTCCGTGTTATTTCAATTCAATTTCGGGAAAAAAATAGATTACTTTGGATGCAAATTATGAAAAACCGATAAAGAAAATTGAAAATCAAAGCTCACATTTTTGTAGAGTGAACTTTGCTCGATCTTTTTATATACGTGACTATTAAATTAATGAACTTTTACATAGGGAATTTTGTGTTTTGCCAAACCACTCGTTTCAGCATAAAAAGTTACTTTTTCCTTATCCTGTAAAAATCCTGTCAAATTTTTAAAAATCCAAGCCCATATTTTTGTATATGACTGCCTTTGGAATCGAATTCAACTATTTGCTAGTCGCTATTTGTTACCGTTTACGAGAAAAATGTGTTTAACTGTCTTATGGAAATTACATGTAATTGGTAGCATTCAGTTCGGATAAAAGTCAGCCTTAAACTTGAGGCTTTCCTCAAGCCGCATCGTGGAGAGCCTGCTTTAAACAGCAGTTAGATATGTATTAGAGATTTTATTTTTAAAAGAAGATTAAGTGCCAAGCGACATTCTTCAGTACATTTAATTATAACTTAACACAATGAAACGTCAAATATGTTTTTGTTTAGTAGGTCGTTATTAAGATTTTACAAATTATTTGTATCAAAAATATATGCATCTATCAACATTAACAAAGTTGACAATGATATTGTTTGATGTGTTGTGAATATTGTTATCGATAATGACTGGGGACAACACAACTACTTAATTGTTAGACATTGTGTATAGCTTTTATTTACTAGATGTTGATTTCGGTGCCAATAATAACGCCTACGGTTCTATTCAATGATTTTAAAATAGACACTTTGGCCGACTTTTATAGACTGTTTTATATCTAACTATTTGGTTGATGAAAACATCATAACATCTATAGAAAACATCGTATAAGTACAGATGTATAACAATTTTTAGATTGAAGTCTAGAATAACACAGGTATATAAATTTTATAGAGATCACGAATCAAATGATATGTTTATAAAGAAATGCAACAAATAATAAATAAGTACATACATATCAGTCTATAGATGTTCTCGTTTAAAGTATTTCACAACAAGTACCTATACACATTCATCGTTGTAGAAATATGAAAATAATGATGGTTGGTAGCTGATAATGATGATAATGTTTGATGTTTCTTTTACAATACACATATGATAGAAATTTTAAACTTATCCATCAATGTTCACTATTTTCTTCTAATGAGAATACAGTTGCTAACACATTTATATAGAACAAAACTTTGTATGGATGCATTACCGTCTCGTTTTCCTTCTACTTAACATTGACGACGTGAAATCAAAGAACTCCCGGAAAAACCACAAAAAACATCTGTTGATCATTAGGGCGTCGTTATGCGTTAGGGTTGATACACGTTCTAAAACATCACCTAAATTCAATACCATATGTGTCATAGATTTGTATTATTAATTAATGTAACTATTACACGTGTAATTTAATTCTACGATATTAATTTTGAATATTTTTTTATCATTTGTCGGGAAATAACGAACGAGACGCTACAACTGAACGCATGATGAGATTAAAGTTTTTATTTGTTTTATTTTCAGATACTGTTGTCGCAGTATCACCTGTCTGTTAATGTCAAACTGAGTGTTGGCTACGATTGCCTAATTTTATACGTTGGCGTCTCCTTCAAATGACCGAAAGATAGTATGGTCGTCGGCGTCACGACAACGACGCCGACATTAGTGTTTCTCGTTTTATCTTCGAATTAACAACGCATTTACTTGAAGAAAGACATTATTTCCTGTGTTGTAGATGTTTCTAAAAATTCCATTGAAAAATTCTACTGTTATACTAAAGGAATGTTGTCGTTTTAATTAAAATTATTTTTGTTGTTGTTCAATAAAAGCTCCAGCATCTTGGACTATTCAGATAATTCGATAAACTACACGATCCATTAGTTCATTACGCAGTCGCTGGTGTAACACAAAGGGTTTCAAACAAGGGGGGGTTGATAGTAATTCAGATGATGATCCAATACTTAACTGGACCTCTATCTCATTTTAGTTAATAGCTGAAACTACAATTATCACCATTTTATTTTCAAGTACTATAATTACATTATTGTCCTTTATATATAAGGGATTATCATCTGGACATACTGGCACAATTTTGTCCGGAATTTGGCTTAATGGATACTCACGTTCTAATTACAAAACTCAATAAATTGTTCCTGTTATCTAGTGAACAATTCCTTCTCAAGTCTAGTATTACTTACTTACTCTATCATTGAACGTAAATTATAGATTGGGATAATAAATTTTCAAACAATAGTCTATTGATTCAAACTATATACTTTATATCGTTTTAGTTTCAATTTTAGGTCTTTTAAACTATCATCTAATCTGGCAACAAATAACAACAACAACAACCTACTTTACCATGAAAATTAGTAGTCTGAAGTTTGCCAAAAATTCCATAGTTACACATCGATAACCTTGCGACATGAGTCATAACAGTTGTATGCCAAATAGACACGTGTACTTTATCTCAAATCATACTTAATTATTTACTTAATGTTCCGGTTTGCGCAATATTGATGTCTTGTATGCATCTACACAGGAAAATACTGTTTATCTCAATTTAACATGTGCCAGATATCCAGCAATGTCAAGAGTTTACTTATTCTATCTCACTTTTATTTGTATACAGGTTGTCGATTCTAAATATGGTCAGTCCAATGAAACTCTTATTAATTGAGGAGCAATTTGAAAAATATTTCAATAGGAGTGTCCATAGAGAACATTTTGACAAAATTAGAACTCCGTAGTTCATTTGGAAGTCGGTTTGTACAGGGTCGTTATTTTCAAAAAGGAGCTATTAAACACGTAAAACGATTAAAAATGACTCAAAGACCCTTCCAAAAGTAATTTTTTTAATTTTTCTCCATTGCATTGCATTGAAAAACATTTCTTTCCGTTCCAAAATAAATTGGAGAAAAACGAAAAAAATCAATATTGAGAGGATCCTTGAATCATTTTAAGTCTTATTAAGTAGTCAGCTAGTTTTCCTAAGTCACGACATAGTCAGAAACGAGCATATTTGACCGACTTTCAAATGAGCTACGAGATTTTAATTTTGCTAAAATGTTCTCCAAAGACCTACAATACAAATCCATAAAATATTTTTCGAATCACTCGTCAGATAATAGAAGTTTCATAAGTTTCGTCAAATTTAGATTAGACACCCTCATTTGGAAAGTGGTCAAAAACGCTCGTTTTGGACGAGATCACAATTTTAAAAAACGAGCTACACATAAAATTACTGAAAATTACTCAAAGACTCCCTCAACGTCGATTTTCTTCGTTTTACTTCATCGTATTCTAAAAAAAATGAGAAACATTACCACCTGTTCCAGAATGCATTGGAAAAACCGAAATAATCAATGTTAGGCGAATCTTCGAGTCACTCCTCAAAAAAAGCATTTTTTGACTAATTTCCAAATGAGCTACGAGGTTCTAAATCTGCTAAAATGTTCTCCAGGAACCTACAATACAAATCCTGAAGATATTTTTCGAATCACTCGTCAGATAATAGAAGTTTCATAAGATTCGTTAAATTTAGATAAGACACCCTCATTTGGAAATTGGTCAAAACCCTCGTTTTTGTGGAGATTACTATTTTCAAAAACGACCTAAACACGTAAAATTACTAAGAATTACCCAAAGACCCCCTCAACATCGATTTTCTTCCTTTTACTTCATTGTATTCTACGAAAAATGAGAAAGATTTCCACCTGTTCCAGAATGCATTGGAGAAACAAAAAAAATCAATGTTGGGCAGATCTTCGAGTCACTCTCGTCAGAAACGAGTGTTTTTGACCAATTTCCAAATGAGCTACGAGGTTCTAATTCTGCTAAAATGATCCCCAGAAACCCCTACAAATCCTTAAAATATTTTTTGAATCGTCCATATTTAGAATCGACACCCTGTATAAATACATAATATGCGATAGAATCAACAAAATTTTCTAATATAAAATTCGACACTACTATTGTAGCCATGAATTTTATCCATAAATCAACACTTTTTAGATGTGTCATCATTGGAATATCCCGTGGGTGGTTTTCTTTTTTTTTGTACAGTGACACCCTGATGACACTTATGTTTACGTTTTTTCCTCCCATATTCTGTACACATATACATTCTACGTACTTTTATTTTACGGTAAATTACTCTATAAATCATCCAGAAAGTTACTTTTCTTGCAAATAAAATGAAGAAATGTCCCTTAGTTTTGTAAGGGGATGAGTCTCATCATAACAGAAAAGATAATAGGGAAGAGAAAAATAAAGGAACAGTGTAACAAGTTTGTGTTGTATCCCATGGGTGGTAAATCAAAAACACAACTGAAAAGTATTGTTTGCCAAAAATACAAAATTCTAATTTGTCCAGAGACGGCGAATATCCAGTCCTTTTTAGATTAGACTATAACAGTTTGGAGTTGTGCCATAATTTGTCTCACTCTATTAAATCATGACTTTGTTTAATGTTCTAACATTCGGAACACTTATTTTCTTATTTTTGTCAGGTATACGTTATTTATTGTATGTTCGTACAGAATCAACACGAACATCGTTATTTTTCTTTTTCTACAGGGTGTAATCACTATCCCTATGTGGAACAGAGTACAATAAACATATTTTGACTAAAATTGGACAAATTTTTAACCATTGTTTGATGGTCGCTGATCAAATCCTAACCTACAGTAATGCTGTTGACAGTTGTTAAGAAAACAAGTTTCAGTATAGCACATCGGATTTCTATTAACTACCCACGAAAATCTTACTAACCTACTTATTGGACATATAACACATTTAATTGACAAGCATAAAAATAAAGTAATACAACAAAACTACAAAAAGTGTTAAAAATGTCGCCGATGTCCCCGTTACCCTCTTCCACACGCGTTTTGGTAGTTCCCAAATTTGGTCTGCAGCTGTTCGGCATTTTTGACCGGTATTGAATACACTAATTCTTTCGTATGGTGCCACAAAAAATTGACAAAAATATGAAAGCAATTCAAGACTTAAAGAGTTAAAGAGTATTAATTACGTATGTCGACTAAACACAATTACTTATCCTTGAGATTGTTTTATTCCAGTGGCTCTAAGGATGGTGGCAAAATTTCAAAGCCTTATTTCTCGAAAACGATCTCCTAATATACAGGATGTCAGATCTAAATGTGGGGAATCTTATGAAACTCCTAAGAGTTGACGAGCGATACGAGAAATATTTTAAGTATATGTAGGGAGGGACATGGAGAGCATTTTAGCAAAATTATAACTAGCGGAGCACTTAAAATGACTTATAATGACTCAAGGATCCTCCTCACATTGATTTTTTTTCGTTTTCTTTATTTTATCCTGAAACATGGGGAAATTTTTCACATTTTTGCTAGAATACAAGTTGTGAGAGTCTTCGAGTCATTCTTAATCATTTTAGGTGTTTACCCCGTTTTTTAAAATGACGGTACTGCCCAAAACGAGCAATTTTTGAGCTATTACGAAGTGAGCTACGGGATTCTAATTTCTATAAGTTTTTGTAACATTTTTCGAACCGCTCGCTAACTAATGCAACACACTACCCGTGGCTTTTAAGATTTTTACAGACTTTGATTACACCCTGTATAGTCTAACGAATCTCTGTATGTAGCCATTAAAAATACTCAGCCATTGTTCTATTTAATTGAAACCCCCAAATCAAATTGATTTATTAATTAAAATGGAAGAGGATGAGAATTAAAAAAAACCATTTAGGTAATGAATCGTTGTAATTATCGGTTCGCTTCCTATCTCTGATCGGATTTTAATTAAAAATTCGCTTAGATCAAAGATACCCGACAAACTTTTACAAAGTTTAAATTATTCAACACTAAAAGAAAAAAATTGTTGCATAAATAGTAATAATAACTATATGCACTCATAATTTAAACATTAATGTTTGGATTTGTGTATGGGAGCGCGTGTGTATATGTGTTTGTTAATGCAGAAGGTAATTAACTTGACTTCCTGAACATATTTCCATTAAACTACATCCTGGGAAAAAATTGATTAACCTTGCCGATATAATCTTTGACAACAAGACAAACTAATATGAAAGCACAAAGTTTTCATATATATATGAATTGAAAATCGTATCCGTTAATTAAATTTATATTTACATCGCTACAAGTTTGGTCTTTGATGATTAATTTAATCGAAGTTTTATTTAAATAAGATTTCTCTATGTTTATTCTTAATGATTTTAAGAAAAATATTATCTATTCGTTGCAACGTCAAAAATCTCAAATATCCATCATAAATATTTATATTCAAGATATACTAAGTTTATTCAAGCTTTCAAAGGAGTATTTAAGATGACTGCACTGGAATTCATATAATTTCACATTAATTTTTTCTCTTCTAAAATAAACGATTAAAAGAATATATTGAGAAACATAACGAGTGTATTTGACATTGGCTTACATTAGATTTTTCGTTACCAAAACAATTCAACAAAAGTTCTGAGCTTTCGCGAAGCTTATTTAAGGCGTATAAGTCGAAACATAATTCGTTACATTATAATAAATCAGTATTGAAGTAAGGAAGCTTGAGAGACAATTTCTTATGCTTCTAGTTACAAGTGCCAGTACTGTATGATATAGCAAACCCATATACATGTGCAGGTATACAGGTTGTGCCCTGACGATGGGTTATTAGAGAAGGATAAGAAGTACTAGTTGACAGAAAATTATGAAATTTTGATTTCTAAAATACTTTCGTTGTTTTAGCAACCCCCGTTATATAGGGTAGTGAGCAATACTCTTTTGTTTTTGTGGCATTTTTACATTCTTTGATTAAATCGAGGCGGACTATGATAATATGACTTATGGTCTAGCGCTAAAAGTTTTTCAGATATTTTAACTTTAGTATAGTTCGAAATTTGGCAGTCTTTGGTTCAACAAGTTCAATTATCTTTCAGCGTTTAGCTGAAATAATTTTTTTTCAGGCACATTTCAAACCTCATTATCATGCTTATTTTAAACAGAGCTCCTAATTTTTCTTTATATGGTCAATTAGAGAAAAAAATGGTTATTAATAATTCGAAAATCCTCCCAAACATTAACTTTTTTTGTTTTTCTCTATTTCATTCAAGAAAAAAGCAAGGCATTTTCACCTGTTCCAGAATCTTTTGGAAGAAAACGAAAAAAAAAATGAATGTCGGGAGAGTCTTCCAATCATTCTTAGTCGTTTAACGTGTGTAGCTTATTTTTGAAAATCGCTACATTGTGTGAAACCAGCGTTTTTTAACTGAGTTATGAGGTCCTAATCGTGCTGAAATGATCTCCGCAGGGATCCCCCTACATATCCCTGAAATTTTACGAATCACTCGTTAACTAATAGGTCAAACAATTTTTGATAATGTCGAGATATTTACCAAGCAACTGCACATCTAAAACGACTTAGAATGACTAGAAGGTCCTCCTAACATTTTTCGATTTTCTTCTAGAATGAGTAGCTAACTTTTTTTATTTTTTCTAGAATGCTGTGTAGAAAAACGAAATCCTTTTGCGCATGTAGTTGATATATAAAAATCGTATTACTGACCAGAACAAACTTCCGAATGAGCTACGAGGTCGAATTTTGCTAAAATTCTCTCTAGACACTACCCTATAAATTTTTACAAGATAATTCAGAGTGCTATATTATTTAGGCAGAAAGGGCCAAATTTTATACTTCCATATGAAACTCCTATTAGTTGGTAAGCAATTCTAAAAATATTAAAAGCATCTTTAGCAAGGGTCTCGAAGTTGGTCAAAAAACACTCATTTCTGACAATGTCGCGATTTTCAGAAACATTTTAAAGACGTAAAATGACTTAAAATGACTCGAATCACCTTCCAACATTGATCTATTTCATTTTTCTTTATTTTGATCTGGAAAAATTAAAATAATCACTTTTGGAAGGGTCTGCGAGTCATTTTTGTTTTGCGTGCTTTGAAAATTGCGAAATTGTCCAAACCAGCTCCGAAATGAACTACAAGGTTCTAATTTTGCTAAAATGGCCTCCAGCCTCTCCTCCCCCTTCGAATCCTTGAAATATTTTTTGAATCGCTCGCTGACTAATAGAAATTTCATAAAAATTGACCACAGGTTTCTTTGAATCTCATCACTACTTTCATTTAGAGCACGTGCGATAAAATTTATTTCATTGTTATTAATGTGGTAGATATTTCTCGCAGTAACTTTACTTCCTTCCAGCCTTTCCAATTATTGAAAATCAGTTAAATTGTAGTTGGATAGTTTAAAACTAGCTTTATGGAAGTTCAATAACGGCTTCTATGCTAGATGTTCAATTTTGGCATTGCAGTTTTCCAGTTTTACTGCACAATTATATTATACGCATCTACATTGGATGTGGGTATGCTTATAGTGTTTTAATACAAATCCAACATATTTCATACTTCGTCTACCTTTCAATATATCAACGGTGAAAGTTAAATAATGCAAAACAAGTAATTTTAGTTCATTACACTGCTATTTGAATGTTTCGAGAGCCAAATCAAGATGCACAAATTTATACAAGATAGTTTGCCAAAAATTTATTTTTTTCTAATGCACACACAATACACAATTGTTTAAATATAATCTTATATGTTGATGGCAAAACTTTCTTAATAGAAACCAAAAACGAAAGCTCAGATAAAAGCATTAAATGAATAAAACAACAGCATAAGGAGCCAGAAAATTCCATTTTCTGGTCTAATAACTATTATTAATTGTTAACATTAAATTTATCTAATTGGGAAATTTCAATTGGCAAATTATTATAAAACGGTCACTCTTCATATTTACTCTTGTCTTTTTTCAAGCGAATTACGAAATAGATAAACTACAGAACGATGTGGAAAATAGAAGAGAAGCCACTGTTTGGCATCTGTCTGTAAAAATTCCATTTGAAAAACACCAACAGATGGGACGCGGCTAGCAAGTGCACTCAAATTTAATTACGAATCAACAAATAAACCCCGTCATATTTAGTTGATATTGCACAAAAAAAAGAACAAGATATTTTTTTTCAATTTCAACTGTAAAATAAGCGGAAAACCGCACGAATTTTTCACGTAGTATTTTATTTAGGTAGAAAATTCACACAGACAGAATTAACAATGAAAAGAAATTGCAGAAAGTTAGATTAGCTCCTTTGAATTTGATATTCAGGACACAAGGCAGAGAGACTAGATGGGCAAAGGCTATTTGTGATAGTCGAATTGAAGTGGAGGTCGCAAAGTACACGAATAAAAATCCCTTATTTACCTAGAAAACGGTATGAATCCCATTCGAATTTCAAAGCTATATTATGTGAAATGTTATTTCTGTTCCAGAGAATGGTTAGTCCAATTTCCTTCTTATATAGCATGGATGTGTAATAGTGTAGTTTAAAGAAGGGTCGATGACATTCACTAAGAGACGAATAGTTTTCTACTATTTTTATTATGACGGTAAATGTGGCCGGTGACGACTGATTCCACCCAAAAATAAGGTTCACAATTCGATGGAGGTTATTGAAATTAGACGATCCTAGCTCGGTTGCCTTTTATAAAAATATTACCCTTATCGATTTGTAAATATCTTCACATTTTTTTCTATTTCTTCAATACGAATGTGGTTGAATTTTTTTTTATTACCAACACATTTGCTTCTGGAACAAAGCCAACAGGATTTTTATCTACTTTTGCGGACAACGGCTGCTTGCGCCTTAAGGGGATGGCGACAATTGAATGGGTGAATTTTGCAGGAGATTTCCACCTTTTATTATTCACATAAAATATTTGATTACTCTCTGTTTTTATTCGTGTCACATTCACAAAAATGTTTGTTGATCTATTTATTACATAGTAGATATATTAACTATTCAAAAGTGTTATTACAATTTTGAATGACTGCTTTAATTATCAGAATCTTTACTATATACGAAATGATGAATGATGGTATTTCACAATTTCGAACATTAAGAGTAAGATCATTTATTATTTAAGATGTACACAAGGAGGAAGGAGATTCTTTTACAGAAATCGATTAGAATCGATGCGCCAAAGAGACGTGTCACTCGCTTGACAAATACGTGTTTATATTTCGTAATTATGTTATTTTTAAACGACGCGTATAGTTAAAAAAAAATCAATTAAGTGCAAGTATATCTTCAGTATTCAACTCATATTATTTCACTACTTCTTCGTAATAATCATAAAATTTAATCGAGCACATCATGTGCATCTTATGCCATATAAAGGATACTGCTGCTTCTGCTACATTGTTACGATGCACCAAAATTCGGAAAACGGTTTATTGTAGGAATCTACGATTAGTTAGAGGTAAATTGGTAATGCATGAAATATGGAGCACGTTCAAGCTCATCACCACAAATTGATTTCGGGTAAAATGTAGTAGATTAATTGGAAGCGTATACGATTATGGGAAACTTGTACGTCTTCTTCTACTTCTTTTTTGATTTCAACATTGTAAAGCTTCTAAGCGTTTTATTCTTTAATTGTAATTGAAAATTGCTGAAATCTGTACGATATTAATAGTTAGATTTGTTCTGAAGATTGTATCGATGAAGAGAAACAGCATTACAAAGGCCCTGTTATTCATGATTGGTCACTAGAGACGGTAGAGCACAAAGGATTGCTTCTCTTTGAAATAATTAATACGAATTGATCGATAACAACTTTGGTGAACGATGGACAGAACTTTGTTGAAATGTGCCTTTTAATGTGATTAAAAATGTATTGAAATAAAACACAACACATATTGACAGGAGAGATGTATCACATATTGATAGGAAAAAGTTCTCTCAGTTATTTTCATCATTGACAAGAATTGGAATGTATCTAATTGAAAAAATAAAGCAAATTTGACCTATTTATTCATGAAATCATGAATAAAAAATTTAAAACAAACGAATCGTAAAATATTTATGTTAGAGATCACGGCCGATTATACCAGAAGCAAATTCTATTTTCATCCATATATTGTTTATTATTCTTTCACTCTATACCATTTTATCTGTTTATGGTTTGTACATTTGAAATTTTTCATAAACATTGACGTAAGGTATACGCCAAACTTCTTCTGTGAATCAACAGCAGATATTTAGTCAAGCTTCAACAAACTTTCTACTCAATTTTGCGTGTACAATGTGGAAAATTCATTAAAAACGCACAACGGAAGCTTTGGCGTATTTAAAAAAACACATACAATGTTTAATATTTTCACTACGTTCAAAATTGTTGTAAAATTTCAAGTTTATTTTGCTGTTATTTTTTTTTTTGAATTGAAAGTCTTGGAGCGTATATCCAGTGTTTTATCACGGCTAAAACTTTATACTCTTTTCTAAGTCTTTTAAACATCTCACATCCTGGCCCAGACCATATGCAGGATCTATTCATTTGAATTATTCATGTACCTAGCATCTTACAACCTGATCGCTGTACACGGCCTTTGTATTTTCCCTCTAAATACACAACCAACTTTACCATAATAAGACCTTAAAGTAATGATGAATTTTAAAAAAGAATGAATGTAATTTAAACAAATTTTTTAAAGTATAGAAAACGTCAAAAGACGCTTTAATGGCAAACAGAGAAAACGAACAAACTGGATACGATTGCAAGTCTATAAATTAACAGTCCACTTAATTCCAGAACTAAAACTTGAAGATATTTTTACGCTCTGAGAGAAATGTTGCTCGTATCTAGCAGCGTAGCGTGGTGATTAAAAACTTTTCGGCAAGAAGAAAAAAAAACCGCCTCCTATTACTATAGAACACCAGAAGCGGTATAATCAAAAACCTTTTAACGATAATTATTTTAATATGGACTACAGGAGAAAAAAAGCGAGTTTTTAATTCGAAAAGTTCCAAAAAATTCTCCAACTTCTTTAGTTACAATTCAATGATTTTTATCGATCTAAAATAGGTGGAAGAAAATAAGACAATAAAAAATTATATATATAACAATAACTTTGAAATATGAGAAGTGGTAAGAAAGCATAAAACTTTTAACCGATGTACAGTTATTTAAGAGCTGTGTTCTTCAAACTAATGGAAAAAGTTTTTGAAAAAAGTAGTCGGAATATAAACAAGAAATTTCAGTCTGCATATGGTCTCTTTAATTTGTCTATTAATCACTACCTATTCATTTTGCAAAATGTCTTCGAAATTTCATAAAGTCTTTATTAGTTAAAGTTGGTAACTATTAAGACAACTTTATCACAAATTGTATTTTAGAAAATCCCAATTAGTTTGGTTTAATTAGGTACAGAATTATACAGGTGACTGACGACAGACAAAGAAAGGATGATAGTTAAATCCCTTTGGGGGATAATTAAAATGTTCTATATATTTGAAGATGATATTATGTTATATATTGTGAAGAGAGGTAGGGTGCTTTGTAAATGGTATAGTATTTATGGAAGCTCGGCAGTCCACTTTTTCCTACCTACCGTGTAATAAATCATACCAGTTCATATTAAATTTTTAATATTGATGTCAAAATCACTTTGGCCTACCTCAGCGTTCATATTATTAATTCTGAGAGTTGCGTTTATATTAAAGTTTTGTTTGTTGAATTGTAAATAATTTCTCTACAAAACACTCTTCAATTCTTCCTATCAATGTATTATTATTGCATATTGCATAATTTGCATAAGGGAAAAACTCCATTTGCGCTCATATTGCCTCTCTAATAGAAGTTGTGAAGTAATCCGCGACTACGTCATAATATCCAGTAATGCGTGTTGCAATTGAAATAAAAACCTCATGCATGTTTATGTTTGTTGTAAAACTATTGAGTTTCTAATAATAGATGTTTATGGAATGCGTACATGATGCTATCGTTGTTCCTTCTGTTATTAGTACTACTAATTTTATTATATAGCAATGTTGCAACAAATACAGTAAAGTAAAAGATTTGGTTAACTTACCGGTATGGAGGCTTTCTCCTCGGAGGTGGTTCCCCCATTGGGTGGCACATGACCGGCCTTGGCGACGAGGCCCGCCGGCACCCGCACCGTGAGGCAGTCTGGCGCGATTCCCCACTCACACGTGGCCTCTACGAAGACCACCTCACCTAGTGCATCACCTGAACTCTCACCGTATCAACTCGTTGTTTGTTTTTGTTGTTGTTGTTGTTGTTGTTGTTGTTGCTGGATTGTAGATAAATTTCGTTGTTTGTGCACACCACACCACGACACGTCAAAGTTCAAAAATACAATACAACAACGATAATAAGGGACACATTATCAATATGATGCTTAAAATTGTTGTGAAACATTTGGATTTCAGGATAGATCAATGCGTAGAAAAAATTATTGACAAGTCAGCTGTTGGAATGCTTGTTATTTTTGGCACGTGATAAAGTATAGATAAGGATGAATGAATTTTTGTTGATTGCCTTCCTTTGTTGTATGACGTTGACGAAGGTAAAAGGGTCGCGTGGTTATCTAGTTTTATACAAACAGCTGAGTACCCGACGCCGGGGATGGTTGTGCGGCACTGGTCGTCGACGACGCTATCGAGCGACGCCGACGCCAATACGCAGGTCGGTGCACAGGCGCTTCTATAACGGCTACCTGCTGCACGTCGGCTTGTTTCTGCTATGCTTACGTTTGCTTGTTAATAAATGATGTTGTTTTCAACAATTTTATCACATATCAAATCTAATCCACCCTTTTTACTATGGCGTCTATTCATTTCTTATATGCTTAATTTACCAAAAAAAAAAAAAAAACAGGCAAGGAAAAATTCACCTTCAACCTTACGCATTACATCATAATCTTCAACACGCAACAGAAAAATATTGCCGTCATCGATGATTTACAGGTTGATCGTAACAAATTCTCAACTAGCATCACGACACATAGTCTTTTATCTAATTCACACTAGCAAAACGCGGATTGTCAAGCACACCATAAATGTAGAGAAGAGTATTTAAGGATGCTCGAAGCTCATTAAAAAATTCAACCAACGCAACTCGAGCATTTTATTTCTTCCTTGCATGCTGTTGAAAACTTTCAACAACATTCAAATACTAGTTAGTTTATTTCATTGCAACTTGAAAAAGATCTTTGTTTGCTTTCCGATAAGAAGTTTGTGTATTTTATGGTTTTCAATTAGAAGCTTACGACGAGCCCAAAGAAAAAAGAAAATTGAAAATTTATCTAATGTTTATAACAGTATGTAAATACGACTCGTATAATATTTGCTAAAGAACTTGAAACTTTCCAATATTGCCATTAAAATTTTACAAATACTCGAGAATTGAGGTAGAACGTCAACAACTGTCAGTCTGATGAACGTCCATCCAATAAATGCCCTGGAAAATGACTATTTGAGTCGACATGAGCTATTATCTTTGGTATTCGAGCGGTCTTTGTTAACATTATAGACGATAGGAAGCATAATAGACAATAGATTAAATACCATTGCTTTTCAACTATCAACAAGGTTAATTAAATTTGATGGTAAATGCAATTACAACAACCAGTTCAATGAAATTTCTAACGTAATAATAACAATAACAACAACAAAAATTGGTTATCGATTAGAAAAGCATCGGAATGTTTGTATTTTAACTGAATTTTAGGCGACTGTATATGTTGTTAATAATAGACGATTGTATTGTTTTCCATTTCAGATATTGAATTGTCTCGATAATTTCCCTAATAATGATGTTATTCTCCCCTTATTCCCTTTAATGAGCATCTTATCAGATCCCAATATAATGATAAATACAGGAACAAAAAGGACAGTATATAGGCCAATTAGTGGGGTTTAATATTAAGCTATCTTCTATTCATATTAGGAGAATAAATCAAATTGTCATAGTATTCAATTAGAAAGAATTGAAAATATTTCAAGACTAGCCCAACAAAAGGTGAATAAAAAACGGAAATTTAATGTTAACTATAATCACTTAACCAAGTATGCTAATATGGTAGGATTTAAAAGTCATTACAGTGTCTGTTTTCCGGTGTAAGTTACCATTTAGAAGGGTGAAGCCGGAAATAAGTTTTCCGGCAGTGGCGTGATATGTCATTCCAGTTCAGGTGGTTAAACTGTTAATTCTATGCTTTTTTAAGATTTACAATATTCTACTTCTAAAGACTGATGAAAAGAATACCGAAAAAGGTCTATTTATCGTTAAAGCACTTCGAACAATGAAAATGTTATATAGAATCTGTATTTGTAATTGAAATTGTCTAGAATAATTTACAAATTCTAAAACAGGACTATATTAACTAACAAAACATTTTGGAAAGTCCTATATTTGCATAACGTCAGCTTTAGAGAATTAAAATGGCATTAATTTCGTTGCTGACGTCAAACAAAACATAGAGCTTTCTTACTAATGCTTGCTAGGCGCCATTAAACCAATTAACCGTAGATTTACATTCAATTTAAAAATCGTTTTTAATTGGCACAGCCAAAATTCACAAAAAAGATGAGCTAATTTGAAGCTGTGTATTGATTGTTTTGGTGCCAAAATGGATTTAATTTGAAGAGAGATCTTGTTGGACTTTAGACGGTATTTATATACATATGTGTGTATGTGTGTTTATATGTATGTTCATCATTAACTAGTCCTCCGACAGCCGGAATAAGGCCCTATAAATCTCATGTCGGAAGGCATAGCCGCTATCTAACCGGTCTGTATCTCGTTGTGGGGTCAGCCAAAGCTGAATGTGATCGTCCAAACTGATAAATATTAAACTATACAGAAGCTCCAACTTCACTACCATCGCTTTTTTCCAATATTTTAAATAAATTTGAATTAAATCTACATACAGTCATAATATTTCGAGTTGTAGCATTTAATTGCACACTATATAGTCCTAATTTCTGTATAGATTACAATGATAATTACAATTATAATGCGTTTATCTAGCTTTGATTGAAATATATCGTACATCAACTACGATATATAATAGCGATAATGTGGACGAGATATATACGTTAGACCGCATACGTTTTCTGTTTGAAGTTAAATTGAAAAGCACTACCAATTTGTGTAGAAGAGCGAATTTAATCCAACACACAAATGCATAATAGTTACAGTCAGACAGACATAAAGCTAATTATAGATTTCACATCACATAGATATAGGAACATGCATACTTTTTTATTATTATTATTATTATTATTATTATTATTACTGTTGTTTCAGCATACAGATAGAATTAGCCTTTGATCATTGTACGTTTGGAATAATTCCATTAAACGTTCTACATCTGTATAGAAAAAAAAATGAAAAAATATTTCAAGTATTGTAATGTTGTTCTATGTGGATTATTTTTAAAACGCAATTTACTTTTATAATTAGTTAAAAAGTGTGAGCATTATTTCCGCCAACGCATTATTCTTTAAGAGACCAATAGCCAGACGCTAGTCGTGTGTTTTTATTTCCACCACCGTTATCAAAAAGGAGAAGAAAAAAAACAGCTTTGCTGTTAAACTTTTCCCTCATTCAATTCCTTTAACGAGGGACTTGATGTTTTGTCCTTAGGCTATAACAATTTGAAAATAGAAAGTAAACTTTAAAGAAAACAGGAATATAACGAGCAGTTTTAAGTATGTGTATGTGCATAAAAAAAATGTTGAAGCATTATAATACTTGGAGGGTATTATCTTTTTGGAAACAAATTTTTCAGTCGAGTAAACAATAAAACAGATTTGATAATTGTATGAGATTTGAGGCGTAAATGATGACCACATTTATTAAATTTTGATTGTGTCTCTAGCCAAAAAATTATATTAAAACTTTAACTAGGATTTATGTGCAAGTTTTTGGGCAGAAATAATACGCACGTAGGGTAAAATAAGGGCTTTTACAGTCTTTACGATACTAAAGTATCAAGATTTTAGGCACGTATATATACATCAAAATGTTAGAATCTATTTGTCTTCATGTAAATCTAATTTTATTCTTACAATTCATAATCATAACTGGGAATTCCATGCTAAAATAACTATGGTTTGGAGTTGAATCTACAAAAGGTGGATGAAATAAGCATTTTACTTTCTATTTTCTTCACACAAATATAGTGGTTGTCCCTTTTCCCAGCATTATGGTAAATTTTCTTTATACTGTTATTTAAAATCTGAATTGAAGGTGAGTAATTCAAGTCCACAATTGTCCAAGTCCTCTCTTTTTGACAATATGGTAATTATATTAATGAATTAAAACAAAAAGGTACCAAAAATCGACTAAAAGTATCTAAATCGTATTCTTAGCACAATTTTACACTAAAGCTGAGATTAAAAGATGGTTTTTCATATTTCAGTGGCCAAAACAGATGATTTAGCATGAAAATTTCTTAAAATCCACCGGAAATTTGAGATTTTAGCGTAATAATCAGTTAAAAGTCGATTTCACCAACAATTGTTAAGTCATAGAAACGATTTGTATAATCATAGCAATGATTGTTTTTAACTGTTCATTAGATTTAACTGAAGTTGGTGGAATCGTCCCTTATAGTGATTAAATTGGGCCCTTACATGGTTCTGTAACAAAATTCGTTAAAAATGAACCAAAACTTTTTTTTGACGATTCAGTACTTAACAAAATGTACTAAAAGATGATGATCTAAGAAGAAAATGTTTGAATATTTGATTTAAAGTTAAGAATACAGCTTAAAAATCGATTAAAAACGTTTGAATTACAATCTTTGTACAATTTGTCAATAAAATTTGCTAAATTAATCATTTTAAGGTCGATTTCACCAACATCTGTTAGATTTTAAAGAACAAATATGTCATGGAAACGATTTTTATAATCATAACCACGATTGTTTCTAACCGTTTATTATAGGCTTGATAAACTCATCCCTAAGGGACGATTTTTCAAGATCTATACTAAAAAGTGAAAATTCAACTCAAAAGTTGACTAAATGTGCCTAAAAACTGTTCTTTTCGCAATTTTAAACAATATTATAGATGATTTAGAACACTAATTTAGAGGAAATTACGCTAAAAACTAAGACAAAAATGTCTCAAAACAAAGGCTTAAGCTCCAAAATTCGATTCTTAAAACGATTACATGGGTTTTGCTTTGATTCTAATTTCTTCGGATTCTTCTAAACTACTCACTTTATGACAATAATACATGATTATTGATTAAAAGTACACTTATGCTACTTTCCAGAAACAAATATTTTTAAGATCTAAGTATCCTGAAAAGTGAAAATTCAACTTAAAAATTAACTAATTGTGCTTAATACGTGTTCTTTTCTCAATTAAAATAAAAAGTATAATAAGATGGACGATTTATACCATTAATTTAGAGAAAATTACGCTAAAAACTAAGATAAAAGTGTCTCAAAACAAGGACTTAAGCTCAAGAATTCGATTCTTAAAACGATTACAAGTGTTTTGTTTTGACTCTACTTTCTTAGAATTCTTCTAAACTACTCACTTTATAACAATATACATGATTATTGATCAAAAGTACACTTATGCTACTTTCCAGAAACCATAGTTGTGAGATTTTCCACAAATTTTTGAACTTAAGTTCAATTTCGCTGAATAAGAAGAACAGTTTTCTCAGCAGTATACGGACTGTAATAATAATAATAATAATAATAATAAAATAATAAAAATAATATCGGTGACCGAATTTTATGTGGTCAGTCGTCTATAACTTGCTGTATATTTTACTGTTTCATTTATACAATACCAACATGTGATAGTTGAATACACTAAAAAACAAAACAGAATTTTATAAAACCAACTGAGGATAAGATCAAATCTCTGTTATAGTGGATTGTTGGCTTTTGGAACGAGGCCAAATTCTTACCGAAAACTTATCAAATTGGTTGGTCTAAAAACTGAACAACAATAAGAGCAGCAACAACAACAACAACAAAATGAATAGAGAGAATGTTATATTCTTAATACGTATTTGTGGAGAATATGAAAAATTTCGATAATCTTTTTAATAGAAAGTTGCCAACAAATCAACAAACTTTGGTGGTGTTTCCTTTAAAAACACTCAAAAATCATTTTATTGTTATACAAAATGCAATGATTCTCATCAGAAGTCTCATAAATTTTAGTGTTCTATTATATTAGAATAATAAAAATGCATAAATTGATAAAAATGTGCATGTTGAACATGTACATTTTGCTTTCATCTTTCTATAAGATACAGTTGAATGAAATAATAATAATAATGGATCGTATCTCTTCATTATTTTAAACACAGATTTGCCTACATTTGGTCATAGATCTTCTTTAACTGTCAGTAGAAATCGTCCAAAACGTCAAATACATTCGAAAGTTAATTCCCCAATTGCCTCAATCTAAACTTTCAAAGTAACGATTAATTAGTTCACACAACTATAATTGTAATAATTACAGTAATTGCCAACTAAAAGTCTATTTTCAGTTAAGTACTGGTAATTTTCCCTGTATGCAACGGTTTTATATCGATAATAAGAGTAATAAATAGTAAACAGGCAGTCGATTCTAAATATGGTTGATTCTATGAAACTCCCATTAGTTGACGAGCGATTCGGATAAAATTTTAAGAATTTGTAGAGGTGTCTAGGGACCATTATAGCAAAATTAGAACCTCGTAGTTGGTCAAAAACGCTCGTTCCTGACGTTGTCGCGATTTCCTCAATGTATTTTGGAACTAGTGGAAATGTTTTCCCACCAGTAAGAGAGTTTCCCAGCCATTCTTAGTGGTTTTACGTGTTTAGCTCGTTTTTGAAAATTGTGATCTCGCCAGAAAGGAACGCTTTTTGACCGACTTCCAAATGAGCTGCGAAGTTTCAATTAAAGTGGTCTCCAAGGACCTCCCTACAAATCCTCAAACTTAAAGGAGTTTCATAGAATCGACACCCTATATGTAGATATAGAAAAGATTTTTTCAGTCAATTGATTTACACAGTTACAAATTACGAAGATTAACGGTCATAATCTAGTACAAAGACAAATTGAAATTACTACAATTTACAATTTACCTTTAATTTCAACTTTGGCTGAATTCAAATTATTTCGAACAATGATAATGATTGTACAGGGATCGATAAAGGGACAAAGAGAACAGAAATTACATGATTGAAGCCTTCTAATGAATATTTTAACGATTGTAATCAAAAAGAGCTTTCTTTATTTATTTTTTTGCGTGGATATACCAATGTATATGTGTGTGTGTTTATTAAACCTGTTCTATTTCCACAACGTTGACGTAAGTCGATCAATTTGATTAGTTCGTTCTGAAAAGTTTTTCCAGTCTTTGTTCTCGACCAGAATTCGCAATAGTCGACTAAAGTATGTGTGTTTGTGGGCGTCTTTCTATACACTTTTGCCGGATTTACGACATTGTTAAATTGTAAAGAACGAAAAATATCAATATTCTAAAGAAAAACGGTATATATCAACAAAAAAATTCGTAGAAGCCAAACTAAATGGATTGATTAGTAATGTTCTAGCTTTTAGTTCGGTATTAAATTCAAGGCGGATTGTTTGTCTTTTGCATAAACAAAATTTCATGACCTCCTGTAGTCTGTTTACTATGTCCAATAAGCTTGCCAATTATTTCCATTCAGTTTTAACTTCCGTTATAAATATTTAGCTTGTAATGAACTGTTTTGTTAATAATTTAACGATTTTATGAGAATTTTGAATCTGTTCAATACTCTCGCACACTTGCCCGACCATAATATTGACACACTTGAATTTTTATGTTCTTGAAATTGAACGTTTCACATTTCTAACATCGTTGACGGTACGGAAATTGAGTCTATTTAAATGATTCAAGAACCTATGAAATATCAGCCACCCCTTCTGAGCCAGTGGTGGAATAATCAAGGGCGTAGAATGTGCGTATCTACACCATATACGAGAAGAAAAGTGTGTAGTTGATTTAATTTTAATACACAAACAAGTTTTAAGAGCTCTCAACACCAAATTGAGATAGACAGCTTGAAGATAAGCATCTTATTTTTCGCAAATAAATTGAAACTTATCAATTTGGACAATGCGACAAAGTTTTACCATAAAAAAGCATCTCATGGTGATTCGTTGTATAACTAGAAAGCTGAACGGAATTGGATTAGGATTAATGTAAAGTATTGAAAATCCATCACAACTTTCTATAAACAATATCAAGTCTGGTGTGAAGTTTAGTATGCAGAGTTTAGTATGTAGTAGTTATGCAGAGGCGTCACTAGCGCTCAGGCAACTCAGGCATACATAAAGGGCGACACTTCAGGATTTCTATTACAGGATGTAATAGAAATCCCTGACAATCTTCAAACCACGTATAAAACTCGAAAAATTGAGCCAATTTTTATAATATATAAGGAGGTCGATAGGGCTCCGTTTTCGAGAGTAGTTTTATATTGGCATCTTTGTCTAACTCCCTAAATTTATAATTTCTTTTAAGTGACAATTATTAGTTCACTCGTTAGTCTTCGAAGTTATTTGGCAAGGACTATAGTAAGACGTGCGCGGGTAGTTCAATGGAAATTCTTGATGTGTTATCTGACCAGCGGCCATCAAATAATGCTTCAACGTTTGTACAATTTTAATAAAAAAATATTTTTTCTTCGGCCCTTCAAAATATGTTTATTGCACTCTATTCCATAGAGATAGTGAAGTTTGAATATTGTCAGAGATTTCGATTACACCCTGTATCTACAAAAAATAAGATATTTTTGTTATAAAGCATCATTATTAAGTACATTTTGCTAACAATTAAGCTGTGACGGAGACCACTTACAATTGGATATTTTTAAATTATTTTGGAGCAAAATTATTAATTTTTAGGCAGAGTTTTGGGAATATTTTTATAAGGCACAGATTTTCACCGAATTTTTGCAATGAATTGAGAAAAAATCTATTTGATTCAATTGATTTTCAAATTGTATTCTAGACTTTCAGTTAAGTTTTTGAGACATTTTCCTCCTAAATTGTAATTTTTAACAAATTTTATTTTCGAAATATCAAAAGTAAAGGATTTTACTAAATTTAGTGGATTTTTAAAATGGACTCTTGTATTTTATTCTTGAGTCTAAAGAGGCAAAATTGTGTCACTTTTAACGGTTTTTGCTCTAAAATCCCAAAGTTTTGGCAAATTTTCATTGAATAATGAAATAAACTTATCCATCTAAATTCTACCCTTCAAATCCTGGTGAAAATGCACTTTAGAAATTTTTTTGTCGATTTTCCAGTTACATTCTCAACTTAATTTTCAGATTTTCAAACATTTTCGTTACAAACCAGAGGTTTTTCTATGAATTCTTGTATAGAATCGTTTAAGAAAGGAGATTCATGTTCATGCACCTTTGTAAGTTTTTAAAATTGAATTCTCCACTTTGATTTAGATTTTAGGACGCAGGGGGTAGTCCTGGATCATTAAACAATAAAAGGACCTTCTCTATTTGGACTCTTGAAACTAACAAAGAATTCGGTAAAAAAAAATAGCGCCTGCCCTGGATATTGGACATCCATATTATTGCCCCTTAATTATTGATGAAAGATTTTGCCATCATCTCGATGAAAAAGGGACCAACTGAATTGAAAGATCTCTTATTATGCAAGAAAATTGCATTGTTTTTATTATCGCATTTTTTGGTAAAATGACACAGGATTTTGATAGCCAGTTAAGAGAGCCAGGCGGCACTAAATGTTTGCCCGAGGGCAGTGTCGGACTGGGTCGCCGGGCAACCGGGCAAATGCCAACAGATTCGTCTATTAAAAGCCAATAGACCATAAGTTGAGTAAGCGGGCGCTCAGGGCCCATCAACTTTCAAGTGAAATATGTTTTTCCAAAATTTAGTTTAAGATTTGAACTATTTTCTTCTTGTTTTGATTCGGTGTCTGAAAAATTACAATCTTTAATCACTGATATTTCGTTTGTTTTCTGAGACATTGAGATGCGAAAACCAGCATTGGAACGGCAATTTTTCGGCGCATCCATAGTCATTTTCCATTTAGGAAAATTTTGTCGAAATTCTGAAATGCAGAGGAAAATCTTAGAACATGTTTTTTATTTATCTTTTCCTACAACTGGCCACAACTTGACCAATATTGAAATTTTTCGATACGGTTGTTGAAAACGTCAAAAAATTCATTGAAGATTTTTTTTGTACAGCTATGTGCATGGAAAAAGTGACGATCCTTAAGCGAGTTAGTTGTGTAAATCAGGATTTCTCCATCTTGAAGAACAGAGAGTGGGGCCCTCAAAGTAAGACTTTATAAATAAACAACATAACATCCTTATTCTTGTCTACTATTTTTGGTTGATTATCTTTCTTTTACAATTCTGACCTGATAGACATTGTGAGGACCTCTCCTTCATTAGCCTGATTTACACAGCCTCACATAAACCATCACCTTTTTTATGCACCTAGTTGTACAATTTTAAAGATAAAGAATTGTAGGTACCTTATTTAAAATTTTTCATGAGTTATTTTCACTTGTTAAAAGTAATTATCATCAAAAGAGACGTAAATCATGAATAAAAAGTAAAAAAATTCAATCAAAACGTATAGGCTGAAACTTGAAACTCTTCAATGTGCACCTTACCTAGTTCTGATAGAGATGGGGCCAAAATATTTGTTGCCCGGTGGGCCAAATGCATGCCTTTCCGACACTGCCTGAGGGCGGCATAAATTCTCACGACGGTCCTGTTTACATGTGAAATTTCCAATTTTCAATTTCTTACTGTTTCCATCTAAAGACGTGTTTTTGCGTCGATAATATTTAGTCAGATATAATGAATCAAAACCATCAATATGATGAAAGATCAGGGGGTTCACGTTGTGCTTTCACCCTGTAAAGATCGCGACTACTAGGCCATTAATGGTCGGTATTGTATCGACTAATTTATGGCTCAATAATACACAGCAAAAGGAACGCTAGATCGAATCCATAACGTAATATTGATAATCTGTACTGAACCAGAACGGAACGCGACCCCTTTATCCGCCGCCGCCGCCGCGACGATGCTTTATTATTATCTTCCGAAACGATAAACAGGCGAGGAGATGGGTAGGGAATTGCCGTTATACAATACATTATCGTCGACGCCTTCTTATACACAATCAAAACGATCTAATCTTTCGTTGCTTTCAGTATTCGTTTATAACAAAGTAATTTTCTGATACATTTTTTTTTTCTTTGTTATAAAGTATGTTCAATTATGTTGAAAAGTTCGCACAGTAAAAAAATACACACCCTGAGGGTATAGACGAAATTTATTAATTTGTCTCGAGACTTTTAATTTTAAATTCATTAATTTTTAACGGACTGACAGCAGCCCTGTATCAATGAGAGTGTGACAATTTTACAACACTTTTTCATCCAAATAAATAATCAATAACTACAGAAAAATTCGTCTTCTGTTTACCTACAATATTGATAGTCTTTAAATAACAATGTTTGTTGAATGGTAGTTGTTTTAATCTTTCCATTTTGGACATTCGCTAATCTTTGTGCTCCCCAGCGGCCACGACATGGGTCATCGGTCTTCTATGTCGACCTACACAAAATTCGTAATAATATCTCGACATTAAATTCCCCAATGGAGAAGTTAGATGGATAGTGACCCGACTTTGTCTCAGGACGGCATTCATGATAACATTGGAAAGAAGAAGGCAGCGACGCGGCCCTATTCTAACGTGAAGGCCCAAAGGTATGAATTTCTCTCTGTGACCTGAATATTTTCTTTAGATATATAATACAGACAATATCTCTTGTGGATATGCTTTGTTTTTTTGTTTGTTTGTATTTTATATATATATATATATAGAATAACATTCTCTTTTCCTGTATTATTGTTGTAATTTATAGCCTTGTTGTGGTATGAAATTATGGCAGCGTCACCCCTTCAAGAAAAATATTTATCGCGCCCCCTCTTAATAAAAATATGCCAACATTTATAATGTCTTGATTGAAAACTACCCTTATTATTTTCCATCAATTTCAATCGATAGATGCCTTATTAACGCGCACATTATCTGTATATATTGCTACTAGAAGGCTGTTGTGAATCGGTAACAAAAAGAACGAAACAGATTTACGAGAAATTTAATTTCGTTTTAATGAAGGCGGGGTGAGGTAGATAACAGACAAGATAAAGATAGTAACATACTTGTATTATATGCGTACAAAAGAGATGTATATATAGACGCACATTTTCTATATTACGAATTTTCATAGAATACGAATCAGATCATTGTTAGGAGACGAAGAATACAAGAGAGGAAAGAAAGAACGAACGAAAAAAAAAAGAACGAAGGGGTTGTGAAATAGGTCAGCCGGTAATATTCAAATTTATTTGATTTCCATTTCTAAACTGGTATGGCACGCCTGCTGGGATATAAATTGATTTTATATTTTATTCCACCAAAGCTGGTTGGGGGCACCCGTTTGAAATACTACGTGATTTCTGTTAGTTTGGGCTTATTTCAAATACAACACACAACATACCACCTGAATGTCACATTCGATTTATATTTACATGATTTTTGTTTGGCGATGAAGAATTGATAGACTGCTGCTGTGCAGGTCATAAACGAAATTGCACTTTTAAATATGAACATAATGCAGGTGGATAGATGAAAGGGTGATAAATATGGTTGTCAGATTGTTCAATGTGTATTCGTAAAGGAAAAGCAAATACTAAATATTCACATGTTGCAATTCTATTCAACATTCAGAATAATAAATAACGGATTTTTCAAGTAACTCTTGTGATGTCTAATGAGAAATTTGAATCGATTTTTAAGCAAGCAACACTCAACTTGATGGAAATTGAATTCAGCTAGTTGTTGCCGATGATATATAAACAGTTACAGGTAAGGAAATTACAGGATAACTAGGTAAATAGAGGAAATATATTCAACTATATTGCACGATATTGTATTTCTCCAATTTTACTGAGAATTATTCAACTAGACATAATTACGCATAACGCATGAGATAATCCTGCGAAAACAACAATTTCGACAATCATTATTCATCATCACCATCATTAATAAGAATAATAATAATAATCGTATGGATTTTGTATATGTTTCTTTGTAATTAAATAGTGAAAATTTCCACGTACGGGTCATAGTTGTATTGTTAAAACAAAGAAAATCATCTCTCGGCAATAGTAATACATATTCATCATTCATACAATTGTACAAAACAAACGATGTCTTGCGTCGGCGTCGCGACGCACTAAAAAGAGGGAGAGAAGCATCGCACGTTACCAAGCAACCGGAAGTCGTTACTATGACAACGCCCACCAAAAAACATTCGCAACAAAGGAACGGGATTAATAGTCTCGCAGATAATGTTCACCGGTGTTTCAAATGGCAAAATAAGTATATATGTGTGTATACTTTATAAATATAGGTATATATGTATGTGTTTGTGTAGGATAGATGTATGTATATGTGTGACTAAAGTCATAGAAGGTATTCGACCAACAAAAAAAAAACACAACAATAGTAGATGTGTAGTGGTACAATTTAAAATTATTTTATCAAATAAAGAATAGAATCTGTCGATAATGTTGAAAATGATTACAGGGCCGTCTTGAGGGTATGTGCCACCCTCAGGCTAACATTCTTATGCCCCCCTTTCTCTTAAGTTGTTACCAAAAGTAATCAAATAAAATTTACAATAGAGGCCGATTTTCTGATATTTACAAAAATTTAATTGATTCAATACTAAATGTCAAATATTTAGAGAAATAACAATACGAATAATATAAATCATAATAATGATAATAAGAACGAGAGTTCACGGTGCATCCGAGAGAGTTTCTATTTTGGAAAATTTTCACTAATTTATAAAGCGCAGTTATAAACAAAATAATCGTACAGCAGCTTGTTTGAAAGCAGATGGTTCATGAAAAATTAAATTGTGGAAAATCGAAGAAGCTGAAAAATTTTCTTCAATTCAATTTCCATAACTTTTTTGATTTTCTAAAATTGGAATTTGCCTAAACTGTCTGCCATCTTCACATGAAAATGCTACCAAACAAGCAGCTGTACGATTGTTTATCCTTAAAATTGAAGACATGGTATGCACTTTAGAATTTAGTATAAATTTTCCAAAATGGAAAACTCTTTCGGATGCATCGTGAAACGCTCAATTCAACGCTGGTTACAGCGCTTGAATATCTTAGAAAATAAGCGAGAAATCGATCATTAAAACTTGTCACTTTTTCGGGCACCGAATCGGGACCGGACTCCAGCTTCACCTCAAAATTGGCAATATGCTTCTATTTTCCCTTGTATTGAATTTTTATTCGCCGGTCTATTTTAGCGTACGATTGAGTATATTTTTTATCTAATCACTAATCACTAATAGTATTACATTTTTACGCTTATTTTCTTCTTTTTTAAGGATATTGGTCAATGCAAACTTGAAATTACATAGAGATTCCATAAACGAATTTTTGGCTCGTATAATTTGTAAACGGTAAGAGGTACGAGCTCGAAAATACCTCAATGGATCACAAATTTAATTCTCTTCATGAGGAGACTTAAATGGAAAATCGATTGGATTTTCCAAATATCTGAAAATATCATGGCTTTTCTCCTAAAAAACTAGTTTTAAGACATTTTCTTCTGCACTTCAGAATTTAGTAAAGATGTTCCAAAATGGGAAACTCCGTCGAGTGCATCATGAAACGCCCAATTTAACGCTGGTTACAGCGCTTGAATATCTTAGAAAACAAGCGAGAAATTGATCATTAAACATTGTAACTTATTTTTCGAATCGAGACCGGACTCCAGCTTCACCTCAAAATTGGCAATGTGCTTCTATTTTTCCTTGTATTGAAATTTTATTTGTCGGTCTATTTTAGCGTACGAATGAGTATATTTTTTATCTAATCACTAATCACTAATAGTATTACATTTTAACGCTTATTTTCTTCTTTTTTAAGGGTATTGGTCAATGCAAACTTGAAATTACATAGAGATTCCATAAGCGAATTCTTGGCTCGTTTTAGTTGTAAACGGAAAAAGGTATCGAGCTCAAAAATACCCCAATCGATCACAAATTTTATTCTTCATGGGGCGACCCTTGACTTACATGGATGATATTTTCAGATATTTGGATTTTCCAAATATCTGCAAATATCATGACTTTTCTCCTAAAAAACTACTTTTAAGTGGGGCCACACGGCTTCTTGTATACTGGCAATACTTTAATGAAATTTGCATGAGTAAATAGAGAATGCATTGGGGGGCGAGCTCCAAACTTCAATTTTCTTTATCATTTCTGAAAATATTGCATTTAAAGTGGCCAAAATGTGCCGCCTCCGGGCATTGCCTGAGTTGGCTGACCGCTAGCGACGGCCCTGGATGATTATTTCAGGTTTACTGAATTTCTGACGAAACTTGAATTTCATTAGAGCTTCTTTATCGTTTCATTTCATAAAATGTCCCAACAATTACAGCCCAGACAAGCTGTCTTTTAATATGACAAAAATAACACAATAATGTCAACATAATTAATGAATAAATTGTTTTCATTTTCCTCTAGTGATATTATTACCATTTTCTTCTTGCTACAGTACTTTGCAAAGAATCCTGTCTACTTGATGATGGTGAGGCGCGGCTGTTGTTTAATATTCAAGTGGGTAAATCTCTACAAGACCCATTACTTTGAAACGGTCTTTTCAATATTCGTATGTACACAAATGTTGGAAAGCACAGGATCTACATTGGCCTATACAACAAAGATATAGGCTACAGTTCTTAATTGGAACGACAATGTAATCCCCGATGGGAATACCAGTTTCCTACTTGCTCATACTCTCTATTTTATATATAGGTACAACAGTTGCTTGATTTTTTAAGACACCTCTATCGAGATTAATCCATTGTCACTCATGTTACATTGTAGCGCGCGAATTTCGTTGATAAGAAAGAAAATGCTATTCTTATTCTACATTGTTTTTTTTTGCTTCTTCTACTACGTCCTACTCCACCTTCGCTGTAGTTTTGAAAAGCAGAGAATGAACGATCTTTTTCCTTAGTCTGTCAACGAACAAGACATGAACGCTCTTTCATGATATTATCAGGACAACGAGCTATTTTTAAATTTCTGTTATCTTAACAATAATTAGAAGTAGCAATTAACAGGAACGTTGTTGGTAATAAATAGATATCTCATGATGGCGGTCGGACAGCCAACGGGATTATGTAAATGTAATCATTCCGGTGGACCCACATTCGTGACTGGATTCTAAAGTTGTTCTATAGTTATGATAACTATGTTGCAGATCAAGTCGTTACGCTCCAGGGAATAGTGTAACAATATCTTCGTACAGGTAAAAACAAATAAAAATACACGTAGATTATTTATTAAATTTCTAAAACGATAAATATACTTTTATCAGTTTAAAAACAGACACCTGCAACTTAATCCAGCTTACCGTGCGCTATACAACGTTCTAGGCAAATTATTAATTAAATTTCGACACTAATCCGCTATTTCAATTAGATATTCACATGGACAACCTACGGTTAATCTCAGGCAACAACAGCATCTAGAAAAACAATTATATTGAAGAAATAGAGATGGGTGAAAATTCTGTTTGTGGCGCTTCATTTCGTAAAGGTTCAGTTGAAAATCGAAATAAATCTTTCCCTAGAATGATGAAGGAATATATTCTTTTGTCAACTCGAACATGCCAACTTTAATCCGAGGATATATTTTAAAACGAAACGTTAAAACGGAAGAGCGTTTTTATTTGAAAAGGAAACAAGAAAACTTGTTCCCGTGCAAAGTGGCTTTTAATAAAGGGTCTTTCTGCATTGAACAAAGGACGGTGGATATTTTATATATGTATGTATGTGAAGGCGGACGTTTTTTCTATTAGCGAATTTTTTAAAAAAAAATTAGCTAATGACGAGATCCTCACTTTTGAATTTTCGAAAAATTTTTGCACAGAAGTTCGTTTTGGGACCTCAGGAACCCATATCCACCGTTCGTTAAAATTTTTATATATATATATATATATTTATATATATATATATATATTTATATATGTATATCCACGATAACTGCCGTAAAAATACACCAATCTTAATGAAACTTGGTACAAAAATCGGTCTTTGTGATAGCTTGGATGAGTTCGTTGGCCAGACTGGTAGGGCCAACACTTTTGGAATAAGAGCTGAAGAAATGTTAAAAAAAATCATTTTCAATATTACATTTGCTTAGATTTGGATGAAAATTAAAATAACAGTAGAGCTGACCATTCTCTATGACCCAGAAAAAAAATCATCAAAATCGGTTCGTTGGTTCGCAAGAAAAATGCAAAAATCTCTTTTTTGAGTATAAGCAGTAAAATCGATTATCTCAGGTGGCTATATGTTCTCTGACTATTGATATTAGAAAAAAAATTGAATATCGCGGGGGGGCAACTAATTTTGACAGTTAATATTAGACGCAAGGCCTGCTAGAGAATTTCGCTTGAAAAAATCAAGCAGGCCTTGATTAGACGTATTAGACAAACAACAAACTTCATTATTATTTTTTTTTTTTAGTGTTTCTTATTGTTTGTGGATTAAAAGTATTTTTCAATAAAAATTAGAAATATTAAAATAACATCGGGAAATGAATTTATTAGTTGATTCAATGTTATTAAAATATATTAATTGTCAGTATCATAAGAATGTTTTGCAATTAATATTTCAGTATGTACCTAGATACATAAAACTAGATACATAAAAAAATTCGCTATATAAGGTACTTGCTGCCTTTGGAGATTTTTTTTTTATTTTCGTTTTATTGTGGCGATTCTAGTTTGAACGTGCAGAAATTGTAGACAATTTATTAGCAAAATGTCTTCTATATCGCTTTCATTTAGAAAACGAATGATATTAATGGTACTTCCATAGAAGAATCAATAACTTGATTGAAATATCATTTAGAAATACTCGAAAATATTTGAAAGTCAATTTTATATACTTGACTATACTAACCAGATGGCTACAATAAATAGGAAATTGCTAAACTTTAAAACGAATAGTTACTGGAAGTTTTGTTGTCTTTAGACGGAAACATTATACCGATTGCTATTTTGCAAATATAAAGAAATACAAAATTTAAATTTCTTCGTTCTTTAATAGCGTTATAAATTTGTTCTATAAAGTTACGATTTCGTCTTGGAGTTTCCTCTAATTTAAACGTATTCGTTGTCTTTTTCGCAACTTTTTTTATTTTCTTCGTCTATATCTTGAAGAATTATCATAATTGTGGAGCGCTTATTTTACAAACTTCCGGAAGAGACGACAAGCCTACATTTATAAGAAATACATCTTGAAGCATATAGAAAAATAGAAATAAGAAAAAGTCCTTTATGATACAACAACAAAAGCGACCCTCTCATTCGGCTTCAAGTCGCATTGAACGAACAGCTATACAAAATTTCTTATTTTGAGAGAACGTATACAAGAATCGATAGAATTTTATATAAACTGACAGCTGTTTTGAACACTTTTGGCATTCTCTTTGTTCATACAATTGTCAATTAGACGTTTGTAAGTTAGGAAAGAAAAACAAAACGATTTTAATGTAAGATTAAAAATAGTAAGTGTGAAAAAGTATTTTACAAGAAAAACTTGCAACAATTGTTTGTTGCCAGTTTTAAGCGAGAAAAACGATTATTTCAACTTTAAAACATACAATTGTTTTAAAGTAACAATTGAAAAATAAAATAAATAACCGGTAAATAAGAAATTTAAAAGACGAAACTGACGGATTCTGCAAACGAGAGAAACATTAGTAAGGTGGAGTTGTTCCTATTAAGATAAACGTCTTTTTTGAGAAATTTCCACCAATGTAATTGGTGGTGGTGGTGTGAGATTAAAGTTGGCACGAAATCTTATCTTAGTAGATAGAGAAAAAGAAGCAGCAGCAGTAGCAGTGGGATTTGGGGGCATCCGAAAAGAAAACCGATAAAATTCGCTCATTCTTTTTCCCAATTAATTAGTCGGTTGTCATTAAAATTATGTAGCTTTTAATGATGCGAATTTTTAATTATCCTTCAATTCTATTGAATTGTGCCAATTTTTCCATCATTGTCAATTAAATATGCAAAAATCTTCACATACCATCTCTTCTACAACAATAACATAATTATCAAATTCTATTTCATCTAGTTAGCAAATGGCAAACTCGAAAAGTTAACGGTAAAACGGAAGCGAATCACTAAGCGCACGGCCGGATATTCGGCCCCATAATTCACATTGTATAGTCTGGAGTTATACCGCAGTTATAATTCGCACTAGCACCGCCTGTAGTCCCATTGTTAACCCCCATCCTATTTTGCAACTCGATTATTTTCCGAAATAGTCAACCGACCCTCTAGTGTGTCCTTAAACTGATGACGGACTGTAATGAGCCAAATCATATGCACAAAACAAAACTGATACCGTCTTAATTGTTGTGTTGATAAGGGGCTGGATTGTTGGTCGTTGTTTTGCACTGTTGGACCACTGTGATTTAATGACGCTTCGGCGACCACAGCTAACAACAACAACAACATATAATTGATGACAATCTAATAATAGATGACGTTCAAGATGCTTATAATAAAATTTTTAAGAGTCGCTCTTCTACCTCATGACCAACCGAAATAGAACTCTATAATACAATAAAATAAAATCGAAATTATTAAGCGGATTTCGAAAGAGTATGATTAAACTTTGATGAACTTTCAACCTAGTAATACTCCAATAAATCCGTTTAAACTGAAAGTTGGAACATGGAAAGCCTTTTTCTATATTATTATCATTACTATTATTATTATTAATATTAAAAATAATGTCAAAGAACTGGATCGATACACACCAACTCAGATGCAAGACAAACATCATCCAATGAATTAGGAAACAAAGAGATTTATAATGGTGAATATGTGAAATAAAGTGAGATAGATACGATTTATAATTTTTGTATTTCTTGATGGTATTTCTGGCAGCAGCTGCTGCATCTTTCTTAAATGACAAACGATTTTTTCAGCATAGTCTCGTATACAAAAAGTTGTCAAATTATTATTAGTCGAATAATTTCCCTGATAAGAGAATGATTCTTCACTTATCGTGATTTGAAGCTAATTAGAGATTTGTGTGAATCAGACTCGAAAGAAGCTGTGTATTGTCTACATGTTCATTTTTAGGGAACATTTAGAATCTATTACAAATGCAAACTGTTTGCACTCTATCAGCCAGAATCTATCTTCAAAATCGAATAAAAGATCGTACTATCCACCCTCACACTTTGAATTCTTTTTATCCTATCGTAGAATAGATAGATTTAAACAAACCGCCGGATGCAACACAACAAACTCCAACTAACGAGCTTGTTATTTGTATTTTAGATAGAAAAGACAGACAGTTCATTACATGTTTACATAAGTTCCAGTTGGGTATTGCGTTATTGTTGAGAGTTTGACAGTTCGTTTTTCGTGTCCCTAGTGCTCCATCATAACGGAAGCATCACACATTACCACACCGCTTCAGGCTGGAGACTCTCTAGAGGATTAACTTCCTGTTCAACGTGGTGTGGCTATTCTCCTCCTCATCCTTCACATCACCAATCACCAGCTCTACCAATTATATCTTTTTGTTTCCAATTTTCAACCATTTCATTATTATTATCGCTGTTAATTTAAGTATTAAGTCATCTTCAAGAACTTGCATACTCGATCAAAAATCAATCATTTTCAGTTAATTGTAATGGATGTGGTGGTTATAGAAGTGCATCGAAGGAGTGTCAAGAAACCGATACATGAACCCTAAAGATCTTGACAGTTTAATTTTTTGGTAAAATTCTGTTACGTATCGAGGTCGGAAAATTCATATCCAAAAATAAAATGAAAATATATAGCTTCGTTATGTTCGATTAAAACGACATCTTGTTTACTTTGAATCTTGAGTTTCTAAATAAATAACAGCAATATATGTACAGTAATAAAAGTCGTTGGTTGCTCGTTAAATTATCTATAGATTTTTTTATTTCAGAATCAGCTTTAAAATCCCATCAACTTCCAATCTAAAATTGGACTTTGATAAAGCTCCTTATCATTTCCAATATTTAAAATGATACAAGTATATTGTTGTCTCTAGGGACAAACTAAATGGAAGAGTATAATATTTAGAAAATTTTATTTGTTCAAATAATCCCCAAATACGTGAACAATCCCCTTGATTGTATTTATTTCTTATTTTTAGATCTTTAATCGAATTGTTTCAATGACCGTTAATCTTGACCTAATCAAGACTTGTTTATTTGAACTTAAATCAATTCTATAAATATTAATAACAACAATAATAATAATAACAACATCAATCAGTCAAACGACGAAATAGAAAAGCCAAAAAGAATACACATCTGACATCAGAACAGTTGGTGTATACGCTAATATCCGGCACGACGTCAAAGCGATTCAAACGTTCTAAATTTAGACCATTGTCTTGGCAAATGGCCATAAAAATTCTCAAAAAAAGAAAATAGTGGAGACGAAAACAAAAAAAAAAGAAGAACAAACGATAAACAACACTTTTTATAGCCAATGTCGTAATCTATATCAGCTTTCTTAATGTCTTTCCTAATTTGTTGGCTTCAAATCTTTGTTTCTATATTATCTATAATTGCTTCCTCAATCAATTTATGCTATGGTGTTAATCTTTCATTGGCTGTCAAACTATCGTTCGCTCATCATTAAAAAACAAAAAAAAAAAAACGCCTGACATTTAACCGGAATCGATCCCGCCCTGTCGATGTCTTTGTAACGATGATGATGACGATCATGATGATGATGATGATGATTATAACTTTGTCGTATAGACGATAGACGACGACGTGCACCGTAAACCAACACAACCGAAACAGAAAGTAACATCACCAATCAACCATGTCAGCAGTCTTAAATTTGTACCCCCAACCTCCTGCTGTTGTCAAACTGTTGACGTCCGATTTTACTGCGAAATCCAGCTTTTTTTCCATCTAATACCCAAAATAACGTCTAGATGAATTGGAATAAATATACATGGCTCTTCATCTGGAACTACCCCGCTATAGTAATTCAAATTAATTGTAGGATAGTCTCTGGAGAGAATTTCAACAAAATTAGAACCTTGTAGCTCATTTAGAAGTGGATCAAAAAACAGTTGCACACGTTAAATGACTCAGAATGTCTTGAGGATCTCCCAAACATTGTTTGGGGGGGGGGGGGGTCAAGGGGTGATGACGGCTCTCAGAGGGTTTGTCGACGTCAAATACGCAGGCCTACAAATGCTGAGTCTGAGCTAGTTACAAAATCCTACCTCTCACGTCCGCGTCGTAGCCCCTGGGCAATGCGTATAAGCGTAGCTAAAATAGAAGGGTGAAGGGCGATTCATGACGCCATAAAACGCTCAATTTTTGGCTAAGGGTGGCAAGCTCTGACAGAAAAATGCCAAAAACAACAAACCGTAAACCGTCCGCGGGGTAGACTGAGTAAAAAAACAGCTTGCCGGATTTAGTACTGACGGGGGACACGAGGATCTCGGGTTAACTGGCTGGATCTAGTAGATGAGGTACCACTATAAAAACCTTCCCTATCTTAAGGTGAGGTGTGCCCCGATGAAATGCAGTCACATTCGGCCAACCTCGGGGCATCTGGCCCGTTCTGTTGTATAAATGCCTTCCACATGCGCAGGGAGCTCCGCATGTGGTACCCGAATATAGATACTGAAACAAAAACATCAAACATGGGAGGTGAACAACCGCACCACAACAACCCAAAAGACTGTCTGGTACTGCTAGCTCAAGAAGCTATGGAGTCTGAGGCCAGCGGAACCTCGGCAGGAAAGACCGGACCGAAAGGACTAGAGAAAGATGTTGAAAGGAGGGCGGCTCCACGCCCAAGGGACTGTAGTAGGAAAAAATACCAGGAATAGTACTGAATTTAATCGTAGAAACCCTAAAGAGCTCCTAAGACTAGGCAGGAGGCAATTAAGAAAGATCAAGGGACTGTTTACTGTTCACTGTTCACTGAGGGATTGTAAAAGACCCCATATGTAGGGCCTGTGAAGAGGAAGATGAAACTTCACTTTACATCTTATGCTACTGTGAAACTTTGAAGAATCTCAAATCACAGTATCTGGGAAGGAAATGTATCTCTCCCAGATAAATAAAAGGCACTATCTCAAACAATATCCTCGCGAGTTTATTAAAAGGACGAGGCTATTGAGGGAAGACAGTAAACCCAAATCAGGCGTGTTGACGGGTGTATAAAAAGCCTTAAATGCCGAGGTACAGTGGAAAACCAATCATTTTTTCTAATATGCAATGGAGTAAAATTTAATAAAATAAACGTTGCTTGAGTCTTCAAGTCATTCTTGGTCGTTTTGCGTGTTTATCTCTTTTTTGAAAGTCGCGAGTTTGTTCGAAACGAGCATTTTTTTTGACTGATTTTCAAATTTTGCTAAAATGCTCTTTAGGGAATGAATGCCCTACAAATCGCTTGTTAATGTATAGGAATTACCATAAGAACTGGATAGTTCCGGGGTGAAAAGCCCTGTATGTAGGCATAAAATTTTTCCTAGTTTCCCTTATGATTCGTTTATGCTTTCTATTCTATCATTTTATAAAATCGTGCAGTATCAGCGCATGCAATTTTGCGTATTGATTAGATGATAAAGTCGAATTTCGAATACTATTTAATAAAATGTTTGAACTGGAAATAACAAAAGCGGACAATTCGCCCAACTTTAATAGTGCGTTTAGTTTGAACATTCTCAATGTACCGCAATCGAGAAAATTGATAAATTACATTACTTCCATGTTATATAGATGAGTTTTAATTAATGAATTTATATTATAAATGGTTAAAATCAATGTAAATTGAAACGAATAATCTTCCAAAGATCTATGTTGTAAGCACTTTTACTCTGTACGTACATTTTCAATGGTTGTAAAGACGTACATGTGGACTTGATTGGAATGGGATTCTGTCATGCCGAAAATCGCTCAAAGCCGGATTCCGAGTAATTTAAAAAATCTTCACTGTGTCTATAACTATGTCTAGTGCAATTTTCAATCGGACTTTGAAACGAATTTCCAAATAAATTGCTATACAATTACGAAACTTTTATTTTTCTGTAATGCTTGGCAAATTACCGGTGCATGAAGATTTGGTTGCAATTAATTCCTCGTTAACTGAAAATCCTATAGATTTAAATGCTGTAATAGACTAAACAACAGTGAAAACCACTAGGTGGAACGATGGAAAAACGAAACAAGGTGGGAAATTGTGGTGGGTATGTGATGGGGTAAGAGAAAATAATAATAACAACAACAACAGGAAAGTGTACAAAGTGGTCGATTTTCGTTTAGGTCGTTCCAGAGTGAATAGAAGAGAATAATCGGTACAAAGACATAATGAATGAGTAGACGTACCGTATCCGCCTATTTCACGTTGTCGTTACAGAATGTCGATACGTTTTACCAACTGTGTGATATATTAACATTGAAATGTCCACCCATAAGATTAAGTGCAAATACCTCAATATTCAAAGTTTGTTCTGGATTCGGAGATTTAATCGTTTGGATAGTTTCGTCAATACTTCATTGTTGAAAATTTATAATCAAGCTTCCATATATTCTCAATATTTTCAATAATCTTCAAAATTTAATTCCATCTGACATATTTTTCTATTCACAAGAAACAATAACAATTTCCACAACAATGAAGAGGAACGAATTTCTATCATTTCTACAGATCCCACTTGAATGTTGCCAAAGAGCTTGTACGTTTCTCTTTCCCCTTTGTAGATGTGTGTGCGTGTCTGCCAAGGGAAATTGCACTTTGAAGATACCGGATTTACATTGAGCTATCAATATTTGCCGAACGAAAAAGGAAAAACGAAAAACGTTCAAGTTATTTACCCGTGTTTACTTATAGCAAACTATCAGATATAAGATTATTTACATATGATATGTTTCAACCAAAATTGAAAACACCACATTAATTTTTAAGAATAATTTAAGCAAGACGCCGCCAAAAAAAATTGATCCTCTTATTGTTACAATTTGTATTTGATAATAGCAGTCGATGTTGAACCGAGTAAGTCTTGATTTAATAACATCAAACAGTGGTAAATGTTTTGTAAATTAAAAATACCGTTTCCATCTATTCTTGTTCAACAAATGGAGAAGCTAGGAGGATTTGAAATTTTATCACTTGAACAATATGAATCTGGAAACTGACTGCTTACTGAAACAATTCACGACTTTTGTCGTTGAAATTATTGTATGTGTGTTAGTGTTTTAGCTTCTCTATCTGTATATACACACGTTCGAATGTAGCATGTGTTTGTATATGGGTCTTTTGGAGTGAAATTCACGTACGATACAATTCCAACAACACATATACGAATCGACAAGGTGTTGTCTATAGAATTGTTGAACGTCTACCACGAAACAACTTCAGTACAAAGTTTAAGAAGATGAAGATCACAATAGAAAAAGACTACAAACAATTCTTTACTGGTTTTGATATTTCAAAACTTTTCTAACGAACGCTACGACGACGACGACGACGACGACTTAAAAGAAAAAAATAAAATACAAAAAAACAGTATGAATAGTTGCTAATTGAGCTAAAACTGTTGAAATATGAAACTAAATATAAGCTCATTTACGTTAATTAATAATAACGATTTTGATTTAATTACTGTTGAAAATATTAATAAATGGAAAATTAGAGATTTCCAACTCACTTCTATTTAATGAATTTTTCCAAGTAAAATGTTTGCTATTCTGAAATGTAGCAAATACATACAAAAGTGTCATCAATCATCTTGATGGCAGTTTTCTATAACAGCATTCTAACAAATAATAAATATAACTTTTATTTGGACAATTGTAAACGACCTAAATATCAATTTTTTTCACAATTATCCCACCATTATTGCTTGAAATTCGATATCTATTCGGCTCATTTTGTGGCTTCTAATCATAAAATAGAGCTTCAGCTAGTCAACAATAATTTCACGTACCGATATTTCTATATCTTTAACTTCCGTTTTCGGTTTGGACATTCCGAACTGGCCAGAAGAAATTGAAGACCTTTAAATTTCTTATGAAATACTGTAAAAATTGTCGATTTTCTTACAAATCGAGCAAACTATAAATGTTGCTATCTTTATCAGCATCGTTATAAAAGATTCAACGTTTTCAACATTTGGCAATACGCCGAAAACGGATTATAAAACTTTTAAATTCGGATAGATACACGATGCAATAATAATTTGAGACAACACACAAATAATAAAGTATCTCCAACTACAGTAAAACCTCCTTCTATATAGACACCTCCAACAAATGGACACACGAAATCATTGGAGATAATCTCTAAGGATAATGATCGTCTTCTACGTCTCTTTGCTGGACATTATCATCATCTCTTACCTCATTTGTTCTGCATAGAAGAAGGAGATAATATTTTAAATTTCCAGGTAAAGGCGTAGACATCATATCATCTAAGAAATACATAATGTGTACGAGCGCGTTTTCCTCGAAAGAGTCAATTTTTAGGGGAGGTTTGAGTTCAGCGGCGTTACAACCATTTGGTTTTCAACGAATCTATTCTTTTCAGAACGACAATGCTTTATTCATTCTATTCAATCAAGATAAATTATTGCTATAGCGACCATTGAACTAGTCAAATACCTCTACGCCACTGGCTATAAATGTTCGGACAAATTTTGATGAGTCATCATGTATTTCTTAGATGAAATGATGCCTAACAGAAAATCTCAGAGCCCCTGTAAAAAAATATAAAGGCCCATTTTTTTTATTGTTTTGTATGATTCATTAAGAGACAAAGCCTAGTAATCTACCTATCAGATTATTGAGCTAAAATACAGGGTATTTGGTCTAAGTATGGCGCGTTCTAAGAAACTCCTATTAGTCGACGAGCGATTCGAAAAATATTTTAAGGATTTGTAGGAGGGTCCTTAAAGAACATGTCAGCAAAATTAGAACCTCATAGCTCATTTGGAAGTTGGTCAAAAACGCTCGTTTCTGACGATGTAGCGATTTTCAAAAACGAACTAAACATGCAAAACGACTTGGAATGACTTTAGGATCCTCCCAAAATTGGTTTTTTCGTTTTTCTCAAGTTTATTCTGGAACAGATGGAAATATTTCGTATTTTTTCTGGAATACAATGGAGAAAAACGAAAAAAATCAATGTTGGGACGGTCTCTGAGTAGTTTTTAGTCGTTCTGCGTGTTTTGTTCGTTTTTAAAAATTTCGACATTGTCCAAATCGATCGTTTTTTGACCAACTTTGAAATGAGCTACGAGGTTCTCATTTTGCTAAGATGTTCCCTAGGGACTAATAGGAGTTTCTTAGAACTCACCATACTTAGACCAAACATCCTCTATTTGAAGAATGAGATTTAAGCCCTCTATTATCATAGATCTAGTAGGTCTTTATATGGATAGCGCTTACCCTAGTTTCGCTTATAGCGCCTAACGCTATCGCCATTTAGGCAACACATTAAAGATCCCATGCGAAGAAAATTAAATGTTTTATGTAAATTGATAGAAGTAACACTAATTATAGATTAATTAACTAGCGAACAATACTTTTTATCGCATTTTTTTCAAGAGAAATGTATGTATCGTTTAATGCTACGAACTAAAAGTGTTAATGCTTCTTTTGCTGGTGTTGAGGCGTTACTGTCAATTCGAGAATTCATATCAAAATATCCCAAATAGGGATGTTTTAAGGCTCATGCTTATCTGTAATAATGATAAATCAGTAATGCTAGAAATTTTGGTTACCTATCCATGGTTGTTTCACCATTCCGGGATAAAGCGCTATCCATATATACATTAGATCTATGTCTCTTTTGGAATAATGTTAAACAAAACTCGTATATATGGACACCTCCCAACTGTGATAATTTTCTTATCCCTATAGTGGCCACAAATAAGCGGTTTTATTGTATTAGATTTAATTGTATTCTGTAACTGTAACAAGTTATTTGAGTGCAAGATTACAGAATACCACCGGAATATTTTAGAAATGTTTGTTTTTGTTGAAATCCAAATTGAACTGGTTGAATCTAACGATAAATTAGATTCGTTTACCAGTTTCAATTATCAAACTGGTAAGATTCTTAGAAAAAGTAGAGAAAAACTGATGACCTAAAGTTATTAGAAAAATCAACGTTAAAGAACATTTTTCTGTATTACAGTGGTAGTAGTAGTGGTGTATTTTCGTTTCACGTTAAACGATAGGAAATTGCTGAAACGACAAGTTTTACGTTCGCCTTTGATTGGAACCAACTGACGCTATTACAAAACGGTGAAAATTCTATAAAAATACATAGAAGAAATGAAAAATCGACAAATAACTCTATGTAAACGAATAGAATTCTTACGAAAGTCTTCAATGTAGCTCAAAACGATAAACTATATAATTTTCTTTTGCATATTTTGATGGAATTTTTAGGGGCAACAGAATCGGTTAAAACCTAATATCAAAGTTATCGTTTATAATCAACAATATTTCAGTACGAACAATAGTATTGAATTTATTGCTCCCCAGGCGTGTTCGTAGATTTCCTGACACACAAACTTCACAAAAAGCTCCAATTCGTTGCAGGTACTGTTCATAACAATAACAATTTTAGTTTAGTGCAGTTTTTTAAATACGTTTCCATTCAGTCGATCTAGTCCCATTTAACATTCTCAATCTGTGTACGTATGTTGAATTAACAAAAACTTTATATATGAACGTATTCAGTATCTCTCTCTCTCTCTCTCTAGGTATATTGTTTTAGTGACAAATAAAGGGTCTGCAGCAAAATCAGCATTTTTGATTGCATCAAATGACATTTGTTATTTATGTCTACGATTGGTTTTTGTCTATTTATTCGTTTGTTAGTGTGTGTTTTTAGTCGTGTACTGCAACAATAACAAGGACGCAATACAGGATGTCCCGTAAGTCACGCATTTCCTGCTAAGAGGAAGATAAGAGGTGAAATTCTAAGGTGAAGTGTCCTGTAGCATGTTTTCATCTGACGTACAGGTAATTAGCTATTAATTAAATCAAGTAGCCAATCAGGTGCTCTCTTTACTTTGAACGGCTCTCGCACCAGCCTGCTAACTGGTCCGCTTCCTACGTCCTACCGTCAAGACTCTTTCCTTCTCTCTTTTTATCGCTATATCGAGCAAAAAATGGTACAGAAATTTTCACCTTAGAATTTCATCCTTTATCTGCTCCTTAGCAGGAAATGCGCGACTTACGGGACATCCTGTATACAAAAGTGGAATAGAACTACTATCTAGTGTATATATACGAACAATAGCCGGGATTTGTCTCTAAATCATTTTCAGTTGCAAAACACTAAAATCGAAACTGGTCAGTTTGAACTGCTATTGTTGTTCTTGTTGTTGTTATTGGTGGAGTAGACGAGGACTAGTCGGTCGAATGCAACATTAAATGTTGTGTATTTTTTCGAGTTACAAACAACATACTCCAGAAATTGTTTGATTGAATTCCAAAGATTTAGTATTTGAACAATTCCTACAAAGTTTCAACCGCTGTTTCATTCTAGTGTCTTAATATAAAGTTGCGTCTTGTAAATTCGTGTAGTGGTTCAAATTTCACAAAAAAAAAACACTGATAATACTTCATGTTAATATTGAAGTTATCGTTTAAGTTCAATATTGAACAGAATATCTGAATATTAATTCTAAATCTAATATTATACTATACCTATACTCCAGTCACACCTTAACCCCGACTCCCTTTTTCTCTTTGTACACACCAATAGACTAATAGAAGTTCGTCTATCACACACAATCGTTATAATGGGAGTTTCGTGCCTGCTTTACAAAACAACTTTCTATTCAGTTATGACTATAACGTCGTTGGTTTTCTCTCGTCTAGTGAACTGGCTCGATCATACTCCAATCATAAAACTATATACCTAAGCTATTTGCATATTTTAATTATGAAAAGCTGGACGATAAAGTATTTGAAGTTGTGGAATTATTATACGAAAACCATTATTTTTAATTCAACCACAACAATTTTAGTAATTGATAGAACGAGGCCTTCTGTTAGCTGAGGCTCTGGTCCAGTTGTCCCTTGATTTTTGGTGAAAACAAACAGTTTTTTCTACTACTGTTTAAATAGCAAATTTGGATCTTTATAGAACAATAGCCGACATTATCTGGCTCGAAATACTATAAGCAGCATCCATACACGCGCCCATTGTACCCATCTACCCACATATTCCACCAGAGGCTGTCGCAAAGTTAATTATAAGAAACAGAATAAGCCACAGTAAGCAGTTTGTAATAGTATTAACTTGTGCGTTTAATAGTTTGAATTCAGGGTACAATTCGCTTTGGGCACCAAGAAAATGATAAATTCAGCTGAGAAGTTTCGCGTGTCCGGACGTGAGCTTAGAGGTGAGCATGAATGAGTTTCTCTTTTTCTCTCTTTCTACAAAAGCTCCGGTTAAAATCCGACCGTGCCAAGAATTACTTTATTTGTTTCTTTAATCGTGCGAGGGTGAAGGTTGTAATAATTTGACTTTAACATAGATTGTGTTGATTTTGAATTAATAAAATGCTTGATGTTGTTGTCTTTCAATTTACTTTCTACATCTCTAATTGACAACAATTAAACAATATAATGAAAATAAAGAGATAAAACGAACAAAAACACATACACATTTGAAAATGGTGAAAAACAAAACAAATAGAATACACAATAAGCCTTGTTACGTTGAGAATAGTAGAGCAAAACAAACGTTTGTAAGCAATTTGAATAAAAAAGAGCTCATCCGCATCGTTCAGTTAGAAAATTTGCATATTCAAATGTTGTGGCTGTCGCAATTACGTCATAATTGAAATAGCACAAAAGAGACAGCGCCCTTTACAATTGGCCGTAAGCAACTAACGATCGTATAATAGGAATGACAGTTTATCACAGAGCACACCAAAACGTGTCTATCTTGTCACTTTGGTTTTAAAAAGACTAACAAACACAACTGTTAGAATTACCAACGGACATGAACCAGTGAACCAATTCGCTTGTAAGGCGAGAGCAAAAATGTAACAACAACAACATGGAAACAGGAAGTAGAACGGAAGTATAGGGGACTCTTGTTAAAAAACAAATCATCAGCAAGCTTCATTATGTCATTGAATATTCATAAACTGTTACAACTTGTAGCAATACAAGGTTCGTTTTGGGCCGTTGCATTGTGAAGAAATGTTGCCTAACTAATACGAATTTTCCATATTTTATACAAAGTTGTTCTGCACATCCGGAATGTTATTCCGGAACTTTTCTTATATTAGAGACAAGACCAAAATATGAAGAAAAAGAGAAAACCGCGAAATCGATAAATTGACAATCTTTAATTAAAAAAACTCACCCGAAGCCGGTAGAGGCTGAAAAGATGCTAGTCCTCTTCAATTTCAGTCTTTGATCTTCCCAATTTCGATTCATATTTCAGTTTTATAAGCGGATTTAGATTAATTTTTGGTCTGCAAGTTCATTCCAAAAACCTGAAATTAATTTAGAATCGATCACTTCAATTATCAATAAATTTAACAAAAATTTAAAATATTCAAAAATCAGCAACCGAGCGTTCTTTATTTGTTTTTCTTTTCATAATTTCCAGTAGTAGGACTTGAAAATTATATAGACTGAAAAATTCATTATCTCGCCAAAAGACTGCCTTTTATATTTCTGAATAATTAATTACAGTTGAGTCCTTTTAAGTTAAATTGTTTATAGCCATAATGAAATATTCGATAGAATATGCAATAAAAAAAAAATGTATATTTTGCTTTTCGCAGGAAATTATTAACGTTGAAAGTCTTTATCAATAATTAATTCAGAATTATAGTTGGAGAGAAAATTTACATTGAAAATATTTGGTAATATCCGCTTGTTGGAACACTTTCACTTTTCACCCCCAAAAATCTTCCATTATTATAAATCAATTTTTCTACACCACCAAATCTACGCATATGAATTGATATTTAGACGGGCTATTTCTCCTAATGGAGTTGGGAAAATATTGAAAATAATTGTATTTCTATCAATTAACACCAGTTAAAAGTACAATTCGAACAAATTATTATCTCAATCTTTCGTTTACATGAGCATGAAATACGAGACTGTAAAACAAACAGGTAATTCGAATGATTCATTTACTGTTTGTTTTAAGTCGCCTTAAATTTATTGAATTGTGGAAATCAATCTATAAAAAGCAACTTGGTTAGCTTTCGTATCTTTTATAAATTATTCCTCTGTGAGTAAACAAGTCTAGAAAGACGCCTCAATAATTCTAATATCTATTTGAATATAGATTTTCGGACATGATATTCAAACTATATCTAAACCAAAGTAGCATCATCTGGTATGACGCACGAACTCGTCATATAACGTATTGTCTAATAATGTCACGGATTAAATCTGGTACATTGGTATTATTTAAAAAGTATGCAATTTAAGCAGGGGCGTACCGTTAACTTTGGAGACCCTGGGTAACACTGTTTTGGGGTCTAATCCACTTGCTATCTAAATTCACCTGATAAATATTGAAAATCAATAGTATTGGATAAGTTTTAGCCAGTTATGAAGGAAAATGTACGAAAAGACAGGGTCAAAGAGCTTCCTCTGCCTTTCAGGACATGCATCTTGAAATGTTCTATTTAATGCACGTTTACTTTTCATAAATTTTTAACAACAAGCGAGATATCGATGTTTGAAAATTGGCAACTTTCGCACGCCGAATCGAGTAATATGTCCAAAGTCCCCTTAATATGTACTCATCTTTTAGAGCATCTTGTGTGGACAAACTTGGTACCTACTCTACTTGCTATCTAAATTGACCTGATAAATATTGAAAATCAATAGTATTGGATAAGTTTTAGCCAGTTATGAAGGAAAATGTACGAAAAGACAGGGTCAAAGAGCTTTCTCTGCCATTCAGAACTTTATCACATTTTTCTTAAATAGAAAGTTCAGGACATGCATCTTGAAATGCTCTATTTAAGGCACGTTTACTTTTCAAAAATTTTCAAAAACCAAGCGAAATATCGATGTTTGAAAATTGGCAATTTTCGCACGCCGAATCTAGTAATATGTCCAAGGCCCCCTTAATATGTACTCATATTTTAGAGCATGTTGTGTGGACAAACTGTGACTGTACTGAAACATAATTTAACATTTTTTTCGAACATTTTGAATTTGAATTGTTTTTTTTTTTTGGTGCGAAGGTAGCTCTGATTGAACATAGCCCTAAAGACCATACAAATACAGTCCTTGCATTTAATAAAAAGTTTGGTAATTATAGGTAATTAACATACGACCATTTACCAACATAGATTCTAAAGGTGGCAATATTGGCGCAAATTCAACCTCTACTATGTTCCCTTTGAGCCATACTGTAATGAAATCATTGTTTGACGTTGCCTGTGATTGACGAGTTAATGAATTACACGACTAACAGGTTGGAAAGGCTTTATAATTTATAGATTAGTTAGTCCGTTACTACTTTGTTATTATCGTCTATTTTTCAAATATGTATAAGTAAAGATGTTTCAATTGAACATAAAACATAATTTTACTGCAAGCCTAAATTTCTCATTTATAGTGTCCATTGTTATATGAAAGTAATACAAGAGATACTGAAATAATAACAATAGACTTTGTTTGATAAAGAAATAATTTTATCACAATGAAAGGGAGATTTTGATAATATGAAAGACGACCGGATATTCCTTTTGTAGTCGTTTTATTTCATTGAATTTTCCAAATGATTATCATTATTATCATCATCATAATAATATAAATTCATTCGACAAATACAGAATATTGTTACCTTAATATTTGATTAGAGAGATAACAATAAAAACGGAAATGAATTCCTATACAATCTTTATAAGTTAAAATGTATTTTAGTAAGGTCTCGATAAAAGCAACATCAAAAAAGATTGAATTAAATTGCATAATTTATATTTGAAATTTACTTGAAAAAGCAACATTAACACAAGAAACCAGGGCCTCGAACCGGAACTTTTCTGAAAAACGGATAAACCGAAATTTTGGCCGGAACGAAATCTGGAGCTGGACCGAAAACAAAAACAGTTTCTTTTTCGGTTCAAGCATTCCACTTAACAGGACCTTTCTCCTTTTTTATCTCCCATTTACTTCCTTCCCCAAAAATGCTCGAAAATACCGATTTTCATGTTTTTTAGGGGTAGTTCATTCTATTTTAAGGAATGTGTTTTATGTCGTTCCAGCTCACACTCAAGTTTAAGGGAGATATTAGGGGTTAAATCTCTCTAAAGGCTCAATATTTTTTAGTAATTTAAAAACTAGTTGATATAGATTCGTTAAAGCTATCAAAAGTTGTAAGTCGCGTCTTTATCCCTTGTCGGAAATTGAAGTTATAAATGATTACATGCAATTTTTTATGTTTTTTTTTTGCGATTTTCTAAAACATATCACCATGAAAATTCTTCTGTTAATGGAATATCACGCAATAAAAGTCACCTGCTCGAGAGTTTTTCTGTATTTAACATAGTTACCCTGTAAATAACTCTCAAGGGTTGTATGTTTGGAATTGAACCGAAAACCGATATTTTTGCAGGAACGAAAAAAACTGTTAAAAGTCCTGCAAGAAACACTACCAGAAAGTGTTGAACTATAAGGCTCAAATTGAAATTCTATTAGACGCTCAACGACCGATCCTCGTCTCTCTGATAATTGTTTCAACATGAGGTTGACGAATAAATCACCCTTAATATTAATAAAGTAGCATATTCGTATTATTTTTTATAATGAAGGGTGTGTATGTGTTTGATTCTAATGGAAATTATATCAAAGTAGGAATGATAAAATTAGACGAAACGGTCATATAACGCAAAATAATTAATGTTGAAATTCAAAATAATGTTCGTTTGTAATTTGTTATTAAGTAAATCGACTAGTTCAGAGAATTATATTACAATTCTAAGTCTGAAAGCTATAAAGCTTTTGTTATACGATTCCACTAGTATATACTTTTAATGTATTATAGCTTAAAGCGAATTTCGGAATATTATCTACATATTGTACATCTATATTAACAATAGTGTTATTAACTATAATTATATTTCTATTGGAAAATATCAAATTCACAATCAGAAAATTACAACATCAATAATATCTGATCAATAATTAAACAAGTATAATATGCAATTAATAATAAACTATGTAGTTGTGTATGTATGTATTATTAATGTGAAAAGTTTGACGTACACGATTTAAAAGAGGGTTAAATCAGTGGACTGTATATATACATATACATACCTATATATTTATCCCTCTAGATATTTATTTTAAACACAAATTACATTGGATATAAACGGATCAATATCCAACGTACAAGTAAAGACACAAACAATCCATTTCAGATTGTTGTAAATATGTCGAATCATAAATCATCTGTTTTAAGTTCAACAACGGTAACAGCATGTCAGAATATACAAAATAAATTATTGAATATTTTCAAATATTCGAAATAAAAACAGAATTAGTATGGAATACAGTGAGAGCTTTCAATATAATATGTAATAAAATATAAATAATAAGCAAGACCTCTATAATATTGACTATAAAAAGCTAATTTTTTTTAAAAAAATTCGCTAAAAGTTGAAAGGATTGCGGCAAGGAAACTTTAAAGGTGACCGCAACTGAAGAATATGTATATACAATATAGGATCATAGATAAATAATGAAATTTGTGATTTCAAAGGAGCGTTGGTTACATACAACAGAAGCGTTAAAAGCTTTTTTTCATTAACAAAGACAAGAGAAAAACTAACGAAGGCGGTACATTATCTAGAAATCGAAGTAGAAGACTGTGTTTCACTATCTTTGAAACACCACTGCTATGCAGATATGTTCCCATCAAATTAATGTATGTACTGAAAAAAACTATACTTCTTTATCTTCATCAATAATAAAATTTAATTCTAATGGTGAGTGAGATAATGGTGAATTTTCAAAAACTGTATTGGAAAAAAGTATAAAAGCTCGTTTCCAATTTTATGGACTTGAGTGAAGCTGGATAATCACAAATAGAAGTAGCAGAAGATTTAGAAAAATTTCTAATGCCCGTATTTATAAACCGAACATGAGATAGTCTCCAATCTTGAGCTTGGATTTGAGGCCAGACTGTGTAACCAAAGCAAGATTGGGTTGTAGCTGCCTTGAGACGAGCTTGAATTTATAGAAGGTGTGTGTCCGCGCCAGAAGAAACCGTGGCCCTGTCAAAAGTAACTAGAATTTGCTAAGTTCTCAAACCTCCATACACTTAATCCTGACTTCCGCCAAAAATTCCCGAAGCAAGACTTATAAACCAGAATTCTTGCTTGAAATGCAGACTTGAGACCGAGTCTGAGATTGGTTTATAAATATAAGGACATAAGTGCAAGATTATAGGAAAAAAAGAAGAGATCTGGTAGGCTAAAGAAGATCAAAGAGGCACCTAAAAGGGTAGTTCTACGAGAAATTTCCAAGAAGTGCATCTCTTCCGCAATAGCAGGTGAACAATTCGACCTAAATTATACTTCACGGTCAGTGATTATCGAGTGAAGATCGTTTCAAATACAGAAACAATTTAGGTAGATTCGCCTCTAAAATCTGAGCATAAGCTAGCATGTCTTTCGTTTACAGAACAATTTGTTCAAAAGCCAGAAATATGGACCTATGTGATATACAGTGATGTAGAAAAATCTATTTTGGATGATCCTGATGCATTATTTGCGAAAATACAGAAAGATATTGACAGAAAGATCTTCAGAAGATGAGTGTGTTATGAAATGGGCGTCATTCAAATACAACATGATAGGTTTAACGTTGTGGACTACCAAAATGTGCTCTAAAATCACCTTTTGCTTTCTATTACGTTTGTTGAAAGCAAAAATATTAGGAGTATTTTTCATCAAGACAATGAGTCAATTCTTATTACGGAAACTACTAAGGCTTAGTTTTATGCTTTTGATTTGTGATTAATGGGGTGGATTGCGTTGAGCCCTGACTGAATGCTTACCCGAAAGGTTCAAGACGAAAAACTACCAAAAATCAGAATCGTTAATGAACTAAAACAGAAAGTCTTAAGGATGACGCTTGAAGTAAATAACTACCTAGATATTTGGAGATTCTATAAGAAAGTGGAATTCAAACATCTCGAAAATAACTCAAGATATCGAGATAGTATTAGTCCCAATCGATTTTAAATACAATTCTACACCTCGCTTACCCCAAAAGTATTTGAAAACTAAATTTCCAGCTAATTCGAAAAATTCACGTTTTGTACTAAAAAACTGTGTTCGTGGAACTAACATATCTCTTTGTATAGTTGATGAAATTAATTATAAGACCGATAGATAGACATAGGAAAATTTGCCCTACCTCGCCAGCTTATTCCTAATTTAATTGTCTTTGGCATTTTTCTAAAAGCGGCATCTAAAGTTCCCAATTTTTCTAAAAAAAAAATGCAAATAACGCAGCAGGTGTGGTCTCAACTCCCCTGAAAGATCAAAAGAACCAATCATGTCCTTTATTTTAACATTCTCAGTCTTATTGAAAGTATGCACTGTCGTCTTCTTGCTGTAATTAGGCTTGATGGAGGAAAAATTAAGCATCAACTTAATTTAAGTTCTTCTTAGCTCACATACTATCAATTAGAATCAAATGATACTCATCCCCAAAATGATATCTATTTTTGTTTTTCAACAATTGAGAAAAAAGCGGATTTTTATACTGTTTTTCCAATGCTGTATTTATTGTTGGTAGAAATATCGCACGATAGAATTTATTGATACCATTACTCGATCCCAACATAGATAGGAATTAGAAACGAGTTCGATATTTATATAAAAAAGAGACAACGTTCTGTTTATTTTTCATGTACATCCAAGAGCAGTAAGTTGTATGTCAGGTCACGAATTAGTTATATAGCTCGTACTGATGAAGAGCAAGCCCATCGTTGAACACGTCCACAACATTCACTTAAACTACACAACGAACTTTATTCGGTAATATACATTAAAGAAACCACGAATTGTAAGCTGATATAGTTTCAATAAAACGCCTACGGTCGTCTAATCGTTGTTGTTTGATGAAATTGAAACGAAAATTGGTGGATGCGCCGGGAACCGCTTACCAAAAACCTATTGATTTTTGTTATTTTAAAAGCTATAACTTTAATAAATCAGTTATCGTATAAATTCCACTAAATATCACAAATATAAAAGTAAATGCATGTACAACTAGATGCAGATTAACGGAATATAAAGTGAGAGAAATACAAATCAAAATCGACCATTATCATCATGATTCGCCCATTATTATAACAACCGAAAATAAACAAAACCAAACAAAGTCATCCTCAATGATGTGTAACCATGTCGTAGATAACTATGAGCATTATATTTTCGGTTGTATATGTTTTGATATCGATTTGCCATTCTTTATGTTCAGTCCGTTTATCTAATTTGTTTGCCGGCGATTTCCTGTAGGTATATAACCCTAACTAAAAACAGGCACGTATTTAATTATTACCTTCAAGAGTGGTAACTTTTCGAAAGAATTTACGGTATTGGACGATTGATTTATTATAAATAAAATGAAGTGCATACCAAATACACAACATAAATTATACATTAAATATTGCAACGCTCACTCAGGGCCGGATTTATATGCCTTTTGATAATAAGCGGTATCGTTTTTCGGGCCCCCTATCTACTTGTGCAAACAAGACACAAACATTGCGCCCTAAAAATGTTCCTAGAACAATGGTAGTATCGGACAGTAAATAAAATTCTCTACAAACTAAATGAAAAGTTGCAAAATAATTACGATTAATTTCCTCATGGATAAACTTTCAGTTCTTTATTTTAAAAATTGTGAAAAAATCTGGGAATGAAATTTTCATTGACTTTGCGGAAAATTATATAAATAAAGTAAGTTTATCGGAAAATGACTTGGAGATTCGGAAACGCGTTTCCGAATCTCCAATTTTCTATCTACTTGCAATTATTGTCAATAAAAATATTGGCTTAGTTATAGGCAGTTAGGGGGTAAAAGATACAAAAAACATGCTCCAAGATTTTCCTCTGTAACTTAGAATTTCGCCAAAATTTCCCAAAACGGAAAACGGCCTCGAACGCCCCAAGAAATAGACGCTTTAACGCTGGTTCGCGCAGTTCAATGACTCTAAAAACAAGCAAGATATCGATGATTGACCCCTTGTACGAGCATTTTTCTTAAATATAAACATAAGGACCATTTTTTATTATTATTAAAATAAAAATTTGAACCTATTTTTGCCTAAAAATAATAAACATGTATGTCTTTCAAAAAAAATTGTTGTTACAAGTGCATGAAATGGAACGTCGCTCGAATCAGCTCGAGCGAGTTTGGACCGTTTAGCTCGCTCGAGATAACTCCAGCAAATGCCTTAAGAGCTTAAAGATTGACATTTTTTGAGCATCGAAAAAGAAGTGCAATGCGGGGCTCTTTAGCAAATAGTGCAATTTAGAAGAAAAAAATTCATTCGAACACCGACGGGCCCTCATAAACGTCGGGCTCTAAGTGCTTACTGTACAATCCGGTACTGCATTCGCTAGTAATTTTCTTTTAAATCATCCAGATTTAATCGATTCTAAATTTAGAATCGATTTAGAACATTTAAAATTCGAAAAAATCAATGTAATATTGATTTACTACTTCAAATAGCTACACTAGTGTTCCCCTTATTGCGAAATTACTATTTACATGTCACAATGCAAATACTTCAATGTCTAATTCGAAGCGTTTATAAACAACCGTGATACATTGGGGGTGGGTAATCAAGCGAAATGGAACACACTGTATGATCCTCTAAAAATAGCGCACCTAATTTGTGTTTATTGTTATTATTACTATTATTATTTGTATTGTTTCCAAGAGTTGTATGAAATTCTTTGCATTTCATTTGAGGAATTTCCACTAAACGTACACATAACAATAGAGGAATAAAAATTTCATAAAAAAAAATTCATATCCTTGTTCACCACATTGTTGGAATTTAATTAAATAAAAATTGTATAGATTCAAATTTGTTTTTGTTATTAACAAGGTAGGTAGTGGACAAAACAGATATTTTATTGATTAATTCGCATAAAACATAAAATTAAATCTATTCTAGTATTTTTTTTATTTTTTAATTTAACGCTGTATTATTTCGTTCAGTATATGGATGATGGGCTTATTTAATGTATAGAGTAATATCAGACAATATTAGTAAATTAAGTGCTTGTACTAAAAAGCGAATTACTACAATTCACTCGTTGCACGGAAGCTGAACGCGCTTCCGCAATTTAATAACACCTGAAAATCTGAAATGCTGAAATTTTACGCCATTCTATAACTAAATTTTATAAAGCCATCTCCAATCCGATATTATTTATTCATACATACATACAGTCTACCCGATAGTAGATTTTATACGATTTTTTTTTCAATTTATTTTCCTTCGTATGTATATGAAATTCACGAATTAAATTATCAAATCATTATTAAATAAATTAAAGTGAAGATGTTTACTATAATAAATATAATTTCGATATTTTTTCCAGCCTGTACATACATTGATTTATAAAAGAGTAATCGAGCTTAATATGTAATTTCCAATGCAAATAATATAGTAGAATAGATAGAGGAAGTGAGAATACCAAAGTCAACATGAAACGAGAAATATCAGTTTGTGTGTTATTTGAACGATGATGATATAAATTACTGTTGTACGAAAAATTTTAATTATTGCATACAGGGTGAAATTGAATTGCTTTGAAATAAGCAAACCTCACTCTCCCTATGTGGTATAAAGTACAATCAACGTATTTTCAAGAAACAAAAAGAAAAAAAAATTGAGTAAAATTACAACTCTTGATTGATAGTCACTGGTTATGTACTGACCTGCCGTAATGTTATTGTTGAGACTTGATAAGAACGCAGGTATCAGTATCACACATCTCGGTTTCTCATGACATTGAACTACACGTGCATTACTAACAATTACTTATTGAAAACGCACATACACATAGACACTACACTAATTCTTCCACACACTAGGTATAACTAAACACTAAACCACAATAAATTTTAATAGTAAAAAAATGCACGACAAAATAATAAGATTTTTCTATTTCTGTGGCTCTAAGAATGTTGACGAAATTTTCAACCCCGAAAACAGGGTCATACCGACCCTATAATACAAGGTGTTTGATCTAAATATGGTCGTATCTATGAAACTCCTATTAGTCGATGAGCGATTCGAAAAATATTTTAAAGATTAATAGGAGGGTCCTTAGAGAACATTTCAGCAAAATTAGAACCTCGTAGATCATTTGGAAGTTGGTCAAAAAACGCTCGCCAGAACCATGTAGCGATTTTCAAAAACGACTTATTGTTAGAATGACTCTAAGATCCTCCCAAAATTGTTTTTTTTTCGTTTTCCTCCATTTTATTCTGGAACAGGTGGAAAGATTTCGTATTTTCTCTAGAATACAATGAAGAAAAACGAAAAAAAAATCAATGTTGGGAAGGTCTCCGAGTCATTTTTAGTCGTTTTGCGTGTTTAGTTCGTTTCTGAAAATTGCGACATTGCCCAAAACGATCGTTTTTTGACAAACTGAGCTACAAGGTTCTGATTCCCTAGGGACTCTCCTACAAATCCTTAATATATTTTTTGAATCGCTCAACCATATTTACTCAATTTTTGGGGCGCTATACGGGATTTGAAGATTTCAACGAATTTCTATTACACCCTGTATAATGAAATATTTTCCTATAATTTTATATGAAACGATAATAGCTCTAAACAAGCTTGAATATATAAAGTAAGAGAATGGTAAACTGACAAACAAGAAAATATTAAAACTTTTAATAATCCATCAAGGCAACTGTAGGAGGTTTTAAAGTTTTGCGACAAGTTATATTGTTGTTATAACTCTATCTCTAAAACAGTATTGCTGAAAGCAATATCCCACACTAATGAGTATTTGCATATTTCCTTTGTTATCATGTTTAAATTAACAAGCAACTTAGTGAAATACTCTATATAATAAAAATTTTTGTTTTGTTTAAACAAATCTAATTGTACCCATATAATTAATAATTTATATGATAAATATAAATTAATAATTGAGGAATTACAAGAAAATCTAAATAAACCAAACAGAAAAAATACTGGAAAACGATAAATTAACCGAGGATATATGACGGGACCTGTTTGAAGAAAAAAAGTTTCAACGAACTTTAGGAGCTTTCAAAGAGTCTTTGATAATTCTGCAATAAATTGTTTAAACAACTATAATACTTTATTACTATTAATTAATTAATTTGTATTGATTATCAATATTGAAAATTTGTTTTACTTTTGAAACTCCCAGAAGGCCATAGCCTATTAACTCATCTAACTCAACTACAACATCCTTATTGCGATTGATAATCTCCTAAAATTTTAATTAAAACACTGTTATATTGCTGATGTTATAATTACCTTAATAAATTCCTCTCTATTCTCATTCAAATATGGTAATAATAGTGCGGCAAAGGTTGTTTTACCAATTTCAACACAACGATGATAAATTTTTTCTAAATTGATTGAACTTAAAGCTGGACAAGACTAAAAATTAATTGAAATTATAATTTATAATAATCATAAAGAAATAAAAAAAAATACTTGAATAATTCGAAAATTATTAATCAATACATCATCTAGTGTGTCTCTCGGAACATCTTCAATTAAAGCAAATGATTGATCGATAATTTTTTGCCAAGCATCTGAGAAAAATTGTTTAATCACACACTCTGCATCATTTTCAATAAAATCTACATATATTTTCAATTCAGAAATCTAAAAGTAATACACTTTTATTACTGTATTTATTAATAATAAAATAACACAATCAACTGTACCATTGATGATTTGATAGCATATCCAATAATAAATTTCCAATGTTTTGTAGAATACTTTGAATATGCCATACAAAGAGCAGCCATTGTCTTAATCGTATATTTATTAGGAATTAGTGCTAATTGCACTAATAAACTATCTTTATTGTATTCATTTAATGTATTTAAATCAAAATTAAAACCTAAATTTTGTAAATTATTAAGTAGATTGATTTTCTTAACAAAACTCCTAAAACACCAATATAAGTTGATAATTAGATTAAAATTAATTATAAATGAACTCACTTGAATTCATCATAGGAAAGTTCAGTCGTTTTCTCGATACTTTTTATATCGTTTATCAATTCATATAATTTTAAAGCATTTGCACGAACAGCAAAACTATTCGAATCATCCATACCTGTTTCATATAAATTTTTCGACCATAAGTTTATATCAGATTTACAAATATAAATCAATCTAAAAACATTAAAAATGTAATATTATAATATAAGAAAAATATAATCACCTTTTAATATGATTATTATCATTATAATTAATTTCATCAAGATCATCATTATTATTAAAAATCCAATTATAAACAATTTTCTTACGTATCTCGGATACTGTAAGATAGAATAATTCTGCTATTTGATCAACACTTTTATTTATATCTAAAAAAAAATGGAATTAAATTAAAATTTGTTAGATGTGAAAGATATTTATCAATACTGTTATTATCAGTATCCTGTATATATTTGTAAAGTCTTTGAATTAATTCCTCTGGACTATTGAGGGAATCCTTGTAATTTTCTGGATCTAATTTATTTAAATATAAAATATGAGTGACTGAAAAGAAGTAAAATTTCTTCTCAATCTGCAAATAAATCAAATATTTATAAATTACAAGATTAGATTGAAAGTGAATACTTTAATGAATGCTGCTTCAATATTCCTATCATTTGGGTGTAAATTTTTATACTTCAATCCATATTTATAACAAAGTTTAGCTGCATTCACTTTATCAGCACCATTAGGTATATGTGCTAATATAAAATACAATACTGATGTAGTTTTTTCCAAATCTACAATATTTCTAACACATTCATCAATTTCATCAAGTAAATTATCATATTTTGAATATAGAATCCATTGATCATTAGTATTACTCGATAATGATTTACTACACACCTATAAAAATTAATAATAAATTTTATAATTATCGTAATAGAAGGATATTTACTAGATTTTTAATAGCAAAACAGCAAATTTCATCTTGATTCAAATACCTATTCCATATATTTACATGTTGAAACCATAATTTGTAAGTTTTTAAAGTAATTTCAGAACGGATAATTTTCCATATATCTTTTGTAAATAATTTATCAATAAATGGTAGACGATATTTTGATAATTCATCAATTTGTTTATCGGGAAATGTAGTAAGCCATAATTCTGTTTCAATTTCACTCGGTGAATTACAACGTTGATAATTCATTAAAAATGCTAATGTTAATAATTTTTTATCATTATCCGTATTTCTTTGATACTTTACTAATATATTAATCATAACAATAAAGACCTCGTAATAATAAAAGTTTATCTGCAAACAAGAAATGATAATCAATTACTGTATCAATATAGAAAAGCGCAAATTAACTCTTTTATTATTTATAAATTTAGTTGATTAAAGCAATAATTAATGAAGAATATTTACCGAATCCCATTGTCTAGTAATTAATTCAACAACGTTATTAGCGTCTTCCATCACGCCAACAATTTCCAAACATTGTTTTGATAAATCTTCATATGTATTTTTGATAGTAATTGTGCCATTATTTATTTGATAATCAAGCTTCCATTGATTTAAAACATTAACCAATAATTGTTGATAATAAACTTGTGGATTTAATTTAAAATCTTTACAATAATCGTTTATAAATCCAACATCAATACTGATATTATTTAATATTAATTTTAAACGATTCTCATTCGAACATTTAAAGAATTCATCATATTTAAATGGATATTTTTTGCATTTATTCCACCATTTTATTGTTAACATTGTATCAGTAAACCAGTTTGGATTAATTTTTAAATAATTATGCAAATGATAACCGACTAAATTTAATGTATTGAATTTAACTGGTGTACGTTTGTAGAGTTTCATTGAATTCATTAGAAATTTTCCTCCATTATCTTTACCAAGACGGAAAATTAAACTTTGTATTGTATACATATTTGGATTGTTTTTCTGTAATATAAATTGTAGAAGTGATGGGATGCAATCTTTTAATAATATTTTTTTTAAATTATTGATTATTCCATAATCAATATTATTAATGTTTGATAATGATTGATAGAGTTCTTCTAGTAATTTATATGAAACACAAAATTGACCCTGTCTAATTAAATTGTACAAATTGCGTAATTGAGCTGTTAATTCATCATTTAAATCTTCCAAAGAAGACACTGAATTACCCTTGAAATATAATACGTATGGATTTGGATAATTATAATAACCTAAAATAATTAAATTAATTATAATTAAACAAATAAGTACATCTTACTTACAAATAAAATCACAGTATAATTTAAACATATTTCCTATTGTTTCGTACGTTAATTTTGTTGCTAATATTGAATCACAACAAACATCACTAGATGTATATTGTTTTAAATTACCATTAGCATTTATATAATAAACAACATTTGTCCATTTACAGATTTCTAAACAAGATCTATCTTCATCCGAATTAGCATTAATTAATGCTTTTGATGATAATTGATAAGCTAATTTTATTGCTTTATACGATAAATTTGTTGGTATTTCTTGATCCAACGTTAAAAGTGTACTCTCATCAAATAATGTCGTATTATTCAATCTTGCATTAGAAAAACTTATGATTTTTAACAGTAATATACACATCAAACATAAATCATTACAATCACCAATTTGTTCAAGGAATAATTCAGCTGTTTTTAGAATTATATTAATATCATTAAATTTCGTACAAATTTTAATTAAAACTTGATTAATAGTCATAGAGAATATAATAGAAATTTCGTTGCATTTTGTAAATAATTCATCGATATTGTTCAAATTTGTTAGTGAATCAATTAAATAATTAAGTATTTCTTTTTTATTTCTCTTCCATTCTGATACTGTTAATTTAATATCGAATTTTCGATATAAAACATTAATGCTTTTCAATTGATTGTAACGATTTTGGTAACATTCTTGTTCGAATTTATTATTAAACTCGCAACGATTATAAATCGACCACAATATTTCAAAGTAGTTAAAATAAAATTTTGGACAAGATAACTGAAATTTGGTAATTATTAAAAATTGAATAGAATTTTTTTTTATATAATCATATACTTCAGTTTCAGCAGCTGTGAAAAAATATTGAACATATCTCAGTAATTCTTCTTTCGGTATATCATTGAGTAATTCAAGAGCACTATGATAGTCACTAAAATATCAATTCGTGTTAAATAAATGTATTAATTAAGCATTAATATTTCGTGGTGGTGATACACCGTTCTTTTTTTTTAAATATGGTTATTTCGAATGAAATTTCAAGGATTTTTAGGGGGGTCCCTACAGAAAATTTTAACAAAAGCAGAACCCCATAACTCAGTGAAAAGTGGGTGAAATTAAATCTAACTTTCGAATCAAAAGTGTTAAAATACTTTAATACGTTCACAATACTTAGATTTTCGAAGTTTGCCCTTTAATGTCCGAAAAAAAAATTTAAAAGTTAAAAGCCGAGATTGAGTGTGAAACATTGAAACGCAAAAACCCTTCACATCCCATTAGTTCATTATAAACGTCTATAAACCAGTGATTCTCAAACCTCGGCCCAGTAACCGATATTGGTCCGTAGAATTTTCAACATCCCAAAATAGCCGGAAAAAGTCCTTTTTTGACCAACTTGCAGATGAACTATGTGGTTCTAATTTTTTTTTTTTTAAATGTTCTCTGGGGTCACCCTACAAATCTTTAAAGTATCATTCACCAACTACTAGGAGCTCCGTTCGAATTGACCATATTTAAAAGATAGACCCGGTATATTTCAAAATTAATTACAAATTACCTTTTTTCGAGATATTTTTGTACAAGTATTAAATTAGCTTCAAATAAATATCTAGATGTTCTACATAATGTTTTTATATCATCCATCATTGTCGGTAGATTACAGAATATTATTCGATTAACAAAAAATCTCAACTGTAATTAAAAATTGTGTTAAAATTAAAATATAAATTCAATAATGCACCCAACTCTTTTTTGCACGATATACTTTTTTACACGAAATCCATGTTTTAGCACGAATCCAAAAACTTGCTCCAACACTTCCATCTACCTACCCACCTCCTTACCCTCACTAGAGAAACAGCCTAACTCACACGAGCGAAAGAATGTGTTATCCTCGCTCAAGATCCAGCCACTTGTAATATGGATTTCATTATTACTTTTTTATAAGTATTTTTTTGGGAAAATATTTAGAATTTTTGCACCTTTTTCTAAGTTGTGGAACATATCCCCAAATTTACCATATATCGCATGTATTTTTTTCACGATTTTTTGCACTGATGTGTAAAAAAAAGAGTTGGGTGTATCAACTTACATCATCGATGCTATTGAAGCTTTTCTCAATAAAATCATATTCACATCGATTTAATACAATTCGTATTGACTCATCGTTTAGAAGTTGTCGAATTTCATCAACAATCGGATGTGAATATTGTAAAGTATCTTGTGCAATTTTTTTAATTTCATTCGAATATGGTATTAAAGCCAAATCTAAAATATTTTGTACTGTTTGTAATTTTTTATCTAAGCTATTAATCCAATTTAATAATAATTCAATTCGTATTATCCAATAATCACCATTACCATTACTCATCATATTCTAAATGATAATTATAATATAAAATATGTAGAATTTTTCGTTAATAAGTGGAAATTCTTACGGTAATTTCATCAAGAAGTATATCATCAACATTTAGATGATTTTCAAAAATTAAATTCAAAACAACTTCATTCACAATCTTATTATAAATCTCCATACTGACACGTATATTTAATAAATATTTAATCGTATCTCTGGCATCCTGAAACTATACCAAATTGATTTAAAATTAGTTTAAATTACAAGAATGATAATATTTATCAAAAGTTGACTTCAATAAATATAAAAAGTAACAAACCGATAAATAAGTATCCAGTGGTATAACTAAATTATAGGTCGTTTTGAAGAATTTTAATCGATCTAAAATTATTGATAATTTCTTTAAATTATTTAAATAATCATTAAATCTATGATCTATATTGTGATCGAATTTGAAGAATTTTGAAATACTATCAAGAAAACTTATAGCATTTGTAGGGAAATTAAACACTTCCTCTTTCTCCAATGTGAAAATCTTCATTTGGATCCATTCAATAAATAATGGGATAGCTGATGGTAGATATTTTAATGTAATTGGAATAAATGTCAAAAGAAATGGTTGATAATCGACAAAAGATTGCTAGAAAAAAAAATTATTATGTTTCGATAATACAGATGATTCATGTTGATTATTACTTGATTGATTGTATTTAGAATTTGTTGGATATTGGAATCATTCAAACTATTTATTGCATAATCATCGAGTCGTCTATAAAGCATGGCAGCTTGGTCGAAGCGTTTCTGAAAGTAAAAATTAAATAACAGGAAAAATATAAAAAAAAAATTAATTACATTTTCCAGGAGGATTTTAACTGTTGTTAACATGTTTGTGTCGAAAAATTTCCACCACATATCCTCATTTGGATTATCATCTTTATAAATTAATTTAAATACATTGAATTTATATAATTTTTTTATAACAATAGCCCTTAATCGTTCAATATTCTTTCTATACCTTCTCTCTTTTGGTTTTCTTCTAATACCATAACATAAAATTCTCTCAATATCATCGATATGTTTACAAGATATTGCATTAAATGATTCTAATATAAACTCAATATCATCAATTGTATCATACAATTTTAATAATTCATTTATATCATTATGATCACAACATTTTGAACTATAAATAAATTCAATTTTTGTACGATTTATTAATTCTAAACTTATAGAATGTTTCATAGCATAATTTTCAGCTTCATCAAATTTATTATTAATCAATAAACGTTTTAGACGATTTTCTGGTTTTGTCTCAATCAATTCACATATATTTAAATTAATCATTTGATTATTACTATCATTAAATGATTTTGTTATATACATTAATTCATCATTTATTTTTTCCGATTTTATTAAATATATTTCATGTGTCATTGTAAACGAGTGTATGATTTGAAATTGTGGTATTGTTAATGTATTTATATAATAATTATTATTTTCTTCTAATTCAGTTATAGCAATAATTACACCATCATTATTTGAATCAAGAATTATTTCAAAATCAACATATTTTATTTGATTTTGAATTGGAAATATTGTTAAAGTTGTTGGTACAATTATTGATAAGCTTCCATTAAAGTCTAAACCAAAAAATACACTACAATATTAATTAGTTAATAGAAATATTATTGTGTGTTTAAATTAAAGAAAATACTTATTAAATCCTTGTATTTTACGAAATCGATAGCCATCTATGGTGTCACTATAGCCATTTAGATCCATTACTGATAATTTATGTGAATTAATAATAAGAGTTGATTGTGAAAAAGTTACACATTCGATACATCCATATTGTTTAAATAATGAGAATTCAACGTTAAATTCACCATTTGGAGAGGAATTCAAAGTAAGTCTGTACAAAGAAAAACGATACTTTTTCAAACTAATAAAAATAGGCAAAATTGTATGAATGAGAAAGATATTTTGATCGTTTTTGAATATAATCTAGAGGGTTTGTAAACTTAATGAAGTACAAAAATCGACCAAAAATGTCCACATAGTCTCCTTTCCAGGCGAAATTTGTATGATTAACTTTAATCACTTGGATACGTTCAAAAAAGTAGCAATACTAAATTTGATAAAATTTTCGCCAACATTCATGGACAGGTTCTGATAACATACCTGTAAATATTTCCAGACTTTGTAACAAGAAGAAGATTCGTACTATTCTCAGGAAAACAACCGATAAAGAACTCCCCATCGTTGTTCTGTACTAAATCAACTATTTTCCTGAAATCAAACCATATTTTCAATCATAATTATGAATTAATTGTGAATTTATAATAAATACTCGATAAAAATGGTTTCAAATTTAGTAGAATTATTAATGAAATGTACTGTTCCATTCCTTAAACATAAAACAATAAGTTTATGATCTGGTAAAATTGATAAACAATCAATATATCCATCAAATATTTGTTCATAAAGAATTCTACTGCAACTTCGATTTGTAAAAATCTTCAAGGTATTATTGATAACCAAATAAAATCGTTCATTGTTAATTATTGTTTTGATATGATTACAACCACCAAAATGTTCCAAGTTGATCAATTTTCGAATTTCATACAAATTATCACCATCAACAATTGTTTGATTAAATATATCTCCATCTTTACGATCTTCATCAATTTCATTAAACGTAATCTTATTGTTAGTGGAATTCGGCATTTTTTAACGATCTTCTAGTTGATTCTAACCTTACAAATTCGGTTGTATTGGGAAAAAAATTGTAAATTTTAATTGTTATAACTGAATTGAAACGTAAATAAATATTACTTTGAGAAATATTAATAAATTCTTATTTTTTTTACCTTATTTCCTGGGGAAAAAAACGAAAAACACGTAAAAATTGAACTTAACTGTTGACACAAACAAAATCAAATTTAAATTGATAAAAATGGCCAATCGTATAGCTCGTTCCTATTCCCACCATCATCCACCATCTTGCAGCGCATATACAAGATTTCTATAGCATATACACTAATTTCAGGATTATAGAAAGAGATGTAACATAGAGATGTTTTGAAGTAAAAACAATAAATCACAAAATATAATAATAATCTACGCACAAAATATAACGTTTACTTTAAATATTGATAAACGTACACAAATAACCACAAAAATGATAGATTTTATTGTATTTTTGCTTGACTCATATATCTTTGATCTTTATCTTTTATATAGATGGTTCCTGGATATGCTATAGAAAATTTTACATTAATTGAGCATAAGTGACATCTAGTGTCAGATTTATCAATATCGTCACAAAATTTAGGCGCGTAATTTAAATACCTTCTATTTATTAGTTGTTTAATTTCAACTTCACATATCCAAATTGACTGTTAATATTTTCTTTCTAAATAATATGAGATCTTAATTATTTATAAAGCATAGTGAATTTTTAATATATAAAGAAGACATTGTATCTTCTGTTGGTTTTACACCAAAAATCGAGCACTACATATATAGAAATTTTAAAAAGTCCGCTAAAATAATTTAGTTAAATCTGAAATTGGGTTGGCACTAATGGGTCACTATTTTTACACCAAGTATAAGCGGGAAATTTTAAATCATCTTATCCGTTTTCTGGACCAGAAAATACATTACAGATTTCTCCAATTACATGAATAATATCTGTTATCTATATTGATGAATGATGGAATCTTATAGACTAATAGTCAATAGAGGACGTTCAATTTATCATTTATGATTATTTAATTTAGTTTAATTACAATGCTGTAAAAATAAGGGATTAAATATTTGGTCTGGAGATTATATGACAAAGGGCTCAAGAAGACTTAAGTCTCCTTTTTTGAAATATTTAATTACAATAATGTAATAAATGGCTCTTAATTAATCATATACATTCATGTTCTAGGTAAATCATTGGTAATATACCTAGTAATTAATAGAGGAGCCCTTTAGTTGTCGAGGCTAGAAGATTTTACGTTACACCACTGTCCATTAATTAATCTTGAAAATTAATTAAGAAAAAGATGACAATTTCAGCGAATTCTAAGAATTGGTCACAAAATTTTCTTTAAAATAATTAAAATATTTTTAATAATAAAGGAAATACCTGTTTAAAAATTGGAGCTCCTATATGACTCTCAAAATGCAACATGTTCCAATTGGTCAGACTGAAAATCTTCGGATAGTTTCAAAAATAAGTGCATAGTAATTTTGTAGTTGAAGTTTTAATGTTGTATAAATTAGACATCTTCAAAATATTTTCAAATTATATAATTTTATTTTGTTAGAAACGATAAGATTATACGCTATATGTATAGACAATCCTTTTTTCAGTTTCTGATTCTGATAAGAACACAAACAAAGGAAAAATTACCTAATGTTCGTTTCTAGATTTATCAATGCCCGATTTTTATTCAGTTCAGTTTTGATCGTTATAGTGTTACCTTATTACATTAGTTTCTGAAATTTAAAAATCATTCAAATGCTATTAAAATATAGTGAAGTGTTTAGTGCTTTTATGGGCGAAGGATTTAGTCATCCCTTGTAGATGGGCGGTCTAAAGTTCATCGAAAGGGTAATTCGAAATCTTCAATATATTATTTCATAGTTACTATCTCTTTTTTTTCTAATTACAGTAGGTTCGAACAGCGTGGGACAGGAGCAGAGATGCAACTATTGTTAAGTAGTAAGTTTATTTTTATTAAATTTTATTTATATTTTGATTTTGTTCGAATTATCAACCTTTTTACTATCAATTGACAATAAAAACCGACAGGCGGAGTACTTAAAAATATCTTAAGTAATTTGTAGGAATTTGTAGGGAATTTTTAGGATCTGTTAGGAACTTAGTCACAAATCCATTACCTCTTTCCATTATCAATACCTACATTTTGAGCTGACAAGGGCTCGATTTCCTTTTCATGGCTACAAAATAATAACTGGTTTTTGTTTACAACTCTCTTCGTTGGTATTTTTCAGTTTAGAGACCTTCATTTGGGTTTCGATCACTTTTATATCTCTATTTCTCAATATTTTATCATCGATATGTCAATTTGTAAAGGTGTACTGGAAAAATATTGGGGTTCTAAAAGGTGTCTTAGTACGAATTAGGGCTGTTTTCAATCCAGTTTTATGTTGTAAAAAAAACATATTTTCCCAACTCACTTCCAGCATAAGAATATTTCTTCGGAAGGGCTGGTCACAACCATAAAAAGGGTGCTTTTTTTCAAGATAGTGGATTCTTGAAAAACTTACTTAACGAGCGATTCGAAAAATATTTCAAAGATTTATAAGGAGTCTCTGGAGATTATTTAAGCAAAATTAAAATCTCGTGGCTCATTTGAAAGTTGGTCAAAAACTCTTGTTTTGGACATTGTCTCGATTTTCAAGAGATGAGCTAAACACGTAAACCGATTAACAATGACTCAGAGAGCCATCCAACATTGGTTTTTCTCGTTTTTCTCCATTGCATTCCAGATAAAATGCGAAACATTTCCACATGTTCCAGAATAAAATGATGAAAAACGAAGAAAATTAATGTTGCGAGGATTCTCGAGTCTTTTTTAGTCATTCAATTACTTTTTAAAGATCGCAACATCGTCAGAAACGAGCAATTTTTGACCAATTTCCAAATGAGCTACGAGGTTCTAATTTCGCTAAGATGATTTCCAGGGACCCCGTTACAGATCCTTGAAACATTTTTCCAATTGCTCCCCAACTAATGGGGGTTTTATAAAAATTGGCCACATTTAAAAAAAAGACACTGTAAACTTCACCTATACATACGGGGTGTTTCAGTAGGAACTGATCAAGAGCATTCTAACAATAAGCCTTCATTTAATGAAAGCTCTAGTGAAAAATCTACACAAACATTGAAACAAAGTGACAAAATAAATAATGTTATAGGAGACTGGGGGAAGCTGCAGCCCCCCAGCCTTTCCCTTAGTTGCGCTACTGATAATTACCACAGGAAAGTTGATGAATGCCAATTTAGCTAGTGATGATATATTATCTATCTTACAAATGTGACATGTACCAGGTGAAATATTTATAATAATAGTTTGTGTACGTGTTTGTGTGTATATTTATGTATGTGTTTGTGTAATGTATACATTGTGTAATAGTTTGTTTAGGGTAGGTAAAATAAGATGAATGGCTTTACATCATTCCAATGAGTTGTATGTATTTTACTATTTATACAAGGTATTTTGTTTAAATTTGTTGTTAAACATATAGACGATGGTTAGAGCTTGTAATCATGAAAAGTTTGAACATGAACTTTTCCAAATAACTTTAATTATTAATATTTTCATATAGATAGATATTATTCATACCTAGCATAATACACATAGACAGCGTGTTGACTTTTACATCTCTGTGGATAACCGTTCTTTCTTTTGGTAATAAACATGAGGCGAACAACTGAATTACATGGAATATTTTCATTAAATATTGTACAATAGAAATAATAGTTTGTTTTTAACAGGGTTGCATTTACCGGAAAATTATTCAATACTTTTATAGGAAGCCCAATAAAAGAAACATGTAACTGTTATGCATAGTTTGTTCATTATAAAGTGTTACGCTGTAATTCATTTATTTCTCAGTTACTTTGTTATAATCAGTGTCACGTGTATGCTTATCACACCCTTTAAACTAGTCAGCAATATGAAATAAACGAGAAAATTAAAGTGTTATACAAACATAACGTTGCTTTAAAATTTTCGTTATAAACAACATGACAAATAAGAAAAAAAGAGCATATTACAGTGACAATTGTAGACTCAAACAGAATTCATAAGCTTTCTATTATCCGTTTTTATATTGAAGTTATTATGGCAAAATTACAGTGAAACAGATTTAAGATGGACCTCTTGGGGAACTCATCAAATTTCCATAATAACAAAAGTTTTTCTTTGTTGGTAGCAACCTTTTTAAAAGATGTGCAAACAGTAGCGTAGCTAGAAATTTTGGGCCCCTAGGCAAAACTTAATTGTAGTTTTCGATATAAGAGTGGTAAGTGAGCCTTTACGAAACGAGAGTGTACGTTGGATCACTCGCCATTGCTCTTGTTACATTCACCTTGAGTTTCGCAAGCACCTTTTCACTCGAATATTGAACAAGAGCTCAAAAGTTACTTTTTAAATTAGAAAATTTCTAAACTAAAAAAGTGACATCTGAGGCGGACAAATATTTTTCCGCCCGCTGATTGATTAATCAGAAACAATCTTGCCTTCTTCTTATTTATCTTGTTGAAAATCCGTAGGGTAGCCCTTGGAGAACATTTTAAATTGGAACCTTGTAGCTTAAAGTGACTCACAATTAGAATGACTCGAAGTCGAGGATCCTCCCAACATTGTTTTTTTTTTCGTTTTTCTTCGTTGTATTCTAAAACACCTCGAATTTTTTTGAAGTTTTCCTAAAATGCAATGGAGCAAAATGGAAAAAATCCATGCTGGAACGGTCTTAAGATCATTCCTAGTTTGAATGGTTATTTAGATTCGATCAGCTTGGCTATGCGATTGTTATCTCTGCTGAGAATCCAAGAGTTTCTTTTAAACTGTTTAAATCAGTGTTTCTCAAATTTTTGAACATGCGATTCAAATAATTTTCTAGAAATGAGAGTGAGACTCATTCGTGGGGTTGGGACGTAAGAATATGGTGTCTTATGCCCAGAAGAATTTTTTTGAAAAATACCTCCTGAAATGTCACTTTAAAGAATTATAAAACAGATTTTTTTATGTAATTGGCGACCGGATGAAAATTTAATGCAATCCATGGCTTGAGAATCGCTGGTTTAAATTATTTAGACTTTAGGACTATCAAGATCTGGTGATTATTCACATTTTAGACAGTTTTTTCTTCTATATTATGACAATGATTTGTGAAATTCATTTACCAACCCCACAAGATTACAATAATCAATTCGATTAAACTACAATGAAACTATTAATGAAAAACACCCTCTATTTCCCTATAAAAGTGGATAGCAATGTCAAATCTTGCTATACTTGAATGTTGTAAGGAAGGTAAAGTAATGATACTAAAATGTTTGTATAAAACATTATTTTTATGATCGAAATTGAAAAGTGTAGTTTCAAGATTTCCACTAACCTTTATATTCATAAAAAAAGCTTTAATCTACATCTATCTGTTTGTATATAATGCAAAATAAGACAATACAACAAGAAAACCGTGTCAGTTTTTGAAACTGTTGAAGACAATAAACAAAATTTAGCATGAATGTTAGCTTTAGACACTAGTGAAAGCAAAAAAAAAACAACAACTAGGAAAACATGCAACTGTTCAACAATATTTCTCTCGCATTGTTTTTTCAGCTCCCTCTTTATTACAGTTGAAAAAAGCTTGAAAACTGATGATGTGAGACTAATGCTTTAAACCTGACAAAAACACAAAAACCGTTAAAGAGTCTACAATCTTGAATAAAATTAATTAAATAGAAAATCAAAACAACTTCTACCTTGATCACGCTCTTGATCTTGTTACATATTACTTTCTAAAGAAATTACTTTTTCAACACTTTAGCTTAACAAATGTAGCAAATTGATTAATTTTCATCGACATTAACAAGACTTTGACGACATAACATTAAACTTATCCTTTTTGAACGAAATAATTACCCGGTAAAATATTTGACATATTTTTGTATCAGTTTTTCTTCCCCTAATTAAGCTCGTGTTAGCAACACCTTAGCTTAAATCGACCTAATCACGGACTTATAAGCATTTGCGTAAACCTACGCGATCTAAGCCAAAGCCTTGGTAAAGCGAGCTTAAGTAGGGGAAGAAAAGCGGGCCTAAGTTACATTCTAAAAGGGGTATACTGCCTACTTCTTCCAGAATGATACTTGATTATAATCGATTAGTTTTCGTTGAAATCCTGCAGTTTTTCTCCAATTTAACACCATTACTTGACTTATACTCCAAATATTTCATAATTTAACTTTGTTATAATCAAAGTTGACAGATAAATCTATAATTTAACAAGATATTTTAAAGATAGTGAGTTAATATTTAATTAAGATTTGTTTAAAATGTCTTAAAACTTTTTCAAGACAAGTAAATCCATGAGAGATTAAGGCAAATCTTATAGACCAAATATTTTAATCCGTATCCTTAGAAATTTACTGGAAAACTTAAAAGTTAGAAGCTACCAGCTGCTATTAGATTATTTCCTTTAGCTATTTATGTCGCGAATTCTTCTTCTTGTTCTTCGTTGGATCTTTAACTGTTTAGGTTTACATCAAATTGCGAATATTGTGTAGAAAATGTGGCACAAATCTTTGAAATACATTCTTTTGTTATAAATTTGGGCTAACGTTATTACTGTGGATCAAAACAGTTTTATTGCTAGTCCATTTTTTAATATTATAACAGTAAATTCGTGTATAAGATGGGCCACTTGTATTGCCAACATTAATATGACGCCTATAATAGTGGATGATCACAACAACATCAACAACTACAACAACAACGTCAAATTTATGACGTCTGGAAGTCATCAAGGCACCAACAACATTTTATTTTTATTGCTAAACGTTTGGTAGTGTCATTTCATGTGGAACACACCACCAAATACTAGGTAAACACACATTTATCAAACAAAGTGTGTTATCACTTATCATCAGAGTAAAAGAGTCGAGTTATCACCTGAGCCGCAACAAGGGTGGTGCGGGCGGTGCCTTCGCACCAGGCGCCAAATCGACAGGGGCACAAAATTGCCCGTTTGCCCCTGTTAGACAAAAGAAATTTATTAAGGGCGTAAAGGGGGCGTCAAAAAATTTTACCGCACCAGGCGCATAGTTGTCTTGTTGCGGCTCTGGTTATCACAACAATTGCAATTTGCTAAATGTTTGAAATAAAAAAAAATCCCTTTAAAGCAATTAAACAACATTAAAATGAATAAGTCAATAATTAAATAGATGAACAAAGTCTGTGAAAAGTGCAAAGTTTTCGTTTAATTAAAACTAGATAAAATAAAGGCGTATACTCTCAAACTCTAGATTTCACTGATGAATTAGTTGTTGGGCGAAACTTTTAATAAGCTTTGTCGTTGCTAGTTTGTCTAATTTTTCTTTTTTTCTGGTTGTTATTACTGTACCTACTATGAAAGTATCTTATAAATTCACTCTAAAAGCAAATGTACAACGAGAACTTTTGTTATCATATTGTTTAATTATCAAATTTCATCAACTACAAAAAAAAAACAAATTAAGACAATTTTAGTAACACAAGAGACAATATTTTCACATGAAATTATATTAAGGAAAATAGTGGAAAAAGAATTGTGAATGAAAATAATAATAATAAACCATGAATATTTCAACAGTAACATTGCAAATTTAAAATAATCTCCTTGATTTTAGGGTGATCTGCAATTCAAAAAGTTGCAAAAGTAATTTCGCTTTTTAAACAAAAACTTTCCACATGTAAACTAGTAAATTTTATGTATACAGGGCGTTTCACGTAAATATGGTCGATAGCAAAAATCGCTGTAACTCTTACAATAATTTTTGTTTTAAGGCTGACTTTTACCCGAACTGAATGCTACCAATTACATGTAATTTCCATAAGATAGTAAGACACATTTTTCTCGTAAACGGTAACAGATAGCGATCAGCAAATAGTTTCAATCGATTCCAAAGGCAGTCATTTACAAAAACGCGGGCTTGGATTTTTGAAAATTTGACAGGATTTTCACAGGATAAGGAAAAACTAACTTTTTGTGCTGAAACGAGTGGTTTGGCGAAACACAAAATTCTCTGTGTAAAAGTTGAAAAATTTAATAGTCACGTATATAAAAAGATCGATCAAAGTTTCACTCTACAAAAATATGAGCTTCGATTTTCAATTTTCTTTACCGGTTTTTCATAATCTGCATCCAAAGTAATCTATTTTTTCCGAAATTGAATTGAACTAACACGGACAGACATGAACTCACATAGAAAGGTGGGAGAAGTGGTGAAAGACTGGGTTATTTTCTGATGGAGGCGCCGCAACTATGACAGTCAGCCTTAAGAACTTAAAGAGGAACACCTATTGGGGGTGAAAAGAATTCTTAAAAAAAGGAGAAATTGATGTCAAAATTTTGAAATTACGCAATATTGAATGAAATATTGCTACTTTTAAGAATGCAACTTCAGCTAAATACAAAAATAATCATCAAAATATGTAAAGGTTTGTGGACATTGACGAAATCCCCAATCCTGAATTTCCTGGTCGGAATCCCTGTCACAGACTTGAAAGATGCAATAAAAATTTAAAGGAAATACTTACAATTATTAACCTAAATTTATATCGAATTGATAAGTGCTTTATCAATTCACTTACTTCCATTTATTGAAGTTTTTCAATATTCATAATTCTTTGTTAAAGAAAATTAATTTAACAAAAGAAAAATTATACTTTTATATTCAATCGACTTTGATTTTTTTAAATTGGTAATTTTATATCCACTACTGAATAATTTCCAAAAATTTCTTCCATTTGCAAAAATTGTAGAACGACAGTTTTACCTCCAATAGATTATTATTTTATCCTTCAAATAAATGAAAGAGTTATAGTAATATTTATGCTTATGCTATTGACCATTCTTACCTGAAATGCCCTGTATGCATACTCATACATACATTCTCATCTATTCTATTGAGGACAATCTAGACAAAACACCACTTCCGTTTGAATTCTTTTTATTGCTACCTGATTTCGTCTGGTCCGTCTCTAATTAAATTTCTTTCATTCTCTTACTCTACCATTAACCGAACAAAGTGTACTTTCATGAAACAAAAATGATTATGAGACGTACTAGAAAAAAAATACAGGGGTCAAATTTAATATTGGACTGTTTTTATCAGTTGTCACGTGGAACTGTTAGCCTCTAACGTTGGACTCGGTAAACTACAATCTCCTTAAATATACGATAGTATTTTCTGATTTCTTAAAGACTAGTCATTATCTACCAAGAGTTATCTTTCAGTTACCTGAAAATAACTGTATGACAATGAGTCACGTTTCTACATGTTTTTTTTGTATGTAAAAAAAAGACAGACAAAAGCGAGATAGTAATTACAATGTCATTTTCGAAATGACTTAAATAGGAGTTGCGAGGTAACTTGCGCGACATACGTTTTATACTTGTCCCTTTTCAATTATTAGAGAGTGAGATAGATACTGTTGTCCAAAATGACTTTGTCAAGCTCACTCAGATGCAATAACTGTTTTTTGAAGTCCTTATATTGTGTCTAATTACAAACGGCAGTTACCAAATTGATGAAGAGAGTCTCCACTGATTGGACACTGTATACAGCGTGTTTGATCTAAATATGGTCGATTCTATGAAAAATATTTTAAGGGTTTGTAGGAGGGTCCTTAGAGAACATGTCAGCAAAAGTAGAGTCCCGTAGCGCATTTGGAAGTTCATCAAAACGCTCGTTTCTAACTAAACACAAAAAACGACTTAGAATGACTCTAGGGTCCTCGCAAAAGTAACTTTTTACGTTTTTCTTCATTTTTATTCTGGAGCAGGTGGAAATATTTTGTATTTTCTACGGAATACAATGGAGAAAAACGAAAAAAATTAATGTTGGAAAGGTCTCCGAGTCATTCTCAGTCGCTATGCGTGTTTAGTTCGTTTTTGAAAATTGCTATATTGTCCAAAACGATCGTTTTTGACCAACTTCTCAGTGATCTATGAGGTTCTAATTTTGCTAAAATGTTCCCTAGTGACTTTCCTGCAAATCCTTAAAATATTTTTCTATACAAAAAGGTAAGATCGGTCTCACAAAAAAGTGACCGACTCATGAGTTAAGAATATCACGTTGTGACTCTGGCTGTTTTCTCGTCAAGGTAAGAAGTTGGGCAGGCAGGCGGTGTTAGAACGAATCTCTTCCATGCCAAATTTGTAAAATCACATACAAAAAATAGCACCAGTAACCCTACTACCGGCTTCTTTTGATTGAATATATTTCTTCCTAAATTCTGACCTGCGAAAATTCTGTTTAATGATCACGACCGCGCTCTTAAAAGTCAGTTTTACACAACCCCACAAAAAGTGGTCACTTTCTTGTGATACTGATTTTACATCAAATTTTCATTGTGATTAAAGTGTATTAAAATATGTTCTTTATTCAACTACAATTCAAACAATTTTGCTATTTCCTTCATCTCATCATTGTGGAAATTGTGGAATTACAATTCTTGTTCATAATTTTCCGAAATAAATGATTGAAAATAGAGATTGTTTATCTTTAATTATTTTACAAAGCTTTTTTCTGGATGGTATAATATTTATAATATCTATAAATCCATCTTTGTAAATCAGACTGTGTATGTGTGTGAGTGGTGATTTTTACACAATGGTGACTATTCCGGCGGTTGTATGCCGATTTTCACGTTGGAAATTATGTTACATTCACCGTCTGGAATACATTAAAACTTGGCATTTTCTGCTTTAGAATTCATGGAAAATAAATCGCATTTGACGTTATAGAGTTAGGAGTAAATGCGAATTAAATTTGATCAGAGTGGGAACTTCTCTTATTTATTAATGTTACGATGATGCCAATAATGATGATGATATGGCGTTATCCTCTACTAATTAGTGTTGTGATCATATTCAATTCGCTATAGTTCCCTTCCATATATCTGCATTTTAAAATTGGTTCCACTAGCAAGCTGTAAGCTTTATTATTTACGGTCTTAATACCAACAACAAGAATGGTTATAGTCCTGGATATTGTTTGAATTTAATTGCAAGAATTACCAACATATCGCCGGTATAAAACCGACACGCATCCGACTGTATTTATCCCCAAATTCCAAAAAAAAGACACCACAACACAAATTGTTTAGATTATACATATTTGAAAGAGCAGATACTCAATATTCTATCCAGTATTGTATGCAGTCCACCTGGATTTATCGGATCACAACCGATCACTATGCAAATTTCAAACTTTTACATTTTCTATACATATCGTTCTTCATTCATCATTCGTTCCACATGCGAAATTTATTAGTTCATATTCAAACTGATTGTATTAGAATTCGCATCAAGAATGCACAATACTGGCTAGTTTATCGAAAAATATTACCAGAATGAAAATAACAAACAATAATAGATGGTAAAAAATTGCCTTCACAAGCATCTCGCCGTCATCATCATCATCGTTCAACCGCAATTTCACAACGCTTGAACAAACAACAGTTGAAATTAGATTCCTGTGATTATTTTGTTTGATATCGTATCACTTAATTAAAGCAATATTTCATTAAGTTATCATAGTTTCAGTGCCATGTTGCTTTTGTATTCTCGTTCGTTTGGGGAAATTGAGAAATAGATTGTTAACTAACAAGTTTCCCTTATTTATCGTTCTAAAACTACGTACTTTCCAAAATTTATACCAAACAGAAATGGAATAATACACCCAGTTAATTTAACGTATTGTATATGAAGTTGTAGTAAACAAGTATAAAGAGGTCATTTAATAATAATGTCTGATTAGTGGTGATGATGTTGGTGGTTGGTCGGCAATTTCTCCCCAAGCGACTTTTATTGACATGAGACTAATCAGAATCCATTCTTCCTTATACCACCGTCAATATAAATTTTAATTAACTTTTATGTAGAAATTGAGACAAATTAATTACTAACAGGTCAATAATTTATTACAATGACGTCTAAATAATTTGCCTTTTATAAAAGGGAATGAACGCATGAAAACGACCTCATAAATGTCAAAGTTAATTGTAGTGATAATAACCAAACTTTAGTTATCTTTTAACCTATATATTTTTTATCGTTTGTGGTATAAAGACATATTAAAAGTTTTAGAATCTTTATGACGATCGAATGTACTGTTTCTGTTCGTTTTGAATTTGAACGTAAGCACGTCCCCAGATAAATAAGGCTTTAATTTACGGATCGTACGTGAGGTCTTTTTTATTTCCAAAGTAGTTCTTAAATTGTCTCACGTTAATGGAAATCGAGATAAAATGGTAGCTATACACTCAATCTTATATTTTAGTGCAGTTGCTAAGAAAACAAAACAGAAAAAAAAAACGTATAAACGAAGGAAAGCTTCCATCTTTTGATTCGCTAGTGATTACGATCAGGGCCTCGAACCGGTATATTTTTGTTCCGGTTTAAAAAAAATATTGGTTCGATTTTGCAAAAATAACTTTTTTTTTAAAAAAAAACAAGGGAGGAAAACGCGGATTACACCTTTTAATAGCTTTAGCTAATCTATATTAACTAGTTTTGAAGGCATTAAGAAATATTGAGCCTTTACTGAGATATATCCGATTTTGCAGGGGTAGGTACCTAATTTTAATCCCTAATGACTCCCTTAAACTTGAGTATGGGCATATACGTCAAAATACGCATCCCTTAGAATAGAATGAATTATTTATAAACCAAGAAAAGTTCATCTTAAAGGGGGTTTGGACATAGTATTACTCGATTCGGAGTGCTAAAATTGCCAATTTTCAAATATTAATATTTTGCTTATTTTTTGAGATATTGTGAAAAGTAAACGTGCGCTGAATAGAACATTTAAAGGTGCATGTCCTGAAGCTTTTCATTAAAGAAAAATGTGAAAAGATTCTGAATGACAGAGAAAACTCTTAGACCTAATTAATTGGCTAATTAATACATTTCTCATTATTATTGATTTTAAAAAATTATCCCATAACTGGGGGAAATTTTAAAAAAAAGTAACAATGTTAATTTTTAAGATAGTGAATGATACTCTTGTTTTCAGAAAGATGGAGAAGACATGAAGCTCGCTTAAAAGAAAATTTTGAACATATTGAATCGTATTTTTCACCTGTTACTTGCAGCTATTAAAATTTATTAATCTGACTGGTGATTGGTATGAAAATGTCGAAAATTTTATCTACTTTCACGACCATATCATAATAATGGAAAATATTTGAGAATCTGTCTAAATTTTCATCTTTTTGGTCGACAATGTTTTTATTGTTATCGTTATTGTTGTTGTGATTTGGGGTCGATTTCGTCAACGTCTGTTGAGTTTTAACGAACAAATAAGCCACAGATACGATTGTTATATTATAATCATTGCAACGATTATTTTTAACTGTTTATTAGGCTTAACTAAAGTTGATGAAATCGACCTTTAGTCCGCAATGTATCGATAGATCTGATATAAACCGGATAGATCTGATATACTGATACAAACATGGTCGACTAAAAAATGAAAATAAAGACAAAATATTTCCCATTAGAATCCTGTGATCGTGAAAGTAGATAAAATTCCGACATTTTCGTATCAATCAAGAGACAAATTAATTAATTTTAATACCTGGAAATAACAGATGGAAAAAAGGTTCAAAAAGTCCGTTAAAATCTCTAATTTTCAAAATTTTATTATCTTTTTTTTTAAAGACTCTTAAAAATTTTGAAAGCTCTTTTAATTTGCCATTTAAATTCACCGGATAATTATTTAAAATCAATAAATAAGCTACGTTTTAGCCAATTATGAAGAAAAATGTACGAAAAAATAGGGTCCAAGAGTTTTGTCTGCCATTCAGAATTTTATCACATTTTTCTTTAAATTAGAAAACTTCAAGACATGCACCCTGAAATGCTCTATGCAACGCACGTTAACTTTTCACAATATCTCAAAAATAAGCAAGATATCGATGCTTGAAAATTGGCAATTTTCGCACGCCGAATCGAGTAATATGTCCAAGTCCCCCTTGAATGCCTTGAAGTAATATATCTGACGCAGTTTTCTGGGTAAGGGAGGAAAAATAAGGAGAAAAAGATCGTTTTAAGTGGTATGCTTGAACTGAAAATAGCCGGTTTTTGTTTTCGGTTCAGCTCCGGATTTCGTTCCGACCAAAATTTCGTGCTTTTTTCGGTTTTCGGTTCAAATTTAAATTTTCTTCGTCTCGAATCAATCCATATACTGTATGTATATTTAATCCCATATTGTCCCTGTTTTGTTAGAGACAAGATATGCACACGGCAATAGGTTTTGTTTGTCCAGACTTTGAGGAGCCAACACACTAAAAACGACAAAACATTCCACTCAAGTTCCAGGTGAATCTCCGGAAGTGGTTAATCCATTATGTATGTTGTTGAAAGCATCGGGATTTTGTATGGAAATCATTCCTTAACTTATGAATAGGCGGATATATAGGAGCGCAAGTTTACTTACTTTTTGCTGGTTGGTTCTTTAACATTAAAGATGGATCACAATATAAAAGAGGTGGATACTGGAAACATCGATTGAGGAGTTGCCCTTTCTTTAATAGTTTATTGAAAGTTGAAGATGTATGTATACAACTATTATATGCTTTAGCATTGATTCTAGCGAAAAGGATTTATGAAGATGGGGGCGACGTTTTTGGTAATATCGACGGTCAAAATTGCATAGAAATTCGTTGAACGGATCAACCATTTATCGTAAAATTCACCATTGACGCACACGCATCCACTATTACTCTTCTCTACGACTGCCAGTATCATCATTGTATAACTGCTCCTTTATTGAACGAAATATAACATTGACTACAACTAAAAACATCAAAGGAAATGATTGTTAATATGAATCTAAATGTGTTGATATTTGAATTTCCTACAAAATAAGTCTGTACCAATTAATTTTCAGACGAAATTCACGAGCAAAGTTTGTGTTATGAATTATGTGGAATTGAGGCAATTTCTTACAGATATTTGTTTAACGATAACTGTTATTAAATAAATTTGAATACGAGTTATTGGATAGTCGGTTTGCGAAGAGTTTAAGCGGGTTAACAGGCGCGGTCACATTCTGTAAATATTTGAACAGTTTCACCTCTCTAACCACCTCTGTGATACACTGTTCTTCTATATATGTGTGATCTTTAATAATTTTGGAAATTTGTCAAGACTTTTATATCAACAAATCATCAAAGTTTCTTCTACTTACCTATTACATTTATACTTTTAGTTGATTATATTTATCTAAATGTTTAATGATGTAGTTATTACATGAAGATGGAGTGACGGGGGTGCATATCGTGGTCTGTGAGTGACGGCGATGCTACCGTCTCGACACTGACCATATCATCCATCACAGTTGACCATGATGAAGTGATGTCGTTCCTTACTGACAGTTATATGAACTAGTCGAAATGAGTTCGAATATAAGACAAACTTTGACCTAGGATTAGAAATCCTCACAGATCCTCCAATGACTAAGCTGATTCTCTGCTTTTTGGTCTTCTAACTAAAACTGTATTGTTTTTATTTAGTTGTAAAAACCAAGAATTTGTAGGTTTCACAAACACACACACACACACACACACACACACACAAAAACACCATTGAGTATTGAACAGGGAAGATGTTTAGTGATATATACAGTCAGACAAAAGACCGTTTACTGTTGTTGTTCCAACATTTCGGAATTTTATAATGAAAAATCTCTGATAAAAATGGAAGAATAGAAGAATGTTGTGAAATTTTAAAAGATTGATTACTATGTAGCGTTCCGAGATGAATTTAAGAAAATTTCACGGATCTTTGTTATAAATTGTTCAAGGAACGGCTGTTATAGGGCACGGTGAATTGTTAACAATTTCACAGGAAAATTAATTAATATTAATGTACATTTAAAGGCTATATTAGTTGATACATTCACGGATTGAACAAATGTTTTCACTAGCAGCCTCGACTAATTGATCTCTGTTCAAATCGTCTTTGTGTATTTTACTGTACTGCTTATAGGAGAGATACACAACTATACATACTTTACATAGACACTTGTGCTTGCTTTGTACATATTTACTTTAGCCCTAAACGTGGTACAGGTAAAGGATGATAATACAAATTGAACAATTTCACTAATACATAAGCTCTGTCAATCGATTTTATCCATCGTCCACGTGAATTAATTTGATCTCTTTCAATATGTCCATATCGCTCAAATTCTTGAACAAACCAATCTCATTCATTATTAGTGATTAAAATTCTAAATTTTTAACAAAATCAAGAACCAAACAATTTGTTATTGTGTACTTTTTTTATCAATTCGACTTATAAATTACAAATTTTCAACTTGAATAACGATCTGAATCTTTTAATATTTCAAATACTTCAAAAACGGTTAACTTTAAACGATAAATCACTTTGTAAAAGTCCATTTTAATTCCGCCCATAAAATCCCAAAATTCAATAAGCGAGGGTGGTTAGAACGCTTAAATACTTTTGAGAAAAGACATGTTGAACCAGATATTAAAAGCTAAATTTGAATATTTAACAAATAATGCAATGCTCAATTCGATTTAAGGAAGCTACTTGCAATAATTCTACCAAAGAAAAAATGTTAACAAGAGTTTAGTTATTTACTGTCGAATTTTATTTTGAAAGACATCTCTATATAACTTCAATATTTTCAAATATTCCACAAACAGCTTGATAACTTATAACTTATAATGATACGAAAAATAAGTATAGAGCAACGTTTAACGGTTGTTAAATTATGTAAGTACATTTTCGATTTTCTAACTGTGAGACAAACTGTAGACCACTTCCTTAGCAAATGTAAATTTGAGCTTAATAAGCGGATAAAAGCTTTTCCTTCAATCTGTACTTTATTACTTATCTTTAACAACGTAAAATGCCATTTAAACGATGATATTTATCGTAAATAAAAAATAAATGATTTCATCGTAAACAAAGATTTTAGACATTGGAAAAAAGCAACATATTGTTTGTTCATGTTTCATTCGAGAGATTTAATTTAAATTTTATTCGGAAAATAGGACAAGGGTCGTATTCTGTAACTTTAATAAACATGAAGCTGTATTTAAAGAATCCACTGGTATTTGGATCTCCATTAGAAACCTTCTAATCTTTGGAAGATGACTTATCATTATCATCTAAAAAATTACCGAATATGAACCCAAATGTTTAAAGGAACTCGCATGTATTTCAATTCCGATTTGTAACTTCGTTAGTTCACACAAAATGACAAAATATATGAGTAAATGATACAAAAAAGTCTCAACATAATCCTTGAGTTCCCCCCCCCTTATAAATTCTTATAAAAATCCGATGTAATCAGCTCAAAAAAGATCTGATTGGTATAAAACGAAAAAAACGTAGTATTTAACATGCTGTTGTCAGCAAAAGCAATGAGATTATTACATTATTATTATGCACGGACTAATTTCTATATGAGAGTTTCCTCAACAAAAAATACCACAACAATGAAACTCATTAAAATGGGACATAAATTTGGTATTGTTTCAGTTACAAAGCAAAATCCTCAGGAGTTCTTCCCATATTAACTTTATATACTAATTACGAATATGTCTGTTATCTGGTTTTATAAAACGGATTTTGTTGGGGGCTTAAAAAATGTATCTTATCAAATATTTATTAATTAAGTACTCCTACCTTTACTTTAATTCGCAATTAAGTCGTGACAACTTTAATAATTTATAAAATACCAATATTTATCGTTGTACAGATAAATATTGTAGTTTACTAGGGTTACGTTTCGTAAATTCATGATCGTGTTAAGTAGAAAAGTGTGTCCTTTAAGATTTGTAGTACGCAGTGGGAATCTCGATATCTGACCCTTTTCTAGTCTCTTCGTTTTCTTCTTTATTTTTTCTTTTTCTTTTGTTCATGAGTGATAACAATAAAATAGAGTTGATGTGTATTTGTTGATTTTATCGTAGTTTCATTCATGCAGACAATTTCTGATTAACTTTCGGGAAAATAAGTGTAAACTTTTATACATCGTAAAAATAATCGTAAAATCGGTCATTATTAATTTTACGATCGTGAAAAAAAGTATTGACAGAACACAATTATACGATCGAATGATACTGTAACTTCGTCTACGTGAACACGTTAATTAACAACAAATGGTAATTTCTAACTAAAAAAAGAACTTGTTATAATTATCACCACTTACATTCGATTGACTTGCTCTGTTAATAATCTATTTTATTACGGTTTCCCGTAACGAATATATTTCCCACTTTAGATCCAATAAAACGCGAAATAATAAAGCTGCATATATACAGTCTCTATAACATTCAATTCTAATTTTATAATAAAACACTGCAAGTTTGAACATAGAGGAGTGCTGATCTTCTATACGTGTATATAAAATAGCTTCTTTTATTATTCTACTTGAAGCTATAAAGCTTAACGTATCTATTTGGAAGCTAATAGTTGTGCCATTAAAGAGCATCGCAGCTTTCATCAAAAGCACACTAATCTTACAGAAACTGAAAATTAACAAAATAAAAAAATATACGTTGTATATTGAAAAATAAAATAAAAAAAACACAACCTGTGTGTTACTGTTTCTTGTTATCGTTATTATTCTTAAAATTTGCTCATCTACTGGAACAAGTTGTGATTAGGATCAAAGCTTGCTTGTTCAACGAGTTGTAAATTTTGTCAATTAAAGTCTAAAGTTAAGTTTGAAGAAGTTGCTGACAATTTCATCTCACCAGCCAGATGGTGAACGTAGCTGTCGAAATGAATTAAACTCATCACTGGAGAGCAATTTTCTGATTGTTTGTTTGAAAGATTGAATGAATCAAATAAGAGGGAAATTATTAAGGTGGATGAACACACTCAAAATTGACGATGTACATTTTTTTTTCTTCTTCTTTTTCTTCTTTTTCGATAAAAAGCGGTGGATAACGATCGACAAACAAATACAACTTTCTCATCTACTTTTTATTCAATTTAATGATGAAGAGATGCTTGTATATTTCAAACTTCTCAGCAAATTCAACTCAAGTGAAATTAATTAAGATTATTATGATTTTGCTTCAATTTGCGTCTATTAAATGAAACAAGAACGAAATACTATTCGATCTTTGATTTTTTATTACAGTGCAACTTTATTGTAAAACATTTTACAATACAAATAAACTACGTTCCGTTTCCACGAAGAAATTTTAATTTAATCTCACAACAGAGTAATATTATTTGTTTAAATTTGCTCAAGTTGAAATAAACTGGAGATCGAATCAAAGAGAGCCTACATTCCTGCTGGTTTATTACAACATAACAACAACAAAAATGATGATAAGAAGCGAAACAATAAGGAAATTAACATGCTAACTGACTCCGATTTTAGTTCACCTATTTCAGAGAATGATTCAACCTTTTGTACACGGATTCCTTAGTTATTAAGCCGACATTTATTTGTTATCTACAATTAATAATTAGGGTCAAATAATAGATACGTGAATGGTTAGTTTGTTAGAGATTGGATAAGGAGCTAGTAGTTGCAACCGACAATAATATAATAATAATAATTAAGCAGTTCAATCTATATCTAAATCCATTTAGATACAATGCATAACAATTATAATATATCAGAACTTGATACTCGGTTATTATCAATATAGACTAACTGTATCATTATCATTGGTATTGTCTCTGATCTATTTGATTGGAACTGATATGGCAATGTGTATTACAGATTTATCTTTACGTTTTCTGTTAACATAGGACTGTCGATCAGCGATAAGTAACCGCGGCTCCACACTCTGGCCCAGACAAGTTCGTAAACATTGACTGATATTGGAGTAGTTATTTTAGCGAATTTTTTTTAAAAAAATTAGCTAATGACGAGATCCTCACTTTTGAATTTCCGAAAAATTTTTGCACAGAAGTTCGTTTTGGGACCTCAGGAACCCATATCCACCGTTCGTTAAAATTTTTATTTATATATATATATATATATATATATATATATATATATATATATATATATATATATATATATATATATATATATATACAGGGTGAGCCAAGAGGATAGCACCCTAAAAGTATAAGGAGTTCTAATAGATGAAACTCTATGAAATTTGGTATGTGGCCGTTATGGCACTTGAACTACCTTTGGAAAATATTCTCGTTGATCTAGCTACCCCCCTTATATAGGGTAGTGCACCCTACTCTCTTATTTTAAATAAAATGGTATATTTTTTATTACATTTTTGAATTCTTTGATGAAATCGAAAGAGACTTTAATAACAGGACCCATGGTCTAGCGCTGAAAGTTTTTCAGATATTTCAGCTTTTAGTGCAATTTTAAAATTTGCAGTGTTTGATTGAAAAATTCATATTTTAGAAGATATAATATCTGAAATGTTGAAACTTGGAATTTAAGTAGTACAAGTAGTGTACTTGTTGCCAATTTAAACAAAATTCAATTATCTTTCAGCGTTTAGCTGAAATGAATTTTTCTTTCAGGCAATTTTCAAACTATAATAACTTGCTTATTTTAAATAGAACCCCATATTTCTCTTTATATGGTTGGATAGAGAAAAAAATTCTGCATTGAACTGTATTAACATTCCCTATACCTATCTTTAATAATTTTTCAGTTATTCAAAATTTTCAATTTCGTTCAATCACCTCCCTTGAAGCAAAATAAAATACTTCTAGTCGCCTATGCCAAAATAATTCAACTATAATAATATGCATAGAAGGCTTAGCAAAATGACAAAATACCACAAATGACGTTAATAATGAATATTTTACCTGTATTTTTTACAACTTTAGCCCATCCTACATACACAAAAAGCAAATGAAATAAATATTAATTTAATTAATTACTATTTTCTGTTATTTTATTTCATTGAGACAGTCTAAATTTAATTAATTAATTTCATCTTAATTGTGACAATTGAATTGGAGGTTGTTTTGCTAAGCCTTCTATGTTTTACATTTTATTTCAGGAAAGAAAATTAAACGAAATTGAAAATTCTGAATAACTGAAAAATTATCAAAGATAGGTATAGGGAATGTTAATACAGTTCGATGCAGAATTTTTTTCTCTATCCAACCATATAAACAGATATATGGGGTTCTATTTAAAATAAGCAAGTTATTGTAGCTTGAAAATTGCCTGAAAGAAAAATTCATTTCAGCCGAACGCTGAAAGATAATTGAATGTTCTACAGTTTGATAGAAAGTACGTTATTTGTACTATTAGATTTCTAAATTTTAACATTTTAATTGCAATAGTTTCTATGCTGTGAATTTTTTATTTAAGCACTGCAAAATTAAAAATTTCATGAAAAGTTAAAATATCTGAAAAACTTTCAGCGCTAGACCATGGGTCATGTCATCAAAGTCCCTTTCGATTTCATCAAGGAATTCAAAAATGTAATAAAAAATATACCATTCTATTTAAAATAAGGGAGTAGGGTGCACTACCTTATATAAGGGAGATAGCTAGAACAACGAGAATATTTTCTAAAGGTAGCTCAGGTGCCAAAACGGCTATATAGCAAATTTCATAAAGTTCCATCAAGTAGAACTTCTTATACTTTTAGGGTTCCATCCTCTTGGCTTACCCTGTATATATATATATATATATATATATATATATACATATATATTTATATATGTATATCCACGATAACTGCCGTAAAAATACACCAATCTTAATGAAACTTGGTACAAAAATCGGTCTTTGGAATAGCTTGGATGAGTTCGTTGGCCAGACTGGTAGGGCCAACACTTTTGGAATAAGAGCTGAAGAAATGTTAAAAAAAATCATTTTCAATATTACATTTGCTTAGATTTTGATGAAAATTAAAATAATAGTAGAGCAGTCCATTCTCTATGACCCAGAAAAAAAATCATGAAAATCGGTTCATTGGATCGCAAGAAAAATGCAAAAATCTCTTTTTTGAGTATAAGCAGTAAAATCACGTACCTAAGATGGCTATGTGTTCTGACAATTGATATTAGAAAAAAAATTGAATATCGCGGGGGGTAACTAATTTTGACAGTTAATATTAGACGCAAGGTCTGCTAGAGAATTTCGCTTGAAAAAATCAAGCAGGCCTTGATTAGACGTATTAGACAAACAACAAACGAGTCAAATTTTATTAGTGTTTCTTATTGTTTGTGGATTAAAAGTATTTTTCAATTAAAATACCATCGGGAAATGAATTTATTAGTTGATTCAATGTTATTTAAATATATTTATTGTCAGTGTCATAAGAATGTTTTGCATTTAATATTTCAGTATGTAGATACATAAAAAAATTCGCTATATAAGGTACTTGCTACCTTTGGAGATTTTTTTTAAAATGTCGAGGCAATGGAGACACCGTGGGCGGCAGATCGATTTACGCCGACCACACATTGGATAAACACTGTTTTTGTAAACAAATGGGCCAGAGTCTGGAGCCGGGGTAAGCCGTTTTGGCAAGCCACAATAATATCCAGGCGCAGAGACTTCCGTAGACCTCATTTTCATTTTTTAATTAAATTTCTTGAATTTACAAAATTTTATTTTTCGGGATACAAGCCGCATCATGGATAAGGTTTCAAACAAGGCGTCATATGATTTTATAACTTTAAAATTGTAGACACAGCATTGGTTAGCATTTTCGACATGCTCCGAGATTTTTCCTTGTAATTCAGAATTTCGTCCAAATTTTCCAGAAAAACAAACTCTGCCGAATGTACCGTAAAATGCCCGATTCAACGCTGGTTACGCAATTTGAATAATTTCTAAAACAAGCGAGATATCGATGATTAAAAATTGGCAAATTTTCGAATATCGAAGTAAAAGTTAGCTTTCGATACTGTTTTTTCAATATTTCTTCAACGAAGTATCTTCGAAGAGTTTCAGGTATGTTTTTATTCATATTTGAAGAAACGAAAATTCTTCAAAAAATCTGCGTTTTTTCCAATTTCCAAACTTTAATAATAAATAGGTGACAAGTCCAAGTAAGATATTATAGCTGAAAGAACTATTCCACCTCAGAAGTTTTCTAAGCTTTTGAGGAAATTTGTCAAAAGGAATCCTTTCTCAGCTACCCAATAAGCGCGGCCACAGTAGCTCACTTATGGATAGATGCAACTTCTGAAAAGTTACAGAATACATGCCTATGTTGTTATCGAATTATCAAAACTTCTATACTGTTTCTTCAATATTTCTTCAGCAAAGTTTCTTCGAAGTTTCAGATATGTTTTGTTTTTCATATTTCAAGAGGCGAAAATTCTTAAAAAAATCTGCGTCTTTTACAATTTCCAAATTTCAATAATAAATAGGTGACAAGTCCAAGCAAGATATTATAGCTGAAAGAACTATTCCACCTCAGAAGTTTTCTAAACTTTTGAGTAAATTTGTCAAAAGGAATTTTTTCTCAATAACCCAATAATCGCGGCCACAACAGCTCACACTTATAGATAAATGCAACCTCTGAAAAGTTACAGAATCCATGCCTGTGTTGTTATCGAATTATAAAAACTTCTAGTGTTTGTTTCTATGTGGAATATGTATATATAGGTACATAAAGTCTCTCACTAATTTATTCACTGGTCCAGAAACTTAACAAAGTTTCATCTATAGTGGACCACTATTCTACTTAAACAATCAGGTAACCTATCTAAATCAACCTGAGATCCCAAGTTTAATCGTCAGTATAACATTAGTGATTTGGTTGTATATACTTTCTCTGTTAACATTCAGACCCTTTATATGTTGTAGAAGCAGGAGAAGTTGTGGTAGTTGGTATAATTCACATCAAACCAGCTTCTATATAATACAGTTAATGCTAGCTCTTTATGAATATTATTATTGTTATTGGTGAGCTTTGAATAAAACCATTTCTAAATACGGGCAACGAAATGGAGTTTATTTAATTTTTATTTGAGTTTATAATATTAGGAAAATGATATATAGAAGTGATTGGCGCATTAAAGCTACTGTAAATGCTGCACATAAGCTTGCATTATTTGTTGCAAAAATGTGAGAATATTCAGAAAATGGACTAAACAACATATACAGGGTGTTTGGTCTTAGCATGGTGAATTCTAAGGAACTCCTATTAGTCCCAAAATCAATTTTGAGAGGAGCCTAAAGTCATCCTAAGTCGTTTTGCGTGCTTAGTTCGTTACTGAAAGTCACTACATCGTCAGAAATGAGCGTTTTTTGACCAACTTTCAAATGAGCTACGAGGCTCTCATTTTGCTGACATGTTCTTTAAGGACCCTCCTTTTTCGAATCACTCGTCGACTAATAGGAGTTTCTTAGAACTCACCAAACAGCCTGTATACATAAAAACTTATTTTCAATCGTATCTTCCGTCATTTAATTAAAGCTGATTGTTAATTAATAAGGTTGGTTAATGTAAATTAAAAGTAAATAATTTGTTCGTTTCGCTGTTACAAGATTGAGAAAGTTTACCTGTGACAACAGCTGTCACACGCCGACGAAATTGAAGATAAACAAGATAGAGTTGAGAATTTTTCATTCGTTAGGGTAGAGAGATGTGACGTTGTCTTCCTACATAATGACAGTCTGATACAATAAGAGAGAGGCTGTTTAGATGAACAAGTAGTAGAGCAGGTTTTCATATGAGATTTAATTTTCAATAACAACAATAACAACAATAACAACAACATTGCTACAGAATAGGATACAAGTGATGAGATATTAAGTGAGTTTACGAGTTGTACAATCATGTAACGCGTGTAAATTTTAAATCTTGTAAAAAACTCATTTAACAACACTCTCTTTATAATACTTGTAGTTAGTAATGGAAGTTTTTCCAAGAGTTGATTGAATAAAAGGTGAATGTAATGTCGTTCTTTTTTTCCTTCTTATATGCAGAGAGATAGAGGGTAATTTTGTTGAAGTGAGTACTTCAACGGTGCTTTAGTTATGATAAATGATCCGATCTCAACAATATATTCGGCACATAAATACACACAAACTTATATAAGAATGTGGACTGTTTACCTATAAGCTTCTTTAGGGAGCTACGCCATCATTTCTGGTTTGCTTACACATTTCCGCAATAATGTTCCCAAAGATTTCAACGTTAGTGCACATTTGCCGAGACTGTAAGCTTCTTAACAAGTTCAATCAATCGAGATAATGTTGAAAACAACACAATATGTCATGACAACATATCAAATTGAAAAATCCATGTCTGTGGCACACAAATAGACGATGAATATACAGCAATCGCATTAGAAATCTATAATATTTGTATTGAATTTGTATTCTCTATGTTATGACAACAAAATAAAATAATAATTGAAATTGGGGTGCAGCACAAGTTGGCAATTTTCTTAATATTAACAACGTACCAATGATTCCATTATAATCGTATTCTGGCAGATCCACCTGAAGGAATCGAAAGAAGTAATATTCCTCACGTAATATACGTAGGTACCGTCTATCTATCTATCTATCCCTGTCTGCGTGCACCACTCGAAACGATCAAGTCAAGTGGAAAACACAGATAAAGTGAACTTTGCTAGGGAAAAGTTGCCAGATAATTTAATAACAAAGACGAAATTACCATCAGAATTCTTCCAGCACATTGCTGCGTTATTTCGATAACAGTTTTATTTTACATTTTATCTGCAGTCCTGATATAGAATGCTGGTCGATTCAGGAATTATTACAAGTGTATTGAATCTATACATGCGCATTTGACATCCACCTACATACACACACTATCGTTATCAAGGGAAATATTCAAAAGCAATATGTAAACTTGAAGAATTCGTAACTATAAAGTTGTATCAAAGTTGCAAGAAAAGAAAAGAGATGAGGATTATCGCATATATTTTTTTTCTACATCCCTCGTTTCGTTCCACTTTAAACAGGAAAGTTACACGAAAGTTTCCAAGTTGCTTCATTTCGCCAAACAACAAGTATTTGAATATTGACCTATTCGAAAATCTATGAATTCATCATCCAGTAGTCGATTATATAGGGTTATTCATATCCCGAAAAAAATTCTTTTGGTAATTCCCATTATTTGGCGAGCGATTCAAGATTTGTAGCGGGCTATCCAGAGAACATTTTAGCAATATTAGGACCTTGTAGCTCACTGGAAAATTGGTCAAAAAACGCATCGTTTTGACAAAACTGCAATTTTCGCTAACCGGTTATACCCGTCAAACGAATAAGAATGACTAAAGGATCCTCTTAAATTAGTTTTTATTCGTTTTCCACAACTGGGACCTTGCAAAAATGGGAGCACTGATTTTCCGACATTCTTATAATGACTAGGTCATTTTCTGCTTTTACTATTTTTAACTCGATGGTGGAAGATTGTTTAAGCTGATTAAGTATAAGTTTTTTAAAAGAAAATCGACATTCGAAACAAAACAAAAAAATTACGTGACTTTTGTCATTTTTAAACTAAAAGAAGTCAGCATAAGAGCAATAAACATAAACAATCTCACCCTATCAAGTTAAAAATAGTAAACAACAGTGAAGGTTACTCACACTAGATTCATACATTTCTTCCATGATCGATCACCACCACGGTTCTTTTTTGAATTTTTCAATGATACAATTGCAAGAAACGGAAAGAAGCAATTTTACGATGATCTAAGAGTCACTTTTAATCGGTTTATGCGTGTAGTTGGTTAATGAAAATCCTGACATTGTTGGGGAAAAAGCGTTTTTTGACCACTTTCCAATGTGTTACGAAGCCCTAATTTTGCTAAAATGTTCTCTGGAGGCCGCTCTACAAATCACTGAAATATTTTTCGAATTGCTCACTAAATAATAGCATTTACCATAAGAACTATGAAACTCCTATTAGTTGACGAGCGATTTGAAAAATATTCTGAGCATTTGTAGGAGTTCTTTTAGTATATTTCAGCAACGTTAGAACCTCGTAGCTCATTTGAAAGTTGGTCTAAAACGCCCGTTTCTGACGATGCAGCGGTTTTCAAAGACTTGCTACACACTTAAGATGACCTTACAGTTAGAGTGACTTGAGGAACCCACCCGACATTGATTTTTCTCGTTTTTATTCTGGAACAGGTGGAAAAGTTTCCCATTTTTGCAGAATGCAACGGATTAAAACGAAAAAAAATCAATGTTGAGAAGATCTTTGAGTCACTCTTAGTCGTTTTACGTGTTTAGCTTGTTTTTGAAAATTGTGATCATGTCCAGAGCGAGCTTTTTTGACCAACTTCTAAATGAGCTACAAGGTTCTAATTTTGCTAAGATGATCTCCATGGTCTTCTCTACAAATCCTTAAAATATTATATCGAATCGCTCGTCAACTAACAGGAGATTCATAGTCTCAATCATATTTAGAGTCGACACTCTGTGTATTTTTTTTAATAAAAGAGGTAAGATTTAATACTCAAATGATCAACAAGAAACTTAGTTATTCTAAACTTTTTATTAATGTTCTGAATCCTGAATATCATGAAATTTACTAATTGTAAGTAAAAGTTGGTAACCTATATGGGATGTGTTTTCGTAAATTGGTACCTTGACCTCTATTTTAGGTGTTGTTGTATACAGGAATGAAAATCTAAATGTATGCGAAGGAGGGTGTCTAGAGATCATTTTAGCAAAATTAAAACCTCGTAGTTCAGTTGAAGGTTGGTGAAAAATTGCTCGTTTCTGATGATGTCGCGATTTTCGAGCAAAACGACTAAGAATGACACGAGGACTCTCCCAATATAATTTTTTTTGTTTTTCTCCATTGCATCCTAGAAAAAATGCAAGATATTTGCCCTCGCTCCAGAATAAAATAGAGCAACACCAAAAAATAAATGTTGGGAGGATTCTTGAGTCATTCTAAATCGTTTAACGTGCATAACTGGTTTTTGAAAATTGCGACATTATCAGAAACGAGCAATTTTTGACCATCTTCAAAATAAGCTACTAGGTTCTAATTTTGCTGAAGTGATCTCTAGACACTCTCTCCTATAAATTCTTGAAATATTTTTCGAATGGTTACATTTAGATTTTCATCTCTGTATAAATATTTTTCTTGACAAGGCTCTAACTTTGCTTAAAAGTTCTTTGGAAATCCCCTACAAATGAAAAACCTTGTATTGAAAATGCTGGTAATCGTCCACGACCTTTATGTTGTTGAACTATGAATAGACGCCGCTTATGTTATCACATTTTGAGGTGCTTTAAAGATTTTCAACAAGTTAAATATTTGAACATGTTTCGAGCAACTAAAACGGATAAGAAGACACGATAACCAGCTATAGTGAATTTATTCAAAACCTTGACTCTCACCTTTATAAAAGACAACACACATTTACATTACAAAGTACTATCTCCTTTTTCCAGGCACGGATTCCAGCCATTTACACGATTTGATTAGATTTCATTATACATATAGGTAGGTATAGGAACATCAACCGTAACTTTATCGTACAGATTCCTCAACATTTCTGTTTTTGCTACCATTAATTGTACATTCTGCGTCAACAAGTAGGAAATACAACATGTCAAAATCAGGCTAATTACTTTCCTAGAAACTCACGTCTAAACAGTTTGTAACTTGTAACCTCTATAGATTGAATTTTCACTGTTATTGTAATTTCTAATGAATTAAATCAATAAATTCAAATTGTTCGTATACATCTTGTGAAGCGGCGTACAAAATTTCGATTGAAATGTACGCGAAGAACGAACGCGTGTTAGAGAGAATAGCAACAAATTTCTGATTAGCAAACATTCGATTGACAGCAGACCGGGACTTAAATTAATGATGCATCATTTGAGGCATCCGTACACTAAAACAGTTTACTTAAGAACAATGGCAACTAGTAAAGACAACAGAGTTTTTGTTGAATGAAAATTGAACAACACAACGACTTTCCGTTCTATTATATCCGTCAATATTTAACACAACAGTCAATTTTATTCGCCTTTGTCTTTTCTATAGTAATTGTTTGTGATTGAATTTAACATCGGTATTAGACTAGGATTTTCTTATCGCTTCACAGTAATCCCAACTGGAATTTTTAAATAAATCCCAAGATTCTAATTGCTTTTTCCCAACGAAGGTGTTGAAATGTATCGTTCGAAAACTCAACAAACCTTTTTCAACACCCCCATAAACTGATTATGTGATAGAAAATAGAATATCACTTTTTTTTGAACCGGCCTTTATAACATTTTGGGGGTGTTTTCTTTGAGATATTTATCGAGCGGGTATGTGTGTAATGAACAAAAGGAATTTTAAATAAGAATTAGATGAGATATACAAGAAAATTTATTATGCTATTCAGAATTATAGCGAGAAGAAAAATGGCGTTATTCAACATTTCCATTTTCTGAATTAACACTAGTTTTGTTGTGGTTTCATTTCTCATTTGAAAAGAATAAAAAACTGAATCAATACACACAGCGCTTCCATTGGGGACTGGTTCATTGATTTGGAAAAAAGGAGGACGCGTTTCGTGCATATTTTTATTGTTCGTTTATATTGTAAAACAAACCTGTACAACCTGCCCAATGGACAAATATGTATTGGATGTTGTCGCCGATTGTTTGGCATTTTTCCTACTACCTGCCCGTCATATTCCTTTATATAAAAGACTTTGATTCGTTTTTTTTTTTAGTGTTCAATCGATTGGAAATATGGGTGATAAAATATGAATTTTGTATGTGTGCAAGCACGTCTTATTCTATTTTTTATCTGCTGTATATACCTATGGAATTGTTTAAAATGTTGTTCTGAAGATAAATACAAGTAAATTGAATAAATATATAGTAATATTGAAAAATATATCGCATTTGCCACATGTTGATCAAATTCGTTTTCGTTTCATCAATAAACCCGTTGACGAAATTCTATTTCTTTTACAAGAAATTGAACGAATCTTGTTACTTTATAGATCCTTCAAACAAATATTTTTCAAACAATTCCTATAGAAACTGGCTGAGAGTTTGTATTATAATAAACTAGAACAAGACCGTACCTTGAAGATATCCAATGTAATGCATACATTAAAACTTGTTCTTGTTGAATTCTCCGATAATTGGATGTAGATGCTCAATTTTTAAATGGAGTTGTAATTTAATCAATTAGTTTCAAAGTACTCTTACTGTACGTATAAAGAGTTTATTTGTTGAGTTGGCCTAAATGGCCCTTAATGTCCATTTTGGATGTTGTACCGTTAGAGTGAACATGCAACTATAGCACTCATCTCAAATGCATTTCCCTCACTATCTATATAACTCTTTGACGTTGAGTATATAAAATGCATTAACTTTGTCTGTCCAAAAGTTACAAGCATTTGAAGCATTCAACCATCATCTAGGTGTATATATGCATATTGCTTAGAAAGAGAGCATGTATAATGATAAATAAGATAGGAAATAACTCAACATCCATTTGCCTACATCCTGCTGTTTTCAACTTAAAAATCGTGAAGATATATGCGGTGATGGTGTATTTAGAATAGCTTCATTGCTCCTGAAACCAAGTTTGCCTGTGCATTTGACGTTTCAATTATATGTCAGCACACGGTCATATACACGAACAAATACATATACATCTATATACATATAAAGTTTCTATATTTCAACGAACGTCATTTCATCTAGTTCTGCCAATAATATACCGATTCATCATTCATGTCGATTGTTGATTTCCGTGTCTTGAAAAACTTGAAATAGATTCTACTTGTATCGAATTTCTTGCTATAGTTGATCTGATTTGGATCAGTCAACTGAGAATTTAAATTGAACAATTCTTGCAAAAAACAAACATCAAATAATTAATTTCTATCAATCAATCAATTTATCTCGAAATCATTAGATGACAAATTAACCTGTTGAAAATTCATCTCTTTTATCGTCTTCTTAAAGCGTACAAAGCGTAACATCTTTTATGTGAGAAAATCTGAAATTTGCATGGATGTTGAAAAGCAAGCTCTACCAACCCCAATAGTGTCCAAATTTCAAAAACGAACCCACAACAATAGAGATAACACTATATACAGTTGGACAGCTGTGAATGACCGCTACTATCTGATAATAATAGACGTTGGTGTTTCTATGGTGAAAATGATTATTTCCGATATCGGGTTTTGATCGAATAATATGTGAACAATAATCGATGCCCTTCCGTATCATTATTATTAATAGTTATTATCATCAAAATACAGTCAATAGTTGGTTGTCGATCAAAAGAAAATGCTGTTAGAGATTGGATGAGATTTGATGAATTTGTTTAAAGCTTATTAACGTATATAGGTGTAGACATGGAGTTTTACTTTAGTCTTACAAAATATGTTGTGAAACGTATAAAACATTGTTGTCGACAAGTCAGGTTACATGATATGTCTATCAACGACAATATCATTATCGTTGCTGTACTACTGACAAAAGCCAAAGGGAAGCATCAATCACGTATCATCGTTATAGATAAACAAGCTAGAGTAGGATATTTATGTATCAAATACAAAAAGTGATTGGTACGCATGACTAATGATGTTATCTTATATTACCATCTAACTAACAAAGGTCTTATCCTTATTATCCTGATCAAATGATACAATTACCAACATTGATCAGCAGGGACGGACCGTTAACTTTAGGGGCCCTGGATGAACACAGTTTGAAGCCTGTCCAATTTGTCGGTAAAACTGGCGCGATCAAAGTGTCTCAGTGCGTTGTCTATGGATTATTGTTTCAATTTGGATCGGCTCGAGCATGTGCTGCAAGTGCGTAAAAATTTTAACAACCCTTGGTGAGAATTTTGGCCTGTTTTGCATAGATTGAACCGTTCTTTCATTATTGTTGTTATTGGGATGAACTGAACCTGGTTTGTTGCTTTACCTCTTTTGGCGAACAGTAGCTGTGGAAGTTGAACCATAAATAAGTAAAGAGTGGCAAATTACCTCATTCGCTATGAAAGTGTGGCGTTTTCTTTATTCAGGTACATCAATAAATCGTCCCCTTCTTTCTCTCTATATACCTAATAGTATGTTGGTTCTCTTCAAGCGAAAGTCTGGTTTACACTATACAATCCTCACCGTTAAATTTTTTCCGCACTTGATTGTAAATAACTTTAGCTGTGGTAACACATTCGTTACTTTGCCAAAAAACTGTCTTAAAATCATAGACAGACATTGAAGAGGTTGCTTATTTTATTTGATGCACTTGGATATTCAAACTTCCATATTTATGACCAACATTTTTTGTAGATGCTTAAAGAAGCTCCCTACAGATACAGTTAGAGTTATAGTTGAGAATTTTCAAAAAATTTGCAGCAGCAAGTCAAAATTTTTGAAGAAATTTTCAGATTTTCCAAAAAAAAAATCGGGCATATCCTTAAATTTTCTCCCATGAATAAGTTTTCAAATCAACTTTTCAAGTATTTCTTCATTTTTCAGAACTCATTGCCAACTAATTAACATTGAGTAAGTTATGGGGGAAAATATATAAAAAAAACACATTCTTCAAAAAATTCCTTTGTAATTCATTTTGAAATTAATACCTTCAAAGAGAGAATAAAAGAAAAAGTAAGGAATAATATTTCACTGTATTAACACTGACTTACTCCACTCTTAATATGTACAGCGGCGATCAAAAAAAAGAAATCATCTGTTGTGTAGCTGTGTAAAACAGGCTTATGAGCGCGGTCATCACAATGTAATAGAATCTTAATAAGTCAGAATTAGGGAAGAAAGATATTCAATCAGAAGAAGGGGGTGGGGCTACTGATGCTATTTTAGGTATTTACCTGAATAGAAAGATACTTTCTACAAATTAGGTATGCGTGGAACTGGCTCCAACACCTATCCACCTTCTTACCCTCATGAGAGAAACAACCTGATTCACACTAACGAAATTATGTGAAATTCTCGCTCAAGACTCGGTCTCTCTTTTTTGATCGCCACTGTACTCATCTTCTTTTAGAGCATGTGCGGACTTTTTGAATTTGAATTGATTTAATTTTTATATTTCTGGGTGTGAAAGGGGCCATTTGAATGAACGAAGACCATGCTTAAGTCTCTCCCTGTTTAAAGAGTATAAGAGTTCCTACTGACCTAATTTTTTATGTTACCTTATTAATTATATTGGCATTATCTTAATGCTTTATTTTTTTGTAGTTACCGAGAAACTTGACTAAATTCAGAAGACAGAAGAATAAAAAAACGTCTATTATAGTCTATCTTAATATGTAGTTAGATATAAACTAAATAGGATAAGCATGATAATGTTATATACCAGAAATAGAGATGCTGTATAGCAATATCTCATTCGGTTATCACACCGGACGCCGATGTATTGTGTTGCTTCATGAATCTAATTAGCCCACAATTGTAACAGGCTTTCGGCATAATAACAATTAACAGGAAACTACTCACCTTCAATAATAAACATATAGCCAGTACAGGGTGTAATCAAAATCACTGACAATCTTCAAGATTCACAATGTAGAATGGAGTACAATAAACATACTTTAAAAATTCAAATTGGCCAAATTTTGAGAGTTGATAACACACAGAAACATAGCAGAGAGAATTGCACGTCTTGGTAATTGCCCGAATTGGGTCTGCAGCTTCACGAACTCGAGTCTGCAGCTGTTCGACATTTTCGAGCAGCAGTATCTCTAAGAATGTTGACGATATTTTCAAAGCCTTTATTCTCGAAAATCCGTTCAGTTTTTCGTGCTTTACATGTAATTTGAAGATTGCTATTGATTTTGATTACACCCTGTATAAACGACAGGTTTCTCTGACCATAATACATTAAATCCATTAATATAAAATAGAACCTTTCTAATCTTCTTCCCCTAACAAATATTAATCTTTATATAAAACGCGATATTTTCTAATGAGTGCCATCAGTGTGCCAGCCAACGAGACAAGTATTTAAAAGGACATTCCAGTAAATGCACTTTTCTCGTCTTCTCGGCGTCAAGTAATTCCTTATAAAAGGGTGATAAATGTACCAACCCTACTCGAACATATATAAAAAAACAGACAACAATGATGGCGTCTATCTACCCCGACACAAGACAATTTTTCAACCACCATCATTTCAAATCTTTTACAACTGATCCGAAACTCTCACAACATCAATGATATGTTCAACTCATAATGTTGATTTTATTGTAAGAAACAAATATTGCCCTCATTTTCGGTTTTATGTTAGCTTTGTAGCATATTCTATGACTGCTTTAAGGGCCGGAATAGAAGGCTGAAGGGGTAGTTGGGCGATTTTTTGTAAGCCTCAATTAAAAATCGCATCCTTGTCAGAAAAGTTAACTGTTCTAGGAATCATTGTGTATAGAATAAGTGGTGACGATTATCATCTCGAATCTATCTGGGGGATGTTTTTGTGGGTTGTAGAAAAAATACCATAAGAGCTGATGAAATGGGATATTGTGTTTTTTCTCTGTAAATTATATTCGATAAGGATGTTGTGTATTTTTGAAAATTTCTCCAGACTGTTTACCTAACTCTCTTAGCGCGTTCACACATTTTCTCTTGCCCTCAATTCCAATGATTAGGTTAGCTATATATTGTTCAGTTGTTTCAGTTTTCGTTCTTGTATCGTTCGTATTTTGTCGATAACAAAATAAATATCGGGGAAAAGGTGAGAAACTGACTGTATAGCATACAAAATGATTTAGGGGAAAGTTTTAATGTTGTTCACGGAAAAGTTACATTCGATTTTCAAATAAACAGATAATATTAATTGAAACGAATGAAAATGGAATGTAATTTGCTTATCAATAGAAGCCGCTGATAAAGTTGTCTGTTTGATTTTTCACAATTGTAAAACAAATCATTATTGTGTTTGATTCAGAGTAAAATAAATTTGACAAGTAATTAAAATTGTAATTATTGTTGCTGGTGTGTTTATTTTCAAGATTTCTTCTTTAAAAACGAAAGACAAATGTAGTAAATTGCTTTTTCACAATTTCCGCTAATGACGTTTTCGATTAATTTCTTTCAGAAAAGAAAAACACTACTTCTCGTAGAAATTGTATAAAGCTTTAATTTAAAAGTTAAATTAATATGACGACAAAGGTCTTGTTCTCTCATATATAATTAACATTTGTTTAGTAAACGTTTGAATCCAATTAGGATACACACTGTTTCAATTATAGATTTACTTTTGTTTTTTGCACACTTATTCTTTTTAGCTGAGGAGAGAGTAGATGAAAAGCACTTTCCGGTTATTATTCATCGATTAATTTCACTCGAGTTGAATTGTTCAGTTTTCCCTGAGAAAATGTGTGTTTATCGTAAAGCTGTAATACGATATTTTCCGCATAGTTGATGCAAACGATTTTCAACGTTAAAAGTAGCACTAGAATATACACAAGCTAGTAATTAATGGTGACGGCATCTTGCTTCAATGTAATTACGTGCCGATATGCCGCTATTGAAAATCCACTTTGTGCAGCTTTATAGAAAGGAACGTACAGTATTCCTCTTGGATATCTACTATACGGAATAATGACAATAAACTTGTTTTATTCTCTAGCCATATACCTTTAGTGTTATATACCTACCATCTTTGTTCGATACATTGTTCAATGTTAAGTTAAAGGAAAACCATTAATGAAAAGTCGTTTAAACAGGCCACTCGAGATGGGAGATTTCCCAGTAGGAACTAGTAAATTTTGAAGCTTCATTAAATACAAGGACGAAAAACGAATAGAACAATTCGCAAATATATGGAAATTCTAACAGAGTTATAAAATTATAAGAACAATTCGGGTACTAATAGACATCAAATGATACTAAATTTTCAGTTTTTTTTCCACGAGATAAAAGTTTGATGAAAAATTTATCAACTGATGCGTACAACGATAAGATTTCATAGTTTTCTACTACAATTAGTTCGTGATCACCACTAAACTCTTGACAGTTTCTATATTGAATTAATTACTTTTTCATCTGTAGGATAAAGTTTTAATTTATTCGACAATTAAAGCGTTATTATATTCAAAGATAAGACTAATTAGTGGTGGTATTCTATTAAAATTTTCTACGAGTGTACGCTATAATTTGACGTGAATCAAAGAAGAGAAAACAAATATTTTAATTTTGAAAAAATTTAAATCTATATCTTAAATATGGGATGATGACAAAGATTTTAAAAAAAATTAAATTAAAAATCAACTTTTATGTTGCGAGAAATTTTCCGTTCTTAAAATTTTTTTTTAAAAAAACGACAATTTTTGAAGTTGAAACTTCAAATTAGTAGCTAAGATCCTAAAAAGTTGTCCAAAACGAGCTAATACTACTTTTTCAGCAAAATTTCAACATCATTCAAATTAACCTTCAGTCAAGCTAATATATTGGTGTCTAGTCGTACTTTTATAGGCAATTTTTTATAAAAATAAGCAATTTTTGAAAGATAAGCTTCAAATTAGTCGTTGAATCCAAGCCCAAAACTAGCTAAAACTAGCTAAATTGACGTATGTTTTTAGCAAAGTTTCATCAAAATTCAAAAAGCCTTTGTAAAACTAACAAATTGGTGACTCATTGTACTTTTATAAGAAGATTTATAAAAAAATCGACAATTTTTTAAGTTAAAACTTCAAATTAGTAGCTAAAATCCAAGAATGTGGTCTAAAACGAGCTGAAACTAGTTAAATCGACGTCCTTTTTTAGGAAAATATTACAAGAATTTTAAAAAAATAATCAAGCCAACAAATTTGTGACTAATTGTCCTTTTATAGAAAGATTTCTAAGAGACTCAACAACTACTGGAATTAAAACTCTAAGTTAGTAGCTAAAATCCAAGAAAGTGGTACAAAACGAGCTACAACTAGCTCAATTGACGTATTTTTTTAGCAAGTTTCACCAAAATTCTAAAAGCTTTTGTAAAACTAACAAATTGGTGACTCATTGTACTTTTATAAGAAGATTTATAGAAAAATCGACAATTTTTTTAAGTTAAAACTTCAAATTAGTAGCTAAAATCCAAGAATGTGGTCTAAAACGAGCTAAAACTAGCTAAATCGACGTCCTTTTTTTAGGAAAAATATCACAAGAATTTTAAAAAATCAAGCCAACAAATTTGTGACTAATTGTCCTTTTATAGGAAGATTTCTAAGAGACTCAACAACTACTGGAATTAAAGCTCTAAGTTAGTAGCTTCAAATTAGTAGGTTAAATTCAAGAATGTGGTCCAAAACGAGCTAAAACTGGCTAAATCGAAGCATTTTTTTATGAAATATCACTAGAATTCAAAAAAAAACAATAATCAAGCTGACAAATTGTTCTTTTATAGGAAAATTTCTGAGAGACTCAACAACTATTGGAATTAAAACTCTAAGTTAGTAGCTAAAATCCAACAAAGTGGTCCAAAATGAGCTAAAACTAGCTAAATCGACGTACTTTTTCAGCAAAATTTCACCAAGATTCAAAAAAACCTTCGTTCAACTAACAAACTGGTGACTGATTGTCCCTTTATAAAAAGATTTCTAAAAAAATCGGCAATTTTTGAAGTTAAAACTTCAAATTAGTAGCTGAAAGCCAAGAATGTGCTCCAAAACGATCTAAAAGTAGCTAATTCGATGTACTTTTTCAGCAAAATTTCTCAATAATTCAAAAAACTTTCAATCGAACTAAGAAATTGCTGACTAATCGTCCATAAATAGGAAGATTTCCAAAAAATCGACAATTTTTGAAGTTAAAATTACAAATTAGTAGTTAAATTCCAAAAATATGCTCCAAAACGAGCTAAAACTATAGATACAATTGGATAATTATAATTTTATAATTCTCTCGAGTTAAACTGTGCCATATTATCCGAATAAATATAAAAATGTTCAATAAGATCTAAATTAATATTATTTTTTTGAATATACCTGGGTGATTCACCTCAAAGGAAAAGTAACTTTTATGATTTGATGACCGATTCGAATTTTTTTTTCGAGAATTTAGCCGGAGCCGGTAGCCGAAGATCATCGTATCAAAATTAGAACCTCGTAGCTAATTTGGAAGTTGGTTAAAAAACGTTCGTTTTGCGATTTTCAATAACGAGATTAAAACGACTAACAATAAGAATGATTCGGAGACCCTCCTAGCATTGATTTTTCTCGTTTTTCTCCATTGAATTATAGAAAAGATGCAAAACATCTCCACCAGTGCTAGAATAAAATGAAGAAAAACGAAAGAAATCAATGTTGGGAGGATCTACAAGTCATTTCCAGAGAGAAAATACGAAATATTTACACCTGTCACAGAATAAAATGGAAAGAAACGAAAAAAATCAATGATGGGAAGGTCGTTTTTGAAAATTGCTACATTATCCAAAACGATCGTTTTTTGACCAACTTTGAAATGAGCTACAAGGTTCTAATTTTGCTAAAATGTTCCCTAGGGACTCTTCTACAAATCCTCAAAATATTTTTCGAATCGCTCGTCGACTAATAGGAATTTCTTAGAACTCTCCATACTGAGAGCAAACACCCTGTATATGGAAAAATAGAATTTAAGATCAATTATTTTAATGTAAAGGTCAAGAAAAGAAATGGTGTTATTGCCGATTTTTATGGTAAATCTAATAAAAAATAAAAATTTACTTATTTCTTCAATTGAACTAGTGAAAATACAAAATATACCGTCATAATATCATTTTCAAAAACGAATATATTTAATAAATAAATATTTTTATAATTAATTTACAAAAGAATCCATAAACAAGCATTTTTGATTCAATTAGTTGTGCGAATATTATCATTCAAATCAAGCAATATCAAGTTTTATAGAAAAAGTATATGATCTAGTTTCATATTCCATTAAACTTGGGCATCTTGCTGAATACCAAACAATTCTATTGATTATATTCAAATGGTGGTATTTTCAACGAAATAGAGATGCCGATATATCGTTAATGTCGACTAATTTGATAGATGAGGTGAATTAAATGTAAATGTGACGCCAGGAAGAGAATCGTTGATCTTATTATATGTCAAAAACTGTTGTATAATAGAACATCATATATAGACTACATATTATATGACATATAAGAGAGCCCAGTGTTACATTTACAATGTTAACAACAGAAAGGTCGTGATGTTTCAACCGCATACATCTTTATAATGGTCCACTTTTACGAACAGGAGTCGGCTGACTGAGCGCTCTTTTAATCCTCTCTTTTGTCGATTATTTTCGAAATACCATCATTTACACCGTGTTATTTTCGTTATTTATCGCCCAATTTATAGCGGTGCTTTTAAAGATAACACACACATACACAACATTACTATCAGGATGTTTAGCAGTAGTTGTATAGATAATAATCATTTATAGAAGCTCGGATATTTCATTAAATACTTTATTTTCCTCTACCAGTAAATTGTTTCATATTTCATTGATTGATTATATTGTTATGGTCCAGTGCAAGCTTTGATAAAATTGCCACAAAATTGTTACTGTTTGTAAAACACACATGTTCAGTTCAATTTTGTAAACCATAGTGTTATCCATATTTCACCGGATTAATGGTTGAATGAAAAGTTTTTAGCTTTTGATGAAATTACTACAATTTACACATCCATGCATTGGAAATGTGTTCATTTCAATTTATAAACATTAAAAATTACAAGTTAATTATGACTGACTTTCATTACTTTTATGGTAATTTATAATCTTCATAGATTCGATGAAAATTATTAGCTGATATGTTGGAAATTTACGACAAGTTTTAGATGAACTGTAGTGTAATTTTGTAACCGTAAGGTAGTTTTATATCCACAGCTATTCACTATATTAAACTGTAACAGCATTCCAAAATATCTCAACCTTATACTACAATATGAATGCACCGTTAATTCTATCTTGTATTTTCATAAAATTATCTATGTTAGGTAGATGAGACTATTTTTATCTAAAGTAGGCGAATATAAAATTGGCACTATATTTAAAACTCATTCTATTGAAATAACAATGTGAAAAATGATTCGATATTAACTTGAATAAGTTGGAACGCTACATTAATTTCATTCTGGAATTTTTTAGATAAAGGTAGAATATACTGGTGGTCAATTTTTTTCATGTTGAAATACTAACTGAAGAATAATTTTGTCTTTAATGTTCATAAACATGAAATTTGCATCATTTTTCATTCATTAAAAGAACAATTTAGAATTTTTCAAGTGATTGTGAGAGTTTCTTGTTAAAAAAAGGTTCAGAAAATTGTCTGGTATTAAATCTACAACAATCGCGTAAAATATTTTGCTTGCCATGAAGTATAAGTATAAAGATGTTCCTTTGATTCGCGTTCAAAAGTTACCCAAAAATCGTTGCAAATTTCTTCTACAGTATTGTTTTCTTTTGGTTTTTAAAATGCCTACTCTAAAATTTGTTGAAGAGTGCCAAATCTCTCTGTTTCAGCCATACTAACAGCAAAATGTACAAAAAATCAGAGTTGAGAATTTTAACTCATAAAATTGATTAATAAAAGTGTCTGAATCTAAATTTAAGACAAGAATTTGATAAGGGATCAGAATTTATCTCTGAAATTGGCTACAAAAAATTAACATTATGGAAGAATTTTAGTACGAAATCGGCTAAAATTAACTAAATCTCTCTTACTGTTCCGTCTTCAAGAACAAATTTTACCAGAAACTGAGAGGAGTAAAAGTCGACGAATCTGTTCAAAAGTCGAATCTTCTGCCAGTTGATTAATTAAATTTTTTTTAAATTAATAATTTAGGATAAAAATTTTTAAAACTCAAATTAAAAAACAAGAATTCAACACAAGAATTTGATAAGAGATAAGAATTATTCTCTGAAATTGGCTACCAAAAATTAATATTCTGGAGAAAGTAAGTTAAACATTTGATTGAAGACAAGAGTGTTTTGTTGACTAAAACTGAAGAATTTTAGTACGAAAGCTAACTGAATCTCCCCGTATTCCTTCTTTAATAACAAATTTTACCAGAAACTGACAATGAGAGGACTAAAAGGCGACAAATCTGTTCAAAAGTCGAACCTTTTGCGAGTTGATTAATCAAATTTTCTATAAATCAACATTTTAGGACAAAAATTTCTTAAAACTTAAATTAAAAGTCAAGAATTCAACTCGCAAACCAAAACGGATTGTTCAGGCTGCAAATATACAAAAATCTAGGCTAAAAGTTGTGACTGAAATTGTGCCTTTTCAATAACATAAGAACATAAGATACTTCGACATAAAAGTGTCTCAAAAGTTGATTAAAGACTTCAAATTTCTTATCATACGACTCAGCAGCCAAACTTCTTAAAATTGACGATGACAAGATTGTTTGAAATGCCAAGAAATCGGTCTTACGATTCAGCATAATTGTCTCAATCGTCTTGTCTTGACAAGTTAAAGACAAACTTTATCAAAAAAAAAATGATAATTTTGTACAAAACGTCTTAAAAATTGAACAAGAAGCCAGAAACCAAATCTTAAATATTCTAATCTCAGAAACTAAAGCTTTCCAAATTAGAGCAAATCAGAATTTAGCTTTAAATTAGAAAATTTTCATGCAAAAGCAACGAAACGTGTCTAAATCGTTTACTCTCATTACAAGCTAATATTAAAATTCAATAAAAATTCTTAATTTAAAAAGATCTTAACCATCAATCAAATTAATTAAAAGAGACTAAATTGCCTCATGGATACAATTCAATAGCAAACTTTGCAAGGAAAACTGGAAAGTATCTTAAAATTAGAGATGTAGCAGAAGTTTCAAAGCAGAAACAGAACGAGAAACAGATTTTTTGAAACAAAAACAGAAACAGAACAACAGGAACAGAGAAACAGAAACAGAGAAACAGAAACAGAGAAACAGAAACAGAGAAACAGAAACAGAGAAACAGAAACAGAGAAACAGAAACAGAGAAACAGAAACAGAGAAACAGAAACAGAGAAACAGAAACAGAGAAACAGAAACAGAGAAACAGAAACAGAGAAACAGAAACAGAGAAACAGAAACAGAGAAACAGAAACAGAGAAACAGAAACAGAGAAACAGAAACAGAGAAACAGAAACAGAGAAACAGAAACAGAGAAACAGAAACAGAGAAACAGAAACAGAGAAACAGAAACAGAGAAACAGAAACAGAGAAACAGAAACAGAGAAACAGAAACAGAGAAACAGAAACAGAGAAACAGAAACAGAGAAACAGAAACAGAGAAACAGAAACAGAGAAACAGAAACAGAGAAACAGAAACAGAGAAACAGAAACAGAGAAACAGAAACAGAGAAACAGAAACAGAGAAACAGAAACAGAGAAACAGAAACAGAGAAACAGAAACAGAGAAACAGAAACAGAGAAACAGAAACAGAGAAACAGAAACAGAGAAACAGAAACAGAGAAACAGAAACAGAGAAACAGAAACAGAGAAACAGAAACAGAGAAACAGAAACAGAGAAACAGAAACAGAGAAACAGAAACAGAGAAACAGAAACAGAGAAACAGAAACAGAGAAACAGAAACAGAGCAACAGAAACAGAGAAACAGAAACAGAGAAACAGAAACAGAGCAACAGAAACAGAGAAACAGAAACAGAGCAACAGAAACAGAGAAACAGAAACAGAGAAACAGAAACAGAGCAACAGAAACAGAGAAACAGAAACAGAGAAACAGAAACAGAGAAACAGAAACAGAGAAACAGAAACAGAGAAACAGAAACAGAGAAACAGAAACAGAGAAACAGAAACAGAGAAACAGAAACTAAAAAAGTTAAAAAAAAATATGAATTAACAGGTCTGTTGCAATTTAATATGAATACAGTTATGTTGCATGTATATTTATTTTATTCATTGAGACCACAAAAAGTTTACCAAATTCTTGTAAACATGGAAACAGAGCTTCAAAATATTTCAAAATTTCCATAGTTACAGAACCAGAAACAGAGATCCGCAACATCACTACTCAAAATCAAGATTTAAACTTGAAAATACGCCTTGAAGCACAATTAAAATTACATACCATGATTCAGTCTCATTATTATCGTTGAAATATTATCATTTAACAGTTTTGGAAGACACCTGAGACATTGTTTTCTAATTAATCTTTAAAGAACCACAGTTTAAATTCTTCTTTGCTTATGTTTTATATTGAAATCATGAACTCTCTCAAATTCTAGGTTTTTATTACTGAAAAAGCATCATTGAAGTAGATGATTTGAAAATTTTCTGTACACAACTGATTGTGAGCTTTTGATATAACATCTTTCATATACAATCTCTTTTAAATGCTCTTTTAAAATTTAATTTAAAAATGTAACGTACACTCTTCTTATTGCCGATAAAACAATATTTACTGTACCTATGCTTATAATATTGTTTTAAAAATGAAACAAAAGACGCACCATTTTTAATTTGACTTTACTGTCATATTCAGGTAGACGTTTTCAGATATTTCAATCTTCCATAACGTCAAATTCCATATCAGTTTCAGGTTTTGTTCAAGTTTCTTTATTATTTTTGAAAAACTATATTTTTATCGAGTAAAATTTTTAAAATTCCAGATTAACTTCAAGTTTCTTTTGTCTAATTTACAAAAGAATTCACATTTTTCCTGCTCAGTTTTATTTGACACATTGTAGACGTTCTTTAACTACATCAAAGGGATATGTTTTACTCTGACAATTGTAAAGCAACGCTACTAGCATATTTTTTCACATAAAAACCAATTTTTGTTTATCTACCTTATAATAAAATCTATGAGGCGTCCATACTGAGCTTGTAATATTTGTAGAATTAAAATTTCTCTCTTTTAAATCTTCATAATCTTCATTACAAGTAAATATTAGTCGTATTCTCTAATTATGGTGGATGCGCCGGGATTATCATGTATATGGAATATTAAATAAAAAAATTGCTCAATATTTCACTGGATGGTCTTTGAGAGTTAATTTCAATAAGCAAATATGTGGGTTGATGGGGTCGTAATCTTGCCAAATATCGGCGTTAAATCTTGTCGAGATAACTGAATGATTAATACCGGTAGCTAAATGTGTTGTAATGTTGAGAATATACGAAAGCCGTAGAGCTCTGTAAATTCTCACTAAAGGATCGTTGTCGTCGTCGTTGTCGTTGTCGTCTTCGTTGTTATTGTATAGAAAGAGTTTCCAAGGCAATGGTAGAAGGCATTCAGGCAGTAAATTTATTACGTTAGGTGGTGACAAGGGCTAAGGCAGCGAAGACGTATCGCGATAAGAAAAATACAATGACCCAGCTGTGTATGTGTATATGTGTGCATAGTAGTGCGAAATAGAGTCAGGCTTCGTCCTTTACAAAATGAATAAGATTATTCAGTGCTGAGCCTGCCACGAAAATAGAATACGACAGTAACGTAAATGACGTTAAGGAGTGGGTACGACATATATTTTCCATTTTACTTTTTCAATCTATTTATCTATCTGTATATGAGTGTTTTTTTAATGAATGTATCTAAACAATGACAAATTCTATAACATGAGCCAATTAGGTTATCAACTAGAGACGCTTTTCTGTTGAAACTTTACAAGAGATAAATCAGTTTGAGATGTTGTAATAAAACTTTTGCAGGAAATACGGTCAAGTATAATATATTAGAGTTGCTTGTAGTTTACTTAACAAAGTACCTATTTTGTATGTTGTATATTTAAGAGCTTCATTTTGAACATATCTCCTTTATACTATGATAAGAATATAGACAATGTTGGCTTGTATTCTCGACTTACAACTAGTCCTACAAGGGGAAAATGTCTTTAAAGAAATTAGATCTGGAAGCTTCTGTAATGTTGTGTGTGTGCCTCGTCAAGTATTTTCCTATCTGAAAGCTATATCGTACAAAAGTGTTTACATTCCCCTTTTCAAAAGCCAATGTTGAATATTAGTTTTTACCATCTTTCTCTCCCTCCAACATCCCAATATCATTGTTGAACATTTATTGAATAATCCTGTAAAGTAATTAAAAGTGAATATCAATTTTAATAAAAGTTTCCCCGGCTCGCTTATTAAAATTATCAACTTTGCCTTTAATTTTCCATCATATACACCATACAATCATCTGGATATATGTTTAAAAAAACTTGCAAATGACAAGAATTTCTACATAAAAAGGAAACTGGTAGACAATAGGACAATGAGGAACAGTCTACACGAAGTAGACTAACGCTAACGGTGATATTAACGTTTCCTATAGGTGTACGTTTTATGGAAAACAGAAGTAGAACAAAAAAATTTTTTAAAATAAAGGGTACGTTAAAGCCTTCTGGAAGATAATAGCTATCATCTTTTGTCCAATACCTTTTGTGTGCTTAATTTTTATGCAACGTCTGATTTATTATCTTCAAACAACCGACAAACAGGTAGACTATTTATATAATTCTGGAATTTTATAAAATTTTCCACAATGACACAATTAAACTATTATCGAACCTGGATCCTAAATCAAATAAAATTGAATTTAGACAGGTAGTTGTTCAGAGTTAGGCCATTTTCATTAAAAAGGTACAAGTCCTGGTTAACAAGCAAACAACATTAAAACACTACAGATTCATTGTGAAAAATAGCACAAGCGAATCGATATTTGATCATCCTGTTCGTTGAATTTATGTTGAAAATGTGAATTTGATGATAGAGACTACATGTTATTATCACTGTTGAGATTATCCACCTTTTTTTTATACGTTTTTATCTGTCTGTATTATCTTTTGAAAATATTCTGTACTTGTGGTAGGGACATTTGCATTAATGTCTTGATATTTGCATAATACTGGCACAGAGTAAAGTGGATATTCTTGTAAAAACAGTAACATTGTGTTGGATTGTGTTTGAATATCTCTCAGAAATCTTTTCAACATTGTTCCAATATAATTTCAAAATCTGTCTACATAATATTTACTCATTAACTAAATTCCATCTAACATAATATTCTCTCTTAACTGTATAATGGAATATTAAATTTCATTATAAGAGTGTGTGGACGATGCATTAGTATCGAATAACTACAACATCTCAGCTAGTTCGATAATTTTCGATTTGTACACGTATTGTATTCCTTCTTCCCATCTAATTTAATCTCAATGTAACATGATTTATAATTCAGTTAAATTGGCAGTCTTTGTACAATCATAAATGTGATTTTTTTTGTGTCTCGTTTATCGTCTGTAGTTTGCCTGATTTAAGATAGAACGTAAAGAAAAATATGAAGTGATAAAAGTAACGGCTAATGTATTGGAAAGACAAATTTTCTTGATGACATTTCCATTTGTACGACTCCTTTGAATATATACACAAACATTGAATGATGGTGGTTTATATGCATCAGTGGACATGAGTTGAGACTCTTGTACAGTACAAACGCATGTTTTCCATCAAGGACTGAATTTTGCTTTGACTAATGTTCCTTTTCTACATTTTTTGTGGTTGTTGCTGCTACAAAATCCTCGTAAATCTGTAACATGTTTAGAGTTATAAATCAATAAGGATCATTCATTATATGGTAAAGGATATGTTAATGTGGGACATTTGGAATGATTTCAAAAATATCCATATTATGTGTGTTGTAGTAAACATCTGGTGTGATATCTGCAACAGTTGGCTAGTTTTGAATTGTATGGCAAATAACATAGAAACATCCAGTGAACAACCGCAGATTGCCTCTACAATGATCCTAGAACGGAATCGAAAAGGTTATTACACTGAAATTCAAACAATAGTTTAAATTACTGTTGCAATTTAAATGGTGATATCACAATTAATCATGCATTTTTAAAGAAAGGAAACAATAAATTTGACATTTTTATGGTCCTTTATTCAGCGAATCACCAGAATAGAATAGAGTGCGTATATGTAAATTTTCCAACCAAAAAAAAAACCGACTAGAAAACGATGCAGTTAGACCTTCTTCCTGATTTCAAAGATAAGTCCTTTGTTGGTTTTATGAAAGGCTCCGCACCGTATAAACCGTTGACGAAATAAAATTGAGAAAGCTCAGAATAACTGACGTATACTTATTGTATACTAGTATAGAAACGGGAAAGAAAAGAGAATGGATATTTGGTGAAATGAAAACAGAAATTTCGTCGACAAAAGATAAAGTTTAGTAACATGGACAAAAAGACAAAAAGCGCAAGATTTCCATTTTCATTAGAATTAAGAGCTGGAGAAATGTATGTGTTAAAAGTGTTTTCGTAATTGTTTTTGCCTTTCAAAGAATTAACGACACTTTTTAATTAATTCAGTGGAGTTGATTTATACACATAGACAAACAGACCCGACGATAGCCAGAGGAATGGGGCCAGGCAACCCTTTAGGGGCCTGCAAATTTCGTTTAAGGCTGACTGTCATAGTAGCGGCGTCTCCACCAGAAGACGGCCCAGTCTTTCACCACTTCTCCCACCTTTCTTTGTCTGTCCGTGTTGTTTCAATTCAATTTCGGAAAAAATAGATTACTTTGGATACAGATTATGAAAAACCGGTAAAGAAAATTGAAAATCGAAGCTCACATTTTTGTAGAATGAACTTTGATCGATCTTTTTATATACGTGACTTTTAAATTTTTCAACTTTTACACAGGGAATTTTGTGTTTCGTCAAACCACTATTTTCAGCACAAAAAGTTACTTTTACCTTATCCTGTGAAAATCCTGTCAAATTTTCAAAAATCCAAGGCCGCATTTTTGTATATGACTATTTTCTGGTCGCTATCTGTTACCGGTTACGAGAAAAATGTGTTTTAGTGTCTTATGGAAATTACATGTAATTGGTAGCATTCAGTTCGGATAAAAGTCAGCCTTAACACATACCTGAGGTTCTCAGTTTGAAAATAAAAATAAGTAAACTAACGTTCTGTTTTGTATTTTTCATAATTTTACCTAGACTCTGGCCTCTAGCCCCTCGTAGCTTATTTAGAAGTTGGTTAAAAAAACGTTGTTTAAAAATGAGCTAAGTAGAAATGATTCGCTGTTTAGAAATGCGTTGGAGGGAACAAAAAAAAATAATTTTGAGAGGGTCTACAAGTCATTCTTAGTCGTTTTACGTAATTTTCCGTAATTTTCCAAAACATTTGACCGACTTTCAAATGAGCTACTATGTCCTAATTGTGCTACAATGATCTCCAGGGAATTCTTTGTAGAAGCTGGAAATATTTTACGAATCACTCGCCAGCTAATAGGAAAATCATAAGAATCGAGATAATATAAAAAAATCCATTTTAGTTAAAACAATACAGCGATTTGAATAATATCTTAAGTATTTATTGGGTAGTCACTGGAGAATATTGTTGCAAAGTTAGGACTTTGTAGCTCAATCCCCGAGTCGAAATTTTGGCCCTCGTTTCAACCCTCAAATCAAAACCCACTTTTCAAGACTTAGTAGGTTGAAAGGAGGATCATTGAACAATGGATTTTTGGTCCTACTTTGAGCAAAAGTGTGGCATTTATCGGACAAAAACAATGCTTAGGCCGAAAAGAGGTCCGATTTGACACACTAATAATTTATGGAGTTGTAAAATAAATGTAAATAGATTTTATTTGGTCTAATTCATTGCATCTTCTCTCTTTGTCTCATACATTCTTATCTCTCTCTCTTTTTATTATTAGAAGAGGACTGTGTTATAACATCGTCCTCTACTATAGTATCATGAACCTACAGGATTTTATGTAGGACGAAATGAGGAGCATAGAATTCTTTTTAAGACGAGATGAGGTTCACGAATTTTTCATTTAGGATGAAACGAGAGCCATAAATAACGTTTAGGTTGAGACGAGATCCATTTTACTCCTTTGAGGATCAAATATCCATTTTAGGATCAAGAGAGGGCTAAAATTTCGACTCGGGTTGAAAGACAGTCGAAAGCCACACTCAAAACATTGATTTCTTTGCTTTTCTCCATTTTCTTCTAAAACAAATGGCAACCCTTCTCTTTTTCTCTAGAATGCTGTTCAAAAAACCGAAGAAATCAATGTTTGAGGACCCTCGACTCGTTCTAAGTCGTTTTGCGTATGTTTTTGAAAATCGCGACCTTTTTCAAAACGAGCGTTGTTTGCTTGACTCCCAAACGAGCTACGATGTCCCAATTGTCTTAAAATGATCTCCAGGGACTTCCCTGTACATGCTTCAATTACTTTACGAATCATTCGCCAACTAATAGGAGTTTCCTTAGAATCGAGCATACTTAAAACAAGGTGTTCGGCCTGAGAGTATATAATTTTTCCGTTTCAATTAAAAAAATAGAGTGACTTAAATAATATCTTAAAAACTTATTAGGTAGTCCTTGGGGAACATTTTAGCAAAGTTAGGACTTCGTAGCTCATTTAAAAGTCTCATTTGTTATTTCTTATGATTTCGAGATATTTACCAAGCAGTTGCACACTTAAAACGACTTAGAATAACTAGAAAACATTGATTTTTCCGTTTTTCTTCATTTTCTTCTGCAAAAAGAAGCAATCGTTTTTTAATTTTCTCTAAAATGTTTTAGAGAAAAACGAAGAGAATAAATTTTGGGGATCCCCGAGTCATTCTAAGTCGTTTTGCGTATGTTTTTGAAAATCGCGACCTTTTCCAAAACGAGCCATCTTTGACTGACTTCTAAAAGAACTACTACGATGTTCCAATTGTGCTAAAATGATCTCCAGGGACTTTCCTGCAAATGCTCTAAATACTTTACGAATCATTCGCCAACTAATAAGAGTTTCATTAGAATCGAACACTTTTAAAATAGGGTGCTCGGTCTAAGAGTATACAATTTTTCCGTTTCAATTAAAAAAATAAAGTGACTTAAATAATACTTTAAGGACTTATTAGGTAGTCCTTGGGGAACATTTTAGCAAAGTTAGGACTCCGTAGCTCATTTTAAAGTCAAACACTCGTTTCTTATGATTTCGAGATATTTACCAAGCAGTTGCACACTTAAAACGACTTAGAACAACTAGAAAACATTGATTTTTCCGTTTTTCTCAATTTTCTACTGGAAGAAGAAGCAATCCTTTTTTAATTTTCCCTAAAATGTCTTGGAGAAAATAGTAAGGAAATAAATGTTGGGGGATCCCCGAGTCATTCTAATTGTAAGTCGTACGTATGTAGCTGGTTTTTGAAAATTTCGACGTTGCACAAAATGAACGCCTCTTGACCGACTTCCAATTGAGCTACATGGTCCACTATTGTGCTCAAGAGACTACCTTATAAGTTTTCACAAATATAATTTGCACAATTATTTTGGTAAAAACGGACAAATTTAAGACTCCCAGACCGGACACTGTGTATTTTCATAGTGTTGGGGGGGCTTAAAGAGTGGCTCTCCCCAGGGCGCGCTTAATGTCCCAACTGTTCTGAAGACAAATAATAGAAAAAATTGACGACACTGTTATTGTAAGCGATAAAATCACTAAATTATGTAACACATCGAAAATCATTGAAACAATAGAAACGGTGTTGTCTTTATATGTCGATCCTTAAGAATGTTATACGGTTGATAAGGCTAAAATAAACAAGCCAACTACTAACTAGTAAAGTTTGAGAGTTATTGAATGGTTGCTGGAATGACCATCCTTGTTAGCCAGCAAACAACAAGACACTTACTACAATTTCAGCCCATCCTATATTACTAACAACATTCTAAATTCCCTTGGATATTCGTAAATCAAAGCATTCTACAATCATAATAGCCGATTTAATTGTTACAAATGGAATTCCATTTAATATTTGCTGTTTTACTACAAATAATAATAATAATAATAATGATAATAATAATAATAACGTGAAATTCACCAACTATATGACCGTTTTCAATTATTGTTTAGAATTAAATTAGAAATGCTTATAGAAAATTTAACAAATTGTAAAGTTTGTTTCAACATTTCTCGTTTCAGTTTAAAATCAATGATTACAAGTGCTCCAGACAGATTCCAGTTTTATACACCAACACACACACACACACACACACGCACACACATGAACATTTAAATATAATCGATCTGTTTTAATTTAGAGATATGGTTGCTGTATCTTGTTTCATATACTGAGACTACTCTCTTTTTGGAATAAATATGAATTTTGACGCTCATTTCGCTCCAGTATCATTGTTGAGCTTAAAAAATTATGCAGTTGAGAGATTGTAACCCGAATCGAAATTTTGGCCCTCGTTTCAACACCCAAAACTCACTTTTCAAGACTTAGTAGGTTGAAAGGAGGAGGAATGGATTTTAATTTTGTCCTACTTTGAGCCTAAGTGTGGCATTTATCGGACGAAAAACAACGTTTAGGCCGAAAAGAGGACCAATTTGACATACTCATAATTTATGGAGTTGTAAAATAAATGTAAATAGATTTTATGAGTCATAAAATCTATTTGGTCTTATTCACTTGCATCTTCTCTCTTCGTTTCATACACTCTTATCTATCTCCCACTCTATTTCTTTCATACACTCTTATCTCTCTCTCTCTCTCTCTCTCATTCGTTCATACACTTTTACCTCTTTCTCAAGACAGTAGTTGTAAGTCAATTTTTATTATTAGAAGAGGACTGTGTTATAACATCGTCCTCTACTATAGTATCATGAACCTACAAGATTTTATGTAGGACGAAATGAGGACGAGATGAGGTTCACGAATTTTTCACTTAGGGTGAAACAAGGACTATAAATAACGTTTAGGTTGAGACGAGGTCCATTTTACTCCTTTTAGAATCAAAAGAGAACCAAATATCCATTTTAGGATTAGAAGAGGGCTAAAATTTCGACTCGGAAAGATTCTAAATAAATCAACAACTCTCTATCTCTATATAGTATACAACAATTATTTGCTTTTGCAATTTTGAGTATGTTGAGAATTTGGTAATTTCAATGACATTGTAGTTGGAATATTTGAAATTAGTTCATTGTTGTGGATGATGAGTCTGTCTTGTCTGAATCGACATTTCCAAAGAAACGCTTTCTAATAGATTGTCTAACTAGTGTTGATGGTATGCTATTTGGTATAAAGCAGTGTTTAGTCATTTGTTGTGACGGCAGTAAAACAATGAGATAATGAAGCCGCGAGACAGGGTGTGTGCCACGGGTATTAATCTATCGTATGTGTTAGGCAGAGGCGGTATTCTAATCGAGGAAACGACGCATTCTCCACTCTCATATAACAATAGAATTATGTAAACTGACGCAGAAATACTATATAAGGGACGGTGTAATTTGACAAAGCTCGTTATCATTGAATCTCTTTGAACTAGAACAGTTCCTTTATCATCTGTGCACATCTACTACATGTATGCGTCGACTGGTAGAAAGTTAGAAACTGGTTGAAAGCAATCTGAAAACAGTCTAATCGTTTGTTATCAAGTGGGCGAGAATAATTCATAATTAGCACCCTCTTGCCAACTTAATGAATGTTAAATTAAAAGTGCCATTGAGTTTAGTTCCCACGCTCATCTACTATTCATTCTTGAGTACTTTGCTTCATTTGTTTGTCTCATGCCTTATTCACGATATCTATAACTAGGTGTTGATAAATTATGGAACACCAAATGGATATTCGCATCCATTACGTTCCGGGGTATAATCGCGATGTTGTTCCACAATCGCTATCTCTTTCTTTCGTTTATATACTTTATATATAATATAGTATATAGTACCGCCATCACTTTTCATAATTCTAATTGGTTCTTTTAAGGGAGCATCGTCGATGGAAATTTGTGTGTTTGGTTGCATTCACTACTCCGCCTTATTCCTATTGAGTCCTTTTATAATTTAAACAAACTTGAAAGGCCTTTTACTTGACGTAGTACAAAAGATCAAAATAGAGATCAGAATACGTTGGAAACTCCTTTCGCTTTTATTTTAATTAAATATTCAAAAGACCATGTGGACCTTTCTACATACAAGTCAATTATTGTTAATCTTTAATAGATGAGATGGATATAGAGATCCATTAAAACAGAACAGGAAATGAAAAATATCAGAGATGACTCGTCAACATTTCACTGAATTAGAAAACGAGAGATTTTCTTTTTACCAATCCAACGCACAGATTTGTACGTTTATTATTTATAATATAAACAATCAATTTAAAATCAATATTATCGATAAATTCTCTTCTATTGTTGTTGTTAATAAAGAACCATCAGTGTTTTTGTTTGATTCTATTTGGTGAATAAAGATATGAAGTGAGTGTACAGCGATGGGGCGAACAATTTGAGAAATGGAATTTTCGCAAACATTGTCTGTATACTTATAAAAAGAGCTCGTCAGCAAAAGTTTGCGATATTTATTTGTCTAATATCCTCATAGATCCTGTGGGAAATCAGTTTGCCGGTCGGCGAATCATCCGAGAATAAATGTATATCCTAAACTAGCGTTTGCGCATTACTTCACTCAATTAAACCTTATCAGTATCACCAACGATTTACTTTTAATTATCGACTAATTGCACTAGACGACATGTTGTTCCGGTCCATGAAGAATTGATACACACATACACACACACACACACACACTAATTCGTGTCAAATTGCACCAAAAAATCATCAAATAAAAATTGAATTATGAGAAATCGTATTTTCAATGTAATTAATGAGGTAGGCGATTTACAAAGTCAATGGTCTAGAAATCGTGAAACTTGAATTAATTCAAATAAATAAATTGATGTGGTTGTATTTGTGTGAATTCTGCAAAATATCTATTTGAGGAACTCTCTACCAGCAGCAGCAAAACGGAATAACCGCCCACCAACCGACAGTATAATTAGTCTGTTTTAATTGCATACTCGGCAACTTTAGAATACCCCACCACTGTTTCCATCAGTATATAGAAAAACGAGCAAAAAATTCGTCATAAAACACTCTAGAGAATTCTAGTTTATCAAATAACTGATGATGTATTACTATTGCCTCGAACCCACAACATAATATACGTCTGATTTTCGAAATTAAAACTGCGCTTTGCACAAGAATCTCCCGCATGTATTTGGAATTATTTTAAAAATAACACTACCAGGCTTGTCGTTAATATACCTGCCGCACTCAAGCAAACATTTTTATACCGCTGCTCTCTTTTATGTGACTATCAAAATCTTGTGTTATTTGGTATTTTACAAAAAAATGCGACAACAAAAACAATCCACACGATCATTTCTAGTTTAATGTATCTTCTCGGTTTTTTTACAGTTCGCTCATTAACTAATATGATGGCCAATAATTTGATCAATAATTAATGGGTCAATAATGTGGATCTCCAATATCCAGGGCCGGTGTTATATCTTGCGAGGGCTTGTGCACAATAATGCTTTCTTTCATAATAGAGATACTTACAATCAGACAAATTATTTGTTGGTTTCAAGAGTGTGCAATAGAAAAAGTCCTTTTACTACTAAAAAATTGATGATCCAGGACTATTGCGTCCGAAAATCTAGATTAAAGTGGAGATTTAGGCTCTAAAACCTAATAAGTATACCTTTCCTTTCTTAAACGATTCTACAGAAACATTGGTTGAAAAACTTGTGGTTTATGAGGAAAATGTTTTAAGATGTGAAACAAAATTGCGATTGTGAGTGAAAAATAAACTAAAGTTTGCTAAAATTAAATGTTTTAAGGGTATGTTGGAGTCAGGCCTCGTTTCGGTGTATGTAAAAGTGACAATGTTTTATCATCGATCTCTTGGTTATTTTCTGAGATATTCAAACAATGTAACCAACGTTTAATTGGAAGTTTCACGGTACATCTGACAGAGCTTTCCTTTTTGAAAAATTTTTACTTAATTTTAAAGTGCAGAGGAAAATGTCGGACATGTCAAAACTTTACAAATCACACCATTTCTACAGTTATTTATTTACGGAGGGCAGATGGAATCCGAAAAATCTAATTTTGGAAAGTCAAACCAAAAAGAAAACCTTTTTTCAATTTTTTTTTTTGGATTTTTCAAAATTGGATTTTTTGGGCTCCATCTGCCCTCAGAAAATTATTAAACTTTCAAACAAGCTGCTGTACGATTTTTTATATTTAAAATTGTCGAAATAGCGTCAATTATAAAATTTTGACATGCTCTGACATTTTCCTCTGCACTTTGGAAATTAGTAAAAATTTTCCAAAATAGAAAACTTTTCCGGATGCATGATGAAATGCCCAAATCAACGCTGGTTAGATCGTTTGAATATCTCAGAAATCAATTGAGAAATCGATAATTGAAAATTATTAAAACTTGGCACTTTTTGGACATCAAAACGAGACCTAATTACAGCTTGGCTTTAAATGAGGATATTCTAAGATATAGATTGAAAAACTAGAATTTGGCTGAAAAATCAACTTAAAGTAATAATTTTAGTGTAAAAACAGGCCAAAAGTGTCACAATTTTTGCCTTTTTAGAGTCAAAACAAAATTCAGTTGAATCTAAAGGGTTCAGTTCAAAAATCCACTAAACTTTAATTAATTTTCGATTTTCGACAGTTTGTTAACAAAATTTGTTAAAAATTGTAATTTAAAAAGAAAGTGTCTGCAAGTCTTGATTGAAAGTCGAGAGTCCAACACGAAAATCGCTCAAAAGTATCCAAATATATTCTTTTTCACTATTCACTACAAAAATTTTCTAAAAATCAGTGCCTTCAACAAATATTTTTAAACTCATACTAAAAGTCAAAAATTTATCTCAAAAATAGATTAAATATTTCTAAATTGTGTCCTTCTCAGCCGAATAGGAAAATTTATCGAAAACTGATGGATTTATAATGAAAATATCTTCATTTTTGAACATACAGGGTGTTTGGTCTAATTGTAAGTATGGTGAGTACTAAGACACTCCTCTTAGTCGACGAGCGATTCGAAAAATATTTTAAGCATTTGTAAAAGGGTCCTTAAAGAACATTTCAACAAAATTAGAACCTCGTAGCTCACTTGGAAGTTGGTCAAAAACCGCTCATTTCTGACGATGTAGTGATTTTCAAAAACGAACTAAACACGCAAAACGATTTAGAATGACTTAGGATTCTCCCAAAATTGATTCTTTCGTTTTTCTCCATTTTATTCTGAAACAGGAACTTTGTATTTTCTCTGGAAAACAATGGAGAAAAACGAAAAAAATCTACGTTGGGAAGGTCTCTGAGTCATTTTTAGTCGTTCTGAGTGTCTTGTTCGTTTTTTTAAAATTGCGACATTGTTCAAAACGATCGTTTTTTGACCAATTTCCAAATTAGCTACGAGGTTCTAATTTTGCTAAAATGTTCCCTAAGGACTCTTCTACAAATTCTGAAAATATTTTTCGAATCGCTCGTCGACTAATAGGAATTTCTTATTCTATATTGACTGATATTGACTCGTAATTTTAGTGTCCCTGTAAAGTGCCTCCTTCAGACAGTGTCCTGATTCCAACTACCAGTAATTAGGTTGAAAGAAACACAAATGTTAAAAGTGAAGAAAAAAACCATACTCAACATATAAATCCCCATATTCAATGCGAAAACTACTAAAACGAACAAAGGACATTATTTAAAGTTTCATTAGACTGAAAATCAATGTAAATTAGATTCAATGGTCAGCGAGCTTTTAGTGTGGTAAGATAATCAGCCACCACTACTACCACCACCATCACAAACAATATTGATCCCTCCTGTTCTGTTGGCTTGCTTTGGTTAAAATAGTCGATAGACGAGAGAGTATAAAAGGGACACCACACACATACACAATATAAACACAATGTTGAAAAAGTCGATAGTAGCGTTGTTCTTTATCGGTCTCTTGTGGCGATAGTTGCATGATAACCTATCGACAGTATTCCACAAAGATGCTTACTTGGAATTTATCATAAACTGATACAATAGAGAAACAATGCTGTCGCACAGGTAATGATGCTACTGAATAGAAAGGATGTCGAATTGCATTCTACAACAAGTACAATGTGCAATGAAAATTGTATCGACTCGTAAAAGTTGATTGAAATCCAATAGTGTCGCTTTAAATATTTATTATTAAGGCTAACAAAAGTGATTGATCATAGCGGATGAAATGCTGCGTTTTAACTTTGTTAAGATGTAAGTTAAAAATAAACCGAAAGACTGTAAGTAAAATGTCTTCCATGAACGTGCTAGATTCTTATAAAGCTGATCAAACTATACATGATGAGATATCCATCTTGGACATACATAGAATGGCTAGACAAGCTTTGATTTACGATTGAAGCTTGAAAATAACAACGAAAAACTTTTATTAGTGTTCGATATTTATTTAATCTTTTAACTGATTGCTCTTGTTATTTCCTAGCGTAGTACAATACGAATGGAAGAATAGAAAATTGTTTGATAAAATCAAGCTTGTAACGATTTACTAGACGAATGAGATCGTTTGTTCCGCTTGTTACGTCATCACTACATATACGAAAACTAGGTTAAATAAATTTACTTTAGCCAACGTGTGTGCATTAAAACTCTTTTTTAAATTGGTATGGACGATGGCAGGTTTAGATATGTTTGTATACGTTCACAAAAATCGGATGCAATAGTGAAGACATGGTGCTTGTAAAAAGCCATTTCGACGCATTTTTCCACCATTCACTGGAAGATATTCGTTCTATTGACATAAAAGTTGAAAATCCATCTATTTCATCAGGGCGCCCGCATTAGAGTCTCCAACTCTAATCCACCCCCCCAAACACACACATATTTAAGAGCTGATTAAGCAACGATTCAAATTCAAGAGATTGCAATGTATACCAACTACCTGATAGAAAAAATAACCGCTTATCTTTGAACAATTGGAATCTGAATTTGATACAATATAGAATTTTTGATTAATTAAAGTTACCGATAATTGATCCAATCAAATCCTTGTTGTTATTGTTGTTACCTTATTGATGTTACTAACAACAATGTAAATACGATATACTCGATCAAAGGCGCGTCACCTTAGGGCGCATCATCAACTGAAAGGGTTGATTACGGCAATTTAGCCTAAGGCTGTTTTGGCATTTCAAATAATTTTCCAGATACATAAAACAAATTTAATAATACCAACAAAAATCGAATATTAAATTTATAAAAACGAATATACAAATCAATGGGGGGTGATGATAGCCGATAAACACCACAATTTGATTGGTAAATTATATTAACAACAACATCAATTTGTTGATTATGTAATGCAATAGAATTTGAGCGAGTTAATTGTTGGTTTACGTGCACACTTTTCATGTTTTATCTTGTATATTTACCGTGAATATTTCCGTTTGACATAAAGAGGATCATTATAAAATACAGGTATTTTGAAAATAATATCAGTTATTTTGTAACGCATACTGAAACTTTACTGCAGTGAATTGTTTATAAAAGATAACAATCCGGTGATACTAAGGTGGAACTCTAGTAGATCAAAATATAAACGTGAAGTTCAAAAATTTTGAAAAAAATGCCAGAGCTTAGTATTAGTCTACGCTTTACTTATACCAAATTTTAAGTAAATCTGTCGTTAAGTTTTTGAAAAAAAGTGGAAAACCATCTTTTTTGCACTATTTTATTTTTTATCTCGAAAATGGAAGGACTTTTTTATCATATCCGAGTTAGTTTTATTTAGCTTCTGAATTTTTGTGGATGACGCTGACCTTTCCGTTTTTGTACGAAAAAAATAAAAAAAGATAAAATGTCGAAATAATATACACTTGAAACCAAGTGTACGGTATAGAATGGACAATGAAAATTGATATAAACAAGATTATTTAACGTAAAAATCAATCTTTTCTCCAAAAAACGCATTTTAAAATTTTAATTTATAAAATCCGCCAAATTGCTCTCGAAAAAAATAAAGAAATCTGTAAATATTCATAAATATATAGATATAAAAGACGTGGTAGAGCAAGCGCCATCTAACGAGTGTGGTTCCGGGTCTATCTCAACCTTAATCATTTATTTTGCGCGAATCTCTAGTGTGCAGTATTCGCCCGGCGCATCCACCAAAATTCAACAAAGTTTGACTTGAATTAATAGTTGTTTAATTATTTTGTATTGTAGAGAAGTGCTTTAAAATGTTTATTATCAAACATTCTGTTTAAAAGTAAACGAACCGAGTTACGTTTGCACCTCTATTCTCTTTTATATTACGTTTAAGATTTGTTAAAATGGAAACGTGAATATACAGTACGATAATGTACATATTTTAGATAAAACTGCTCCGACAAGACTTCAAATGGACTATTATTTGAGAAATTTTCACCTACAATAAAAATAGAACTGAAATAAATGTGAATTGTTAAAATCTACAATGCACACACCTGAGTAGCTAGCTGGCTGATGATAGTAGTGGTAATAATATTTACTAGGGAATTGGAGTAGAATTTAACGTAATCTGGGGTCTAGTTCAAAATGACAAATTGTTAGTTGTTATTGTTGCCGGAGTATATGTTCGACAATTTAACGTATATGCAGAACTGTCAGACCTTTAAATATTTAAGTCATTTTTTTGACTTAAGTCATTTTTACTTCAATCTTTATTTGAAAGGTGACTTAAGACTTGTGATTTAAATCGTTTCTTAAAGTGACTGATTATTTTCATACTTATTTAAATAAGTCAGTACAAAAGACTTAAATCGTTCATGGATGATTTGAGTATCAAAAAAAAGATTTAAATCATTTTGGTAAGCGACTTAAGGAGACTTTGGAGAGATTCTCGATTTGGCGCGCGAAAATTGCCAATTTTCAAACATCAATATCTCGCGTGTTTTTTGAGATATTGTGAAAAATAAACGTGCGTTGAATAAAGCATTTCAACGTGCACGTTTTGAAGATTTCCATTAAAGAAAAATGTGAGAAAATTCTGAATTGCAAAAAAAAGTCTTGGATCCCGTTTTTTGTACATTTTCCTTTATAACTGGTCAAGACATAGTCAATATTATTGATTTTAAAAATTTCTTAAGTGATTTAGCTAGAAAATAAAAAGCTCTTTTCAGGCCTTTAAGAATTTTTCCGATAGGTTTGTTAGTTTTGCCACAACTGAAGTAAATTAAAAAAAAAAAATTAATAGTGATGCTGTGCATAATTTTAAAGATAGAGAATCATACTCTTGTTTTTAGAAAGATGATAAAAATGGAGAGGACATGAAGCTCGCTTAAAAGAAAATTTTGAAAATCAAGTGATTTATCAATTAATTTTATCGATTTTCACGATCATGGAATTATAATGGAAAATATTTTAAAATCTGTCTATAGATTAATTTTTTAGTTGACCATGTTTGGGTTGTTATTGTTATTGTTGTTGTGATTTAGTCCGATAGATCTGGTATACTGCCATAAACATGGTCGACTAAAAAAATTCTATTAACAGATTTTCAAATATTTTCCATTATCGTAAAAATAGATAAAATTCCGACATTTTCATACCAGTCTCTGAAAAGCTCTTTTAATATGCTACCTAAATTCACCGGATAATCATTTAAAATCAATAATATTGGTCAAGTTTTGGCCTAGTTATAAAGAAAAATGTACGAAAAAAAAACAGGGTCCAAGATTTTTCTCTGCCATTTAGAATTTTATGACATATTTTTCTTTAACGGAAAGCTTCAGGACAACGCACGTTTACTTTTCACAATGTCTCAAAAAACAAGTGAGATATCAATGTTTGAAAACTGGCAATTTTCGCACGCCGAATCGAGTATTAAGTCAAAAGTCCCCTTAAGGCTTAAATCATTCTAATACCAAAAATATAAACGACTTAGAACTTGAGTAATTTCTATCTCAGTATTGACTTGTGACTTATGAGTTAAGTCTTTTTGAAAAATACATTTGAAAAGTTGATTTTATACAATTACATGTAGCGTGCACGTATTTACACGCGTAAACACATTCATACAACGACAAAACTAATTTATTTTACTTAACGTTCTACTTACGATCTCATTATATCCATGCACCGTTACGTTTTCACTAATTAACCACTTGTTTAATATACATGACTACACAAGTGTTTTATGTACACATTCTCGTTTATATATTCCCGTTTTTCCAAATAAATCAACTAAAGTGTACAGTTAGATTCCTGTGTTTGATATTACACTACTAAAACAAGCCCTTCTGTTTCCTCAAACTATTTGTATTATTAAAAACGTATAAGTCAAGCAACTTTACACGTCTATTTTGTTAATTAAATAAATATTACAACTATAATAGTTGTTGTTACTTTTGCCACATGTAGGGATGAGGCTATAAACGATACAGTCTCAAAATAATATCTTAAATAAAAATATCCATCTCATAATTTTTGTTATAATATACCAATTGTGATGTAGACAAAAAAGAAAAATTAACAAATTTCCCACTTAAACTAAGAGTAATGCGAGTAGTTTGGCTTTTATAAAAGCTACTTACAACTTTTCTTGAATGTCTCTATTTATCAAGATTTACTTGATACACACTTTATTCGATTCCACAGACGTTTCTAATATGTGAAACTCTCCAACTCATGATTAGTTTCCAACTTAAATGATACGTAGCTTATAATAAGAATGAATAATTGGGTGGTCAATATAACAGATCGATTTGTAAAGTTTACTGTAACAATAGTGAAAGCTGACGATGCTTCTATATATACAGCAGCTTTTATACAACCACAGTAAATTGCACCAAATACAAACTGTTAGAGATTGCTAAATTATATTGTACTGGTCTAATGTAGGATGAACGTTTTGAATAAATCGTATTAGTTTAGAAAGCTTTGTGTAATATACAATTTATGAGTAACGTATTTGTGTTTCAATGAGATCAAATTTGAGCACGTTTCCCATTAGAACAACTTTCAATGATGGATTGCAAATTAGACAATTATTGTAGTGAAACTATATACGCCAATTAGGGTCGGTTTTATTTGTGTTTCACTTGGTAATTTCTGAATTTTTCCTTTAGAAATTTGATGAGAAATAAGCTCTACTCTACTACTATTTGTGTATGTATGTACATATAAAATGTTCACTACGATGAAAACTTTGTACATATTGTATTCAAAAGTTTGCCTTAAAGTGTATTCGCCTAAATGGCCAAGCAAGCGTTTCCAACTCGCTTACCGGGCACGATTATGTCCGCTTACTAACTCTAATGAATCATTGCATTGCTTTAGGTCTCAACTTGGACGGCTTTGGACCAAACCCAAATTTAGTCGTGTTCCATGTCAGGAATTAGCGGTCGTCTATGCTACAGATTTCACCTCAACTCTTAACATCAATAAATTTATATTTTTATATATAACTTCAACTTCTTTAAAATTGATTCTGTGCTGTCTATAATCTAATCTATTTTCCAATATTGATAATTTATGTACGTATACTTTATGAAAAATTCAATTAAATTTGTGCATGTTGCCGATAATGTCATGTATATTATAAAGTATAAAAATATACCGAAGAGTAATGATTAAATCTTTGTGGCGGACCGAAAGAGAAACCAATCCAAAACGTGAGTTGGTAACGTGAAAAGTCGATAGAGAGCTTGTATTGATGGGTTATTTCCGTGTCACAACGTCACTACGTGACCCGCCATATGGATAACTAAAGATGAAGCTATGAAACTGTAAAACTAAAAAAAAAAAAAAGAAGAAGAAAAAAATTACGAGACAAAAATTGCAATACAATCCCGTTTAACATTAATCTTAAAATATTACATTGTCTAGTGGAAATTGACGTTGTGGGTGGATCTGAAATTGGCGCAGTTCTCTAAATCTTTGATTATAAATCAGCTCGGCAACGAGCCATTAGAAAAGTTGGGAGCAGCTCTGAAACTAATTTCGCCTTTCGATATCCATTAAGACATCAACATGTGAAGGTAGAAATGTAAGTAGAGAGATTAGAAACGTTAAAGGAGAGAAGTAAAAGAGGAAATTGGTGATGGTTTTACACACAAACACATACACATTTGTGCCAATCGCAACTTCTCTTATAATAACAGTTTGTCTTTTGTGACGTATATTGTGCGACGTAGAACGTCTAATTACGATCTTCATCTCTTCAACTATCCATTTGTTTGTTTCACGCGAAATTCTCCGACAGCTGCCACCAACAACACTCTAATCACTGTCAAATTCTGACCTCTATTACAAATTTTCAATGTGACAAGTCTATCGGCGAGTATTTTATCTATTTTACAAGAAACGGACTCGTTTATGTTATTGCAGCGAATATTTGAATAAATGGACATTCTCTATTTACTTGTATAGTTGAACAAATAGAAGAGCAATATCGAAACAAGCGTCAACTTTGACCGGATCTTATACCTATATACCTTTATACATACATACATATATGTATGTATATAGATATGATATAGCCAGAAATCGTATAACTTTAAAACTTTTATATATAAAGAAAAAGATTTGCTAGTTCAATACAGTTGAAAACAAATCGTTGAAAGTTTTGCACAAACAAAACCGTTGAATCGAAAATATCTACTACCAATCTACCAAAGTATTATAGTTCCCAATAAAAATCCTCAACTTTTTGAATAATACGATTATTGAAGTTGTAATAGTCGTCAACGTGTAAACAACAAAAACAACCCCAAAAAATACCGACATGTCCCAATAATATTTCTTCCTTATTCCTAAAAAAAGATACATAAAATATTCTTTCTGTTGTTTGTGCTTAGAACAAAATGAAATTGTCGATTAACAGAACATGCTTAAAAGTCTATAGTTGTTGGATCCATCTATCTTGGCTTGAAAGGTTTCCGTATTTCTGTTCAAAATAGAAAAGAAAGTAGAGATTACACTCTAGGGGCATTTGTTGATGATCCAGGTCCGACTAATACGACTTTTTGTTTTATTGTTTTCTTTGCGTGTGTGTTTCTTTTTCTCTCCTCTATTGGTATTTTTTACTTTGTATACTGTGTGTGTGTGTAGATCGAAAGAAAGAAGTCAATAAATTGTCTCTTTGTCGTTGATGAACAAGAACTCATCAAGTGGTCAATTCTAGCAAGAAAATCGTGACTGAAATGATAATAGTTGAAATTTTCCTTCAATGTAGTTGATTATGGTTTTTTAATATTTATTAAATTTTAATCTATTAATAATTTTTGTACATTGTCATTCTGTTTGCCTATATTTCCATTCATTTTAATATTCCGTCTGAATTATGTACAACACGATGATAAATTAATGTCACCAATGACAATCGAAAATAACTGTGTATGATGAGAAAAACTAGAATAGAACAAAATATCAATTTCAATAAGGAATAAGAATTGACAGATATAATGGATTTTGTAATGAATCATCCCATCTAGGCAAGCAAGCAAGCAGACCAACAACAAACCCAATGAAACCATCCAAAGTAAATGCCGTGCTTAGATTGATGTGCCTTCTGTTCTACTGGCGATTTATCATTAGATTTCATTAGTATTATCAATCTATATACTAGGTACTGATAATACTAAATACATTCTCTATCCTCATTCTATTCATTCATTTGCTAAAAGTGTGAGAATCAAAGATCCATTAAAGCGCGCCCCACAAAGGATGGACTTTAATTAACCAGTCGTAACCTTTATATTGAATACAGATAGGTCCGTTTCAAGTGAGTTCAGCACTTTTTCCACACACAAAAATTTCCATGGGTCTAACAGCAAGATGACTGGCTGCTGCTATGCTCGCAATTTTGTTGTTTGTGTTCGAAATTTACCAATTTTTTCCCGGTAATCTATCGTTTATTTTTCAATTTTTTCCTTCGACTGGTGAAAATTCAACGTGAGCAATTTCGACAAATTTCAGCAACAGTAGATAGCCGATTTTCGACATAAATAAATATTCATGTGTTTACACATATGCAAAACGAATCGGTGAATTTTAAATTGACGTGCCACACATGACGAAATGTCTGTTTCGGCCATCAATACTTGGCTGTTTATTGTTGAAACAAATATCCTTCAATTGTACAACTATTATGGTACTTTTATAACTTCATTTTATTTAAAAAAAATTTATTGGTGTAGTAATTCTTTTATTATAATCGATGGAAATTGATCAAATTTAACCGTATGTAAATTGTTAAATTTAACACTTTATGTAAATGAAATTGTGGCGGAGAATTAAAAGAAAATCGGTGAATCCTGGATAATTAAATAAGCGACATTAACGGTTGAAATATATTAATTTTAAGGCGAGAAACATTACTGTAGAGAAACTGTTCTTTTTTCCAGCATCGAGCAAATTTCAATTGTATTAATTAAGATTCGGATGAGATTTGTATTGAAAGTAATTCCCATCATAGATGTTTCAATAATGTTGAAAGATCACAAAATGCTTGAATGTTTGAAACAGGAAGAAATCTAATACGAATCCCATTCCATTGAAAGAATTCGATTCAATTCTATTGAAGAATTCTTTCGCATGCATCCGTTGAATAAACTTTAGTTGATTTTTCACATATCCACTTATTTGAATATTATTTGTATAGATAAGAATTTAATATTGAAAAAAATCGATTGGAAATTATTAAACTACTAACTATTAATGTTTATAACCGTTGATTGAAAATATACAACACGTAGATATAAAACGATATATAGCTATCAGCAAATCAGAATATTACCTGCTGCGTAATCCTGAGCACGTGCCGCTTTTCCGTACCATTTGGCGGCAGTGCTGGTGGCGGCGTTGATGACGGCACTAGGCATCAACGACGATAGTCTACATTACGATGCGAACAGCATCGCACTACATGCCATTTGAATATATCAATTAGGACCCTACTGCCGCCACCACCGCCATCAAAGCAATCACACCCCTCTAATTCACTTACACGTTGTGTTACACATGTCTTACTGTATCTTATCAGACAGTATAAGGTGAGATATACCATCAACTATCATTGAGTATGTACCGTTAATATCATCCTAGTTCTATATTCACATAGAAATAGATTTCAATAATCCTCCAAATTACTACACATTCAATTCAACATCGACAGTTCGCATTTCCCATATAGAATATCGCTATTACCATTCAAATTAATTCTGAGAAATTGCATTTAGACGACGATAGACAGTACCTGACATGATAGTGAATGGCTACATGGATGACGGAGGAATTTCTTCGAAAATTTAACAGAACACCTAATTTTTATGATCGATTTGGAATAAAAATAATAGTTATTACTATGAATCTGGAAAATAAAAAGCATCCTCAAGAAGACTATAATAATATATCATTGAAAGTGATGCTTCATTGCGGCCAGATGCGATTCTTACGTTTCCAAAATAAAATCATGTAACTTTATAAGAATTAATTTATATGAAAGCTAGGAAGCTAGCCAAGTTGCGACAATAATAACAACATACGTCCAAATTCTTAGAGTTGCAATAAAAACTTTTGCATAACAGTAATAAAAAGTTGTAACTGTGAAAAATACGGCAATAATTCTACACGAACCACCCCGTTATTCTACCGTAACCGATGAATTCGTGTCGTCGTCGACGACAACAAAGTCATAAATGAAATAGCAATATCTGCCCCTCAATGTCATCACTGTTGTCATTGTCAACTTCTTGTCTAATAAAAACAATCCGTTGTTGAACTACAACGAGAACAACGAAGAGATGGCAGTACAGAATTCGTACATCTACTAAAAAATTTAATACTGTTCCTATCCAGCAGGTCTCTTCCGTTGTTATCAACAGTTGTATTGTTTCCGTTCTTTCTTCCTTTTAATGTTATCTATTTCAAGACTTTTGTTTTGAGATCGAAACGGAATAGAATGGTAATAAAAATGGTAGATTGTCGTCAAATTCACACAACTACAAATATTTTATTAGATATGAAATTTTATTTTAAACAATCGTTGTATACTATAAAATAGATTGAAATAGATTTCAATATTGTATTTCGATTTGGCTCTTCAAAATTGAAATATAGATAACTGAAAATATACACTTGTCGGATTTGATCTAATGCTATATTTGAAATAAAACTGAAACAATGTCCGTTAGACCGGTAATGATTTATTGTGGTACACACCCAAACTTTTTTGTTGGAAGAAAATCAAATATTTCGTCTCGCACCTTTATATTATCGAAATATTTGGATAGTTGACCAGATTTTTTATTATTTAGAAATTTTACATCGTAAACACGTATAAAATCACGTTATTCCTATCAAATTTCACAACTTTTGTTTATCCCTCATAGTCTAGTTGGGACTGTTTCTCTTTCAGTGAATTTCCATTTATTTTAAATGGATATCCGTTACAAAAAAATAAATAACGTAGACCAGAGGCGTAACGGAAAATTACGAGCCCTCCCGCAACAAAAGGGCCCTCCACTCCTCACTATCCCTATGTGGAGTAAAGTGTTTTGAAGTGTATAAGGAAAAAAATGACTAAAATTGCACAAATTTTGGAACAACTGAGTACGTTCAACGAATAGACAGCGCTTAGTAATAAAAGCGCTGTGGATAGATAAGTTGCAACAGTTGCGCTTTAGTTGAACATTATTACTACCGTTGTAACTACCCAAAATACATCTGCATGGTAGAAATATCATATTTAAATCTTTTCGTAAGAAAACTTCGTCGCTGATCTTTATTTGTGCTGACTTGAGGCAGCGCACCAATCTACCGCTGACTAAAATTCTCAACCGTTGCAAGTCAGCAGTCAGACAGTGCTTCCATTCAATGAATTGGTATTGTCAACGGTTGTGGGTGATTAGTTTCGTTGAAAGCGCCCATAGTCACTAGTTAAACACTAATTTACCGTAATATTGTTGTAGAAAATTGATAAGAAAGCAGGTGTTGGTACAACTTATCTAATTTCTATTAAAAACCCATGCAAATCTCACGAACTTACTTATTGAACATACATACGACACATTTGATTGAAAACTTTAAAAATAATGTAAAATAAAAATCACCACAGAAATTGTCCAAAAGGTACCCACACAAAACTACACTCTACACAGCAAGGAACGGTGCACATTTCTGCAGCTTCAAAAATTCGGGTCTGCAACTGTTCGACATTTCCGATTCGCACTGATACACTAATTATTTTGCATGGTCTTACAGAAAAATGACAAAAATATAGAATAGACAAAAAAGTAATAAGAATGCAATCATTCAGAATCAAAGTTCCCCTTCCATCAGTAACTGAACACTGCAGTTTCACAAATTTGAGTCCGCAACTGTTCGACATTTCCGATCCGCACTAATACACTAATTATTTTGCATGAAAGTTAATAGAACTATATAATTCAAAGTTCATTTCTCTTATTTTGGAAGTTTGAATTTTACAATTTATAATAAATCCCAAAGTCTTAATTCCAAAAATTAAATGATGTTTATTTTAAGTTGTATTTTAATATGTTACAGCCGTTTCGAAATTAAATTTCATCTTCAGACATGTATTTACAATACGTGTCTTGAAGATTGTAAGGAATTTAGATTACACCCTGTATAACTTATACGTAGAGCTTGAAGGTAAGTCATTTATTAAGAGATATTTATTACATTATTGGGCTAAAATATGTAAAAAAAGAGACTTAAGCGTTCATGATTTCATATTAATGTAGAAAAATTGCTTGTATTATAATAGTTGAGGTAAAATGGAATAAAGGTATAATGAGCCGTCTCTGGCCAAACAATTCTGTCAAACTGTCAATAAATCCAGTTCTGACAGGCTGAAATTCGGCCGTGTTTGTCAAATGTAAATAATGTTCGAAACGATCACCATCGAATAAATAAAACGAGAGCTATCGAATTATTTGTAATTTCTATAGTGTTATTTTTAAAGGAAACCATAACGGTTAATATTGATTGACACAAAATCTATTTAATTATGGATGTATGAGATTGAATTTACAATTAAAACCAAAAAATGCATATATCCAAGTTGGGTAATTACTTATTTTTCAAATGTATTCCTGATTGTAAACATTGAAGTTATTTATTCATAAAAAAAGATTAATAAAATTTCAGCAATCTCTTGAAATCCCATCGGATCGCGATAACGTTAAATTTAATTAAAATCAAACATAAAAAGGCTGATTTTTTGCCTCCGATTCCATTCAAATAACAATATGAAGCCCAATATTTCAAACATGTTATGAATAATATACAAAACGGAAAAAAATCCAATAATAACTAGCCTCTATTCAAATTTATAATTCAATCGATAATATTTACCTGTAAGGGACAAAATTCTAGACTAATAACAATATTAAAATTCGTTAATGCTATTATTATTGTCGCCATTAAAACACTATTCTCGTATAAAAATTGATCCGGAAGCGAAAAGGAGGACGGTTCTTTAATACAAGTCGATTACCATATTTCGCTCATAACTGAAACTGGCAAGGAAACGATAGAGAAGGGTGAAGTTATTATCCAGAACATGGTGATAGCCTCTTATATTATAGCCATTCACATTCAAGGTGGTTAATAAAAAACGTGGAGAGACGGAGAGGCAAATGATGCAAAAAGAAAAACAGATTGAATAAATTTTCCTGTTGATTTAATATCAGAGAGATTGTAATAATTGTATTTGAGTAAATAAATAAAAATCACAATTCACAATTCTGATCAATATTGACTAAAATTTGATTAACAATAATACAAAGACACTTGCTACTATTGTTGTTATCAGAACATCGAACAAAGCTATCATTATTTTTTTTTAATTTTATTAAGCGCGAGCACGTTAGATTGAAAATCAATAACTATAATTTATGCAACGAATTCCTTCACCCCTCCACATTTATTCTAATTAATTAATAATATCTTTGATTACAATTTGAATAACATGTTTTTCTTATATTAGTTTCTTTTGCAATTCAATCATTTCATGCATACTTTTATGTCATTAAAAATATGCACGGCTTCTATAATAATTGACTTTCCAGGTAGGTTTTCTTTTTTTTTATTTCACAACGACATTATAAAGACGACGAAGAGAAAATTTAATTTGATAAACGTACTCTGTCGAAACTGCTGTGCGCAATTTTAGAGATTAAAAAATATTTAAAAAAAAAGATGGCAAGTGATTGAAGGGCCAACGTGGATTTATATTTTTATTGAACAGCTATGTTAATCTGGATTATATTGGAAAATATATTTTTGTATAAAGTGTATTGTAAATTTTGGTGGATGCGCCGGGTGATTTCTCTACAATTCATGAATGTAGTAGGAAATATCCAGATAAACGTTAGATAACGGTCCAAGGGTTGTAGAATAGTTGTCGTATAGATATGTTTGAATGTTATCTCGAACAATTTACAATTTTTATTGAAGATTATTCATAAAATCTCTATGATATAAAACGTTTAAGATATTGGCGCCGATTCTGTTTTCAACTCAATCGCAATTTTGGAAACTTTGAAATTACATTTGTAATTCTTTTAAAATTATTGTAGTTTCTTGCAAATATTAAAGATGAATGAAATTCGATCGCTAATTATTTCTGAATATCGTTGAGAGTATTGAATTTGTTCAACATTTCTCTTGTTGTTAACATGTCGAATATCGTGTGTGTGTGTGTGTGTGTGTGAACGATAAAATATCGAAGAGCTTTCAACTGTGCAATCCCAGATAAAATGGAATTCTTCGAATAAATTTGTTCAATTTTTGAAGAGTCGTATTAGAATAATCAGAATTTATAAAATCATTATTGTAGATTTTCTATATCAAATTCAGCACTCTATTTATACAGCTGCTTTTACAAATCTGCAATGACATTAAACGACATTTATTGTATTTCATAACCGTCACTGGATATTGCACAGTTTTACTAAATTGATATTATCCGACATGAGTTGAAAATATAAAACAGAGAACTCTACCCTAGTTGTATGGTAATCAGATTTTCAAGTTTCTCAAGCGAGCAATCGTAATCGTTGCACTAAAAACGATGTAGAGTAAGATGATGAACAAGAAGAAGAAGAAGAGCAATAGTAAAGAGCCCAAGATAAATTATATTAAGAATGAAAGACATAAATAGTAAAATCATTGCATAAATACACTCCGGTTGGATAATGTGATTTCAGAAATGAATTGAGATGATGAACTAATTGGATTATTTCACAGTTTTCGATGTATACAAGGGAATGTAATAATCAACATTGGCGGCTGGATTATATTTTGCTCATTCAAGTATTTCACATCGTCTCTTTCTCATCAACTTGTAATATTCGTGGACTAATTGTCCTTCCTAGAATTAAAGAGGAAAGAGTATGTCAAATAATAGAAACACAAGTCAGCAACGCATTAGATTCCCATAGAGAGTTTTAGTGTTTAGGAAAAGAGTGCCTTAGAAATTTTCAGTATACGGCAATACGCGATGTCAGTGTTGTTTGTTTAACAAGTAGTACGGCACTTTACGAAATGACTATGACAACCGTTAACAATGACTGGCATGGAGCATTTTCTCATTCAACACAATACACTTGTTGTGTATGTCTGTATGTGTGTGTACTCATATCCTGTAAACTAGTCGCAACTTTTTGCGCCATTGCTGTTTCTCTTTTTAATTTTAAAAGTAGATTGTTTAATAATCTCAACAACGTTTCCTTCATCTTCATTCAATAATAAACTAGAGGGTTTGGTTGGTATGATAGCGCGGCTATGGTTGAATTTAAGAATGCAAAACTTGCGCTCATATCGCCCCAATAATAAATCAACAAAGCTGCCATACGCCATAACCATTTGGCATCCAACTTACTTTACATAATATCTGTTTGTAAAGTTATGGGAATGGTTAGATTTTGGCTTTTATAGGGCGATATGTGCGCAATTTTTCTAAATGTCCACTCAGTTTCAATTTTTATAGATTCTGTATTCCAATGATATTCAGATAAGATGTTATTTATTAATAAAATTCTGGATCGCACCCCTCAACTACGGGTGGTATCAATGCGGGAGACTAACCAGATATTGAATAGACTTGACCTCTTCCTTGTCGCCGTTACACATACACTTGAGATTCACTCCAATGTTTTAGATCGTTGTCTATCGCACACGGTAACAAACACGGTGATGATGACACGCATACAGAGAAAATACAATTTCACTGATTAGTTGGGTGCTTATTTTGATGTTTTCAACCATCTTTGGGAACGTCAACTCTAAATATTTCAACAACTTTAGTGAGAAGATCGTTCTAACTGAAATGCTATTCATCATTTCGATCGTTAATTTCGAGTCTAGGTATTACGAATCATAAATTACAACAAATTTACAAATATTCAAAGCTGTTATCTACAAGTGCAAATTTCTAAAGATTTAACACTTTTTTTAGTATAAAAGAGATATTTGAATAGAACGAAAATAATGCAAGATAACAATAAAAAAGGAACAACAACAACAAAGTTAGACTTAAAATCAAGCACTTTCCGAGATTGTATGCCAGGATCTCAATAAAGTCTAATTTCCATGAATTTGAAATTCAATTCGAGATATACACACTTAAAACGATAAAATTTGCGTCACGTAGAATCGCGTTACCGCGTTCATATTTAAACAAGATTAGGCTAATTTCCAGAAAGGTTTCCCATTAATCTTGCGAATTGTTGGCGAAAAAATCTTTACATCAAAAAAGACAAAAAAACCGAAAAAAAAAGCGCAACTTCAACAACAAAATACATCTGTTGTTTGCTGTTCTTATCGTTGTTGTTGTTGTTACCGACCAATATCTGCATTTCTTTCACTGAAATGATGTAAAGTTTGTATGTCAAGTTTCTGAAAACTATCCACCAACAACATGTCCCTCTAGCACTATTCGACTTTTTTCCATGTAAACACATAAATCAGACAAGTTTACAGTTTACCGTTTAAGCCGTCTCGTATTTTCGTTTGCAATTCATTGTTTGAAAGGGTTATCGTGGAAAGTTTATGTGAGTTTTGTGGCATACAATAAACGGATACGCAATGATGCAATCTAGTAAAGTGCGTTCTATCATTCAGATCTACAACCAATATAAAGCCTGGTATTACATACACACGAAACGTTGCTATCTTTTATATGTCAAAATCCACCTACAATTCAGACTAAAAACTACGCAATTACTAAAATGTAACATTGTTTTAAATAACTCCCGAGATTAAACATGCTACGAGGAGTTTTTTGCATTTAAATTAATTACAGTAGTGCTTCAGTCAACGATAATATTGGCTTTATTCTTTTTATTTTAATTGTTTTGTAAAATATAAAGCCACAAATTTGCTTATTCTGTTGTGAATGATGGCAAATTGGCATTTAATTAATGATACTACAACTATAACATTAATTTTCATTTTAAGCTAATCAAAACACCCTATATGTAAATTATTATTGTATTTACAAAGAAATCAATAAGATAATCAACGACTTGTAGGCGACTCCACCTGTATTTTTGCATTTCATCCATTTCTATTCCAATTCAAATGGTAAAAAAAAGTGATTAATAGTGACCGTTTTGGGGGGTATTTCAATGGTAATAAAATCAAAGTAAATCTAAAAATACCACCAGTAGGATAAAATAATAAAACCATTTGCCATTGAGTTGATTTATTGTCCCCGTGTATGAATTAAACTGGACTTTCGGCCAGCACACTACCGAATATAAATTACCGGTATAGGTGTACGTTTAATATTCTTCTGTTTGTTGAAATATAACCGCCATCAGGTATTTTTCATTAAATTAGAAAAGTAATAATTAAGCAAACGCATTCAATTTTATTGGGTTCGATTTTCATAAAAAGAAAAATTAGACAACCAACATAGTAGATGTTAATTTGGTTTACCCGTACAACAACAAAAGGGAGTGCTACAGGGTCCGATCTAGCGATTATGTCGCCCCGAATAAGAAGACAAATTATTGCCCCTTTAAATTCGTAAGAAACTCCTATTAGTTGGCGAGCAACTTGAAGAATATTTCAAGGGAATCTCAGGCACTCCCTCGTAGCTTATTTGGAAGTTACACTCTTAAAATGACTCAAGGATCCTCCGAACATTATCGTTTCTCTCCTTTACATTGTAGAAAAAATGCAAAGCATTTCCATTGGTTTCAGGATAAAATGAAAAAAAAAGGAAAATCAATGTTGGGGGGGTTCCTCGAGTCATTTTAAGTGTGTAGCTAGTTTTTTAAAATTGCAACATCGGCAGAAGCGACCGTTTTTGATTACATTCCAAATGAGCTACGAGCCTCTAATTTTGCTAAAACCATGTCCTAAGACAACTTTATAAGTGCTCGAAAGATTAAAACATTTCTTACTAGACTTTGAACAAAAAAATCCTTAGAATTCCTTAAATATTTATTTGTTGCAATATTCAATTGGTGGAGGAAGTTAAAATTGCTATTTTCGATACAAGTGCGCGAAGGTAGGAATTCCGACAGGATTGAAAAGACAGCACGAGTCTGGGCGAGATTGTGTTTCGCGACGAGACTAACTAACTTACACGGTCTCGTCGCGAAACACAATCTCGTCCAGACTCGTGCTGTCTTTTCAATCTTGTTAGTGTTTCTAAAACAACTATTAAAGGATAGATAGCGAATTCATTTTGATAAACGTAGAAACGTTTTTGTTTACAAAATTTTAGTATACCTATATGAAAAAAATTATAAATGAAGTAAAGCGCAGCTTTTAAAACTAAATGTGGTCAATTCGTGGAAAACTCCTAATAGCTGGCGAGCAATTTGAAGAATATTTCAAGGGCATTTAGGGCACTCAGTCGTAACTCATTTGGAAGTTACACTCTTTAAATGACTCAAGGATCCTCCCAACATCAATTTTTTTGGTTTATCTCTATTGCATTGTAGAAAAAATGCAAGGCACTTCCATTTATTCCAGGATAAAATGAAAAAAATAAGAAGAAAATCGATATTGGGAGGAGCCTCGAGTAATTTTTAAAATTGCAACATCAGCAGAAACGAGCGTTTTTGACTAAATTCCAAATGAGCTACGATGCTCTAATTTTGCTAAAACCTTGTCCTAAGACAACTTTATAAGTGCTTGAAGGATCAAAATATTTCTTACTAGACTTTGAACAAAAAAATCCTTAGATTTCCCCAAATATTTATTTGTTGCAATATTCAATTGGTGAGCGAAGTTAAATTGCTATTTTCGATACAAGTGTGCGAAACTAGGACTTCCGACAGATTGAAACGCACGAGTCGGGGCGAGATTGTGTTTCGCGACGAGACTAACTAACTTACACGGTCTCGTCGCGAAACAATCTCGTCCAGACTCGTGCTGTCTTTTCAATCTTGTCGAAGTTTGTATAACAACTACTATCGGCTAGATATCGAATTCATTTTGAAAAACATAGAAGCGTTTTTGTTTACAAAATTTTAGTATTGTTCAGTCGTTTTACCGAGGCGAAAGTCTAGAATGCGCATTAGCAAAATTGGGACGGCAGTCCAGCCTCTAAGATGGCCTTCGAATCTCTGATAGGCGTAGAAATTTTGGATAATGACTATTCAATGTTTGTAATTTGTCGAAGCCTAGTAAAGACACCTCCTACTCTTTCTTAACACAAGCCCATCTGCGTGAATTCTCGCCTCGGTAAAACGACTGAACAGTATATCTAAGTAAGCTATATCAAAAAAATTATAAATGAAGTAAAGCTCAGCTTTCAAAATTTATCTAGATTTCTTTAAATTTTTCTAAATTCAAGAAAAATGTGTTAAAATTTCCCATTTCTCTTGAACAAGTAAAAATTTCCTAAACAAACACCCCTGTAAATTCAGCTTTTTTCCCAAATATTTCTGCAAAAGCTCAATATTTTTTAGTGATTTAAAAACTAGTTGATATAGTTTTGCTAAGGCTATCAAAATATGTAAATCGAGTTTTTACCCTTTTTTGTTGTTTTTACGATTTTTGACATTTTCTACCCCACATTAGAGCATATATATCACCATAAAAATTCTTCAACTAATTGACAATTGATAAATAAAAGTCACCTGCGTAAGGGTTGTTATGTATTTAAGATAACTACCCTGTGGATAGCTCTTAGAGGTTGTACCTTTCAGGGCAAAATAGAAAAATTTGAGAAAACCGAATAAAACCGTTATTTTTGCAGACACAAAAACCGGAACCGAACCGATAGTATTTTTTTTTTTATTTGAACCGGAACGAAAACAATAACGGCTCGAAGCTCCGTTCGGGAGGGGTCCTACAATTGTCTCTTTATACAAAAAAAAGTGGTAAAAATTTCCTAAACCTAGACAAAATTCCCTAGACCTGGTAACACTGACACAATTATGTACTGAAATCACCTTTTATAATTAGAGGTAATAAGCATGTTCAAACACAAGTTGAAGCAGAGTCCTTTACAAATTCAACGTTAATTTTTAAATAACAATTAACCGGGTAGCCTCCTCTATAGAGCGGGCCCTTCTGCAAACGCTTCATCGTAACAATTTCGATTTAAAAATGATGCCCTTTCAAAAAGCAATCGATGAATCCTTATCAGTATACAATGCGGGTCAAATTATTCATGTATGAATATCTGGTTTGAACAGCAATTTTCTACGGTAGAATTGTTTAGATAACTGTATGCCATGGAATGTCGAGATAGTCGTACTGTTTCGTTTGAAAGGAATCCAACCAAGTATAATCGCCTTCTTTTTATTCCTATTGTTTATGTTGCAAATAATTTGTTGTTAGTACATGTTGTTGTTGTTTTATTGAGAAGACAATACAAATTTTTCATCATGATTTTATTTACTTTTTTCCGTCCGTCTAAAATCTATTTGTTTCTATTCATTTAAGAAGAATTCGCTTCAGATACAAACCTAGATTAAAACAATACAAAAGAAAATTCGTATTTACATACAAAGTGGAGGACTTGGCAAGCAACGATCGCGTAAAGTGAATTTACTGAGGCGGTTGATAGCTGTTCCTTTTACATGCTCTGCTTTCCAATGGTTCCCGTCTCTTTATTCGCCTTTACATAGGCGTTGCTTGCTATTTACTACATTTCATTTCATTAACTGATGTAGGCTATATGTTCGAGTTTGAAATGTTTTTATTTTTACACTATCAAAGAATTCATTACCATCAAATAAGTAGATGTAATTAGGAAAAATTATTGATAACTTTATTTACGTAATCGATCATTGTATTACAAAGTTTCTGTTAAACGAACAAACAATCATCGACTATCTGAACAGAAAGCTTCCTAATTTATCACTTCCGTACAAATATGTTAATGCGAATTGGAACGCTGATCTCAAACTATATTTTATGTGTTTTTCGTTGAATTATGGATTACAGGTAGTGGCCCACTATTGATCACTTTTGTTTACAACAGAAAGGCGCCAGTAAATGTTCCGTTTCCTTCATAGAAACCTTTTAATTTCACACCGACTAGTCGATAAATTTGTAAAAATAGCAAACAAATTGATTTCATCGCTATCAACTACAACTTGTTAAATTAGATTGCAAATTAACGTTTGATACTCTCGTATTCTATACAGTTCAAAGTTTTGTTTGCTTATCTTAACCGGTGTGGTGAGAGTTGAGAGTGGATCATGTTGAAAGCCAAGCGCGTCCATTTCGTCCGAAAATCCAGCATCTTTGCAGTTTTATTGTTGAGTCGACGGAGCGAAAAACGTCCGTAATCCGTCTCGAAAGATACACTTGCATACAGTTACATCTGACTTGAATACAGCCAAATATCTATCGAGTAAGGCGCATTTCAGCATGTTGAAGCCTTCAACAATAAGATGTCTATTTGTTTAGCTGAATTTGTGTTTTGTTTGTACAGAAATTTTATTGAAAATCTCTGATATTTATTCAGTGATGAAAGCTTTGAAATAAAATTTCTATATCGTATCTTTTCAATTTATACATCAATTACATGCCGAAAGATTGATAAATAAAATACAAGACAAATATGTGGTGTATATGCATATAGTAATAGGGAAAAGAGCTGAGCAATTTAGGAAAAATACCCCGGTCGTAAACTTTTGAACATCAACGAAAGTGGGCTAGCGCTAGCAGCCTCCGATAACTTACATCGAAATCGTAACCAAAATTTGTACACGATATATTTATAGAATTCGATTACATTGGATATATATCGTCGCTGATAATACGTAATGAGTTTTCTACTTGCCGTTTTCCCTTTTCCCAACATTTCATTTTGATTCATTTCCATTCCATCTTGCAGATTCGACGGCATTCCAAATTCTTATCAACATTGCAAATTAACTTTTTACCAAATATTTAGTTGCACGCCCAATTGACTGAACTTGCAATTGAAATCAAATCATCATCATTAAACATTTCAATTAAACTCGAAACGAGATAAAATATGATTAAATTGATCGAGCTTTAATAAAAATGCGACAAGATAGAAAAACTGTTTGTTGTATGGTGGTGACAAAATCGAAAACGGCGACGGATTCTTTAAAAGCAAGCACAAAGCTAAAAATGCGCCGGAAACATAAAAATAGAGTAAGACTGATGGTTATAATAATGCGTCGACGACAGTATAAAGCGTCGTTCTCGTTACGTTATTGCGAGAAAAGCACTAATACCAGCTTATAGCATATTGATAACGTTTTTTTTTTTTTAAAACGCGCAAGAAGCCAAGAAAATTTACAATGACTCCCTATCCCGTTCTGTTCATGTTTATATTTATCAACTGCATTAATGGAACAGTTGGTTTTAATAATATGAAAGGAAAATAATTCTATACAAGATAACACGGCTAAATTCACAGCTAGGAATATTGCTAAACCAACACTATTGAATATTAATAAGTGTTGCATGCGGTCGTTTTCAACTTCACGTACGAGACACACCTTCCTGGTTATGGCTTCCTGTTATCTTCTTGTGCCTCTGATTTATGCCATAAAATTATCTCAGGTATATTTGTATCATTAAAACTGTCATAAATTATAAATAAAATTAAACTCCAAAGACGGGATAATATTTACGTTGTATATATGTTGATATTCAACGTTTTCATTTTCAGCTTCAAGAATTCTACAAAAAGAAAAATAATATCAAATTTACACAATTTTTTTCCCTTCTAAAATATTTTTCATTCGGTAAAGGTAGACGGCATTTATCATGATTAAAATAGACAAATTCATGAAAATTTTATTCATCTAGCAAATGATATTCGGGGCAACGTTTCAAAGAATGCGCAAACGTTCTATAGATAAAACCAATTTAACGATTATACTCCCCAATCAGTTCTGAAAGTTTTCTAACTCGCTCTGTATACATACTTGGATATACAGCAAAGCCTGTTTTAATAGATACATGGGAGAAACATTGGTCCCACCCATCTATTCTACTTACATATTAGTTAGAAAGAGACAGAGAAGGCGTAGGTGGTCTAGAAATTCACAATGATGGCCGATATTACCACCCACCCATAGTCCTTTGACCAAATTCTTTTGTACGAAAGAATCTAGAAAACTTGATAAAAAAGTGACATGGGCGGGGCTAATGTTTCTTCCATGTATCTATTGAAACAGCCTTTACTGTATGTAAAATTCAAGGCTTCAAGACGATTGTGAACACAGGAATAAGGCTAGTGCTATTTTCTCCATATTCCAAGCAGAAATAATAACTATAATGACCCGTGTACAACTAGAGGGACTATAGAAATAGAAGTATTCACATCAAAATAGACAGTCAAGTCGTGTTGACGAAGCTGAGAGCTGTAGAAATAACATCCAGACTGGAATACTTCGAAGCACTTTAGGAGCTTGTTAAACATAATAGGGTAAACCTGCAATGGATGTCATCAAGGGTTCGAATGAAATGAGAAGACGGACTGCTTAGTAATAAAGACCGCCAAAACAGGTCTAAATGGATCTGGACCCTCATGCATGATCACTTATGCAGACGCTAAAAGGGCCATAAAGAAGAAAATAGAACGAAAACACCAACTCTACTGGTAGACTACCAGGAATAGTTCTGAATTAAACTGTAGAAAACCTAAAGAACTCCTAAAACCAAGCAGGAGGCAATTAAGGAATATCAAGGGACTGTTTACTGGTCACTATGCATTGAGGAAGCATCTCAATAATATTGGGATTGTAAAAGACCCAACATGTAGGGCCTGTGAAGAGTAAGATGAAACACCAATTTACATCTTATACTACTGTGAAACTTTGAAGGATCTCAGATCACGGTATCTGGAAGGGGAATGTATCGCTCCCGGAGAAATAAAAGTCACTCCCTTTCACAGTATCTTGGATTTTATCAAAAGGACGGAACTATTGGAGGAAGACAGTTAACTCGAAATAAATAAATAAAAAAATATGTATATATTGATATTCAACGCTTTCATTTGCAGCTCCAAGAATTCTACAAAAAAAAAAGTAATATCAAATTTACATAATTTTTCCCCTTCTAAAGATAGACGGCATTTATCATGATTAAGATAGACAAATTCATGAAAATTTTATTCATCTAACAAATGATATTCAGGGCAACATTTCAAAGAATACATAAACGTTTCTATAGATAAAACCAATTTAATGATTATATTCCCCAATCAGTTTTGAAAGTTTTCTAATTCTCTCTGTATACTTATAAGATTGACTTTTTTGACTTGAAGATGCAGTTAGTTGTCGTATAATTGGACAAGTGCCTAGCGACGACTATCCAATATTAAATGCGGCAGTCCTAATGCGATTATCGCAGCTTTTCCACTAGTCCACGTGCCTAATGTAATAATACTTAATGATATAAACCTCTAATTTTAATGTCAGACGACAACTGGCTGTACTACTAATCTTTTCAAAGCTTGTCTATGTCCTGAGAATGTTGTTGTTATACACACTGTTAAATGCCAAAACTGGAAAGGAGAATTACCGTTCAAATATTTACCAAGACTTTGTTCAAAGATTCTCTCCTTATCTCTATTTCTCTACACATTTAATTCTAAATTAAACACAATACTAATTCAGATAATTAATTTTCTTTTAATATGCCTTTAGAAAACACACAACTATCACTCCTATTTCTACTTTACAACAACAATAGCTTGGGGGTGGAAAAAACAGTAAAGAACTTCCGGAAAAAGTAATTATAGCAGTATATTTTAACGCTAGAATCATTCATATTTGTAAAACAACTTATTCCCTATTCTGTTTTATTATTAATAATTTTTATGTTGGGTATTTCAATTTTGTTCAGCTAATATAGAATCGAATAATATTAGTTTTCTAAAATGAACCATTTATAAATGAGTATTCACATAGCAGAATTGGATGTATTCATCATTTATTCAATGAAGCCCACAAAAGAATCTTCTCGTCTTCCATAAGAGAGTCCTTATATAATCATTTTTAAATGGAGCAAAATCTAATTTCGTCTAAACAATACTGCATGTTGAAATGTGCTATGATGAAATCCACTTCACTCTTATAGTATAGGTATGCCATTTGCATTCCATATTTTCCATTAACTCGGGTTTTTAACGATTTTTTTTTAAATATAAGAAAAATTGAGAACATTAATGATTCACTCTGATGCCCAACGCATAAAATTGATTTAAAATCAGCAAAATTGAGCGACAAAGAATTGCACTTAATTATTATGGACGAGACGATTTTTCTGAATATTGGTGATGTAGAACAATGGTAACGAATTGAAGGTAGGACGCCTCGTTCAGTCACCCTTTGGGTAGAGTTCAAGTTAGGAAACTTTATTCAACATCAAAAACAGACTTCAAAGTTTATTTACAATGTTTTCACTTTGTATTTATAAATTAAAATAAACTATAAAAATTATAAATTACAACACAAGTACAGAAAGTTAGTCGAGTATAAAGATGAACACGTTCATACGAGTTCTGCAACGACACTTTCTGTACGTGTGTTGTATACTATTTTTTCTGGGTTCGAATTCCAGTCAGTGCAATTACGGATTTCTGCTAACATTATAGATGGTTAAACTGTGAGTGCGGAAAGTAACTTTACCGCACTGAGTGCGGTAATTTTGTGCAACTTTTAAGCTATTCGGCGAAAGAAGCTGTGTGTGCACTTTGCTTTAGTTCAATCAACTGTGTCCCTAGCGTTAGCTCATCTTCAATATACATATGGGATCTGTACCATCAGTATCGTTAAAATATCGCCCGTCATTCCAATATATATCTAGAACGATACGAATTATGGCTCCGCTTCAGGCTACTGTACAACCTATTTGGTTCAACACATACATCCACTGAACGAATAAAATTAAAAATCCAATCCAATCATGATGTTCGATTTTTGCTAAATTGAAGTACTTTCTCCATCTATCTGTCTATGTTGTTAAATGTCGCCTGTTTGGAAATTTTACTAGTATTGTTAGTTTGCAGGTAATTGTAGATTATTAATAAACAGAAGACCACCTTCAGAAAGATCTATTCTAATCGGATTTAGTGAATCAGAAATGAAATAGTATGACAAGCTATATGTGTATGTTGGCAAACAAAAGAGATCAAATTGGAGCTGGAGAGAATTGGAAATTGTGTGGATAACATTCGACAAAAGGAAAAGGGACACAGAACGGGCATTATTCGGCCCCTTATACTATTCCGTCCTCGCCTTATATACAGATAGCAACCAATTGTATCGGTATTTAGAGCAAAGTGCTTTGTTACATTTAGCTGTGCACTATTAGAAAGATCTGTTGGATTGCTTAAACAATACATTGTGACTATTTTCGGCAATTAACAACTTGCCAATTAAATAAAGATGGAAATAATTTACAAACAGCCATCATGTGACTCAAGTATTGCCAACTTGTTGATTGTCATATCGTTCGTTCGCTTTATTTTAAACGATACAGTTCTTGTTTATCTAAGAGTTATGATTGAGCCAAAGTTAATTGATTTAATCCTACCAACAATCCATTTGGGAAATACGTCTTTGTGTTCAATATTATTTGATAAACTCACCAAAATCAATATTATTTCTTAACTCCCCTTTCATCATTAATAACAGCAAGCTTTTACAGTTGATTATAATAATTGAAATTGTTTGTTTGTTGAACAATACATCTCATTTTGGCCACTCTTAAATAATGACAAACGACCAAGAATCAGAATAACACGACTTTTAATAAAAGCCCAGTATTGTTTGATGATAATCTAAAGATAATTGAAGCAAAAACTGAACTGGATGAAACTTTTCGTTAGAAATCTCTTCAAAGTATCTTTCCAAATAAAGATGTTTTAATTATTCACAACAACATTGTTAAAGATTCGTTTATACCGTGAAACTTGAAAAAGATTGAAATAAAATAATTGTGAAGATTCGGGATGTTCTCAAGCAAAACGTGCACGATTGGTATTTGGCCAACAGAAACGAACAAAGCTCACAACATCTGTTTTATTATTAAGCTTACAATTAGCAAAAAGCTGTTATACCACTAACTACCACCACACTATGATGTATTACTTGATTGAACGTATTCCTTGACAATGTTGGACTTTACTTTATATTCCCATGTTTAAACATGACATTAACAAATTGAAACAGGATCGTGTTGCTTTATGTACGAGTACCATAACATATAGCAGACAGTCCAATTTTCAGGTGCGTCCGGGAATTAAATTGCTCAATTGATGATTCATTAGAATGTTGACCAGGTGTTATAAATTTCAGTATTTCGAACGATATTGATACGGGTTATATAGTTATGAAAAATTGTAATTTCATTTAATTGACACGTTATTACTAACAAGCTATATTTGAGCAATACAAATTACACATGCGCCTCATAAATGGTGTGCAATTTACTGTAGATGGAATTAACCAATGGGGCAAAAAATCACAGGCAAACTTGTAAATTGCGTCCGTTACAAATTTATATTATTCGGTTGTTGCCAGTGGCGGACTAGCAAACTTTATCGACCCGGGAAATTGCTATGAAAATCGGCCTTTTTTAGTTTTAACCATTTTTAATATCATTGATGTTCATTAGTCATCATTTTTAATATCAACTACAATGGTCTTACATCCCTATTTCTTAATGTTCTTGCATAATAAGAGCTCTTCCAATTGAATTGGTCTCCTTTTACTTCACATGGTGGCAAATCATTCATTAATAATCAAGGGTCAATAATGCAGATCTTCCATATCCAGAGTCGGTACTAAATTTGCGGGTAGTGATGAGCAAATCAAGACCCAGACCAAGACCATTCTTGTCTTGGTCTTGGTCTTGGTCTTGGTCTTGGTCTTGGTCTTGGTCTTGGTCTTGGTCTTGGTCTTGGTCTTGGTCTTGGTCTTGGTCTTGGTCTTGGTCTTGGTCTTGGTCTTGGTCTTGGTCTTGGTCTTGGTCTTGGTCTTGGTCTTGGTCTTGGTCTTGGTCTTGGTCTTGGTCTTGGTCTTGGTCTTGGTCTTGGTCTTGGTCTTGGTCTTGGTCTTGGTCTTGGTCTTGGTCTTGGTCTTGGTCTTGGTCTTGGTCTTGGTCTTGGTCTTGCGTATAAAGTCTTGGTCTCAGTCTTGCAGTCGAACCATCGGTATTAGCATTGGTCTTTGTCTTGCGTTTATAGTTTTGGTCTCGGTCTTCCATTTACAGTGCAATAACGTTCTTTGTCTTGCAAAAAGAGCCTAAGCGTTTGAATTTACAAAAATGTGTCCCTGTATAAGCCAATAAACTAATAATACTAAATATCTACAAATAAATCGTTAATGAAAAATCAAAATAAAAATAATAAAATTGTCATTGAAAAATAATTTTTCTTGCAATTGAGCCTTGTTCTTGCATGTCAAGTCTCGGTCTCGGTCTTGTTCTTGAGAATCAAGTCTATGTCTTGATATTGAAAGTGCAGTTAGAGTATTGGTCTTGGTCTTGCAAAAAATGCAAGACCAAGACCAAGACAAAATATGCTCATCACTATTTGCGGGGCCTTGTCCATAATAGCATAGAGGTCATAGAGACCTCCTCTCACATGAAAAACTTTGGTTTCAAGAGTTTCCAATAGAGAAAGTCCTTGGATTGCTCAAAAATTGATGATCCAAAACTACTGCGTCCTAAAATCTAGACTAAAGTGGAGAGAATTCATTCTAAGACTTTATGATCTTCTTTCTTAAATGATTCGATAGAAAAATTCGTTGAAAACCTGGTGGGTTATATAATCAAAATGTATTAAAATTGAAGACCAAAAGATGAGAATGCGGCTCAAAAATCGACCAAAATTTTTATAAATTTCATTGTCATCACAATTAAAAATGGGAGTGTCACTAAAAATGGATGTTTGAAACAGAAATAGCCTGAAATCTAGATTAGAAGATCAAAATTTAGCTGGAAAATTAATGATTTTTTTTACAATGTAATGATAAATTTGTGAAAATGTCACGATTTTAACGGAGAAACATGTCAAGAGTGTCACAATTTTACATGTTTAGACTCAAGAACAAAATTTAATCTGTATTATGGATATTTGTTTTTAAGTAGACCATGTTTGTGTTGTTATTATTATTATTATGATTTAAATTACACTGTATCCATAGATTTGGAATGCTGCCACCAACCAAATCACAATAACAACACAAACATGGTCAACTTAAAAACGAATTTTCCGACAAATTTTCAAAATATTTTCCATTATGATAATATGGTAGTAAAGTAGATAAAATTTCCGTCATTTTCATATTAACCAAAAGACAAATTAATTTATTTTAATCGTTCTGCATAATAGATAAAAAGGGGGTTCTCTTTTTCCCTCCAACTGTCGTAATTTTCAAAATTAGGTCTTAAGCGAGCTTCATAGACTTCTTTCTTACATCAGCTTTCTGAAGACGAGAGTATGATTCTCTATCTTTAAAATTTAGCAATGGTTTTTTAAATTTGCTCCAGTTATCAGAAAACTAACAAGCCTATCGGAATTTTTTTCAAAGATTTGGAGAACTCTTTTAATTTGCCAAGTCTTAGCCACTTATGCAGAGAAATGTACGAAGAAAGCAAGATCCAAGAATTTTCTCTGCCATTCAGAATTTTATCACGTTTTTTTTTTCAAAGAAGAAAGCTTCAGAATATACACCTTGAAATGCTCTATCCAACGCAGCGTTACTTTTTACAATATCTCAGAAAACAAGCTCGTAATCGATGTTTGAATATTGACAATTTTTGCACGCCGGATCTCTAATTTTGCTTAAATGATCTCTAGACACCCATCTATAAATCTTTGAAATATTTTTCGAATCGCTCGCTAAATAAAGGAAGTTGATATAAAAACTTTTCGTCCGACGTGAATTACCCTGTATGACATAAATAAGTGGCATAAGAAAAACACAATACGAGAAAATGGAGTAATCAAAAAGTACCTTTTTAGATTTACTGGATATTTATTTGGTCTGCAGCCCAGTCCGCCACTGTTTGTTGGGATAGCTTTGCACTTTATGTGTATTTACATTTTGATTAAGAAAATAAATATTATGATTTGGATATAGTTGGCATTAATTCCAGGTAATTTTAGTAATTTGAAAGGTAATTGTTACCACGAAAGAGAATTTGTATCCAAATATGTATGATGAATGCGTCCGGATTGGTTATTAGATATACCCTACAGTTTCCGTAGTAAGCAGCAATAATTCCAACAACCATCAATTTTATATTATTCCTATATCTATGTACGTATGTAGGCGATATTTAGTATAATATTGAAGAGAATTACTAGGGCAGAATAATATAATTGCAGTAATATTCACCGGCTCGCTGGAGTAGATAAATGAATACACACACTATAAACGCATAGGTATTATGTTAGAACCGTAATTATTCAATATCAAAGCCTAAATTCATCTTTCCAATTCGAGAAAGCTGAAACATAATGGTGTCTAAAGTAACTAACACGGTTGAAATACCATCGTCGATATGATTATACCACCACCATCATCATCATCATCATCCAGTTTAGAGAAAACTCGTTGAACTGCTGACTGGGCACAAGTCCTTTCGAAACTAATGAAAACAACTTGCTATTGGAGGATGTTACACAAGCATTCCACGTTTTAATCAAACAAACGTCCATTTCGTTGAACTAATAATATTTGACTATCTGCTTATTATTTGAATTATGACTTGGTTCAAACTTGTTAATATTAGTAGGTAGTACGTTGTTATTATTCTTGTAAACTTTACATCAATTGTTAAACTTTTCATTTCACAATTAATGTTGTAATAATAAAATCAACCGTCTGAGGTAGGAATAATTTATATGAAAATAGAATAAGACCCTGTTGGAAACAATTAAGTTATCATTTTAATACGATAAGATTTAAAATGAATCATTTTATAATAAACAGTATCGCGAATTTAGTGCGCTTACAATTATTGGTTTGTTTGGGACGAAAATTGCTGATTTATTTCAAAATGACAAAACCATTTATAGAAATCGCATTTCGCTTAGCTTAATTCAAATCAAATTAGCAATGAGTTTGTAAATTAGTTTCCTTAACTCAGTCCGAGTTACCAAGTGAAGCGTAAAGAATTCCATTCTAATCTGATTAAATGGATAATTAACTATTGTTTTATAAAACCTACCGACTATTATATAGATAGATAGATAGTTAGTTAGAAAGACGACAGCTATTTCTTTGCAATTCTTTATAATTAAAAACTAAATCTCATTCGATTCATTTATTCTACTTATCTTGTATAAGTTTTAAACTAGAAAATAATCACTAAACTCTACTGTAAACGAGATAATCTGATAGTTTAAATGTAATTGAAATTTTCAAAATAAATACAACTAGAACACCATTCGGTTTCAAACTTAAAGAACCCATCTGTACTTGGTGATAATTACCCTGGCGCCAACTTTCGGTAAACCGAACAAAAAAACAGCTCTCAATTAAAGGCGACAATTTTTCTGCAATGCATTAAAACTTAAGCGCTGAGAACGTTTAAGCATCACATATTTTATACTGCTGAAAATTTTTAAAAATTTCCGAAGTGTATCGTTTTTGCTGCCCTATTTATAATCATAATTATAATTTATAATTTATAATTTTTAAACCGTTGAGTGTATAATAACAGAGATTTCAACCTTATAGGATATTTTTAATCGAAAAATTTACTCGGGATATGCTGGCATCTATTTTTTAAGGGGACGGTAGACTACTTATTACAAAAAAAGGTGAAAGTAAGATCCACGATTTCTCGCTTAATTTTTAAGATGTAGAAACGCGCTATAGCGTTATCGAAAGAGCGTTTCAAGGTGCAAGAGCACGACGATTCAGTTTTGGAAAAATTTTAGAAAATTCTGAATTACAGACAATTTTTTCGGAGTATGTTTTTTTACAATTTCACCCACAGCTCGGCCTATGTACATATTTTTTTAATGAAAAGATTATTATATATAAAAAATTTAAAGGGCTTTTCAAATGTTATAGAAATTTTCCGATCGGTTTGTTAGTTTTCGGGAATTTTAATAAAAACGGGTAGACTTATGCAGCACTTTTTTTCTACCATTTTAAAGATGGACAAGCGGACGATTGTTTATTTGAAAGCTTATCCATGTGAAGGAAACCTGACGTCCGCGGAAAATCCAAGTTTTGAAAATTTTGGAAAATTTTTGAAAAGCTCATTTGTCTTTTTTATCTATTAAAGTATGTTGGTAACACAATTGTCTAAAGATAATATTTTTCTCGAGAAAACATACAGGGTGTTTGGTCTAAGTATGGTGAGTTCTAAGAAACTCCTATTAGTCGACAAGCGATTCGAAAAATATCTTAAGGATTTGTAGGAGGGTCCTCAAAGAACATTTCAGCAAAATTAGAACCTCGTAGCTCAATTGGAAGTTGGTCAAAAACCGCTCGTTTCTGACGATGTAGCGATTTTCAAAAACGAACTAAACACGCAAAACGACTTAGAATGACTTTAGGATCTTCTCAAAATTGATTTTTTTGTTTTTCTCCATTTTATTCTGAAACAGGTGAAAATATTTCGTATTTTCTCTGAAATACAATGGAGAAAAACGAAAAAAATCAATGTTGGGAAGGCCTCTGAGTCATTTTTAGCCGTTCTGCGTGTTTTGTTCGTTTTTTAGTTTTGATTTTCTTTTAGAATGCAGCGAAGAAGAGCTAAAAGATCCATGTTAGAAAAGTCTTCGAATCACTCTTGTAAGAGTAAATCCAAATGAGCTACAAAGCTCTAACTTTGCTAAAATGAGCCCCAGGAACTATCCGATATTTAAATATTCAAATCGGTCTATTATTTTGGTGTAAACAGCCAAATTGTGTAGGTACTCTCAGAATGGACATCTTGTATAATTTATGACACTCAGTAATCAACTTTTAATGGGTGCTTAAAAGAAATGGCCCTTAGGTATGGCTTATAATTACGACATTGTCCAAGACGATGGTTTTTTGACCAACTTTGAAATGCGCTACGAGGTTCTAATTTTGCTAAAATGTTCCCTAGGGACTCTTCTATAAATCCTCAAAATATTTTTCGAATCGCTCGTCGACTAATAGGAGTTTCTTAGAACTCACCATACTTAGATCAAACACCCTGTATATTTCCCTGTGAAAATTGGAATTATGAGAATTTTCCATATTTCATATGTAAGTTGTGTTATCTACACTCATACCTCATACGGGCCAAATCACATATGCTAAGCTTGGATATCATTACTCGACCATTAGCTGTTTGTGGTTTCATTGCAAAGTTGTCACAATTGCATTTAAATTTAGGATGTATACGGTGAACGAAAATGTGGCAACACTATAATGAAAATTTTCCAAAATTTTCAAAAATTGAATTTTCTATGGACGTCAGGTTTTCATCACATGGACAAGCTTTCAAATAAGCAATCGTCCGCTTGTCCATCTTTAAAATTTTCGAAAAAAAGTACTGCATAAGCCTACGGGTTTTACTAGAATTCCGAAAAACTAACAAACCGATCGGAAAATTTCTTGAACCTTTGAAAAGCCCTTAAAATTTGTTATACATAATAAGCTTTTCATAAAAAAAATAATCAACATAAGGTGAGCTATTTTCCCAAAATTTTCCAAAGCAGAATCGTCCTTCCCCTGGACCTTGAAACGCTATTTTCATAACGCTAACGCACGTTTTTACATCTTTAAAAAAAAAGCGAGAAATCGTGGATCGAAATTCCTAAAAAGTACTCTGCCTCGCCCTTAAGAGTCATAATTTTAACTCTGTGTTTTTTCTATTTTAGACTAACGGTTTTACTCTCGACTATAATTTATGTGTTTTGTTACAGTAGTGGCTTCCAAAAAAGAACTGTTTTGTTCGAAAATCATCCAGATGGTGCCAGTTTTTTTTTTCGATCATTAGTTTATGAGGTGCTACTAACAATTGAACATTCATTGTTAAATCTATTTGACTTTATTTTGTTACTTTAGTCATTCCTTTAGAAAACTTGTGCCACTATGTTTCGATAGTGTCGTCGTCTGGTGGTCGGAATACTGACCACACCAGGAGTACTTTCGACAGTCTTGGTGTCGGCAGGACGTTTTCGATAACGCAAAAAGCATAGGCCTCTATGTTATTATTCATTTAACGGTTTAATCGATGGTAACAAATTTCGATGAGTTGTTTTATCGATGATTTTCCTCGTGTTAGTCGAGTCTTGAACATTTTGACGGTTGATTTGATAAGATTATGGGAATCTGGAGGAGACACCTGAGGTGCAGGAAAAATTATTAAAATCTGGATGATCAACGTGATATTTTCGATTAAAGTCCAAAATTAAATAAAGGATCCAATATAAATTTTACGTATGTACGTAGATTTTAATAGCGAACAACTGTATAATGGAAAACACGATATATGATAAATAGATAAAACATACATATATTTAGTGGAAAACCAGGATCAAACGGAGTTACTCCATTTATATGAATTAAAACAAGATATAACAGATAGGTAGTTGTTGGATTAATAAAAGTCACAACGTTCATAAAGATTTTTATCTATAACATTTTCTATAGTTTTATCACTCATTGTAACGTTTCAAAAAGGTGATACATAAAATAATAGTAGTTAATAAGAAATATAACGGAGACAGTAGGAGAATTATTATGATATTAAAATAGCATGATTATTTATGAAACTGAAATTTTCCAAATATCCATAAAATGATAAGATTGTAGATATTTTTGTGCACATTACAAGCGTGTGTGTGTGTGTGTGTGTTACATTTAGTAGCAACAATGGAAATTATCGCCATTGTCATCTGCATATACCCCAAAATGGGTTATTTTTATTCAAACATTACTAATGGATATGTAATTTGAGTCGATATTTACACATCGTCCGCCCGTCCGGCCATCGTTGACATTTTCCTTCAAGTACCCATATACAGGTCATATACAAAACCTTTTCTCACCCCCTAACCCTGAAAGCTTTCAATTTATTTTTTTCGTCTTAGTTTGTCGACACTCTTTTTTCTCTTCTTCTTGTTCGTTCTACTGTCATCGTCACGTTGTTTGAACTGGTGGAAATTTGATTTGTTCGAACGGATGTTCGTATGTGTTAGTTAATAATGTCAAGATGAAAGAATAGAATAGGAGTGTGTCAATTATTTAAACAGTTTGATAGAAGGGTGGAAATCGTAACAGCAGCCACCTTTCTTTTTTTAGATTTACAATTAATTAAATCGTTAGTAATACTAAACGTGTATACAGGGTGAGCCAAGAGGATGGAACCCCAAAAGTATAAGAAGTTCTACTTGATGGAACTTTATGAAATTTGATATATGGCCGTTTTGGCACCTGAACTACCTTTAGAAAATATTTTCGTTGTTCTAGCTACCCCTCTTATATGAAGTAGTGCACCCTACTCTCTTATTTTAAATAGAATGGTATATTTTTTATTGCATTTTTGAATTCTTTGATGAAATCGAAAGGGACTTTGATAACATGACCCATGGTCTAGCGCTGAAAGTTTTTCAGATATTTTGACTTTTCATGAAATTTTTAATTTTCCAGTGCTTAAATAAAAAATTCACAACATAGAAACGATTGCAGTTAAAATGTTAAAATTTAGTTTTCTGATAGTACAAATAACGTACTTTTTATCAAACTGTAGAGCATTTAATTATCTTTCAGCGTTCGGCTGAAATGAATTTTTCTTTCAGGCAATTTTCAAACTATAATAACTTGCTTATTTTAAATGGAACCCCATATTTCCCTTTATATGGTTGGATAGAGAAAAAAATTCTGCATCGAACTGTATTACCATTCCCTATACCTAATTTTGATAATTTTTAAGTTATTCAGAATTTTCAATTTCGTGTAATTTTCTTTCCTGAAAGAAAATGTAAAACATAGAAGGCTTAGCAAAACAACCTCCAATTCAACTGTCACAAATAAGATGAAATTATTTAATTGATTTTAAAATATCTCAAGGAAGGAAAATGGAAGAAATTGATTATTAATTAAATTAATATTTATTTCATTTGCTTTTGTGTATGTAGGATGTCCTAAAGTTGTAAAAATACAGGTAAAATATTCAACATTAACGTCATTTGTGATATTTTGTCATTTTGCTAAGCCTTCTATGCATTTTAATATAGTTGAATTATTTTGGCATAGGCGACTAGAAGTATTACATTTTGCTTTAAGGGAGGTGATTGAACAAAATTGAAAATTCTGAATAACTGAAAAATTATCAAAGATAGGTATAGGAAATGTTGATACAGTTCGATGCAGAATTTTTTTCTCTATTCAACTATATGAAGAGAAATATAGGGTTCCATTTAAAATAAGCAAGTTATTATAGTTTGAAAATTGCCTGAAAGAAAAATTTATTTCAGCCGAACGCTGAAAGATAATTAAATTCTGTTTGAATTGATCAAAAGTACATTATTTGTAATACTTAAATTCCAAGTCTCAATATTTCAAATGCTATGGCTTGAAAAATATGAATTTTTCAATCAAACACTGTAAATTTTAAAATTGCAATAAAAGCTGAAATATCTGAAAAACCTTCAGCGCTAGACCATGGGTCATGTTATCAAAGTCCCCTTCGATTTCATCAAAGAATTTAAAAATGTAATAAAAAATATACCATTCCATTTAAAATAAGAGAGTAGGGTGCACTACCCCATATAAGAGGGCTAGCTAGAACAACGAAAATATTTTCTAAAGGTAGTTCAGGTGCCAAAACAGCCATATATCAAATTTCATAAAGTTCCATCAAGTAGAACTTCTTATACTTTTGGAGTTCCATCCTCTTGGCTCACCCTGTATATGTTTGTTGTATATGTAGCATATGTCGTCATCAAAATTTTGTTTATATGTTCTCATTATGACTCACACACAATGAGTAAGTTGGCAATTTATAGATTGTAGGGTAGTTAGGTAGTTACGGTCATTGACTACCGCAAAATCCATGGATGGCTGATTTCCATTTGCTACCACTAGAAAATTACAACTAACTAAAATTTATATTAATTTACCACAAAGGGAAGAAAACAGAAGAAGAAAAAAAGTAGACAGATACTACTAGATTAAAAAAAAAAAACAACAATACTTGAGTTCATAAATTTGTTGTAAAATTATGTAAAGAATGTTTTTGACGATCAAGAACCGAGGATTCAATTAAGGAATCAATTAATTTAGAAATACTTTCATATGAGAGCTTTTGTTCGACAAGGAAAAGGAGCCTTTGAGTCATGTAATCAAGTATTTAATTAATTTTAAATGTATTCAATAAAGTGTAAACGAAATTCCACATCAAATATGTTCGAACGAGAATAAAGTAAATGAAAGCCAAAGCCAAGCTAGTCAATCGCCATGTTTCATTGCTCCTTCTATAACGCATTTTTTAAACGGACTGAAGTCGAAATAATGAGCCAGACAGTTTCGTAAAATTCTTCGCATTTGATATTTTTATAACATTTTTTTTTTTTATAATTCTCATAAATACGTAAAATTGGTTTTTGTGCTTAAAAATGTCATTCAAATATAAACCAATTAATTTTTTACCACGAAACCCAAGAATATTAACAGCAAAAAATTATAAATAAAAATACCCCAAAATTAGGTCTTGTTATATGTGACAGACTTGTTTTTATGTTTAGGTATACATTTTTTTCTAATTTACCTGAATTTATACAAAATTACTCATCAGTGGCAGTGGGATAATGTAGCGAGAGAAGGAGTCAAAAATCTTCTAGTCCAGCCATCATTAAAATGGTGTAAATTTCAAAATTCAACAATTCCAACGGTTTCCTCAAAGAATTTAGAACGTTTCTTGGGCTATTTCTTATATTTAGACAAAATACAGTTCGACAGTAATGAGGATAAATATTAGAAATATTTATCCATTATTCTAATGAATGGATAGGATCTACATAGATGTTTTGTTCCGCTTAATCTCCTGAGATTAAATACCATCTATTTTAACATAATGGACTTAATATAAAGACGATAATACACAAGAAACGTGTGTTTTGAAGAGGCATTTAGAAATTACTCTCGTAATTGAGCATCTTGTCCGATAGAACTACAAATATGGTTGAGATTCTTCTATAACATCCAATAGAAGAAGTCTGGACGATCGGCTCAGTTTTCGATCAGTCTATCAAATTCAACACAAGCATATAGTGCGTTTTACTATAGCCTTACTGGAATCTGGATAAGCTAGAACTATGAGTAAACATTCTAAACAAGACTGCTGATTTATCGATTTATTCAACCTACTGTATTTGAGTGCTTGTTTATACGGCAACCAAACTTGTGGAAAATTATTGATAAGGGAAGACTACCGGATGATTATCTGTTCCATTCAAATCAAATTACTTATGTTTCCCTGTATATATAAAACAAATAATTTGAACTTTAATCTTTTAGTCTCTGTCTAAAACATAAACAGAAAATGTGAACTTTATTCGAGGTAAAAATTGGTGGAAAATTTTGTTACGCTTCAAAAACATCGCTGATAATGATGATGATGATGATCTTTTCATGCTGATCCATTATTTCTTGCAATTCTGCCATCTTCTGTTATCAAATCATAAAAATGATTTTTTGAGGTAGTCTTGTTTCAGAGTGACTCAAAGAATTTTACTTTTAAATCGCGAAAAAAAGACTTAAGCATTTTTACCCCTGTTCAGAATGATTGCAGATTTTAAGTGTAGATTTTGAGACACTTACCTATATGTTAAGTCTTCAGTTTCTTATAATTATAAGATCTTAGTTTTTCTACCAAGTTCTGTTGTCAAATCATAAGAAGAAGAATTTTTAAAGAAAAAGTCTCGTTTTACAGTGACTTATACTCAATTTTACAAGTCTTGAAAAGTAGACGATTTAAACATTTTTAGACTTCTTTATATCAGAATCATTTTCCGTTTTAAGGCAAGATCTTGAGACACTTTCGTTTTAAAGTTAGACAATTTATAAATATGTAACCCATTTTTAAATGAACTCATGAGTTTCAGCTTAAGTTTTGATGAATGCTTGTCCCAAATAACTGTTGTTTTCCTTATAATCTTACTAATGTATTGTAATAAAATTATAATCTGAACATTTTTAATCAATTTTTGAGCAAAATTCTCGACATTCAGTTAAAAATTTCATATATTTTTTTCTCAAGTAATCATTCTTGAGTGGATTTAGTTACATAGTTGTCAAAAAGCGAAGATTTAGCTAATTTTAGTTTTTTTTTTTTATAACGAAATCCTTCCGTTTTAGTTGATTTTTATTATTAATCATCAATCCTAACTACATTCTTCTCTTGATATTAAAAAGCTCCGAGTCCCAGCAGTTTTAGCTCATTTTTGGGCTAAAGCTTCGAATTTTCGGTTGAGTCTTAACAAATTTTCATCGTACATTATAAATTTTTTCTAAGAAGCTTTCTATTGAAACATGAGCTAAATTCTGGCCCTTTATTCCAGACTATACAAAATGTTTGTCCTAAATTTTTAGCGATTATTCAGCTAAATTCGAAGATTCATCCTTGACTAGCTTTTTTTAATATTTTTAGCTAGAGAACTGTCCAATGATAAGATTTTGCAACTTTCAGTCAATTTCAGAACTAAATTACGGACAATCAGACTATGTTTAAAGACATTTACTCTGTAAATCATCAGTTTGGCAATTTTTTCTCAAAAAAAAAATTATAATTTATTCTTACTAGGTCAATTTTAGCTTTTATTCCGCGTACTTTCGCTATTGAATTGCAGAAGAAAACAGTTTCTCCACTTTTCCTCGATTTGTAAAGTCAATCCTTTTAGTTTATTTCAGATTTTTGAACAATTTTGTCTAAGGAGGTCAACTTTTAGCAAATTACGCTCCTAAGTTGCAAAATGGCTAGAGCTTCTACACTTTTAGTCGCTTTTTCAGTGAAACACTTGTCTGTTAATCTAGATCTTAAGATATTTGCGTTCTAAATTCTAAATCATCAATTTTTGAAGAATAACACGACTTTCTTCTTTGAAGACTAACAAAATCAAATAATTGGGGAAGGAGCACTTTCATACTTATCGAAGACAAAATAATAAGATTTCAATTAAAATGCTTACTTATTTTCTTGACGATGCTGTGAGGCTCATGAATCCAAGCAAACGGAACAATTTTTCGTAATCCTCGAAGACCTATTTTGCTCTTGATACAATTCTGATTAGAATAGAAACTTAAATTTTCAACAAAACGATTTTGAAAGGACGGCACATAATCGAAGTTTATAGTTTGAAAATTTGTTAAACATTATTTATGGAATTTAGAATAAATCTATCTAACAAAAATCGAGAAAATCAAAGTTTCCTTTTTAATTGTATTCATAAATTATACACCCATTCTGCTTTATATAGGCACACTATAATCAAAATCTAATATCGCTTTCGAACTTTATAAAGAAATTTAATTAAGTACACATTTATAGAAGAGATATCATTAAAACACAATTAAATGCGAATGGGAGCAAGTCTCGTGGAAAATTCAACGATTTTTTTTCTCTTTCTTTATTTCCCCCTCTGTTTTTCTTTTTCTAATTTTCGGAAAAACGAAACAACCCAAATTGATTACCTGTCAGATACACTTGTTGTGATATGCATAAAAGTTTTTATTGCTTTCGCCCTGAAATCTAAAAGTAGAGAAATTGTTATTTTTGTTATTGCAACTGGGACATTGTTAACAAAATTGATATCAATGGAAATTTTCAAATAATTGTCGATAAAAATAACCCTTCAATATAAAAAATAAATAAGACAACTGATATAACAATAAATAAGCAATCATTCGAATTTGTCCAATAAAATATTAAATAACTTGTTAATTATTTATAACGTAACGAAATTGGTATTGTATCACGTAATGTGAATGAAATATCTAATAGTTTTCCGTTAAAATAGAGAATAAAAAAACAAACCTAATTAAAACATGACATATATATATATCCAAAATTCATTAATTGAAACATATAAATATGCATGTCGGTCGAGTGTTGGTGAAATCGTGATTTAAATTTTTAAACGTAAAGCTCGCATGTCATATTTATAGCATACTGAAAATACGTGACATAATTATGGTAAAAGCAATTGTGACCGGTCGGTAAACGTTGAAAGGAAATGCTAATTTCATCTATATATATATCATTAAACTTTTTGTTTCTTACTTGTCTGTTATTGTTGTGTTCCCTGTGTGTTCGATTGCCTGACAGAAAAGAAGCACTTTCTACATTCCCTTTATTTTTTCCTCTCTACAAATGTTTCATTATCAATTTCACTTTGTGTGAAGAGAATGAGCGGAAAAAGTGGAAATTTATAGAGAATGAAGCCTAATTAATACGTTAATAAAATGTACAAAGATGTGTCTTTGAGTGTGTTCTTTTTAATGTCGTATTGTAGATAGGGAGAGAAGTTCGCATTGTTAACAGTCTTCTTTGAGATCTAGCAGGTCTAATTAAAACTTCACCCTGTTTGTTGTAATAATTTTCGTAAATTAGAAGGTCTCGTCACCATCATCCCTCTATATAGTTAATCGTTTAGTAGAGAGACAGGTCGGTAATAGTATTCAATGTTCGATATTTACGTTTAAAACTATTCCGTATGCAGTAATTAGTTTAATACTCTGATTAAACGGTAGTAAAACTGCAGTAATTTGTATATCTACATACCTATACATATATAGACAAACACAAATATAGCAAAACAGTCTAGTGTGATATTTATTTATAAATAACAGGGAATTCAGAGACAAGCTACATCAATATTAAATTCATGGACTAATAAATCAGGCTATTGCAACGCTCATACTAATTCAACGTAATGAGCCCAATTGTGTACTAAAACGTACGAGATAGACGATAAATCAATTGAAAATCTATAAAAATATTAACAAATTAACAATAAAAACTCGCCTATATCGAATATATCAGAACAATCCTTGTTCTAGATCGTGTGGACATACAAGTTCCTATGGGAGAGCTTCAGTTTTATATCTACAACTCCATGAAAATAATAATAATAATAATAATAATAGTGATAATTGTACGGGATCATCAAACATGAAAATCAAACAACAACAATTCCCCAAACAAATTTCAATATAAATTGGAAAAATCGAATGAAACTCGCCCCAATTTTTATTTGATATCTTCATTCCCTCTACTAGACGATCATTGAATTCAGTCTATGTATTTATTTGTGGAATTCCACTAATCATCCTTGAATTATTCATAATTTAGGCGTGAATAATTTAAAATTAACAATGAGTCAGCTTTATGAAGAATTAACACAATTGATATTGTAATTATTATAATTTTTACGAGGAAACCAATCATGGATACTGGGAATTATTGGTATAAATGCTGTACGTTTAGGCAAATCTGATAGTTTCAAAATAGCTCACTCTCTGGGTTTAATTTCTTACAAAATTATTCGAATATTACCTTTTTGTAATCCTGAAAGTGTTATTAATACAAGATTTTAACTTTAATCCTTACTATTTTCAGTTTTATTCGTTTCAACTTTGAGGGGCGGTTATACTCGCTAGCAGTCCGAGATATCAAATGATTGTAATAATTTTTTTAACGATTTTGATAATAGTCTTATCGTTTATATTTTGGTAAGATTAAAGCGATTCTTGTCGATTAAATAAACATTCTATTAATTATTCTCTTTATAAAAGCGAAAATCGAACATCATGCGATAAGTTTACAAATATCGGTTTTAGAACCACAAGTTCAGGATAATTTGATCGAGATTGCATGTTACAGTTCAACTCTTGATTAGTTTGTTGGTGTTTCAATTGATCCACGTATATATATGACTAAAGTTAGGGGTTAGGGTGTTAGTTTAAATTAAACAAAACACGATATTAACAATTTCCAACAATATAGAGATATATTAGTAGATTCAAAACATAGGGTGAGTTTTTTCCTTTATCTAAATAGACGTGGAAAACGTTAGGATAATAATGGTTTTTCATCTCACGATCAGCTTTATGTCTGTTGTTAATTTAAAGAGATCTAATAACGAAATAGTAGAGTAGAGCTGGGAGCTATATTTCTATTTGTTTGCTTTCTACTTCAATAATTCCAATTTTAGTAAATCTAGCCTATTCGAGCGTTTATTTCGTTAGAGAGAATAGTAAAATGATTAAAATAATTAGAGGATTTCTTAAAATTTCCGTCCGTATCCGTTGGAATGCTGTTATAAATAAAATTCTTTATTGATTGATGGTTTCTTATAAATATTACACAAATCAATCAATCATTTCTGTTAGAATTTTTCAACAGAGATCAGGAACGAGGAGAATTTCGAAAATTAATAATAAAACAATTTTTAATTAAATTAGGGTTGAAATAATAAAAATACACATTACAAAGCTGTCGTTTTAGATGGTAGTTATATTAGACGTTATGAAAAAAACGTTACTTATTTAAAAGTTTCAACTCCTTACTGTTATTATCGGATTTATTAACATTATCCCATAAATATTGTCTTATTTTATATAAAATCTGGCATACTTGAAATTTCTTTAACAAAAGATCCCATCTTTTCCCTATAAGCCCCCTAATATTATTAAACATTTTGAAAAGTTTTAAGCTTCGGTTATCTTGTTAGACGTTCACACTCAGTTCACTCACTTGACTATATATTGAACAATTTTAATAAAATTCAAATTGAAAAACAGAAAAATTATGTTACAACAACGATACTATAATTAATTGTTGAATCTATTGTGCCGTGTCATGTTTCCCATTACAAAAATTATTTTTAAATAGTCTGTATACACAAGACCATCTCGCTTTCCGATTAATTATAAATTATAACAACACAACAAGGGCAAAAGAGACGATTATAATATGAGTGAGAAATTATGGCGCATATGTTTGTTCGTCATCATGTTGTTGAAGTTTGTTATATACATAGTTGGTGGTGTTGTAGCTAGGAGGGCCTTTTACAACACAAGCACCCTGTCCCGTATAACATTCACTACCTCGCCTGAAATTGATGATTAAAGTAGTTTTCAGGTGAGATCATACTGACGTCGGCTGAGAACGCCACCACCCGGACTACTCCGGCTTAGTGAGGGTTTCCTCCCTTAATTTCACAGAACGCTTGGCGTCAGTAACATTCCGGTAATACGAAAGGGTGCTGGTTTTCGATTGGTGATGTTCGTTTGAAACGGTAACGATACGGTGCGGAGGCGCGCGCGATTTAACAATTTGTAAAATTAGATAAAAAATTCGTCACAGAAGACATTCTAATAATAATCCATATGAAGACTAAATTTAGGATTTTTGATGTGAACATTGTGTAAAATTGTGTAATTTTTTTGGTGGAAATAAAATTATGCATTTTATTGTCATCTTTACAGCAATATGCTGTGCAACCAGTCAAACAATATTGCCAGACGAGGAGGAAACAGGTAAATTCACCAATATTCTTGCTTTCCATTAAAATTGTGACCCGATAAGTCTTCCTGTCTTCTCCCGGCTAATTACCCGGGTTTTCATAGAAACTCCACTCAACTCTGGGCGGTTTTAATAAATGAAAAGCTTAACGGGACTTTCGGCCGCTATTTCTGCTTTAATAACGTAACAGAATTAAGATATTTACCTCGTTCTGTGCAATTGTGCTTGTCAGCCACCGTCTCATCCTAAAACGCTACAAAGAAACATAATTCGTCTTATTCATACCACATTTTTCTGAGGGGTAGATTTAAATGAGGTAGAATTGGTTGAATAGTTTCTGAAACTGTCGCGATATGTCCAATTGATCCCCGTCTCGAATATCGTTGAACTTTTGAACTTTCTATATGAATTCCATTCGAGCAGCTGTAGTCTAGGGGGTAAATCAAAGGAAATTAGAAGTTTATTAAATTTGTTAGTTTTTCACAATTTTAATTTGGCCAATATTTGAAAAGAAATTTATGGTAAAAGAAACTGTTGAGAAGTTGATAGTGGTTGGTTGTAGTAGTGCCGACATTTGTAATGATTACACCAACCCTACCCCAAACGTGGCATTATGTTGATTTATATTATAGGGCCGAATTTCCCACCCTTAAGACAGTTGTTGTTTTGTTATATGCTGTTCTTTTTGCCACAACCCAACAATGAATTAAATTATCATTTAAATGTTGGTGAGCTGAATTTTGTCGAGTACTTTTTCTTGTCGCGTTTATTTTTTGTGTTGTCGTCGCCAACATCTTCATTTGAAAAATAGGAAACCTCATCTTGTGCAGTTATTAAATTTCGCCGACATACGTCACAAAAAAGCACAATATAAATTAAGGCAAGAAATAGCATTACAAACACACCATTGTTGATTTTTTTATTAAAATATTTCGATTGTACTGACAACAGGGTGGATGGGTGTTTCATCTCGCCCCTATTTCGTGACGTGTTACTCCTTTTCTCTGTCGTGACTCAGACCTGGGACGTGTACAGTTTTAGGTGAGGGAATGGCCCTGTAACACGGAATGATTCATGTTATCGTGTCTACGATATACTTGTGGGTGGCCAGATGTTGCAAGGCAATAACATTGTCGAAATTGTAGTGAAGAAATAGTCCTGTTTTCTGAAGAAATCTGAAGAAAACGAAGCTGTTGAAGAAGAAAAAGATGAAAACTTGTTGGAAGAAACCAGCCACCACTTTGGATTTTTAATATACAACCGATCACCACATATACATCTATACAATTCCCCTATTCTGAATATATTAAGCCATATATTTGATATTTCCGCTAGCATTGACGTATCTGTGGCACGTTTGTATTTTTTAATATTGAAGAATTGAACCAACATTGGAAACGTATTCAGACACTTTCAACTAATACTAATACAGATCTATATCGCACATAGATTAATAATCTAATTTAAAAAATTCGTATTGACACTGTTCGTTTTGAATTATTAAACAAAATAATAAGGCTGCTATAATTGTTGGTTATAATAGAAACTCGAACAAATATAATTAAAACAATTAACTAGCCACCCTTATTATACCTGCCTTAATAATAGAATTATTTTGAGCGATATTGAAGGCTAAATCACCAATTACATTCTTATTCGATTTCCCCCACATATACGTCCATTCCAATAAAATATATAAAAAGGGGTTGCGAACGAGGAAAATTACAACTTTTCAATATATAACCGAAAAGTTGACTTTAACTTGTAGGAAACTGGATCTTTTACAACTTTGATGTCACACTGATTCTATCAAATCTTTTATCGTATAAGACACGTTCGCCTCAACGTATTGCTAGTTAGTTAAAGTTTGAATGGTGGAAAATTATTGCGATAATCTACACGAAAGATGACCAACTAATTTTTTTCACAGCTTCAATAAATTGGTAGAATATTGCAGAATTTTTGCAATAAGAAACAATACGAACTTTATCTTTTACATTATTATACGCCATGCGTTACTGAAAGGGCCGTAATCGTCCCCGATCACAGCTTGTTTTGACATCGAGCTGACTCGAATCTTTTAAAGTTGCGCCTCTTCAACGTGCAAGTGGATGCTGTTGTCCATAATTCCTAAATATCTAAGGGGCGAAATCCTGTAAGAATGAAGTCAGATCTGTCCCTAGGGTTTATAGGGAAAATATCCAAAAGTCTCAATTAGGTCATTAATTTTATTGATTGATTCCCTCTAGCTTAATATTTAATGTTAATAATAAGGATTAGTGTTTCCATTTGTCTAATATTCGATATGATTTAGCAATTTAATCTAATAGTCCAGATTAACGTCTAGGTGAATTATCTATACATAAATCAAACAGATACATGTAAATTTGTTTATCGGCTTAATAAATTTGTTATATTAAAGTAGTTGAATGATGGTATAGACGGCCATTATTCGCATAATTTACATAATTTGAGAACAAAGCAATCACGATTGGTGTCCGGCCGGCCTGAAACCCTTAATCGACAAAAAACGCACATATCCTTTTGTGTGTGTGTGTATGTGTGTGATACCATGTAGGCTAATGACCACAAAATTTACAATAAATGGAGCTTAATTTAGCGATAATAGTAGAGTCCACAAGAGCGCACTACTTTGACCACAACAAAGCTTGGAAAAATCAAAATCTGAAACGGTTAAGAATTATTAAATTTTCCCAACAGCCTAGATCATTGTATTTTAAAGCTTTAGTTGCCGTTTTATTGAAGAAAACTTTACAATTTATAGTCGCAACTTGAAATATTCAAACAATTTAAAATAATTCGAGTATATAAAGATCGTAAAAGTTGAACTGTATTTGCACTAGACACGCATGTTGTTCTATGTACGTTTATTCTTTTTATTTCATGTAAACACTATTAATGTGTTCTCCACACCCTTTATTGATCCGAAAAATTGTGTTTTTATTAAATTGGAAACGGTTAAGTAGAGCAGAATTATTGTGAAATATCTAATCACGACGTTCGGTTAAAAAATAAATAGAAAATAATATAAAGTCATTCATCATCAACATATGGTTCATTTATTAAAGAATCAGAAAATCAAAAGGAATCGATCAAATTGTCAGACAACTTGTGATAAATTTCCTCTAATTTGACCGATATTTTTTCGAAAAATATTCCTCTTTCACCATTATTGTGGTTTATTGTATCGTATTATTGATAAAGTGGATTTATTTACGTTACCCTCGTATTTTCCTCGGTAAACTATCAACAAAACGACTAGATTTTGTAAATTGTATACGTTAAACAACAAAATACAAATTTGGTGCTTTTATCAATAAATTTGCAAAGTTTTCTATAATATACAAAACAATCATATTTCATCAAAACGAATTTTAATGACTGCATGACTGTTTCATACACATTAATTCCTTTTGCTTGCCGCTCTAAGGATTTCTTCCTTTTTAAAATGAAGCCCGACACGATTTATAATTTGAAGTATGTCAAACGAATGTGTCAAGGAAAATTTTCAAACTTTACGGTTGATTTATTTTTAAAGCTTCACCAAACGCAAGTCTCGAGGTTTCGACTTCCAACTTTGTACAATTTGTTTTGGCAAAGTTTTTATAGCACTTATTAATCTTCAGTTCATGCTTAATTACACAATCATGCCACCGTACTAAGATACCATCCACGATTGGCAATAAATAAAATACATATAAGGGAAAGAATCGATGGGATCAACAAAAATATTGTTATTAAAACATTCAAAGATTATTAAAGCTTAGGATATGAAAGTTGGACAGTTGTGTGAACTTTTATCAATTGCCATAAAGGAACGTCAAGGCGATATGCGTTATCAACATGTGGAAATTCTATTTATGATTGTATAGCGTTGTACTAGCAAAGTGTCCACAGATGCTCTAAATTTGTTGATATATAAGAGGAAATTATTTGACGCTAATAAGAAGTATGTTTGTTTAACTCGCATTGGTGAAATGGTAAATATCAAATAACGTACAAAATGAAACAACTATTCAACTAGAATATGTCAACAAACACATATGTTTACTGGCTTGAAAGTTTCCGGTTTCATGGTTTAAGATCAATGTTAGCTAATACCCCATGTCACAAGAAACTGACCGACAATAGAGCGAGGAATATGGTCTTTTTCGGTTCGTGTAAATCAGGCTTTTTTACCGTGCCAAATGTGTAAAACAGAAGATGTCACCCCAAAGTCTGAGCTGTGAAAACTTACATTGTCACGACCGCCTCTAAAAGCCTGCTTTACACAACTCCACCAAAGTGGTCACTTTCCTGTGACACTGATCTTACATTTAATAACATTTTTAAAACTAGTCCATTTGTGATTTAAATCAAATTCGGCGAAATTCTGATTTATATTCCGTCTATCAAAACAACATTATCGATGAGATGGCTAAAAAACAACTAAAATTTGATTAAAACTGAAATCTGTTATTAAGATTTAAAAAAATCTGATTTTTCTTGTAACAAATCTCTGGAAGTCAATTTGTCGATTTAATTATGTGAATTTTATTAGTTAAACGGAGCAGGATAAGCATAGGAAAAGAGAAAAAGAAAAAGAAATTATCTGCCTACAGCGCTTCATTCGAGAAATTTGTGAATATCTTGTGAAAGTTTCGTGTTTTTTTTTCCTAAATGTATAAAGAATTTAAATATCCACTGCTTTCGATGAGAATTTAAGATACTGCATAGAATTACTCCGATTTTGTTTGTATGACGAGTTATATTGTGTTTTAGTTGGAAGAGAGCAAGGACGTGGGGGTTGATTGGAATTTCGTAAAAAATCACCATTACAAAGACAAATAAACTTGAAGAATTGAAAAATTATTTAAAGCTCGGCTAGTTTAAATACGACAACGACATATTTGAAATGTAAACGTTCTAGAAATCGTAATAATCAAATATTTGAAGAGAATAAAAACGTGTTCTTTCTTTTGAAAAAGCACTACAATTCTGTTCTTTTCATCATTGTCACCTCCAATTGAAAGACGGTGACATGATGTCAACAGAGGACGAAAAAAAGAAAAAACGCTTAATGAACGTTTTTGATAAAAAGAAAACCCTTCATATAAATTTCGTTTTTATTTTCTTTGTACACAAAACAGATTTTTTCTTCTATTTTTAGCTTGTTGTTTGTTCTGATTTAGACAGAAAAAAATGATGTTCAAACTAATTGTCATCCTATATTTAAATGATAATGATGGTTGATGGTCATCATTTTTAGAATAATTGTAGATTTTTCTATTGTTTAACGGACTAACAATGGTACTAAATAAAATAAATAAGAGAAACTAGAAATATTGATCGTGCAACGATAAATGTGCTTGCACTACCCGAATATTTCTTGTTGTAGTAATTTCTTTTGGTCGAGTGTTTTTACGGAAAGAATGGTCGTTTGTGAAATGAAATATTGGCTATCTATTATACCACCGCCTCGAGTATATCCTGGTCTCTTCTAGTTAATATCGTACTAGAAAATAAAATATTATACACCACTAGTTAATAAATGAAAAAGTTTATTGTTTTGGTGTTTTTTTCTCTCTTTATTTAGAAGAAAATCGCATCAATTTTAACACAAACTCATTCGCGATTTTTGACAATGTTTTTTTGCTGGTGGCTCATCATCCACGATCTGACTTGAGGCGCATCCAAATCGAAATTTGTTTATTAAACGTGCAGTATGAGTAGAAATGGAACAATATTAGACCGAAAGCGGAAGAGTTGGCGAAATAGGTGAACTGTACAATTCCGGACTTCCTCAATATATATAGAAGTTTCATAATTGCGGTTGGTTGGATGTATAAGTTTTCCGGTGCGAGCGGGTGGACTACCACCACTAAATGGGGATATATTGGGTGGACTAAAGACGATAAGCCACAGTTTTACTACGTGAAGAATAAACGTGTTTACGTTCACAAAATACGCATATATTTTGGTTTTTATTGCAACACGTGTTAAAACAGCTTATTGAAGGGTCGAATTCGGTAAAGTGTGCACGATCAGAACCGGCGGTAGGATCTCCGTCGACCGCTTGTAAATCCCAATAAGCTCTGCCAGTTCTCTTATTGCTAAAATAATTACTTTGAAAATACTTAATTAAGAAAAATAAAGTGAGCTTTACGCTATTTCAAGAGACTCACTCTCATGATTTGCCTCTGAGCTCAATAAAGCGCAATTTTTTGCTTGTCTGAGCTTTGTTTGGCTCACCATATTAACAAATGCCACTTTAAATTGTCCCTATTACAATTTTGAAAATTAAACCAAAACGATCCAGAAAACACAAATGACTTTCTACCTTTACCATCATTTGTCCCTACTTTTGTTGGAATATGAAATCAACGTTGTGGTGCAAAGGGTGTCTATTAAAAACATAGCCTAGTACGTGACCCAAAAATCTAACCCTTCGTTTAGGGGCGAAATAAACGGATTTCAAGTCTTCTCCCAGGGGGACTTTTTTTTTAGAAGATTTTCCACCAAAATTTTGTCGTTTGCTTAAAATAATTCAAAGAATATTGATTTCTGGAACATTACCACAGAGTCATAAATGGAAACGAATCCTACCTGAATCTAGTTTTAAACGATATTCATTCTAATATCAGCCACAAATGGCTCAATATGTCCCAACAATTTAAAAATAGAACGATGATTATGCCGGCATAAAATGACTCCCTTTCCTACATGAGTGTAGAGAAATTAGACGCCATACCCTTTATATTCATTCTTATAAATCTAAAACTTTTCATGCAAATACCAAAATAAATAATGGTGGTATCCAACCCCACAATTTAAACGTAAGATGTTTATCTAAATTGTTTCTCTAACCAATAGCGTTTCTAAATTGTTAAAAAACTTTCACTGTAATTCACTCTTTTTTGATGTGTTTTACCTGAGATAGAAAGATGACACATCACATCAAGGGAATGTAAAAGTTCATTAGTAAAAACGCTTATTGCACTCGACATCAATGGGAAACACTCGTATATAACTTCATTATGCCTTATCTTATTAAGGGATGCTTAATAAGAACGGAGGACTCAATTTTTGTTATATTTGAAGACAAAAACCGTTAATATCTTCATTTTCAAAGCAACGCTCGTACAAAGCCTGAAAATAAGTGTCTACTATTGACAATATTTGTCGTTATATTGATATTTTACGTCGGTATACGAATATTATTTTTTATATAGCTTTAGTTTGATTAAATTTTGCTACTGTTTCGATATGTATTCAATATAGAGCTAGTTTGTTAATTAAATTCCTAAATATTGTCTCGACATGTATTTTTTTATTAAAAATTTGTTAGTTTGTTAAAGAGATTTCGTTCATTCCACTCATATGCTCAGATTGTTCATTTATACATTTTGCAAGTGATTTATCTTTAAAGTCTATCTACGCTACGTGAAATTTTAATTAAAGAACAGTTTTTGAAAATAAAAATAAAAACGCTATAATTAGATTCTTGAAACAACAAAGGAATAAACGGTCCGAGAATGATGTTATGTGGGGTAGCAGAACGATTTTCATCGTTAAAGTTGGATTTTGAAGAGAAAAAGCTCTCAGAAAGTCTATAGCAACTCGAATATTTGCCTTTCATATAAAAACACAACTCACACAGTACCAAATTATGATTGACAAAAACAAACATTATAGGGGAATGGAAAATTGAAGAAAAATACTGAAGAAGGTGATAAACAAGTTTTTTTTTGAAAGACAGCGATGGATGATTTAGAATCAAAATATAACGATATCTATTTTATTACGTTTTTGTTTACGATCTATGTTCCATTTGTTGGAATATAATCATCATAGGAAATGTGAAATTTCTATAAATTCCAACTATACACATCAATCATGAGAATCTTCTCAATAATCTCTCGGATCAATCGTATTGTCATTTAGAGATATCCACCGATATAGCCGTTACAAGCGAATTAATTTCAAATTACACACGAGATGAATTGACTTAAATCGCTCAATATCTGTATGATTCAGCGATTTTTTATCACACCAATATTATCAGTTATCAATAGTGACAATTTAAATGATAATAACTAAACCACAATGTTGATCCCTCAATAAAACCAAATTTTGCTTCTATACACCTGTTTCAACATCGATGGGCACAATTTTATCACAAACCAATAAGGATTTTGGATTGAATCTGTGTGCCAATTTCATATTCGTACACTTTCATGTGTGTAACATTCGGGCGAGTTTTAATAAGAACCTATTTATTTTAGAAGAGGGATTAATTATGGACGTAATTTAACGCACGAATCTAATTCAGATAAATTATAGAGAGTCCTAAATAAACAATATCTAGAGTATATAGTGGATATAGAGGAAGCTGTGTGTCCATACATATGTTTCAATTAAATATAACAAATTTTGTAAAATTTATAATTTGTTCAGTGGCGGAATATTCGAAGATATAATATTAATAAATGATTTAACAAGCGCTCTTTCAATATATTTATAGAACTAATTTACTGAAAATTGGAAGCTGAAAATCAATTCTATACTAATTCGATAATATTTCATTATATAGTGTCCTGACTGCTCATAATTAATTGTTTATATCAGTCTATAGAGTATTCGAAATGCTTCAAAATTATCTTATTGTGTTGCCAGACCTATTCACTATACTCTTCTTGTTTCGTCGCTTTAATTGCACCTACCCTACCAGCTTCACCTTCTTCTTCTATACACCCAACATGATTACCTAAACGCTCGCAGCCATCCTTTCATCTCTCTACAATCTCAATATTTTACCATCCTTAAGGTACCATTACTGTATAAAATATTGTGATATTTCGTAAAACATTGTCGACACTTTTCAAAAAACTTGGCCAGATTCGGATACCGGTTTAAAAATTTATAGCTTGAAAAACTCGATAACAACCTTTAGACGTGTCGGCTATTGCTGGTGTATTCTCAAAGGGTGGGTAGCGAAATTAACCCAAAACCACCCCTTTCTATAACAACCACTATCGCTATACCATCAACCGAAAGGGGCTGTATTGTGTTTTGGTTTGAATACAACAACACTGTATCAAGTGTTGAATTGCTCCTGGGAGATTTGAGCAATTAAAAATTCATAATCAACGCCCTAGCGTACTAATTATCCAATTATTATTCGTGCTAAAGTTGCTACAAGACTTTGTTTCGATATCACACGATTATGTTGTTTTATAAATAAGAATATTATTTATTGTTTCCATTATTTATATTTAAATGGTAAAAAATATGGAATAAATCAAATCGTTGACAAATACTAATAAAACATTGCCACTGTGTCTTTAAATTTCATTTGATTTTGTCACGAAATCGCTATGTAATAGGTAGATATACCAGAAATTTGAAGGAATTATAATTTTTTTGAAATCGGTTGATCGATCTTCGAGCAAGAACAACAGTGGCAAGAAGAGGAACAATCACCGTCGAATAGCTCGAGGGTGTATGTATGTGTGTGTGTGGCTGGAAACGATAGATATAGACGATGTTGCTCCACACCCAAGCACGTAAAACCCGTTCAAGGGTTCCGAGATGGCGACGTTAGCGGTACGTGGCCGTAGATAACGCACACAAACGTATATGTAAACGGTATGTAAACTCCATCGTGTACTCATTTTTGGAAATAACGACATCTCCAGACGAAAATATGCCCTTTTATGAATATGTAATCTAAATGAGGAGGAGGGTTATGAATATATACAGATTATTTCAATATAAATTTCCTTATGTATATGGGTCAATAACATTTTCGTTTAACATAAAATATATACACATCTTTAGATGGTAATTGTATCCAATAACTGTAAACTTAAACTCCATTCATCCAATAAATAATAGTTATAGCTTAATTTGTTGACCGAGCTATGTAATTTGCTCACATACACATAAATATGCACAGGTGGATTAAAATAGCTGATTAATGGAATCCAAAGGGTGTCTTGCACGCAAAACACACCCACAAACAAAACCAATCGAAAACATCGATAATGTAACGTTGTAATATTACAATCTCTCTCTTTCTTTCCTGTTATAACAAATAAGTAAAAATTCAACATGAATTCATATTCAAAAATAAGTAACTTTATTGATCTTTCGTTCCTTATGCATAAATTTATTATAATTATATTCTAATGACGTGATTTAATAAAACACCACGTTATAAAATAAAAATATTCTAAGGAAATTCTTAACTAATAATTTATGCTGTAGTTATTAGATCAGTACCGTAACTGGAATTTCTTACACCTGGGGCAAAATGCACGAGTAGCTCCTATCATCTAGACCATAACGACTTTTGCTTTTTTGTCATCTTGTTAAATTCTTCTCATAGACATTCCACTACGACAAAAGCGCTTGATAATAGACTCACAAATTTTGCTATTTAAATTTGAAAACTCCTACTTTTAAATCTAAGCATTAAGGCCTACTTGTCCCACCTACTTTCGCAAATATTGTCAATATTGAGAGTAAACATAAAGTTGGAACGATTTTAGAACGTCAAAGATATTGATTGATATGGAGAGGCTTCCAATTATTTTGAATTCGACGTATTTACCAAACAATCATTATTACGAGTATAAAAACCTAAAAATAATATCTTTATTGAAAGGTGGAATGAAAAGAAAAAGAACGATCATGGGTAGGAGGCATAGGATAAGTGTATTGATAAATGGCTCTATCGACCTCAAGTCAAAGATCGGATGCAAAAATGTTTAGGGTCAATCGTTACAGATAACCATTAATCAAATTCAAAGGCCCTCAGGCGGGTGTTTATTTACACAAATTTTTTCCCTAGCTTTATATACAGTCAATAATGACGCATTTATATAAGTCTCAATTGTGGTTTTTAATGACCGTTTCGTTGCGAAACGATGGAATTTATCACCACTCAATATTGATAGGGAAATGAAAAATGAAACACCAATACAATGGCGGTGTATAATTCCGTTTTGTATTGTTTGAAAGAAGTCGAAAATTATTATTATAAGATGGGCAATTTTGGTGGATGCGCCGGGCGATTTATTGCATGTTAGTCGTATCTGAAGTAAGTTAGTGTGAAAAAAGTTGCACAATCATGTGATAAAACAGGAATAGACGGCTTGTACTTGGAAAGTAATCTTCAAATGTTCGTCTTGGGCTGATTGTCACCTACAGAGTCGAAAACATCTACAATACCCATTAGACAAAACGAGACCGGCTCAAGGGATTCCATTTATATGGAAAGTAAATAGTAGTAGTGAATTTTATCAGGATAAGCAAAAAATAAATTATAGAAAAAAATTACTTGAAATTTTCACACATTAAAAGCAAGAGCTCCCAGTCTGAATCCAACAACAATAACAATAACAACAACAACAATGATTTACCGCCTTGGGTTGTACGGAACTTTCCATTAACAAAGTTGATTCTGAAATTCAACAAACTGTGGTCAAACTAGTAGTATTGTAATTAAAAATATATATAAAAAAAGTCTAAATAAACATAGGAATATAGTAGCGGAAAATGTTTTAATGGCACACCATTTACACATGTGTTAACTTGAAATTTTTGCGTGTTGGTCGACTAAAAACGCCGTCTAGAGAAAAAAAAAATTGTGATTAATATGATGCCGTTTATATGGAAAGCTAGATTTTAAATATGTTTAAATCGAGCACGAAACAAGCAATATTCCAGATTTATGGCCTTTAATATTTCAGTTGAACCGAATTAGAATATTACGAAACATTGTGCTAGTAAAAGAGACATTTTGTAATATGTGTTTGTGTGCTATTTCGCTGACAACATCTTTCGTTATTGTAGTTTTCTTTAGAAAATTTTCTCCATAACGACATAACAATTATAATTACACCATCTGTGTGTCTTCTATAGAAAACGTTAATTTAAAAGTTGATGAGAAGGTTCTTGTTGTACAATTATACTTTCTTATAATGAACAGACGTCATTATTTTAAATTATGTGTGTAACTATATGTGTAGTAGAACGAAGGAAGAAGATGCGACATTTTCTTTCCATTTTCACCACAATTCGTTTTTGAAAGGATCGATACCAAACAGTTGCTCCTAATGTGTCTTGGCAATCCTTCAGTAACGACTTTTAAATTGTTATCTTGACTTTGTGTTTTTTCCCCTTCAACACCCAAAGAACCACCGAAAATTCATTAATTTCTATAAAATTATCAACATCGATCCGATTCAGAACGATTTGGTTTCCTTGTGTTTAGAAACTGTAATCCATCTGCCAAATTAGTAGAGTGTATACGGTGAAACTCGGTAATCCTCTCCAGTGTAAAGTGCTCAAGATTTCACCAAGCTAGAAAAGCACAGGTCCTAATCCGGTGTGTTGTCGAGTTGGGGAAGCGGCTAGATGATGTTTGTTGTAGTCTTTCAAAGTGTTTTCCTGCTATTTCGAAAGTTAAACAATCTTAGATATTTACCGATAAAGTCAGAAACAGCATTCACCAAAATCACCTCAATTCCGCTTTTATTCAATCTATTTTTGTACAATTCTAACAGCACAATCTGCTTATAGTTACAGATCATTGATGGTTCGTTTTTTTTTCTTGTTTTAAAAGAAAAAATAAGCAGCTTTTACTCCCTTGTGAGATTATTTCCAATCGTTTGTGTCGGATAGAAATATACAATTTTCCATTAATAAGCCGGAGATTTTCAATGTTTGTAACCAAGTAATTAAAACTTGCAGATTTATCTAAATGAAATTGGAATATTTGCGCACATCTGGTATATACGTCAACGCCTGATTCTAGATTTAGTCAATTATTCCAAAATCTAGCGATTTTTACAATTTTCATTGAATCGAAAAATGTTCAATAAATTGTAATAATTGACAAAACAGAATAGAGAAAAACGATAATTTTTATTATCTGTCCGTCTTCTGTGATTAACGAAGAATGAAAAATTTCACATTTATCAGAAACGTGCCCAACATACTCGTAGATTACATTTTTTGCTTCATTATCGATTTTATCGAATACACACACAATACAAATTTTAAATAATTGTAAATTTGACAATTTACAAGAAGAAGTCAAACATTCAGAAAATGCTTAACCGTAGGTCATCTCTCTTAAGGACAGTTTTTCAAATGCAAGACGGTAGCTTTTTGTATCGATTCTCGATAGTTGTCCAGATTTTCATTGCGATACACTAAGTATAGAAAATCTACTCAACTTGGGTGTTACCAATATAACACGGGCATTTATTAAGATAGAAAGCTTGAAAAGTAGAAACTTATGAGGCGAGAAGCCGATAGGATTCTCATGTCCAATAAATTCAAACCACTGAGGGTTACAAAACCCGTAAACAACCATTCTGGGGTCGGGTCTCTTTACCAAAGGAAAACACCCTGAATTTATACAGATATCCAGGCGTTTACCAGCAGGTCTCGTCCGCAATTCATCAACGATAGAGCAACTTTAATACGTTCAAAACACAATGTAGAATAGAACTATAGCTCAAAGATTATCGATAAACTATTCTCAGAGGTGGATGCATATCTCTCTACCGGCCACTTAAATGCACATACACACCCTAGATACAAAAGCATTATGATAACACTAACACATTATAGTTTATGGTGTACCAACATCTTGCAAACAATTTCATGGCACAAGTGCTGGATATTGGCTGATAGTACTCCAGTTATATATAAGTTCTTATAAAATGGCCATATAGACGGCAATATAAACACATTTTCTGAATATAGACTCAAATACACAAGTCCATTCTGAATTGAACAAGTTATTGTTGGATATAAAAGAGAAACTGACAATTTACTATCGAATAGCTATAGGGGATGATGATGGTAAAAAACAGTATTGCTTTCAAATGCAATCTACGGAAGTTGAAATCTATGGACATTTACTAACAGCGATTCTATTTTCAGTTACTAATTCACTTGAGTCATTTAAATGTTCGTTTGTACTGCAAAAAAAAACACCTAATCTCCATTAAAAGTTATCAAGTATAAGTGTGTTAATTGTATTTAATGCCGCACTAATTTAATTAAATATTTAAATTAATTATAAATGTATTGTAAAATAGAATAATGCATGTTTTGTCTTGAATATGATGGTGATTATCATGCTTTTATCTAAAATCAAAAATTTAAAATACACACAACTTTATAATATGGTTTGACTTTAATTATAAGTTGGAAAAGTCCAGTTAATTATTATACAACTCACTAGTTGCTAATAACAAAACTAGTACATACTCTATTTTAATTCAATTTAACTTTAAAAAGAAACAAACAATAATTTAATTAAAATGTGTGTACTTTCAAGTCCAATAACAATTAATTATGATAAATTTTATCGTACTATCACAAACACAGTTAATATGTAATAAACCCAACTAGTTTTTGTACGATCGACGATATTAATTTACTATCTCTTTGTAAGATATATCCAGTTAATTTAATTTAGAAATAGTTTAATAATAGCGCAGAAATAACATCATCTATTAACGAATTGAATATAGTATAGAACAACAATCTACGAGTGTCTCTCCTTGATGAATTAAATTAAACGGTACCTTAATACGTATTAAATAGTAACCGTACACGAATCCTAAGCTATATAATTATTTGCTAATTAAAAGTAAAAGTTATCTAGCTACTGATCTAATTGCCCGTAAACATTCCAGACTCCAAAATGTGTATTCTACACGACAATCCAACAATGAAAATAACCATCGTTTGCCTGCTGTCTGCTTGTTAAAACTGAAAAAGGACAATTAATGCCGTGCACTCGTTATTTTAATGTGTCGTCCTTATTTTAATGTGCCCTCAATAAACGTTTGAAATAAATCTTTAATCAACACTATATCTCGACCCCATTTTAATGCTATTTTCAATAATAAAACATGAGCAATTTTATCGTCTTTTCTTTAAGGGCCGGTTCTTACTCCTGTGCTTAAGCTCGGCTTAGTTGAGAGGTCGGTAAACTTTCAAAAGAGAGAGCCAAATTATCAAAGGAAAACAAGAAATTAGGGTATCAAAGAGGCATATACAGGGTGTATCAAAGTCATGAACAATCTTTAAACCTCACTATCTCTATTTGGAATAGAGTTGAAAAAACATATTTTGAAGGATCAGAAAAAGAAAATTGTTGAAATTGCACTAATTTTGAACCATTGCTTGATTGTCGCTGGTTAAGAAGTAACCAGTAAATATCCTTGTCGATAGGTGGTAAGAAAGCAGGTATCAGTACAACACATCTCGGATTTACATGAATTATCCACTAAAATCTTATTAACCAACTTATTGAGCCACCACACAACACAATTTTCAGCAGGGAACGTTGCACGTTTTGATAGCTCTCGAATTGCGTCTGTAGCTTCACCGACTCGCGTCTGCAGCTATTCAACATTTTTGGGCGGCTCTGAATATAATAATTGTTTCGTCTAGTTTCACAAAAAAATAAAAGTTTTCTTAATACCAAGAGGGATTAACTTTGCCGGTCAGCTATTCTAGAAGCTTTAGGAAGGTTGGCGAAATTTTCATAGCCTTTTTCCCTCGAAAATGCAACCACACTGAACCCTTACTATATTAAATGTATATCCTTATACATTTTAGCAAAATTAGAACCTCTTAACAGCTAAGAATGACTCGAGAAACGAAGAAATCAATGTTGGGAGGGTCTTAGAGTCATTCTTAGTCGTTTGTATGCCTGTGTGCTTAGCTCCTTTTTGAGAATCTCCTTGTCCAAAATGAGCGTTCTTTAACCAACTTTCAAATAAGTAACGAAGTTATAATTTTGCTAAGATGATCATCATGTAACCCCTTACAAATCTTTGAAATATTTGTCGAATCACTCGCTATTTAATGGGAGTTTCTATTAGAACTTCTCGTCCGACATGAATCACCCTGTACATGTAATAATCAGAGTAAGGCGTTTCACTCCCTACAGAGAGTAGTGACGTCATTGCCTTATACTAAGATCAAAGTAAGCGCTCTAACCGGTGTTGAGCATTGCATTATACTTAACCGATTCTTTACCGATTGTGACAATATAAATAATCGCTCGTTGCTTCAAGATGATCTAGTTAGTTAGGTAGACAACATAGAACGGAGAAGACATTATCGAATCGCTAGTATTTGAACAGAGACCGAACAATTTATCGCGCAACTAACGTGCGTTGCTAAAGCGACAATAACACGAGATCTTAAAGGAAGTTCACACGCCTTGCTTTAGTAATAATAAATCTCCGACTGGTCCAGTCCGGCCCTGGAGCCTCATGTGAACTCAATGGGAAGAAAACTGGGCCTAAATCAATTGGTTTTTTTTAGTGGAGCGATACAAATCGAGCATTTATAATAATTGATGTAATCGACTGAATTATTGTCGATATTATTCGACCGAAAATTAATTTCAATGTCCGAATTGTAGAAATTATAACCATTGCCGACCAATACTGCAGGTAGGTGTGTGTGTGTGTACGATTACAGTTTTGTGGAGGGTGATAGCTCGCTATTAGTCGTCGAATTCTAATTCTGGTTTAATTACATTGTCGCCGGATTCGGGCGTGCATCGGTACAGCCTTAATGCGACCTTTCACATGTAATTAGAGGGCGCCATTACTCGACTAATTACACACCTATATGTCGATATTTAATCGCTCCAGTCTACCGGGAATTTATGGAAACACATTAGCAATTAATTCAATTTCCGGTACGGTAATGTTTTCATGTACGTGCCTACATTTCTGTGTGTTATTTGTATTGTTCTTGTTAGATGAAAATTCAGTTGGAGTATATTTTTTTTTTTGTTGGTCGTCGAGAAGGGGTTGGTAGTTATTTAAAAGTAGCACAAATTTCTCCACCATTCATTATTTAGTTCATTCGGATGGGAGTTCATTGGTTAACTGAAAATACGTAAACTTCACATCGATAGATTGCCTAGTTCCTATTTACATTTACACATTTTTCAACAAGCCGAAAAATACGGTGCAATAAATCGCCAACGGGTTGGGCATTTTTTTCTTTACACCCACATTCGAAACGAGAGCTTTCCGAACTGTATATAATGTTAATCAAACTGAAATTTGTCACTGGAATATTAGTGTGTAACAGCTGGCATTATTAAGAGGTTAACAAGTTGACAAATTTCAAATATCCATCGTTTTTACATTTATACTACATGTGTGGGATTCATCCCTTAAATTGTGTGTGGTGGCTATTTGGGCTAGAATCTATCGATGGCATCCGGGTGTTCCGCACCGCGCAGTTTATTCTGATAATTCGACAACGATGATGGTAGTAATAATGGTAATGGCTAAAACAGAAACAATAGCCCTACTGGACGTAAATATCAATTCAGAGCTTATTGTTTTATATTTGTCATCGGCAGGGAAGTTTTTCCTCGTTTCATTCGTTTCCTCCTTCTATTCGCCTTAACTGCGATTTATGCCTTTTCTCGCATCACATATATTTCAGTAATCTAGCCCTCTTCAGATGCCATTTTTCTCAATATATCTACGAAGCCCACTAAACATCTGTGATATATTCCATTAAACTTTTGGCTAATAACCATCTGGCTCTAGATTTATAAGGCGTTCAAAGTCGTTTGCTCCGTTTGTGTTTGTAGACATATTACTTTAAAACTGGTTTACGTAAATAATTCATCCAACGAAAGACAACAACTCATTATTTTCGAAACAAATTTAGACACATCAATTTTTAATCGAATCGATATTTAAGCAGAATTCTAAACGTGAAGGCGTAAAAACAAATAAAAACTTAATCGAAGACAACTTTTATAATTTGTAACCAACAGCAACTATCTTTTACAAATAAATATTGATTCTTATTTACATTTAGATAAGTTTAAAGTTTATTTTTTTCTCCATATTGTCTCAAGTACCTATATTGCTCGCAACTCTACCAAAGAAACGGACTTTATTATATACATTTTCAAACTCTTCCATAAAAAAAATACATAATTTATTGGGAGCTTTAATGTAAAACATCAAAACTACAAAGTTTTATTTAATTACAGTCGAGTTTATTTCTGCAATTTCTCTACAATAAGGCGACTATGTGCCGACATCGTTATTCCCTTAACAAGTTCAAAGAAAGTGTCCACGAGAAGAAACTTGTCGTTTTATAATTTTTTATTCATGAAACGACTCTATATAGATTAAGGCAAGAATGCCAAGAAGAAGAAGAAAAAATAACAAAAAGTAGCACCACTGGAATTTTTAGAGACTATTCGTTAAAAATAACAATCAATATTTTTAATGGAAAATTTATTATTAATTGACTGAATAAAGTTGATTTTTACAGTAGGACTTTGAGAATTTTACGATCATTAGAAGATAATTCTATTCAATATGCTTCTTTAGCTATTTATTATAAGAAAATCCAAAAATGATCTCTAATTAATTAGGTTCGGTTCAACTTATTGTGTTGGAGACCACTCATCATTCCTATCGTTATTATTCAAATTCCTCTTCTTATCATTTTTTTATTATTAATTATTTTTAGACATCATCATTATTATTAATATTGTTCAATTTGTAATTATTACATTGTTTAGTTAGCCTTCTTTTAGCGAACGTTTTCCTATTGAAAGCAACCCTTAATTGATATTTGTTGTCTTAAGCTGGAGATGCACAGGGCCGGATTTACGTGTCTTTGGATGGTATAAGCGGTATCGTTTTTTGACCCCCCTATCGACTTCAGCAAAGAAGACGCAAACACTGTCTTGAAATATTATCAATGAGGAAATTCGACGAGAAGTCTGAATTTATTTTGGAAAAATTCAGAAAATTTCAAGACAATTTTTCTCATAAATTTTTAAAAAAATTAGTGTGTCTATTAAAAAACTAGTTTTAGAAGTCGACAATTTCTGCACGAGAGTAAATTTATGAAATTAGCGCTCCAGCGCGAGTTTCTTAATGATCGAGTGCAGAAATTGACATCTAGAACGAGTTTTTTATACTATTTTTTAATATTTTGCACCATTTTTTAATAAAAATTAAACCCTTGAAATTTAGGGCATTTAGCGGCAGTTGGTATTAACTAGAGCGACATTTTAAAATTGTTCAATTGTTCTTTCTTCTGCACTACCTCGATTGTTTATGTTTAAATTCAGAAATCATCACAAATGTGAGTGGCAATAATAAATTTAGTAAAAAATTTGTATCAACAAATAACGTGATATTATCAATGTTGACGTTTGTTTAGCTCAACACCAGTCACATAGAATATAAAAGACGCATGCGCAAGCTGCCAACCTTAAGAAAATAAATTATACTAGCTATTAAAGTACCGAAAAGGAGTGCGTTAACAGGTATTAAAGCATTCCTTTTGTTATATTGACGCAAAATAGAAAAATGTCTATTTTTATCGACTTCTTTATGAGTTTTTTTTTCTACAGTATTCCTGAGGACTACTCTACAAATCTTTGAAATATTATTTGAGACACTCTATCATTTTGATTGAAACAGCCAAATTGTATACTCCCACGCCGAACACCCTGTATACAGTAGAATTCTTGAAAATTGGAATCATTTTGAATTACAACACTCAAACAGTAGTATACAGGTTGATTCATTTCAAACGAAAAGTTTTTATAGCAACTCCCATTATTTAGCGAGCGATTCGAAAAATACTTTAAGAATTTATAGGAGGGTTCCCAGAGAAAATTTTAGCGAAATGAAAACCTTATAACTCATGCGGAAGTTGGTAGAAAAACGTTAAAAGATTGAGTTAAAAACGCAAGGTCACTTAGAATGACTCGGAAACCCTCCCAAAATTGACTTGTTTCGTTTTTCTCAATTGCATTCTAGAAGAAAAGGCGAAACATCTCCAAAAATCAATGTTGAGAGTGTCTACGAGTCATTCTTTAGTAGTTTTGCATGCTTTTCTTGTGTTAAAAAAATCCACATTGTCCGAAACGATCGTTTTTTGACCAACTTCCCAGTGAGCTACCAGGCTCTAATTTTGCTAAAATGTTCCTTGGAAACTCCCTATAAATCCTTGAAATATTTATCGAATCGTTCGCCAAATAATGGTAGTAGCCATAAGAATTTTTCGTTTGAGGTAAATCATCTAGTAGTAATTTCTTTGAAATATTCCAAATGGACTTTCTACGTCAGGATTTAACTGGCGGTAGGAACGGATCTAGAGATGTATCGAGATAGAAATCGATTTGTGAACAAAGTTTTAAATAAATTATAATTAAAACACTTATAGTCTTTATGAAAGCTTAATAAAGATGTCGTTAAATCAGATTTAGATTGACACGATTAAAATTTTCACAATCTATGCGCCTACATACCTTTTCCAATTCTCAAGTGCATTGACTGTAACAATAAATCATGGGTAAGTCTTGTCAACAAAGGACTAAATTATTCAGAACAGAGCATGTATACAGTATTGAACTTTTCAAATGGGTACATTTGGAAAATATGGGGGATTGCCTTTTTGTTCCACTTGTACATAATTTAGAAAAGGACAGAGAGAAAATAGGTGGTGAAAAATTAAAAAAGAACCAATTTATTTTGTACCTCAAGCAAAATACCTACTATCTTACGAATAGCGATATATTTAGAATATCCCCATCTTTGTCTGATACATCTAAATGGGTATGTTCGACGAGCAATGTTTATACTGTGTGAGAAAGATAGCAAATCCTCATCATCTAATTGTTCATGTTTTTTTAAACGAAAAATTGTAAAATTCCATGAAGGTAGATTTTTTATTACAACAGCATTATTTTCCACCTACATTATCTGTATCACTTTCTAACTCATGTGCAAGTGGAACATTTGAAATGTCCAATACTGTATAAAAAAACTGTGTTTATCTTTTGTCTACAACAAAATTTACAATCATGCAATTTACGAGCTGTAGAGCTCATATACATATAGGGTGTATTTCACCTGGCAGTTGGCTATGCCCTTCGTACGTTTAGGTGCACATTTAAGAGACCACTTCTTATGCAGTTGTGTAAAACCGGCTTTTGAGGGCGGTCGTAATAATGTCACAGAACTTTGAAAGGTTAGGATTTGGAAAAAAAAACAATCAGAAGATGAGGATGAGGTCACTGAGGCCATTTTGGGTATTTACCTAAACAGAAAAGTACTTTCTACAAATTTTGTATGGTGGAAGCTCATTCTAACACCTTCTACCTGCCCACCTTGTTACCCTAACGAGAGAAACAGCCTGATTTACACTAACCGAAAAACGTGATATTCCTTGTTTAAGAGTTGGTTTCTTTTGTTTGCACCCGAGTGTACGTAGTATCGTAGCTTTGTTCAACCACTTGTAAAACACATTAACAAATGTTAAATGTAATAAAGTATGGACCAAGTTACGATACTACGTAAGGAAGCCACAGTCAACTGCGGGGAGAAATACCGTTGTATAGACGTCTTGAAAAAAAGTTGGATACAGGGGTGGATTCTGTGGAGGATTTGTAAGGTCGTCCCTGGAGAAAATTTCAGCAAAATTATCATCTCACAGCTCATTTGTAAGTCGGTCAAAAAACGGTCGTTTCTGACGATGACACGATTTTTAAAAACTAGCAAAGCACTCATAATGACTTAAAATAGTCCAAGAATCCTCCCAACTTTGATTTTTTTTGTTATCCTCCATATTATTCTTGAACAGGTAAAAAACAATGAAAATGACTATTAGGAGGGTCTTTGAGTCATTCTTAATAGTTCCACGTGTTTATCTAAACGACATTGTCCAGAACGATCATTTTTGACCGAGTTCCAAATATGCTACAATATTCCTATCAATCTTTCTAATATTTTTCGAATCGCTCGTCAACTAAAAGGAGTTTCATAAAATTGTCCATTTTTAGATTTGACACCCCTATATTTGTGTGTTAGTTCCATTTGACGAAATCAAATCAGTACAATCATTATCGTTGATAATTGTCCAATATAACTATCTATTTAGTTTGCAAACTGGCTAATTTCAACAAATAAAAACTTGTGCATTGTTTCAATTTATTCAAGAGCGATCCCGATGGGATGGCTTTATTTCACGGTTTGTTGATTCATCACATATACATATATACGTGCAAATGCCAGTAGATAAATAATAATAGTAATAACAAGAACAACAACAAAAAAAAATGTAACAAGTCAGATTTTGTTTCAATGCAAACAAACAAAATAATAACTAAAAAAAAAACACAAAACCGACAACGAAATGAATAGATTTACAAAGCAATGTATAGAGCGTGTATAAAATAACACATCGTCCAGGTATAAAATGTAAAATAGTAATAAATATATGCAGGATGTAGTGTTGCATTTTTAAACACAACAGAGGTAGGCCTTTTTCCACCTATCAACCACCCTATTGAATATGTATACATGTTAGAAATAGAGATCTCCATTCATTTACATATATAAAATATAAAGCGAGAAATTCACTTTCTCTTGCGACTTTCTCAAGAATTTTAATATATACACTGATGATGATGATGATGATGATGATGATGATGATGAGGGTGTTAATGATGATAAACCTTGTTGTCACTGGAAAACTTTTGAACTTTTCACGAGATCAAGTCATCTCTCGTCTTCATTAAAATATTTATACGCTCAAAAATTAACTGTTTTTGCACTTGACCGACGTTGAACTTCATCTTCAAAGATTTATGACGACTGTTCCGCGTCCAAGAAAACTAGGTAAATACTATAAATAATAATAAGACTAGTCTCGTATTTTATTGTTGTTGTTATTATTATTCTTGCTAGTGGATTGTATCGAAATAAAAGTAATGAAAAAAATGTAGTAGAGTTGAAATAAATTTCAGAATCGCCAAAATAATCCAATCGTCAATAAATTTATCTATATATATATATATATATATATATATATATATATATATATATATATATATATATAATATGTATCTGTAGATTTCTATATATACGTATATATACCGACGCAACTCTTCAATGTGAGCTTTAAAAGATTTATGTACATGTCAATATAACATATAAACATCGAAATAAATCATGGGCCCGAAAGCCGATTAGGTACAGAATCGAGTGATTTTTTTTTTCACCATAGTTGGAAAATTTATAAGATATTTCTTTCTGTTAAAATAAATGGTAGAAAACTGACGGAAATAATAACAAATAATTATATAGCGTTGAAATATACGTTTAAATCTTACAAAATATACTATTTTGAATTAAATCAAATTTATAAAGGTAGCTAGCACATAAATAATAATTTCCATTTGAAACAATTCTTGAAACATTAGTCTTCATTTTCATTTAGTGGAGTTTTTTTACCAACCGTCGACAAAAAAAAATCATTTCAGGGGAACTCAACTTTGAACCGACAGCAAGTTTCCAACATAATAATCTTCTTGAAATACACTCTTTTTTTTTTGATCACGCAATAGCTTGATATATTTTCTGCTATTGACTGTTGGAGGAATGTATCAACACACAAATTCTAAACGTTTCCTTGCTTCTTTTTTGCCATCAACTGGAAGCTCACCTATAGCAACGTGATTGCCAATTGAATTAACTAATTGGGGCGAGCTTGGATTTGGCACTTGACGAGAGTAGTATTGTCCTTATCCGTCAGAGTTGATTGACTATAGTTATTATTATTATTATTATTATAAAGTTACAAAATCGAACATCGAATACGAATTTTCATATAATTAATTGTGGACGAAAGAAGCAGCCGTTTCCGTTGGAATTCCAGTAAACAATAGTAAATGACAACGGGAAATTGGGAGCGTAATCGATGCCATTTATCTCCGGAACTTTTAAATTATAATCAGTGCCGTTTATATAAATCGACAAAGGCGGACGACTTTAAATGAAATCATTTTAGATTTTAGTAATTAGTTAGCAACAGGATCGGGAATTTATTGTAGATTGTCGTCCGACTATCGTCAACGCACGCCATAAGCATATGTGACTCTCGAGCTTTACATTGTATTTTTGTATTTCATCAAATACTTGGACCCACCTACTCCCTGCGCTCATAATAATCCAGCTACAGTAGGCCACTTATTTATTGTTTGTGACGGCGCTCACTCACTTCATCAACTACGTTGAGTGATTATAGTGTTAAAATCGCAACAAATAAACGTACAGCCAAGTGCACTGAAATTGTGACGAGGCGTGAGTGAGAAATACGCCTTCTTTTAGTTTTGTAAACTAACTTTTTTCTATCTTAAAAGGAAAAAATAGGGGTGATTTGTTTTTTCTGCTTTCTGTCTGTTGTTCTGTAAATATACAAGTTAACACCCCTAGCCGCACCTACAATTTTTGGTTGGACATTTTTCCTTCCAAATTCTGACCTGCTAGATATCCGCCGTATTGCGAGAACCTCCCTTCTTAGCCTGTTGTACAACTCCTTTGGGAGATTGATGGAGATCGAGCGTGACTGGAAAGCGCTTATATTGAAAATGGTTCTGAGTAGTGAGGTCAGAAGCACGAAAATGCGTGCAAATCCCGTTATTACATACTATATCGAGTGACAATGATAACAGACATTTTTTCCAAATTCACAGGATTGCTTAATAGTACCATTGAGCAGATTTGTAAGTGTTGATAATAGTTAAGCCATTTTCAGTTTGACCGTAAATGAACCTGCATTTCTTGTTTTGAACTGAAGATTAGCTTTTTAGAGATGTACAGTGGCGATCAAAAAAAAGAGACCACCTCTTGTGCGGCAGTGTAAAACAGACCTATACGAGCGGTCATCACAATGTAACAAAATCTTGAGAGGTCAGAATTTGGGAAAGAAGATATTCAATCGGAAGAAAGGCGTGAAGTTACTGATACCATTTTGGATATTTACCTGAATAGAAAGATACTTCCTATACATTTTCTATAGCTGAAAGTAGCTCCACCTATCCACCTTTTTACCCTCATGAGAGGAACAACCTGATTCACACTAACGAAAATATGTGAAATACTCGCTCATGACTCAGTCTCTTTTTTTTTGATCGCCACTGTACATATAACAAGTTGGGGCTTAAAAAGTAAAAATCGCCGAAAAGGTCAAAATATTCTCCAAGCTAATCTGCTATAATTTAAGGGCCAAACAACTAAATATGTGATTACAACTATAGCATACCAATTAGTACCTCACAATTTGAATCCTAACAAGTTATAAATTTTTAAAATTTTGTTGGATTTATTATCAGTTGACAGTTTTTGAGATTTTCTAGCATAAATTAATCAATTTTGCTAAAGATTCTACAAATTTCAGGCACTTTTCCCCCTACTTGTTGTACCCCCCTAGAAAGCTAATCTTTAGTACAATAATACAAAAGCGAAAAATGTATAGGTTGTTATTTAAAATAAGAAATATAGGTCAACTAGCGCTTGAACCGGAAGTGTCTCAACTATTATCAATACTTCAAAATTTGCAAAATTGTACCATTAAGCAATCCTGTAAATTTGGATACAAATAAAGAAGATATAGTTTAAAGCCTATTTTAATTGTCACTCGGTATATATATAGTACAATTTATGTATAGTTAACCTATAATAAAACAATAATAATTGTTTGAATTAAATAACAATCGATCTTACTTAAAGCACATTAATATTCAGATGGCAATATTTTACACTATTCACTGCTTAAAATTCGAGTTGATGGCTCCAAAGTACAGGTTGTAAACGGATACATAAATCAAGGTGGCCTGGATAAAACTACCACCACCAACACCACTATACCACCCTCCTATTTCCACCACTGCCTCCAGTGGAAATTACATCACGGTATTGCGCCACCATTAAAATAATTCTAAACTTATTCTTCTTATACTCGTATGTTTAAACACACAATACTATTTAGAATTGCTTCTACCACTCAGACCGTGGTAGAAGCATGTTGCTTGAATATTGTCGAGATTAAATCAGGTATACAGGTTTAATGAAATATAACTCCATCATATATAGAATTTTGCTTCTTTTTTGAACGAATACAGACGTGTTTTATTATGATCAAACAGACTCGACCAGGAATTGATTGAAAAAGTTTTCATTTTCATTAAATTTTCTAGCATCTGTACCAATTGAATTCAAATTTTTTGGTTGCAATTATCCAGAAAAGATGATATCAATGATAGTGAACGAAAGGACATTCTGTGTGTTGTTTAAAGTGATCAATATAGAAATCGAAATGGAAATAGAATGGAATAAATGGAATTCGAGCCGATATTTATGTCTCTTAAGGGAACAGTCGTTGCTTTCACCCATGGAAGAAACGTGGAAATTTTATTTACACTGCTATACAAAAGCTTTACGAATACCTTTAATACCCAATTATTGAATTGTTAAATCATATTGAGCTGTTATGGAAATATCGTGTTTGTATTGCAAACTCTTGATTGCTTGCTCCTCATTTAAACTTGTTATGCTCTATTAAAAGTTAAGAGTTTTCAAATTCTTTAATAGAACAGTATATGAGAAAGCAGAAAAATTGCGATACAGAATCTTGGTCTTGATTTTGATGTAGTTTCAGAATTATGAAAATTACCAATCCATCAACCTACTGAAAAGAGCAACATTACGTCTTTGACCGTGTAACTGAACAATTATTTCTTCAGATTATTTTAGTTCACATTGCTTTTTTGAACGCCATTTTAGCCAGTTTAATTAGTTTCACTGTAAAACGACTGTTGGAATTTGTTTAATTTCAATAGTTTTAACTATTTTGTTCCTTAAAAGTCTATTACATCGTCTCAAGTAATGAAAATCTTCAAAATAGTATTTGTTTTCTTTGCTATTGTGATCAAAAACACATCTTCTGCAATTATTCTCACCTATAATACAGTGATGACCTTCTAAAAGAGACCATTTTTGTGGTATTGTGTAAAACAGGCTTTTGAGAGCAGTCGTGACAATGTAATAGAATTTTCACGGGTCAGACTTTGAGAAGATGCTAAATCTGGGTTAGTAAAAACTTGCTCTAAGACTTCTTAACTTCACGAGAGAAACAACCTGACTCACATGAACCAAAAACGTGATATTCCCGACTCAAGACTCGGTCTCCTTTATATGCTCGTCACTGTACATTGCTCGCGTATCTTTCGTTGAGGAGTTCTCTATATTTGTTGGTATAGAAGATGTAAAAAAAATTCGATTTATCAAGTTTCCGACTTTTTTATTGTAGGATTTTTCCTATCAGCCATCTCTTCCTCGTTTTTATTTTCTTCACAAATTGCCGTTTCTGCTTTTCTTTTTCTTGTTTGCAAATATGGATGTGGTCGATTAATTGGTGGTACTTTTGGTACAACAAAATCTAGTGCTCTAGTTTTTCGCAGAGACTTTTTTGCCAACTCGAATTCTTCTCCTGAGGAAGATCAGTGTTTGCAATTTGGAAATCTTTTGGAATCGTGCCAAAATATCTTTGCTTGCAAAATAAAATCGCACTCTTAACACATCATAAGCAATTCTTTCTATTTTTCAATCGATTTTATTCGTTCAGTTTTAGTGTTTAAACTCTTGTTTGCTTGAAAATTACCTATTTTTGATCACTGCAATATTGAAAGAGAAAATTTTCAGCTTGTACGTTGTTTCTACACAATGATGATAACAAGATATGATTTACAAATTTTGAAATTTTGGGCTCTCTGTTAGCTTCACAATTAAGAGTTCTGAGATGACTCAGTGACCTGATGCTTTTGCCCTAAATTATCACATTGCTACAGCATGAAATGGGGCGCCAGAGGCTATTTTGTCTAAGGCTCCCAAAGTTTGAACGACAAGACACCTATTCCTGCTTCTTCGACCTCAGATGAATTACTTGTAAGGGAAGCCTCAGATTTACGAATTCTTCTTCTGAATTTCTATTATTTTTCTATTCAGTAACGTACAATTTAACCAAATGAAACTAAAGTCCGCCAGTTGTCTTATTTTTGTTTTATGACTCCCCATTGAGTTGTGTTGATCACAGATATAGTCGGCCACATATAATAAAGACTATCGTATAACTACTTCTTCATTGCACCTTTGTGGACTTATCAAAATGGACGACTATGTTGAATAGAATCGTCTGATTGAGGCGTTCGGTTACTAAGTAGTATCTGTCTGTGTTATTTCAATTTATAATTTCGAAAAAATAGGACACGATCAAAAAGATTGAAAATCGAAAATGCCTCAATTGTAAAGTGATTTTTCATCTATCTGTTGATATTACTTTAAGTTCGTTTTATTAATTTTTACAAAGAGATTTTTGTGTTTCGGTAAAACCACGCTTTCACCACAAAAACTCGATTTTTCCGGATTCTTGAAAAATTCAGTCAATTTATCAAATATTCATGAAGGCACATAGATGTAGAATTGCATTTTAAATCGAATACAACTGTTAAAAATTCGTTATTTGTTACCGTTTTCGAGTCATTTGTATTTTACTCGTATGGAATTTGCATGTAATTGGCTGCTCCAACGCGCTACTCTTATTGTATAGTGTAACCGCTTTTATAAGGTGACCAAAAGTCCCGAATTTCCCGGGACAGTCCCGAATTCTCAAGTTCTGTCCCAATTTTTTGCAACTCGTTTCTTGGTCTCGAATTTATAGCATTTGTCCTGAATCGTCGCGAAAAATAGTAGTGTGAGAACGTGACAGCTTAAGTAGTGAAGATTTCAGAATTGAGAATATCAGTTTAAGTTGAGAAGCTGTATAATCATTAGATTAACATCTAGCATTTATTTTAGAAAAATTTTCGTTCACAACTCTCAATTGCAGTTCAAATTTTCACTTGCAGACATTATTTGTTATGTGATTTGAAAAATATTTCAGAGATTTGTAAGGGAGTCCCTATATACTAATTTAGCAAAATTAGAACCACACAGCTCATTTGGAAGCTGCTCAAAAAATGCTCGTTTTGAAGAAGATTAAATGGTGGTTAAGCATGCAAAGTGACTAAAAATGGCTCGAGGATCCTCCCAACTTTGAGAAAAATTATCAATGTTGTAAGCGCCTTCGAGTCATTCTTAGTCGCTTGGTGTGTTTAGCTCGTTTTTGAAAATCACGACATCGTCTGAAAGGAGCGCTTTTGACAAATTTTTTTGATGAGAAGATGAGATACGAGGTTTTAAAGACCCTCTACAGATCCTTAAAATATTTTCACAACCGCTAGCCAACTAATAGAAGTTAAAAAAAAAACACTTCGAACATGGAAATCTAGTCACCTTAGCTTTTAGTATGTAGTCAAGTTGACAAAATCATGTTTGTTTTGCTATATCTATCAGGTAATTATCTTAACAAATTAATACACTGAGAGCTACTTCGTTATCTGTGCAAGTTCGTAATTAAGGAAATATTCTGGTAGAAGTGCATCAAATCATATTGCAATTATAATTAATATTGCACGTTAATTACACGATCAATGGATTTAATTAAATAGAGAATGTTGATATTATGGAAAATGTTTAACGATGGCCGACTAAATACTCACACACACCTACACACATATTATACCGGCAATCGATCGATAAATATCAAATAAGAAACATGAAGGAGAACATAAAGATCGATTAGTTTCCAACAACTAGAGTACAATCCAACTACTGAAACAAGAGAAAACAACCACCGTTATTACAACCACACTTTACCTCCCATCCATGAAATTCCCCACCACCCTCTCTACTCTACTAAGCAACTTGTTAATCACTTGATAAATACTAGTATCGTTAACAAACTGTCATTGAAATTGAGACGTTCGTTCAATATAAATTTCCAAACTTGCAAATTGTTGAATTTTACTTAATTAAATTGTTTCTATTTTCAGTATTTGATAGGAATCGAGACATCAATTCGGATTAAATAATCAAACCGCTCCTCTTTAGGCTTTGATCTCTTACCCTAAAAAGGTGCAATTCGACCGTTACAATTTTCTTCTTTAATTGAAGTTCAATTCTATCCAATGAAAACATTACGATTTGTGTTGATTTCCAATTCAATATTGATAGATATCAAAAAGGATCCGACGCTATTAACAAAACACTAATCTTTTGGTATTAAATTAATAAATTATTGGCCCGTATTCGATAGATTCGACAAAATATTTTATAGTAATTTCCATAATTGGCACCAATATATCTTGTTTAATTTCCCAAATTCTTATTCCATATAAATCGTTTTATGGTTGCTTCATTACCATAATTATTAAAAGATTGAGATTCTATCGCCCGTATCCTTTTTCATGTTTGTTTCGTACTGTGTTGAAGTTTATCCAACGATGAATAAAGACAATTAAACTGTGCCACACAGATCATTTGAGAGCAGTTCGGATAATGGACCAAGGATGACGATAAATGGATAAGAATCTACATCTGATGGACACAAGAAAAAGCGTTGATCGTTTGATATGAACGACAAATACTGGCTGACACGGCTCCCTAATTAGCTCCGGACACAATTCTAGTACCAGTTTATTGTTCCAACATCTGCTTTTTAATTGAGGCACTGATGTCATTTAGAATCCCGATGGACATCTACAATTTCGGTCAAGTCATCAAAATAGAATTAGATGACCGATTGCTTTTTTTCTGATAATCAACTTCCTTCATGTCGTCATCTAGGGACCAACTTCCTGGCAGTCATAATAATTGATGGAACTTTTTTTTTAAAAAAAAATATATATATTTTCAACAGTATTATGACTGATTAGAATTGATGGTTAGTTGTTTATAAATGATTCAATAAGAATATCTTATTTCTATTCAGTACAGGCTATGTCTAAAATGCGGAGTATGCGTTTGTAAACAACAATTTATCTATCGACTGCCAAATACGGTCAACTAACCTTTATCTAACTTAATCCCCTGACTGTGGTCCAGAATGTCTTATCTGGTCACTTTTTCGTCAAGATAAGCCCTGAAAGATGACTGTAGAGGTTGGAGTTTGACAGTCAACTTTCTAAATAACGATAAAACTATCGAGTGTAGCTTGCCTTTTGTTTGAGTTAATCGATCATTTCTTTTCAAATATGTATTTTGATGTTTCATTGATACAATATCATTAGAATTTATCTAGAAAAAGTATAATATATATAAAGTTACAATTTCAGTTTTGTGGAAATTGCATTTAAGCAGATCCTCTATTTCCGGTGTTCCATTTAGGGTAAACTCCCGGCGGGTGTACTCTCGTATCAACTTCGGGATGTTGATTACCCGGAGCCTAGAGGATTTACTCTCGTACTATTCCAACATTCTAGACAACCTATACCGTTTTTTTTTCTTCTTTTCCATTTTCCTATTAAAAATACATTAACGATGTTGAATATGCAAAGAATTCTTCAAAATATAATTTTACCAAAATTTCAATTTATTAAATCTAACAACACAGAAATAAGAAAATTACAGCTGGTTCCAATCAGTTGTCTTGTTAATAAAAAAGGTAAATTCGATTGTTTCGCATTTGTAAGGAGCTTGTATGTTATTCACCCTGTTTTTTTGGACATTCGTTAAATTAACCATATTTGTTTTCTTTACGACCACCTGTTTGTTGTTAGATAGTAGAGGAAAGCAAAACGTTAATACAATGCAACAATCGAATAATCCTGGAGAGCAAAAGCAATTTGTGGGGATTTCCGGGACTGGGATACACGGTCGAGTTAAGAAGAAATGAAACAAGCCCACACACACACTAGAAAAAAAACACACATACACTCACTTACACAAATACAAAGGTAAACTCCAACCGAGTGCTTGTTTATCTCAAATTTTACTATTTTACTAAAGCGAAATAATCCAATAAAAACAATGATAAGGCGGCTTATAATATCATTTTTTTATACCTCAAGCTCGAGCTGATAAAGCGCGACAAAACATGCCGGATTTTTTGTGATATGCATGTAATTTTGTACACATTTTCGGCAAAATTGCTGTAAAATAACTCAATATAATTGCAATATAAAAGAATTCCCTATAATTATTTTGAAAACATCATAAACTTGAGTTAATGTAGAAGAAAAACGATTTGAAATTTGTAGGAAATCGAGAGATGTTCGATTGGGTTTTTTTTGCTCTTCTATTGGACGGTCGAGGGCAAAAAGTCTATCAATATAAGAAAGAAAGTTTATCGTACAACTTAACTTGAAAGAAAGCCACTCGTATAAATGCAAATATCTACAACTACCATTCGAATCACAACACCTTGTATCGGCTCATTTAAATATTTCATCTTCATTTCATATGAGAGTGTTTGCAAACTTTCAACAAATACAACTTTCTCAAACAACTCACATTTGTTGTACAAACCATAATAAAGTTGCGGTTATTGTACAAGCAACTCAAATGGAGATACATACAAGAAATAATTGAGACCATATTGTTGAAATTTATCGATGTTTCACCTTTCAATCAGCGGGCAAACTTCTTCGGTCGGGGCAATTTTCGATAAAACAATAATAATCATTTTCAGTATAAGCCAGAATTGTTGCACATCCCGAATTTTTAAGGTTCTTGCATAATAAGAGCTCTTCCAATTGAATTAGTCCCAATTTACTTCACATGGTGGCAAATCTTTCATTGTTAATAATTAAGGGTCAATAATACAGATCTCCAATTCACAGAGCTGGCACTATATCTTGAGGGACCTTCTGCATAGTAACGTAGAAAAAGGATACTTGGAAATTTTTAATTTGCCCTTATTGAATTATTTGTTGGTTTCAAGAATCTACAATCGAGAAAGTCCTTTTACGCTGCTCAAAAATTAATGATTAAACACCACTGAGCCCTAAAATCTAGATAAAAATGTAAAGAATTTAGGTCTAAGACTTTATAAAGGTGTCTCAATTTCCTTTCCTAAACGATTCTATAGAAAAACTCGTCACAAAATTGGTGATTTATAATCAAAATGTCTAAAACCAAAAGCTGAGAATGTAGCTCAAAAATCGACAAAATCTTTCCTAAATCTTATTCTCATCACGATTTAAAACTGGAGTTCACTAAAAATAAATGATTTAAACACAAATGTCTAAAATCTAGATGGAAATTTAACTTAAAGTGACTACTTTTTATAATTCGATGGCAAATTCGTCGAAACGGCGCAATTTTAGTTCAAAAATGCGTCAAAAGTGTCACAATTTTGCATTTTTAAACTCAAGAACCAAATTCAATTAAAATTGAACAGTTCAAATTAAAAAATCACTAAACTTAAGTAAATCTTTTACTTTTAACAACTCGATACCGAAGCTTGTTAAAAATTATAATTGAGGAGGGAAATGACCATAAATTTTAATTGAAAGTCGAGAGTGCAAATCAAAAATCGCTTTTAAATAGCCATATAATTTAAAAAAGAATCATTGCTAAAATTCTTTAAAAACCACTATTTTATAACAATTAGTTCTTAAGGCTGACTGTCATAGAAGCGGCGCCTCCACCAAAAGACAACCCACTTCTCCCACCTTTCTATGCGAGTTCATATCTGTCCGTGTTATTTCATTCATAGTTGCGGCAAAATAGATTACTTTGCATGCTGATTAAAAAAACAGCAAAGAAAATAGAAAATCGACTCGTTCAATTCTGTAGAGTAAACTTTGCTCGATATTTTTATAACCGTAATAATTAAAATTATCAACTTTTAGACACCGGAATGTTGGTTTAACCAAACCACTCGTTTCAGCACGAAAAGTTACTTTTTCCTTATACAGAAAAAATCCTGTCAAATTTTCCAAAATCCACTCGTTCAATCCTGTAGATAATTGTCTTTGGAATCGAAATCAACTATTTCCAGATCGCTACCTGTTACCGTTTAAGACAAATGTGTGAATTACTGTCTTATGGAAATGACATGTAATTGGGTAGCATTCAGTTCTGATGAAACTCACCCTTAAAGCCCAGAGTAAAAGTCGAAACTTTAGCCTAATAATAGATTAAAAGTGACTAAGTTGCCTTCTTCACGGCTTAATTGTTAGCAAAATTTATTAAGAATTGAATTGAGTCCTAATTTTGGAGTCCCTGCTGCAGTGCTGCTTTCATTCAGGTACTGTCTGAGTTGCTTGAGCGCAAACGACAGTCCCGACTTTAAGGTTACTAAGTTGCCCTCTTCACGGCTTAATTGTTAGCAAAATTTATTAAGAATTGAATTGAGTCATAATTTTGGAGTCCCTGGTAAAGTGCCGCTTTCAGGTAGTGTGTGAGTTGCCTGAGTGCTAAAGACGGTCCTGACTTTAAGGACACTTACATGCCTTGTTCGTCATCAAAACACATTCATACCATAAATAAGTAGCATAATAAAAACACAACATGAGAAAATGATGCAGTCAAAGAGCACCTTTTTAGATTTGCTGACATGCGGCCCATCGGGAATTTACCCGGCCCAGTCCGCCTCTGCTCTTAATATACAGTGGCGATTAAAAAAAAGAGACCGAGTTTTGAGCGAGAATTTCACATATTTTCGTTATTGTGAGTATTGTCTTTCGTTCTTTCGTTCTTTCGTTCTTTCGTTCTTTCGTTCTTTCGTTCTTTCGTTCTTTCGTTCTTTCGTTCTTTCGTTCTTTCGTTCTTTCGTTCTTTCGTTCTTTCGTTCTTTCGTTCTTTCGTTCTTTCGTTCTTTCGTTCTTTCGTTCTTTCGTTCTTTCGTTCTTTCGTTCTTTCGTTCTTTCGTTCTTTCGTTCTTTCGTTCTTTCGTTCTTTCGTTCTTTCGTTCTTTCGTTCTTTCGTTCTTTCGTTCTTTCGTTCTTTCGTTCTTTCGTTCTTTCGTTCTTTCGTTCTTTCGTTCTTTCGTTCTTTCGTTCTTTCGTTCTTTCGTTCTTTCGTTCTTTCGTTCTTTCGTTCTTTCGTTCTTTCGTTCTTTCGTTCTTTCGTTCTTTCGTTCTTTCGTTCTTTCGTTCTTTCGTTCTTTCGTTCTTTCGTTCTTTCGTTCTTTCGTTCTTTCGTTCTTTCGTTCTTTCGTTCTTTCGTTCTTTCGTTCTTTCGTTCTTTCGTTCTTTCGTTCTTTCGTTCTTTCGTTCTTTCGTTCTTTCGTTCTTTCGTTCTTTCGTTCTTTCGTTCTTTCGTTCTTTCGTTCTTTCGTTCTTTCGTTCTTTCGTTCTTTCTCTGGTTCTTTCTTTTGTTCTTGTAAGAAGGTGGGTAGGTAGGAGGTGCTGGAGCCACTTTTAGTCATAGCGAATTTGTAGAAACTATCTTACTGTTCAGGTAAATACGCAAAATAGCATCAGCAACCCCCACCTCATTCTTCTGATTGAATATCTTTCTTCCCAAATTCTGACCCGTTTAGATTCTGTTACATAGCCCTCATAAGCCTGTTTTACACAGCCGCACAATAGGCGGTCTCTTTTTTTAAATCGCCACTGTACATACGTGTATGACGGATAGAAGGTGTAGAATTTGATGCATTTTGATGGTGATGACGGTTGTGGTGATGCTTTTAAATATGTTTGACAGTTGTGTACAAATATTTCTATTTGTTACCATCAGATTTTCATTACATTACCTAAATTTTATCATGCAGAAATGTATATAGTGAGCATATTTGTATGATGTGGCAATGGTAGCTCCATACGTGAATTATAAACGTAGATTTTATATTTACATAAAAGCAAGTAAACATATCTAACTGTTAATGTACTCAACATATATGAAATGGTTTTAATTGTTACTACTATTTAACATGGATGTAGTTAAACTTATAGTTGTACTTGACATGTACTGACAATTCATTAACAACATTCCCATTATATAGGCCAAAAAAAAAAACAAGAGAAAATAAATGAAGAGTATAATGGTTGTTTTATTTTTTGCGGCCTCTACTCGAATGAATTTTTCCTAGACAATGTTTCAACTGTATAAGCTGATCGACAGAATGTAACGAAATGATTCAATAATGGATTTTGCTTGAGCATTCCATCTGACAAGAACGGAAACGTTAGAAAAAAAAATAAACAGCCCGAGTGGAGGGAGAGTGTGTAGACGAATTGGATTTATCAGTAAATTTACGAAACTGTAGTGTATTTATCACCGACTCTGTTAAGCTGTTTTGAATTTCATCAAATGAAACACAATTCGATTGTGAAATTTAATTTCTTTTATCATTCTGGAAAATTAGAATCGATTCCACCAATCCCCCTAGTTGGCGAGATTCGAGTATTTTATATAATTAATCTCGTTCTTTTTCCACTATTCGGATATTTTTCATTCAAATTGTCGAATTTAAATTATCCGAGCTTATCTTGAACGACTCAAATCGACCGACCATCTTCTCCATTTCTCTACGTACATTTTTCTTTTATTTTCTTCTTTTTGTTTTCGTATTGCTTGTGTATTTGTGTGTGTGTGTGTGTGTGTGTGTGTGTATGTGTGCCGACTTCCATTCCAACAAACATTAACGATATTATTTGTTCCGGACAATGGAGACCCACCTCTTTCAATTCCTGTTTAGATGTCGTGCGAATTTCATCGGCTATACCCGTTCTGTTTCATTTTTTTGCCATTGTTGTTGTTCTTGGTGTGCCTTCAACAGAAACCCATCTAGAAAAAGGACAAAGTACGTCACCGGTGACAAACGACTTTCTCATGGTGGTTGGTTGGACAGCATCTCTGTCTGGTAGATGAGGATTTACGTAAAGTCTTTGAAAAGAATCAATTTTGTAAGCGCCGAAGCGATTCACCCCTACTGACACATACACCTTACAAAATATCCACGTATCACACAAGATTCTATTTCATCTCGTATTTCCTTCATCTATACAAAAAATACTATAAAGGTCAACTATAAATGAAACAATTTTACTTTAATAACGGTCGTTTTGTTGTGAATTTTAGTGGGGCATTTTTAGATTTATTACAAAACTGGATGCTTAATTTTTCCGTCTACGTTATGGTGGCTCAATAAAAAAAGTACTAAGCAGGACACGAAATAAACGTCAACTTCTTCCAAGGTATAATTTATGATGTTAATGTCGTTGGGTTATGCGAGTTATTTAACTGTTTTTCCACCCTAGTTTACTGGGTTTGTGGTGAACTCAAGCGACCTGAATGTAAATATTGATATTGACGTTGTGTTGCCAAAGTTCTTGTTGTTGCAATGGAAAGATTCAAGTATATATGTGAAGTATCCTTTACACTTTGCTACTTTATTTTTAAACGTGTCAACGTGTATATTACTGTTGTTTTTCCGATAGATACACAAACTGAGCTTTTCAACCAATAAAAGTAGCATTCAATATGAGATGTAACTCAGAGGTACTACAAAAAAAAGTAAACTTTCGTCGGGTTCTTCCTCTACAAATAAAATATACGTTTTTGTTGAAACTTCCTAAATCTCAGATTAAATACTTTGCATCTAAAGAGGAAAATTTAAATCAGAATCCTCTCAAACTCGAAACTCATATGCATACGATTGATCTTATACTTTAATGTTAAACGAACGTCAAGATTAGTTACATTTCTGAACGGATCAAATTGTGTATTGGCCATGAGAGAGTGACACAACAATAACCGATAACATTTCGAGAATTTAAATCTGATTGATGTATTTCCGGTTATAATAACAACATCGGAAATTGTTAATTAGAACACCTGGTGAACTAACAGTGTCATCAATCTTATATATTACAGAATTTTTCATAATAGTATTTTTCGAAACGACTGTTAATCTATCATCCAGTAACGATATACAATCACATTATTGTAACAAACTGATAAATAACGATAAATCAACAATTTTACAATAATTCGTTAAAATACACTCTCAACATTGTAATTATTCAATGGATTAATTGGATACAGCATTACAATTATAGATATTTCCACAATTTTAATTACAGGTAATGTTGAAATATCGAATTTTGAAAGAATACTCACACAATAGAATTGATCCGATTTATACGAGTGCCATAGCACTGTACGCTAGCCAAAGCCCTTTTACGACTTTCTGTTCTAAATCTGAGGTGTATGGCCGTTCTAGGTAATTTTCTTTAGAGTTTAAATTACAGAGAACAGCTCAAGTGTAAATTACGGCATGTGGTGATTTTACAGTCTTTGAAATCGACCATGAGTGAAATTCTCTACTGTATCCACCATATACATAGTGTTTATCCAACGATTCTAGCACACAGACCCTTTAATTTGCTCCAAATACGATATTTTTTATGAGATCAACACTACAATGACTGGAATTTATTGAATAGCAACTTGCTCTTTTTATTGTTATTATGAACTCGAACAAAGTAAATAATAATAATCGACTGAAAAATTTCCATCCCAATTCAACAAAGAGCAACTTAAATTAGTGTGATGACGGGAGGAACGTAGGATGGGCGATACAATGAAATATTCGTGAATTTGTTGACGACCAATGGAAATACAATTTGCATTACAAAGGATACTACACATAAATTTGCTTGGCGAAATTGGTGGAAAAGAAAACGGTACAATAATAACGGGAGAGAAGCGGAAAAAAACCAATCCAGTTCCTTGGTGGTTTTTCTCGTTGGACAGGATTTTTAATTAAAATAGCGTTGATTAACTGTTGTTAGCCCCTGAAATGTACAATTTGTAAACTAATCTTTGTTACTTTTTTTTTATTGTATATATATACCTATAGTAGAAGGCAATTTAGCTGTTTATTAAGAAAACAGAGAAAACAAACTGCAATTATCGAGACATTTAATTTTCAAATTAATTATGAATTAGATGGAAAGTAGCGGACGATTATTTGTTGGAAATTTATTAAAATTATAGAGTTGTTATGAAACACACAACGATATTATCCCAGTTTTAATGATTTATGTTTGTTTTAATGACAAATTTCTATTCAACGGAAATATAACGATGTTGATTTTCATCAACAAATATTTTTTATACGTTCTCAAAATAACGACTACAATATGAGAAAAACAATAATAAAACAATACAGTTTTCATAATTGTTAACTATTTCTTCATGGTAATTTTACCTTCAATCAATATTTTTCAATAAAACTTATTTGAAACAGTTATTAGCACATTTTAACCTGCTACACATTAATGGTTGTTTAGGCTATACGTTGACAACAATGGTGCAACAATTAATTTGCGGCTTTTAATGAATATGTTTGTAAACTTCCAACTATTGCCTATTTAGAAAGGCATGTCGACATTATTACGTTCTAATCAACTTCTATACCTCTCTCTAAGCATACTTGTGTATTTACAGATAAAGTAAATGTTGTAGAGCTTTTAATGATTTACTCCAACTTTAAATTGATTGTTAATTACCGAGAATGGCAACATGATGATTCCTTTATGTCGACTTGAAATTGCCCCCATATCTGTAATATGTTTAGTCATAATGAGAATATGATATTGCTGTACAATCTGTTATTCATAGTTTCGTTTGAAATAATTCATTGTTGAGGGCGTAATCCGCTTAAGTAGGGCTTATTGTAGTTTGTGTAATTCCACCGATTTTGTAGTGAAACCGCAACGGTAAAATTTTAGTAAATTTCCTTTTAATTTCTAGATTCAATCTCAGAACTAACATTTCCAATACTTTATTTTTGCCAGAATAAAAGGTGGAAATTTACAAATCAATACATGGAGTATAGCGAATGTCTCATCTAGCGAATGTCTCATCATTTGACACCATCATCACTGTGATGAAATAAATCATAAATTCAATACCTCAACACTAGTTATAAATCACTATATTTCGATTGAAACACACGGAAACACCCCAGCTATTCACCAATTCAATAATTCATCCCATTGAAACAAAACGTTACAAGAATAAAAACAAATCAGATAAAGTAAACAATATCGTACATCCTATATTATACTCATCTTCACTAGAATCTCCCATAGGATTCAGGAATTTTGGAGGCTTTAAGAAGGAAGTTTCAAACTAATGAACGGATGTTGTACTGGACCTTAATATTAAATAAAATACTAGTCGTGTAATCATTAAATTACAAATCTAAAATCAACAAAACATTTTAGTTTTCTATAAATTCGTATATACATATATATATGGGTTTCGATTAGAGTAAATGGGTTGAATGTTGGGCGAGAGTTTGTTGAGTTTTAGTTTGAATACCGTAGCGGTCAACCATAGGAAGTAATCAGACTGCATGCAGAGAATTGCTCTTTGAGCAACTTCCGGACCTGTGAAACACACACACACACACACACACAACCCACCCATTCATTGTGTGTATCTCTAGGGTGCCCGAATTTCCAAGTACTTTCATCGCTTCAATAAAATCCAATCGATACACACTCGAGTTCAAAGTTTAAAAATTCCACATTAACTCTTCTTATACGTAGTTAATACACATAAAATACTATTTAAATCTATCTCTCTTTCTCGCTCAAGTTTTATAGAAACTAAAACACCTCAGGATAATTAACGTAGAAACTGGAAGGAATTAAAGTTTGAGTTTACAACAAAATAATTTCAGATACATATGTAGATGGTGGTAATTAATCTTTAACAACGTTTCTACTATTTCATCTCATGGAGCAAGTTTTTTGTTTACAATTATATTCATTAATTGTTAAACAGTGCAACTCAATTCGGTTTTTATCTACGTGTCCTCAATAGGTAATATTATTATTATTATTATCCATTTGTGAGAGGTTCTTCCCAGACCCTCTCACCCGAGCCGTGGTTCGTACCACACTGTACCCCGGCCTTTAAGGCCTTTTGTACGCTCGTTAGTTCTCCTATTTTGGGTTAAGTGTCTTCCCCCAGTAGTCCCGTTCTTTTAATAAAGTCCAGGATACTGTTTAGGGGAGTACTTTTTATTTCCTCCGGAGAGACATATTCCCCTCCCAGGTACCACGCTCTGAGATCCTATAAGGCCTCACAGTAGCATAGGATATGAAGGGAAGTTTCATCTTTCTCTTCACAGGCTCTACATGTTGGGTCTTTTTCAATCCCAATGTTATTGAGATGCTTCCTCAGTCCACAGTGTCCAGTAAGCAGTCCTGTGGTCTGTCTTAGTTGCCTCCTATTAAGTTTTAGGAGTTCTTTGAATCGTCTACGGTTTGAAAAATCCAGAAATGTCTTTGACAGAACCATCCCTGGTGATTCCTCCCAGTAGAGTTGGTGATTTCGTTCTAATGCGTCCCATATGGCCCTTTTAGCGTCCGCATAAGCGATCCCGCATGAAGGTCCAGGTCCAATTAGAGCTGTTTTGGCGGCATTCTTTGCTAAGCAATCCGCCTTCTCATTTCCTTCAAACCCTTGATGAGCCGGCACCCATGTCAAGGTAACCTTGTTATGTTCTGCCAGCTCCTCAGGTGCTTCGAAGCATTCCAGCACCAGTCTGGATTTTATTTCTACAGCCCTCAGTGACGTAAGCACGGATTGGCTGTCAGTTTTGATGTGGATACTTCTATTTCTATAGTTTCTCCACAACATGATCTGCACACAGGTCATTACTGCTATTAGTTCCGCCTGGAATATGGAGCAATGGTTTCCCAGCGCAAGGGAAATTGCTTCCTCGCGCCTGGGCCCCACTACCCCTATTCCTGCGTTCACGGTCGTCTTGGAGCCGTCTGTGTACCAAACGACTCCCCCTCGATCCGTATTTCTTATCTCGTTCATCGTTCCTTCTCCTTCCAGTATTTCTACTTTGAAGTTCCTGTTGAATCGATGAACTGGATTAATTCTGTCAGACAGCATTCCCAAAACGGGAATGCTGTCTCTTTTTCGATGGATCTCGGTATGGGATCCTTTAATAACGGACTCCCTCCCTAGCCCATTTGTTTTCAGTCGATAAGAAGCAGCCGTTGCTTCCGCCTCCATCAATAAGTGTAGAGGACTGAGCCCCAGCATTACTTCCATCGCCGCTGTTGGGGTAGTTGACATCGCCCCCGTAATACTTATGCAGGCCATTCTCTGTATCCTGCGTAGCTTTTGCATGTTCCCACTGGTGGTAGCTCTATGCCACCATACCAATGCGGAATATGTAATCACTGGAATCACAACTTTGGTGTACATCCAGTGCATCAACCTCGGTTGTAATCCCCATTTTTTTTCAACCAAGCTTCTACAGGCCCATAGAGCCCTTATGGCTTTGTTGGAGATCTTCTCTATGTGTGATTTGAAGGTTAATCGGGCATCTAATACGACGCCCAGATATTTCACCTCAGCACACGTCTGTAGACTTTGCCCGTTCAGTATAAGTCCCTGCAAATCGAGGTTTCTTTTGCGGGTGAACGGTAGTATAGAGGTCTTGTTAGGATTTACCGGCGGGCTGCATCACCTCTGATACAGTCCGTCCCGTCCTCCCGCTGATTAGAATGGCTACGTCATCTGCGTATCCTATCGCGTAGTATCCCCTCCTCTCTAGCACCCGCAGCAGGTCATCCACCACCAAGCTCCACAGAAGGGGTGACAGAACCCCCCCCTGCGGGCAACTTCCGGCGGCCGACACCCCTACTACAGTATTTCCCAGTGAGGAAGTGATTCGTCTGCTTCTTAGCACATGGTCGATCCACTCGCTTAACTGACGAGGAATTCCCCGGCTTTCCACAGCTAATTTAATTGATTCAAAGGACGTGTTATCAAACGCTCCTTCGATGTCTAAGAAGGCACTAAGCATAACCTGTTGGTTGTCCAGAACCTTCTCCGCCTGGTAAACTAGCCTACTAATGGGCAGCTCACAGGATTTTCCCTTCTGGTAAGCATATTGGTTTTGGTGTAGCGGCTTCGTCGCTAATACCTCGTCCCTGATATACCTGTCAACCAGTTTCTCCATAGTTTTTAGGAGAAACGATGATAAACTTATAGGCCTGAAGGATTTGGCCAGTACGTATGTTTCACGTCCCGGCTTAGGTATAAATACCACCCTCACTTGCCTCCATCTTTTGGGTATGTAGCCCAAAGCCAGACTGGCTCGTAATAACGAGCATAGCACTGAAAGTAAGTTTTCCCCGCCCTTTTGTAAAAGGGCGGGGAATATACCGTCAGGACCAGGTGCCTTGTATGGTTTGAAAGTTCCAATCGCCCATGCAAGTCTGGTTATAGGTAATATCACACACACCCAACTCGTTTAGTATCTGTACTAACGGGGTTTGAATACATAACAGTTTCTATATGATTTTGCTTCAAGACAGATAACAAAAAATAAACTTCTAACCAAGAGAACTGAGAACAAAGCAAACTTTCGTCCCTTGTGTCCTCTACTGAAATTCTAGTTAAATTTAAGACGTTTCAAACGCCTTACACACAAGACGCGATGAATTTTTTATAGTGAAATTTACTAATTTAAACCTTACAACAATAACAATAAAGGGAGAACAATAAGTGAAATTGTCGGTTAATATTGTTGCTGTTGACGTACGAATTTCAAACAAAACGTCAAATAGTGCAACCGGAATTGTTCCGTTTTCTATACGTGCCGAATAGTCTAATATGTTATATATAGAAGGAGAGTGATGGGAATTTGTTGGAGGAATGTTGAAACTACAACAGCTGTCAACCCCAGTAACCGCGAGCTCTTCCTGCAATCTCTATGGAGGTTGCGTTGTTCTATTCAAACTGAATTTCGCATATAACACACACGCATACATACACATTATATAGTGACATTACATTCAACAAACACTATACCAATCTACAAGGATTAGTCTAATCATAGCTGTCGCATTGTTGACTTGCTTAGAGATCTGGCTAGTTGAACGGACAACCCATGTCAGTTGGACAATTTCAGACAGTAATTACCAGAGGAAAAACTCTAATCCAATTTTCTTAATGTTCAAATGACAGACTTTAATCATATTTTATAACAGTTTGAATAAATCTCTACAACAATTTAATGAAAAATCAATCATTCTTGTTATTGTTATTATAGGGATTTAATTTCCGGAAAATATATCAACGGTATTCTAAGACTAAAAGCTATTTTTAGTATATATCCCCCTCCTATATCTATACTATAAATTTAATTATCGTAACCGAGTTTGTTAATTACGACGTTTGTTTACTACAGTAGAAGGGTGAGACGCATGTCGACAGATTGATTCCATCTTCTCCACCCTTATTACCGCAAACTGTGAAATCTGCCAGTATCAATTAAGTAAACATAATTGTGCTTTCTCCCCAAATTAAATGATTCAAACAACTCTTTTATCAGTTGGAAGTAAACGAATACTATTGGAAATTTGATGGTATTTCCATGTATATGTGTGAGCACACAATATAAATCGGGACAAAGAGAGTACGATGAGCTTATCCTAAGCTATTGTACTAAAGTTGGGAGCGCCTCTTCACAGTAATTGTCCGGAACGTTGTCTTCTTTGTGAAAGGTGATTGCTTGAATCGTCTAGGATTCAACCTAGAGGATTGAATAGGCATATTTATGCTGCCTATAAATTCAATAAAGTGCCACACTAATCCGCATTATACAACACCTTATTGATGAAATGCCTTTGTCAATATTGTAAAAACATATTATTCTTGTCTCTATATACTAAACGTGTATAGTTTAGTTAGTAAAAATCAGCGACATCTTGAAAGTCTCATTAAAATGTACGACATCGTAACCTACCCGACACGTATCCAGTTACGAATTTCTCTCATTTTATCGTCGCCTCTTCTATCCATAGGAATCTCGGTGTTAATGCATTAAAGAGGTGTCTAAAATGAAGCAAAACTCGATGACTGTGTATGTCGGCTCGTCTTTTCACTATTATTACTGTATTAATAAAGGTTCTCCAACAACTTGGCAAGTTTAATGAATGTGCCAGTAATGAGCGGACATAAATTCCGCTAATTCATGAATATTTGAAAAACCACCGACAATTGCATAGATGATCAGTCAGCATGAAAATAGCCTCATTTAAAATTTTGTTTTATTTTCAGTAATCACATCATCAGTAGACGCTGTATTGGGCCGTAGTGCAACATTACCCTGTGACATCGAACCAGGCATAAGAGAGGACCGCGTCTATATGGTGCTCTGGTATCGGAACACACACAGTAAACCGATTTACAGGTAACAGAAAAAAAAAGTAATAAAGAAATAAAGAAAGAAAAACCAATGCTCGATTGATTGAATCGTGTATTATTGTTAGTAAATTGAGTCGTTTCGAAGACGTTACTATTTTCTATTGCTGATTCGGTCTTATTTCCGGCAAGGGTTAAGAAACTGCCGATTGGACAATAATTTAATTGAAAACGACTAGGTTTGGGTGAGAAATGAGATTGTTCAATACCCACCCAAAACTAAATTGGGTAATTATCACAATATCAGGAATTGGTGGATACGATTCGACAATTATTGCGACAAATTAATAAAACTCAACATGATCGATTAACGTTCAAGTTAACAATAAAAAAACCGATAAAATTAAATAAAACTGGGTTTGGCTATAATGATGTCAGTCGTGTTGATAATTTATCATCTTTCAAGCGAATTAAATGCACCGTTAAATTAATAAATTAAATGGACTATTTTATAAATATATCAAGTCCAAAATTACGCATTACTGCTTTTTATAGACTGATGAATCTACATATTTCTACTAGACACCTGTCATTATATCTGAAATTTTCTTGTACAAGAGAAAGTCAACCAATTCACGTATACATTATTTTAAAAGTTTCCATCATAGTAGAAATTTCGTAACCAATTTAATGACTTTAATATATAAAGTAATTTTACCTACATCAAATTTAGTTCCAATATTCTCGTCGAGTTTGATGTTATTAATTGGATTTCGTCTGTGACCTGAACTATAATCATGTGCAACAACAGAGACAAGAGCTCCTTGATGATGATCGATATTGTAGAATAAGCATTCAACTATAATAAACATTGTATATATATATATGTAGAATATACCTTCATCATGTTGTAGTATAATATTTGAAGCGGCGCATCCACCATTTTCGCTCCCCAATTCAATCTTTGTATAATGTGTAAAAAATCACATTTCTTCGTTAGCATAGAATCAATTCGATAATCCATCTCTTATGTGAATTATTTTTATTTCTCATATCATAAATATACGATAAACTAGAGCATGTATTGCATTGAGCCGGAATTTAACGAAAATAATCAAAGATTTTCACCCACTTTAATAATACGCAAAAGCCTATTATGCGATCACGTTTTATTCAATGCACTATAGATGCGTGTTTCTCCCCTTTTGCTATATTGAAATCAGTTTTATGGGAGCGTGCTCAAAATATCCAAATAGATAAGTGAAATTATGATTGTTGAAAGAAGAATAAAGAGCACAAAAAAACCGTAATTTTCGTTAACAAATAATAAGTAATGAAATGGAAAAACGAAAGGTAACTGATTTAACAAAAGACAATTTAATTTTCGATTCAAATCAAATCAAGATTGATATAATCAAGGAAAGTAATTTCAATTTTCTTCTATGTTTCTCAAAATACCACCAACTGTTTGTACAAACAGTAAATCTGAAAGATATACCTACTCATCTAAATTATATTCAATCTCTAAATTGAATCAATGAATGAATGAATTAATAAAGAATAAATGATAAAATCACCGATAATAAACCAAATAATTATCAATTCCTTGAATATGTAGTAGCTATTTGTATATTAATCGTCTTTTTAATGTTTTTTTCTTCATTCCAATTAAATTAAACCTGATAGATGATCATGAAACTCTTAATTGTTAAAAATCTAATTTAAGTTTGATAATAAAACAAAACTTAGTAGATAGAGAAAAAAAGTGTTGTAAATCTTTGAATCGTTATAGAAACGTAAACTACTTTCTCGTATATAAACAAAAATTAGTTGGACAAATTCAATTACCTACCAAACTAGGGGACTTAATTTTAATCAAAACAAGTAGGATTGACCAACGAAACTAGCCTCTTTTCCACCACCACACCTTATCCGAATTAATTATTCATTTAATATGAATAAAGTCCTATTGTATATAGTTATTATAATGTCGAGATATAACAAAAATCCTATTAACCTATACCAATGTTTTTTCTCTTCGTTGTTGTTTTATATATTTCATGTTAAAACTACTGTTACGTGGCTTATTATAAATTAATCTGGTAGATTTCTAATCCATAATAATATAGGTGATTAAATAGCGTTGCTTCTATAATAGTTGCTTAAATTATTCATTACATTCATAGAGATGTACGGAGTGAGGAAGAAACATGGTCGGAATACTCGTAAGCGCCCTTATGTTGTTGAAAATCGTTTATGTTTTGTTCATCATCATCATCATCATCATTATTATTATTATTATTATGTGTATATAATTATCCAGTTATCTTCAACAACAGATGTTGGTTTATCTAAGTGGGTGTTTAAAAATTTCAACATGTACACACGTACATGTGGAAAACACGCACAAAAGCAATTGGTATGTTTTTTAAAAGGGGCGCTCGATCAATTTCCTTTATTAATATAAATAATGGGAAATTGTTAAAAATTTCAACTTTGGAAAACTAGCACATAACGGGCGATATAAATTAATTATATATTTTTTAAATATTAAAACAACATAGGGAACTAGTTAGTTGTGAAGAGAATTGTTGAAAAATTTATGGAAACTTTAATAACTTTATTAATAATTGATCAACTGCCTGTAATACCAAATCAAATGAAGATATCTTTATCGTATAACTTTACAAATTATTAAAGTTATAATTGGGTGGTTGTCCAAGTTTTTTTTCCTGTTTTTTTCCTGTCTTAACAGAGGCGGGCTAAGCGGAATGGTCGATCGTTTGGAAGCTTCTATCTATTTAATCTAGAAATTGATGATTAAGCTAGTCCGTCCCTGCTTATCTATATTAATTAAAATTGTATGTTCCCAATTATTACTTTATTTTGTGGAATATTTTAATTTATGACTATTCTATACCTACTGATATGCTCCTGCAATTTTCGTGTACAGTGGCGATTAAAAAAAAAGAGACCGAGTCTTGAGCGAGAATTTCACATATTTTCGTTATTTCTATCGTGGCATCAGTAACTCCACCCCTTTTGATTCAATATATTTCTACCCAAATTTTGACCTGTTAAGATTTTGTTACATTGTGAGGACCGCCCTGAAAGGCCTGTTTTACACAGCCGCACAAGAGGTGGTCTCTTTTTTCTTAATCGCCACTGTACATGTTTCAATTTCAAGTGGAAACTTCACCACACTATCCGGCTTAAAAGTGGTTAGTGGAGATATATTTTTTAACTATTAACATCTCAGTTTATACGTGCGATAAACGAGTTGATTAGGCTAAAATAGAAATATAATAAAACTGAACTTTTAATAAGGATACAAAGAGGCTAGCAATGCTGTAATATAAGGAAAGAACGTGTTTCATTTTATAGTGCACAAATATAAAATTCGTTGCATATGTTAAAGAAAAATCTCTAGATAATAAAACTTTTGTCATATCGTAACGAAATTTGATTTAGAGATACTGACTGTTTAGCAAAGAAGCAAAGTATTGTTTCGACAAAAGTCGCTTTTAACTTATATTAAGGTCGATTATATCCACAATATATTTCCATTCCACCAATTTTAATGAGATATGTTTCTGGTTTCAAGATACAAAAATTATAATTTGCTACATATCTGATTAAATTTATTCACCAAAAACACACTAAGGACAAAGATTCCAAGCTGTAGCTTTAGTTTAATCCGTGAGGTGTCTGCGATTCGAAGACAAAATTATCTTGAAAATGTTATATCGGGCCTGAAAAATATCGATAATAAACGTTTAACAACGGACGAATTGTTAGGAGAAGAAGCTCAGCTTGATTGACAAACTGATACTTTTAGTGTTAACATAGAATTATTCATACACGTTTTCTTCACGTCATTAAAACTGTAGACGTGATACTACTTGTGTTAGAAAATCCATACAGTATGAGGTTCTTCTGCGAAATTCATTTACACGCCTCAGTTTGAAGGGTCAGTTTCATGAGCTTTGACGGCGAATAACTTAACGTTTAATAATTTTTCAACTATATTCAAAGTTATAGAGAGCGTTGGTCAATTTTTGAATTTTGTTCAAATATGACCCAGTGTTTGGTACAACTTTTTTAAGAGATCTCCCACAATACATTTTCGGGTCTACTTTATGCTGAAGCGTTCTCATTTCTAGTTTTGAAAAGTGTGCTTAACTTTAATATTCCGAAATTAAGAAAACTTGTAAAAGTCAACATGAGAGCGCTTAGATGTCCCCTTTGGACTATCTGCCAGTCCAGTTTTGAAGAATAGACTTTTCACATGAGTATAATTTAAAAAAAAAATATTGGTTAAAGTGTGAAGATTATAAAAATTAAAATAATTATTGTTGATTAAATTAAAATGAAGTGCAAACAAATTTGTATTTTGTTAAAAGTGGTTATTTATTTTATTTATTTTGCGTGTTTAATGTAAACATTATAAAAATAGAGATGTGAATATTTGTACAAACATGTGTATATAACAATGTAAACCAATATATTAGTTTGGATTTATTTGCTATATTTTCATTCCTCGTAACCAACTGCACCCGCTGCTAGAATGCTCACGGGTACATAAAACAAGCGGAAAAATATTCGGCATTGTAGTTATATAGGTACACATATTCACATACAATACGTTAATAAATATAGAGCCAGCATATATTAAATTGTATCTGCATAACGAGAATGAGAATTGAATTACCACAAATGTTGAGAAACGCGATATTATGCTCAATGTTATCTCATCCACTTTTATTACCTTGTTCCCGTACATATTCAATAATCATAACAATAATAGGAGACACATATCAAAAGTATTCAACAATTGTTCCAACAAATTTTAAGAATTTATTTTATTCAATCAATTAGTGCAGATATAATGGCTGTAAATATTTATTGTGATCGATTTATCTGAACCGCTCTAATCATGATTTGTTGTTATCCAATTTTTCTCCAATGTAACGAGACTAATTGACTTACATTTAGTTTACATTGTTATATTTTCGAATTTTGTGAAAATCTAATGTTACACTAAATATACAGGGCTCTTCTTTAAAGATTGTCAATTCGTACAAGACTTCAAGTAGGTACTTGCGGACGATTTGAATAATACTTTAAGGCTTTTTAGGGAGATTCCTTGAGAATATTTTAGCAAAAGTAGGATACCGTAACTCTATGGAAGTCCATCAAAAATGTCAAAAATTTGACCAGTCAGCTGTACACGTAAAATAATTTAGAATGATTCGGGAATCCGCGTAATTTTTTTTGGCCACTGTCTCCTGATTAAATTGAGAAACATGTTTCTCAGACATCGATCGTATAAAAATTGAAATGCACTAGATATACGCCTCTTCAGCTGTTGTTCTATTTTTATCTTAATTGGTATGTGTGCTTGTTTACTTGAAAGAATCTTTGATATTCGATACTTATTATGGAATTTTCCGAAGTTGTCTTTGCTTGTTGGGGCTTTGAGTAGGTGTACTTTTCGTTCTTTAACAGATATCAAGATTTAAATTCATTATTCTTGTGTTTTTTTTTTCATTTCTCACTTTTTCTGTTACAGTCACTTATTACAAGTATTTTTCGTTAAATAAATAAACATTGAATAGTTTTAACAGTCTACTCCAGTGCTTATCAAAATGTATTCTTATTGTCGACCTGTAAATTTCTTGATAGCCCTTTAAGGTGCAATAATTTGAACAACAAGAACCAATTTATTGTGTTTTTGGCGACAAGAAGTTTAATGGCCCTTACAGAGAGGCGAGGGAATTTTTAGTTTCATGAAATTCAACACCGGATGAAATAAACATTTTTCTCGGACATCGATCGTGTAAAAATTGAAATGCACTAGTTATGTGCCTCTTCAGCTGTTTTTTTTCTATTTTTATCTTAATTTGCAGGTATGTGAGCTTGTGTTATCGTATTTGTTTACTTAAAAAAGTCAAGATGGAAATCGCCGGCAGATGTCTTTTCTTGTTAAGGCTTTGCGTAGATACACTCTTCGTTCTTTAAAAAATATCAAAATTGAAATTTGTTATTTTTGTGTTTTTATTTTCATTTCTCCCCTTTTATGTAAAAAAAAGAAAAAAAAACAGAAAATAAACATTTGTGGGCGATGCTTTATTATTACATTCACTTATTACAAGTGTGTTTTTCGCTAAATAAATAAACATTGAATAGTTTTAACAGTCTACTCCAGTGCTTATCAAAATGTATTCTTATTGTCGACCTTTAAATTTCTTGATAGCCCTTTAAGGTGCAATAATTTGAACAATAAGAACCAATTTATTGTGTTTTTGGTGGGAAGATATTTATTTTGGGTGTGTAAAATTCTTGTATTGGTTTCCAGGCAAGGGGTTAAGATGCACTGGTTTAGACGTTCATGATAAGGTAATGCGAGAGAACAATGGCCGTTACAGAGAGGCGAGCGAATTTTTAGTTTCATGAAATTCGACACCGAATGGAATAAACATTTTTCTCGAACATCGATCGTGTAAAAATTGAAATGCACTAGTTATGCGCCTCTTCAGCTGTTACAAGTGTGTTTTTCGTTAAAGAAATAAACATTGAATAGTTTTAACTGTCTACTCCAGGTGCAGTAATTTGAACAATAAGAACCAGTTTATTGTGTTTTTGGTGAGAAGATGTTGATTTTGGGCGTTAAATATTCTTCTATCAGTTTCTGAGCCAGGGGTTAAGACGCACTGGTTTAGACTTTCATGATAAAGTAATGGGCGAATACAATGGCCGGCACAGAGAGGCGAGGGATTTTTTATTTTCAATGTTACACGCTCACCCTTGTCTTGTATTTTTTTAATTTTTTCTCGGAGTTAAAAAACACTTTAGACGTGTTCACCAGGCTCGTGGACTTTGCTGTGCAGCATATTCAAAAGTTAGGTACTTTTGAGTGCATCAATTTTCCAACAAGTTACAGAATCTTGCTTTTGCTGAAATGTTCTCCAGGGACAAATTGACCAACTGAAAAAAAAATGTAAATATCGGACTTTTTATTAGGCTGTAATTTTGACAGAATTTTCAACCGTGTCCGAACTAGATTTGGTAAATCTCGTTAAATAGAAGCCGATTTTCAGCATAATACTGACCAATGGAGCTACAAATCCTGTTAATTTATTTCATCGTGTTCCTCATTTAATGAGTACAAGAACACCACCAATATAAATCTGCTTTCCGCTTTGTAATAGTAGATGGTCGAAATTCTCATCTCTAAAAGCATTTCTACTAGACTAGAAAGCCTAGTATATATCTAAAGAGATTTTAGATTCACGTATTAGCAACAGTAGAAAATGTGTCTAGAGTATTTAGGAAATGATATTAGAATGTCCTGGTAGTTATTTTGTAGGTGCCTAGCCCTCAGGGGGCCACTTCATGACACAACTAATGATAACGTTTCAGTGTGCAAATGAACAACGATGAAATGGGACAAACTTTAAGTATATATAGGACCTTATACACCACCGTTCCTATATAACACATTGCCATCTCTCTTATCCATACAAGTACAATCATTATTAGTCTATTCCGTTCTATCACTTGCTTTGCTTCGTGTTTTCATCTTTTGGATTCCCAGTCAAGATTAATGGAGGAATTCCAACAGAGGTGAGCTCATTTCCTTTGCAATCTCCTTCGGAAAATTAATGCGACGAAAGACTTTAATAACAAATTCATAAAGTATATACTTGTACTTTATTAAATAAAGGACATCTATAGGTAATATTAAGGGGAGTGCTGATTTTCAACATCACTAACCATCTAGCGTGCGAATCGTTTCATATTTCTTTCCAATTTCATTCGCAAATCGTCAAGACTACCGCTTATCGACAATTGCACCTGATACCTTTGATTTATTCTACCCGAAATCCCACCCAATGGAATTCTAATTTGATTACAATTAAAATTAATTTGCTTTATATTAATCGATCTTTCTATATAAATCAAAATGTTCATCCATATTTTTATTGTTGTTTTGTCTACATTTGGTTGTTACAATTTTTTTTTTTTTTGTAAATATTAACTGAACCATTGAAACCTGCCAGATAATGGCCGTTTATCAGGATTATAACGTGGAACAAGTGGAATAATGGCGGTTATCCAAGTTGGTGCAGATGTGGACGGTATTTCAAGGGGTGGTAGCTGTAGATTTCATAAGTATACCAATCTAAAATTAACTAATCTTGCAGTTAGATTACCTGTAGTAGTTGTTCTTGTTGTTATTATCATGTGGAACAATTCCAAGTATTGTACGAAATGTTGATGAACGTCTCTTGTAACTTTACAACTAAATAATTTGACAATATTTTCTATAAAACATGCAACATCTCATATTCTCTTTTGCTATTGTTTAACGTTATTCAGCGTACTGCTATGGAATTTAATTATCTCCAAATAAAAAACATCTCTCAAAGTATCAATAACAGAATCGTTTTTCGATTAAATGTACAAATATTCGTATCAATTACAATTCGTAATTACTCTGTAATCTAATCTGTTAAATTAATTTCTCTATTATCTAGGATCAAATCTGTTGATTAACTTGGAATTTTGTCGTATTATTCAACAACTACTAGCTTCTATTGGTGCGTAAACATATCTAAAATTTACTGTTGCGTATCGAATTGATCAAAATATTACTCTATTGGAAACAAGTATACGTTTCGTTAATTAGTCAAAAGCCAATCTACTATACAACTATTATAAAATTAGATCGTTTCAAATCATCTAAGATCATAAGGATCTATCTGAACAAAGCCAAGCAGAATTACTGCTTGTAATTCAAATCGATTTTAAAGGACGACTAATAGTTCACTACTAATCAAGAACAATTTCAATCAGTCTTAACATTCATAATCGATTTGAATTAATTAACAATTTTTGTCCAGCTAACATTAATTTGAAAGTGTCTCGATTAGAATCGATATTCGAATCATAATGAATAGTGTATGATAACTTATCACAACCACTTTCTCTTGTACACAAAAACACGCACACATTGAAAATGGCCAACTGTATATACGTATACGTTTTGCAGAGAAGGGTAAGTGTGTCTTTTCCTATCGGAAGAGCCCTTCAGGCGCGTAAATCAACCCGATTCTACCGACATTATTCATTTAAAATTCCCACTTTCTACATTCCATTTTACCGTTGATTTTCCCCCTATCTTATTCCATTCAAACAAACTCGTCCCTGTATTGTGATTATCTAACAAAAATTCTATATGGGAAATTGGCAGTTTTGTCCAAAAATATAGTTTCTTTTATAATTAAGTAATTAGAATGCGGACTAAATCTTGACTATGATATGAATCGTTCGTGTTATAGTAATATTAGCAATAATATGCCAAAGGAAAAAAAAATTGTTTATAATTCAATTTCTTACATTTGCCTAAAAACTAGCAATTACAAGTAAAGGTGACAGGGTTAATGCTAGATGATAATATCATTAAAGTTGGTAGTTATTGAATTACAACAGAAATAACTGGTAATATTCTTATCACGTATCATTATTTTTGATTATAGTAGGGTGTGATATTATAGCAACTTATTTAATGACTCCATTCTTTATCGTTCGAAAAAATATTGTGTCAAATGTGAATGTAGAACAAAAGTCAGTATTTAATAAAAGTGAGATTCGTGTTGAACACATGTTACCCAGGTCTGATCTATTATACAAGTTACAACCCCTTTGTAGAAACTGTGATCGTACAGAATGTTGGAAATATGTTGGCGGATGGCGTAAAAGAATATAGAAATTCTAAGAATTGTCCAAAAGAAAGCGCAACTATTCTTTTGTGTACGTGTATGGTAAGAAAAGAACAGATCCATACACACATACACACACGAATACAAATTGAATTTCGCCATATTCGCAGACACCAATATTTTTCACAAAAGAATAGACTTCATTATTGCTCTTAAATTGGATAGAGGCTTTCGTCCTTCTTTTCTGCGTTGTTGTTAAATAATGGATCAGGGTTAATCATGTCTCTTTGTGTTAAACATCACAATTCACTGTTATACTGTATAGTTGTTAGAGAAGAGATGGAAGAAATTTTTCCAGGCATCACAAGTATTTAAGTAGAAACAAAGCAGTTATAGCTTCAGCCTTTGTATTTATTATATAACAAGAATTGTAAAACTGGAATTTTCTTGAAAAGCAAAGCCGATTTTAAAATGTGTGGAGGAACGTCTGTTTCTTTGGTGTAAATTATACGTTTAAATTCTTATCTAGCGCTCAATGATACTTGATACTACTACTATTACTTTAGGCTTTGTTCTGGTATAATTTTTACCACAAATAGAAAAACGACTAAGACTTGTTTATTGTGCCGGCTTATAACAGTATACAGGGTTATTCACATCTGGCGAAAAGTACTTATGGTAACTCCTATTATTTGGCGAGTGATTCGAAAAATATCAGCTCATTTGGAATTTGCTCAGAAAAGTTTTTCATGCACGCTTAAACCGACTAAAAATGGCAAGTAAACCATCGTAAAATCGATTTTTTCCGGGTTTTTTCATTGTATCCTTGAAAAAATAAATGAGTCTAGTGTGAGGAAGTTTCTCTGTTGTTTACTATTTGTCATATGATAGGGTGAGATTGTTTATTCATTCGATTTTCGCAATATAATTGCAAAAAATTCTATTCTATAAAAATATACATGCTGTATTTTATTATAATCGAGTCTTTGGTCGATTAAACCAATCGAAAATAACGAGAAAATTGATTAAAACTGCGATAAATCAAGGCGTACTCACCCGGCGCATCCACCAAAATTACCTCACTCAAATTACTTCATCCGGCGTGAGAAATTTATCAATTTTCAAATATCGATATCTCGCTTGTTTTTTGAGATATTGTAAAAAGTAAACGTGCGTTGGATAAAGCGTTTCATGGTGCACGTCCTGAAGCTTTCTATCACAAAAAGATGTGGTAAAATTCTAAATGGCAGAGAAAACTGTTGGGCCCTGTTTTTTCGTACATTTTCCTACATAATTGGCTAAGACATAGCTAATATTATTGATTTTAAATATTTAATAAATGATTTAAATGATGTTTAAATGATTGAAATAATGTTTATTGCTCTTATTTAAAAAAACACGTAGTTTTCATTTTTTCTAATATACCCAATGTTAAAGATTTTTTAAAAAAATAAACACTTAATCAGCATAAGCAATCTGCCCTCATCTAGTTAAAAATAAACAGCTGACCGGATAAATGACCTAATTATTCGTAAGGATCTCAAATCAGTGCTCCTATTTTGCAAGGATCCAGTCCCTGTCCAAAACGAGCGCTTCTTATCTACTTCCAAATGAGCTACAGGACCCTAATTTGTCTAAAATGTTCTCTAGGGACTAACTCTCCCCGCCATACAGTTCCTTGAAATATCTTTTATGCGAATAACCCTGTATATCAAAGTATGTGTTTTCAATGCAGCTTATTCAAAAAATTTAAAGACATTTCCAACAATTGAACTTCCAGCAATTGTGGTAATTTTTGACAGTAGAGAGGCGTATTCCATCCGGTACGGGCGGATCTCGGTTCTGCGAAGGACTTTATTAATACGAAAATGTATAGTTAGAGAGACGTGAAGCATCTAATGTTAGACGAAGATAGATGTAAAGTGAATATAATCGCAGCAGGAATGCCGCAAAATCAGACGTCAGTAAAATAGAGAGAGAATAAAGTTGTATGTGTGTGTGTGTGTGTGTGTGAATGAGTGAACCCCCCAACGTTTGATCCTGAACTATATGCCATGTAGATGAATTACCCGAGAAGCTTTAGATAGAAGTTAAAGCTCAAGTCTTTAACATTCGGTTATTTATACTGAACGTTATTGCTTCAATAGGCACAACTTTGAGAGACAAAGATAGATTCAAAGTTGAGGTCTCGTTATTGTATTGTTAATTTCCTCCACCGTTTGTTGTTGAGAGTTGCTCAAGTTCGTCCTGTAACCGGTATATAAAGTTTAAATTTTTTTTTGTACATGTTAGATTTATAATTTTAGTCGATTGCCGGTATTCGATTTTTATTTCTCTCTTGCGTGTTTTTTTTTTTGTGCCATTCTTCCACTGAATTTCATTGTTTACAACTAGTTTCATCTTCAAGTTTCTTCATTATAACTTTCTTTTTTTCAAAAGGGACATTTTTAGCACTCTTAAAACGCTCCACTCAACAACGATGAAACAAGTTCGTTCAGACTAACAACATCGTCTTCAAAGGAAACTTTTTACTTTTTACACACACAATTACACTTGAACATAGCTTGTATCTTTGTAATTTACTTTTTTAAAAGCACGATTTATACGTAAATTTATCATTAACGATGTAAAATGATAAATAAATTGAATATTTTCGAATATGATATAATAAATTGCAGTCTCAAATTATTATTAAATTGACGATCAAGGTTTAACTTATACCGACAGGTAGAGAATTTAGACAATGGCAACTATTTTGTAATTTATGGATAAACGAGGACAACTGTACATTATTAAAAGCTCAATATTCTACAAAAGCCTCGTTTCTATTAAATAAACTCATTTAATATTAAATGCGACACAATATAATTGCTTATTTGTTAATAATATAAGACAAATATCCGCTTTATACATTCCTGTAATTCATCCCAACATTCTTTCAAACCGAAAAACAAATATTTACCATGTTCGTACTGGTTTAGAACATTGAATTCTATACAATTACTGGAATGGCGACAATTTCAGAAGCAAGGTGGCCTTCGGCTAGAATGCACGAAGGCGGGGCTTAAGCAAGCTATCGGAGATATTCGGTCGGCACCGAAGTTTAAAATGCCGTCCTGAAAATATAAGATATTTGTATCATAAACACATGTAGACTTCCCACTTCGCAGTGTGAGCTTTATATATTTTTAAGTCGGGTAGTAGACATCAACACGATCTCAGCTGGGTCCATTTCGACGATCTGCGCACTGAAGATCACATTGCAACTGAAATTGTATGTACATATTCTATACAATAGCCAAGGTCGAAACCAAAGGACAGACGATGCAGGACGCTCTTCATCTCTTTTTAGTTTAAAATACAATCTTGCTGAAAACATCGTCTTGTATAGGTAATATGTGTTCATATAATCATGAATGAAAGTAGTAGAAAAAAGTCGATTTTTGTAGAAAAGTACGTATGTCTAGAGCGACAATTAGAATCATGTGTAATAGAGAAACTTATGGTCCTACATCGTCTGTTTCTTGTTCGTCAGTTATACATGTTTGTAGCCATTCCAGTTATGTATAGAATGAAATGGTTTAGAACAGTGTTTCCCAAACTTTTTCCATTGCGAAACACGTTTTAAATCTTTAGATTTTTAAGCAACACTAGGGTATATTTGACTTTTTAGTTAGGTATTAGATTAAATAAAATTATCATTGTAATTTTTATCAGTCTAAAAGTAACAAATTCGCATGAAACTCCTTTCAGTTGGCAAGTGATTTAAATAAAATTTCGAGGATTTATGAGGGTCTCCTAGAGATCATTTTTAGCAAAATTAGAACCTCGTAGCTTACTTTGGAGTTGCTCAAAAACGATCATTTTTGACGATGAGGCGATTTTCAAAAATGAGATAAGTACCTACTCGAAACGAATTACAATGACTCTAAGACTCTCCCAACATTGATTTTTTTTTTAATTTTTCTTCATTCTACATCGTTTAACGTGCATAACTCGTTAATTCTACAATAATTCTTTGTTCTCTAACTTCAGCTTCATATTGCCTTGCGAAACACTTGATGAATGTTTGGGGAACAGCACTGTTCTGCGTAACACAATTTGGGAAACGCTGGTTTTGAACAAACTGCATTAGATAAGCCGTATATAGACTACAGGAATTGTTGGTTGGAATTATAGTAAAGGATACGAAAACTGTAACGAACCGCTATTTATCAGAGAGCAACCGGACTGCAGATATGGTCTACCCATAATAATGTGGAGTTGTGCATCACTTGAATTAAAAAAAAAAAACGATTTTCCTATTGTGTCACATTTTTATTTGCAATCATCCCATTGCCCAAGATCAGTTCGATTAATCTATATTGTGATTAGTTTTGAATAATCTCATGTATTTTATCGATTCATTTACATAAAGTTAAACCTGCTCAATATCCGTTTTTTCTAAATTAATTCAATCTTCTAACATAATAGTTTTCATTAAATAATCCCCACCTTGAAGCGGTGTTGTAGTGTATTGATTGTGACCGAATCACAAATTATGTTTGGCTAGTTTTTCAAGAATAGCCCATTTAGATAGGAACTTGTAAGAAACAACAATAACAACAAGAACAACACAACATATACAAGTCCGTGACTGTAATAGTAATAATAAAAATAGAATAGATGCAGTTCAGTATAATATGTAGAACAACAAACATTCCATTGAACGGATAGATACGGAACAAATACGTGTTGTTTTATTTGGAATAGACAAATATCGATAGATTTGTTGTTTTATTTTTCTTTATTTGCTTATATTTACAGTAACAAACAGCTTTGACATGACAAGTTGGCAGAAAATTTGAATGAAACTTTCGTTCATAGACTTTTTTCGTTCGATTCGATTCTTTTCATGTCTTGTATTTGAAACAATCTAAGGATCATACTGAGAAAAACGTAAAAGAAATTCCGATATTGCTTTTTATGATATAAAATTGTAGGTAATTGTTGATATGCCAACTCTTGGCTTTAATATTAGCTACATTTTCTATAATTTTCGAATCAATATTTTGAACTTGGCGCGTTTTGTGACAAATTACGAGAGTGAAATTTTAGCAAACAACAGAAGTTGCGCGCGCAATGTAACGACGCCAAACGACCGGAAACGAAAAGTTGCTATGGACATGGGGTGAAAACGGCCTTTTTAATTATTTTGCATTTTACGTAGATTCGCACCAAAAATCTAGTACTAGTACTAGTCCTGCAGTCGTATTCGCACAAAGCTGACTGTCATAGCCTTGGCGCCTCCACCAAAAGACGACCCAGTCTTTCACCTTTCTATGCGAGTTAATGTCTGCCCGTGTTATTTCAAAATTGATTACTTTGGATGCAGATTATGAAAAACCGGTAAAGAAAATTGAGAATCGAAGCTCACATTTTTGTAGAGTCAACTTTGCTCGATCTTTTTATATACGTGACTATTAAATTTTTCAACTTTTACACAGGGAATTTTGTGTTTCGTCAAACCACTCGTTTCAGCACAAAAAGTCACTTTTTCCTAATCCTGTGAAAATCCGGTCAAATTTTCAAAAATCCAAGCCCGCATTTTTGTATATGACTGCCTCTGGAATCGATTACAACTATTTGCTGATCGCTATCTGTTACCGTTTACGAGATAAATGTGTTTTATTGTCTTATGGTAGCATTTAGTTCGGATAAGAGTCAGCCTCAAAGCTTAGTTTCTGGACTTGTGATACAGATAACTATTTATAAAATCTAACACGCGTACAATTTTTGTTTGAAGGTTTAGTACTTGACGAGGGTTCAATTATATTGTTGTTCTATTAATAAAGGACACATCTTCTACTATTGCTACAACATTACATAAAGAAAAAAACGTATAAGTTATAATTGGGGATAATTAAAGTTTTCACCATCTATCATGTGGTAATTCTAGTAACAGCCACCGGGGCTTTATGCAAACACCTGGGTCACTGTACGATGACTAATACTACCCTGAAAATCCCAACTAGATATAGTTTAAATAAAACCATTCGAAAAAAATAATTTAACATCCACTGTATTACCGGAATTGTTTTTAATTTAAATCTGAATTGTGGTTGTAATATCCGGCCATCGAAATATGATCTGTCATTGTACATTCTCATCATATATGTGACAGTTAAACCAGGAAATAAACGAGATAATTCCGAAACTAGTAGAGAATGTTGGTGGGAAATTGGTGACTTAGGTTGTAAAATGAATGTTTGCACGTAGAACTATTCAAGATAGGGTGATATCTGGTCTCTAGTGTTATGTCTGTGGACTTGTATGAAACGAGTAACTGGAGAATCAAAGGTGTTGTAGTTATTGAAGTATACGATGAGTAGAGATGATGTCTCCCTTGTGTGTCCTCTATTCTAACATATATTCACAGTAGATTCCCTTTAATATTAATATTATATAAGGATTGTTGTAGATGTATACAATTGTTGCAATTTTCAGTAATGCAAGCTTTTTTTCTTAAAAAAAATCAATCCAATTTTAAATAAGTTAATGAGAATCCGTCTAGAATTCAACAAACGGTCGTCGTTACCATAAAATGCAACATTAGGCGATTCATTAGAACAATTTCGAGGTGAATTCCACCTAATGAACATTTTAAGGACAGTATTAAATTTTATGACACTGTGTGCGGTTTATGTCAGTTTCGCAATGAATTCTGTTGAAAACTTGAAATTATACACTTTATGATCTCTTCTTTTTTTTTCATTTGTTGCCAGTTTCGATGTCAGAGGTCGAGCCTTCACCAAAGCTCTACATTGGTCCGATCCGAAAATTTTCGGACCACGCGCCTACTTTGTAACCGTTTCCAAACCAGCGGCACTCACATTAGATGGTGTTCAACTGGACGATGAGGGCATTTATCGTTGTCGAGTCGATTTCCGTACAACGCCCACCAGAAATTTCGCCATCAATCTAACAGTCATTGGTAAGTAATTAACGAAACTTTTCTTTTAACACGTAATTACTTGCGGGTGAGAAACGATAAATAACAATTTGATAATAGGGACTTGTTTCTCACCCTTTCTTCTTTTACTGCCCCACCTTTGTCTTAATTTAATATACATCAACTTCGGCCCTTATTTACTGAAATATTTTAAAAACAACAAGTTTCGAAAGCGCGCTAAACCTGAAATTGAATTTCATTATGGTTCAAGTTGAACGTAATTATAATTTAATCGTTTTAATACAATTTCTAGCAGATGGTAGAGGCGAGACAAGTTCCACTTTCTTCTCTTTCAAGAATAGATTGACTTAATCGTATTTTCTCTTTTCATCTTTGCAATTGTAAATAATATGAAACGGTAATAGACGACCAGCTTAGAAGGAAAAATCCAATTTGGAATTTTACTTAGAATCGCTTCATTAATTCAGATTGCATTTTGAAATGCATGTTAAAGAATACCATCACTGGTTTTATTCAATTTTATTTATTAAAGAATAACAGTCTTGTAAAACGAAAGAATCCGAATTGTCGACAATCGAATAATTAAATAACAAACATAATAATAATTAAAACATTTTCACATGAAATTAGATTAAATTCTAGTTTATTGTTGACCTTTTAAATTAAACCATTGTAAATTTATATAAATTTCATACAAATATGTATTACCAACTGACTGAATAATTAAAACTAGATTAATATCTATGAAATTATTAGAACCAATGATGTTGACAGTGATTTCAATCATCGACAAAATAACAACAATACTCAACTGGACGCGTACACATTTATCATTTACTTTGATATAAAGTTAAAATTTGATTAAACCAACAATGAAAATTTTATTTGAAGTTCATGATTTTGTTATTATTAATTGATATAGCGTGAATTTTTAATTGTCGCACAACTATGAACTACGTATACAGAGTGTCTCAAGTGTTTCTAAAAAGAATCTCCTTGATAAAAAGTCAATAATCGTTATCAGAATTTGAAGGAGATATTCTAAGCTACGATGGTGGTACTTTCAGAATTTTGGAAAATAGAAGACTTTGATGGCAAGTTTTGTATTATCAAAAATGCAATTTTTATTGTTCTAACATTTTTATTTTCAATAATTATAACCTTTGCAAAATTGTGATTAGATGGAATGATTGGGTAGCGTCCACAAAAGTGCTGGAAATAGTCAGTGGAGGGATGAAATCTCAAAATTTTAGATTAGAAATGTTAAGTTTTTCTAAATTTTGTTCAGTTGTAAGAGTCCTATGGAACAGTGCAAAATTTTTGGAGTCTTCTATCAATACCTAACAAAATCAAAAGATAAATAGGAAATTTCCGTATGATTCAAATGCGAAATTTGCAAAATTCTGTATTTGTAGTTGAAGATGTTTACGAGAAATTTTCGCTTATTTCTAGCACTTCTCTTGTTATAAAATGGAAATAGAAAATTTTTTCTTCAATTCTTTTGGTCTGAAATTTCAAGACTCTCATGAAAGATTTTACTTTGCTTAAAATAAATCCTACCAGTTCCTATATTGGTAGTTCTAGTCTTTTAGGGCTTTTAAGTGAAATTCTACATTATTTCAAGCATTACCATTTCAGGATTCTGACACGAAATTTCGAAGCAATTATCATTCCGATCCAAATTTTGGTGTAAAATTTCGATCAAGAGTTTCATTAAGATCTTTGCTTTATCTCCAACACTTTTTTCAGTTCATTTGATTATAATACTAAGTTTTTTAAAACTCGGCACTTTAGCCTGAAATTTCAAGATTTTTATGAGAAATTTTGCTTTGCTTGGACACCTCTTGAAAAAGTTGTTTTAATCTAAAATTTCATGACTTTTACAAAAAAATTGCTCTGCTTTGAATACCTTTCCCTGTTTTATATGATCTTTATCCAAAATTCAAAAAATTTTATACCATCAGTCTACGTTTTCAAGATCCTTATAGAAAATTTTGTTTTGTTCCGGAAATTTCTTACTACTTCATTAGGTCTTAATACTATATTTTGAAGAATTTATCATTTTACTCTTAAATTTCTAGATTTTTTGCCTAATTTGGCTTTGTTTCAAGCATCATCACTTCAAGATTCTAACACAATATTTCATTATCATTTTGGTCTAAAATTTTAAGACTTTCAACTTTGCTTTGTCTTTACCCTTTTTTTAGTTCATTTGCCTATAATGCAAAATTTTGATAAATTTAGCAGTTTAGTCTGAAATTTCAAGCTTTTTTTGGAGAGAATTGTTTCTGTTTGAACACCTCTTATAACTTGCGAAAATTCAGATACGAAATTTGAAAATATTTATGGAAAATATTACTGTATTTAGAGGATTTATTTCTACTTTACATACACACAATCTGGAAGTTCAATAAAATTATAATTTTTAGTTTAAAATTTTAAGACTTTATAACAAATTTTGCTCATTTTTGAATCTTGATGTTCATTAAAAATTTTAAAATTTGTTCTTTTAAAGCCTCTCACAGTAAATTTTGCTTTGTTTCGGACGTCTCTTACTACTTCATAAGGTCTTGATACTATAATTTGAAAAATTTAGCACTTTAGACTAAAGACTTTTATGAGAAATTTGGCTTTCTTTCAAGCATTACCATTTCAGGATTCTAACGCAAGATTTTAAAACAATTATCATTTTAATTTCAAGGGTTTCATAAAAATCTTTGCTTTATCCCTAACATTTTTTTCAGTTTATATGATTATAATACAAAATTTTGCAAAATTTAGCACTTTAGCCTGAATTTTGTTTTGTTCGGACACGTCTTACGACTTGTTAAGATTTCAATGAAGAAAATGTTAAAATATCAGCGTTTTTCAACAAAATTCCAAAAGTTTTATAGAAAATTTTACTTTATTTAATATATTTCTACTTTTTAGTAAATTTTTCCCGGTTACTTTTCCTGTTTCATATGATCTTCATTCATAATTTAAGAAAATTCCATTCTTAGTCTGCATTTTTGATTTTTACAGAACATTTTCTTTAGTTTCAGGCATCTCTTACTACTTCATAGGACCTTAATACTAAATTTTAAAAAATTCAGCACTTTGGCCAAAATTTCCAATTTTTTTTGAAAATTTTTGTTTTATTTCATGCATTTCTTACCATTTCATCAAGTTCTAATACAAAACTTTCAAAAATTAACACTTTACGCCTGTTTAATCGTCGTCTTTAAGTATTTTTGAAATTCACAAATTTTAAGACGTTTTCTAAAGGAAGGCAATATTGTTCATGCTAGTTGATATATGGATAAGAAAATTATCCAATATAGTCCAATATTCGTAAATTGCCTTCAAATTCTTCTACCTCCAAGGATCCTAAAAGGGTATTTTTACTCTTCAAATCAATTGTCTAAGAGTTCTTCAAAAATTTCTTAACATTTACGGTATTTTTTCCATAAACAAGAAAGTGTAGCCTCTATTACAAGAACTTGAGACAACCTATATGCATATATGTATAGAAAATGTTTCTATAAGCGTTGAATTTCCATCCTAAGAGAATTTTTTAAGCTTACAGTAATTTTAAAATCTACAAAAAATATCTTAGACAATACAAATTTTCCGTTTTAATGATTTTCCTGTAATTATCTACAACGACTACTATGGAATTGTATATGTGTAGAAAGATTCCTTATATGTGCTGCATTAGCATGAATAGTTAGGGTTCTGGAATTGTCTACCGAACGAAATCAATTTACTCAAACAGCTGGAAGCTCTACAATTGCAATTATTTGGATCAAAAGCAGACCAAATCCATTATTACCTGTTGGCATCACTAAAGGCAACTTTTATACAACAAAGTATTGTATTTTTCAGTTAAATTAATTATAAATTAACGAACAATTAAATTAGCCTTCAAAACCGAACATTTCAATCTTTCTACTATATATCGAAATTTTAATTTATTCGAATCCGACACAAGAGTCAAGATTAAAATTCACACACAAAAAAAAGAGATTTAGATTGAAAAATTACAACATATTTCCAAAGAATCGATTCAAATATATATTATTCCAATGTCTAAATGTCGTCCGCATTCATTTCTAATGTTTAACGATATGAATCAAATTGTTCGAACTGGTGATAAAAGGGATTCCATCAATAATTTGTTGGAAACTTCTCTTTTTCTTTACATTGTTTTTTTTTCTTCTCGTCATCCGCCTTTTTGAAAAGTGAAAATCGATTCTAAGATTAATAACAACATTAAATCGATTTTAAATAATTAATCACTATGAAACGTTTACTGCTCATATCAGTTTGTATCGATCTTTTTCATATTCTTCAACTGTAAAATGATTGATAGTTAACAAACAATTATTTTAAGCAATATAAAATTGATTTATTATTGAAAAATTTTCAGTACCACCACACCAATTATTATTGTACGACAATTCGGGACGTGATGTTACCGGAACTGTTGGACCACTTGAAGAAGGTTCCGATTTGATTTTGACTTGTGAAGTTCGTGGAGGTGAGTGTTATTTAGTTTTAAATAATGAACCAATCTCTTACAATCTCATTGTAAGTGACATCATTAAAATCGGTAGTTGATTGAGCGTTTTAATTAAACGACAAAAATAATGATAGAAGAGTGAAACAATCAACGATACAAACAAAACAAAAAAATGAGATCGTACGTGCTCAATTTGATGTTGGTTGCTGCTGCTGCTGCACAAGCTGGTCTCAATAGAGACAAAACAGTGCCACAACTTAAACAGCGTCTGTCTGATATGTCATTAATTATTTGTGGATGCATTGAATAGAATGTGTGAATTTTCACAACAAAGAATCATTTATTATGCACCCTGATGATCGACACTATGAATGAACAAATAATTCATTTATTATTAAATGATTTCTACAAAAACGTATCTACAACAAGAATCCTTGACGAATGTCTTAAATGAAACTATCAAAGTGAAATCCAATTTCCATTAATACTTATTGTAATTTCACTTAAATTTTATTTGTTGGTAATTAAATGACACCTACAGACTGTATTTTGATTGATTACTATTCGAATTGAATTTCATCCATTATAAAAATCAACGATAATATATAGGGGGAAGGAACTTAATTTCAATTAAATATACATCTAGTTAGTATATAGTAACACAAAAAAAAACAAAAAAAAAACCACCCCCCAATTATGTCACTCATTACAACAAGCCAGTCGGTAGAGTCTGATTGATGTACCGTGGACTACACCAAGTTTATCTGATAATAAGTCAAGCACGCAACTTTTTTTGTGGTGAAAAGAATAATTTTGTTATGATATCATTGAAAGTTCACGTGTATGGGCGTAGTTCCTAGGGAAATGGGGGCGCGTTACCTCAAGATTGATCAATTTTAAATAGGACTATTTTTTAAGATGTAAAACGCGTTGAAAAAAATCATTGAAAATAGCATTTTAAGGTGCATTACAATACAAGGCTTTTCACGTAAATATGGTCCATGCTAATAAGTTAGAAATATTGCATAAAATCGATGATTTTTAGCAAAAAAAAACTGAAAATATCTAGCTAAAACGAGTTAAAATAGGCTTAATCGACGTATTTTAACGAAAAAAGAGCAACTTAATTAATAAAAAGCCATTTTGACCTACTTTCAGCTACTTTTGGTGGTAAAATAGGTCAAAATTCAAGCGAAATTCGAAAAAAAGCAATAAAACAGGAACTTTTTGAGCTATAAGTTAGAAATATCGCACAAAATCGACGATTTTTAGAAAAAAAAAAACGGAAAATATCTAGCTAAATTCCAAGAAATCCACTAAAACGAGCTAAAATATTCTAAATCGACGTATTTTAACGAAAAAAGAGCGAATTATTTACTAAAAGGCCATTTTGACTTGCTTTCAGCTACTTTTTTCGGCAAAATAGGTCAAAATTCAAGCGAAATTCGAAAAATAGCAATAAAGCTGGTACTTTGTGAGCTATAAGTTAGAAATATTGCACAAAATCGACGATTTTTAGCAAAAAAACTGAAAATATCTAGCTTAATTTGAAGAACATCCACTAAAACGAACTAAAATAAGCTAAATCGACGTATTTTAACGAAAAAAAGCAAATTACCTACTAAAAAGCCATTTTAACCTACTTTCAGCTACTTTTTTCGGCAAAATAAGTCAAAATTCAAGCGAAATTCGAAAAAAGCAATAAAACAGGAACTTTTCGAAATTACACAAAATCGACCATTTTTAGCAAAAAGAACTGAAAATATCTAGCTAAATACCAAGAAAATCCACTAAAACGAGCTAAAATAAGCTAAATCGACGTATTTTGACGAAACAGGAGCAAATTCGCTTCTAAAAAGCCATTTTGACCTACTTTCAGCTCCTTTTTTGGCACAATATGTCAAAATTCAAGCAAAATTATTATTACAGGTGAAAGCTCCTTTTCACAATTCTTGTAAAGAGGAGAAATTGACGTTAACTCTTAGAAATTACGCAATATTGAATGAAAATCATCACTTTTAAAAATTCATAGTCGACTAAATACAAAAATTACATTTATTTTTTGAAAAATTAATTCTTTTGCAAAAAAAATCAAAAGTTTGTTAATATTGGAAGGGGTGACTCACCTGTTTTGAGAATCTAAGCCAGGGAATTCTTCAATTCGATACATTCAATTCTCTCTCCTTCTATATCTCACTCACTTCATTTTCAACTAATTCTTCGAGAATTATTACATCTCTCCTTCCTTGTTTAATTTTGTGGTTCCTACTGAAAAGAATCCCTCTGCTTAGATTACCAAAACAGGTCAGTCACTCCTTAAAATATTCAAAAAATTTTGATTTTTTTTTTCTTACAAAGGAAAATTAATTTTTCAAAAACAGATATTTCGTATTTATTTGACAATTAATTTTAAGACTAGCAATTTTTCATTCAATATTGAGTAATTTCCAAAAGTTAACATCAATCTTTCCTATTTCTAAGTCACAAAAAGGTACTTTTACCTCAAATAGATAGCCTAGGTGTTCTCCTTCAAGTTCTTGTAAAAATTATGTAACTTTATTAATAAATGAAAGAGATATAGCGAATTTACTGCCATTGACCATATTTACATGAAAAACTCTGTATTTCTTATGTTTCGGAAAATTTTGATAAAATTAATAATTACAGTGGAAAATCTTGGAACATATTTTTCTATATTTTTCCCCATAACCCAGTATACAGGATGTTTGATCTAAAAGATCTATAAAACTCCTATTAGTAGACGAGCGATTCGAAAAATATTTTCAGGATTTGTAGGAGAGCCCCTAAGGAACATTTTAACAAAGTTAATACCCCGTAGCTCATTTCAAAGTTGGTCAAAAACGATCTTTTTGGGCAATATTGCAATTTTCAAAAACGAACTAAACACGCAAAACGACTAAGAATGACTCGGAAACCTTCCCAACATTGATTTTTTCATTTTCTCCATTGAGAAAATACGAAATATTTCCCCACCTGCTCCAGAATAAAATGGAGAAAAACTAAAGAAACAATTTTTGGGAGGATAACGAATCATTCTAAGTCATTTTACGTGTTTAGCTAGTTTTTTGAAAATCGCGGCATCATCAGAAACAAGGGTTGTTTGACTAACTTTCGAATGAGCTACAAGGTTCTAATTTTGCTGGAATGTTCTCCAAAGACCCTCCTACAAATTCTTAAAATATTTTTCGAGTCGCTCGTCGGCTAATAGGAGTTTCATAGAATTGACCATATTTAAATCAAACACCCTGTACATTGATTACTTTGCAATGAATGTTGTTCAGTCGATAGCAAATTGAAAGAGCTGTCCAAATCTTCAAGAAAACTAAGAAAAACCATAAAATTACATTCACTTTATTTTTGCATAATTTTAAAGATGCAGAAGCGGATTTTGCCTTATTTGGAAGCTTATAAGAAGGAAATTTAGCTAAAAAGCATTGGAGCTATTTGCTTCTGAAAAAAGAAAGCTAAAACTTGTTTAATAAATCTCAAATGAATATTTTTTTCAGTTTGGTTGACCGGTTAATCTCTCCAGTCCTAGATCCACCCTAGGCCCATGTTCAAGTAATTAATTCTACAAAAATTACAAAAACATTGCTTTCAGCTTTCTTTAATTTGATATTTTTTGTATAATTGAACACAACTAGATTATAAGTGACTTGACGGTGCTAAATTATTGTTTTAGAATTTAGAATTTACACCAGACTCCCTAAAAAACGCTAGACTTCCAGACAATCTACTGCCAGATGCTCGATTTTATGCTGAAAAACTATTTGCGAATGTTTCATAAGCTGTACGATCACGTATCGTCTTGTTGGATAAACAAACATGCTGCTTATGGAGAAGTTTAATAATAATAATAATAGTGGTTGTACGATTAGAGTTGGTGGTTGTTGTTGTGGCAATGTTATTCAAAATCTCCTATATTCACTATTGTACTAATCTCAACCTGTATATTAAAGTTATGACCGAGACAACTGTTTTATAAAAGTACATAAAACTTTTCGACTTGTCGTAAACTTTTCCAAGTTCCTATCAGAAATAAAGAAAAATAATATCCGGTAAAAGTTTATCGTAATTATTTCAATCTATTTTTGTTTTTCTTTTTAGAAAGTTTATCGGAAACAAATAAATAGATAGAAAATGTAACAAAATATGGCAAATGTAATCGTCACGTTACATAGAAATTATGGCAATACTGGTTCAATGAAAAACTTTTCCAATAACAACAGAAATTCATTAACAACTGAACCCGACTGTATGTCGTCCATCTACAATGTACATGCAATTTTTATTTCTTTTTTCAATAATATTCATTTTAAAAAACTCACACAATAACAGTACGTTTCAATATCCAAACTGACATGTGAATATTATCACATCAACGGATGCACGAATGAATTTAATAAACTTCATCCATAATTTCAATAAAACCATGATTGTTTAGCATTTTCAGTCGATTCTTCTCTTTGTTTTTCATTTTCAAACGATATTTTAATCTACCAAAAAGTATCAATATCTACATGTTTTTGGGGAATAATTAATTAACAGTGGCTGGGTCACAGATTAGCCTTCTTAGATATTCCAGAACTTTCTCTCTCTGGAAAGCGTATTTCCTAAATCCAACCGGAAGGAAATTCGATCTTGTTAAGAAGCCTTGGGGAGATAATCATAAGAAATGGGTTGGATCAAAAATAGATAGTACCTACGAGAAAAATTACAATTCAAATCGATAATTTTATACCTCCGCCCTCCCTCCCCAAAACATGGACAAATAAAGTCAATAATGAGGAAATAATTAATTTACATACAGTATTTGCTTAGTAAATGAATAACGAATCAGGGTTCAAGCATTGATTGTAGTCGCGATAAAATATCAACAATGTAACGTATTGGGAATATTGAAAATATTTGATATTCAGGGAGGCACTGGGAGGTATAAGGGCCCCAAAGGACTCCCAATTGTCAAATCAGTGCCATTTTGTTGTTATCTAAAGAATAACAAAAGATGTGAACTGCAAATTTAAAAGCTTTAAAGTTGAATCTACAGAAATCCATTAGATTTTGATTTTCATGTGATGCTTGGCAAATTTCTCAATTGTTTGATTTCGGAAGCCTCTAAAAAATCGTGATAAACTTGAAAATTCCCTAAAACTCGCATCAAGTTTTGCTTAAAAATTTCATAAGACAGATCAAATTATGAAATTTCAACTCGCACATCAATGCAAGTGTTTTAAGTGAGCACAAAACTGATAATTTATGAAAAAAAATTCCAAAATTTAAAGTTAAAGACAAGAATTTAGCTCCTATTTGCTGAAAACTGATGGTTAAAAAGGTGAATACCTGAAAATCTAGCCTAGTCAAGAAGGTGGAGGCCTCATAAAGACCTGAGGCCTGCTTATATCAAAACATCAAAAGTTTTCGACTGTATCAGTCAAATATTATTAAGACACTGATGATATCTTGTCTAAAATATATCGCAGTTTTGCCTCTTTAGAACCGCAGTAATTAGCTTAAGGTAACTGAACTCTAATTGTAAATGACTGTAAATTTACTAAAAATTTAACAACACTTATTTGATCTTATTTCTATTATAAGAGAAATAAATATAATAAAGCTTAAAGTTAAAACTCATAGAAAATTAAAGAGAACTTAAATTTCTCGGAACGTTTAACCGACGAGGAAAATCTTACAGATGAGCTTTCAAGTCAGACTTGAAAGTTTAAATTACACAACTATCATAGTTTAGAATAAGACCAGTTTGTGCAAAAATGCATCAATAAAAGCTCATCTCTTGTATAGATCTAACTTTATTTGCTATCCATTAAATTGTCGTTTATTTGTACGTTTATTACTTTATTTAGATTGTATGAACCATTGTCCAAGAAAGAGGGAATTTTCGAGTAGACGATGTATATTTAATTTAAAGAAGTATTGTTGAAATTGCAAGCTTGCGCCCCCTTAATGTGTTTCAGATGATAGGATCCTAGAAGAGTAGTCTAGGGAGACTTTGGAAGACCAAATAGCATCAGACAGATATTGTCTTATTTCCCTTACTTTCTTTAATACTACTTGAACAACAACTCTAATGTTTGTGTTTATTTTGTATGTATTCAGATGGAATGGCTCTAATCTTTAGCAGTTTATCCAAATCTAGAAAGTGTTAATAGTTGGAAAAATCGATCCTTTTCCGGTTGTTCTATATAGGAATTATTTAGTATTATTGTTGCAAATAATACTGAAACAATCTAAACTTTATAAAATATTTGTACGAGTCAGAAATGTTGAATCAATAAAAGTTAATTATTAACGACAACAAAACTGCCCCTAGACCTTTTTTGTAATCTTGATGTTGATTTTCGTGTGTTGATTGTTTTATAGGTCGACCAAGTCCAACAGTCTCTTGGTTTGTGAATGAACGTATGGTTGAAGGGCAAGTTGATGTTATAGGCAACCATGTAGTGGTCAATCGTTTAGAAGTAAATGGAGTAAAACGAGAACATCTCAATTCATCGTATAAGTGTCAAGCTAGCAACACAAAGTTGATGATGCCCGCAGAGAAGACCGTACGACTAGAACTTTTGCGTAAGTTGAAAGTTTGTAAATTAAACATAGACTTGTATAACACAACTAATACTATTGCCTAGAGTATACCCTTAAGCAATACCCAAACAAATATGTATACAATGTCCTCCTTTATCCTGTTTTCTAGTACGGCCGTTGAGTGTTGTCATTCCTCGTAAACCAAGACAAATGGTTGCCGATCAAGACTATACGATACATTGTGAAGTGACAGGGTCACGGCCGAGGCCTGTTGTCTCTTGGACAAGGGATAATCGTCCATTTAGGCGTGGCAAGGTAAATTCCCCATCTACTTTCCAATAAAGTCGATTTAATTAAACATGAACTAAACAGTTAATAAACTTGCCAATACCGTATTTATCATTTCTATACTTTCTATTCGTGTCTCAAACCAACAACAACATCTACAACACTCAATCGCTATTCTAAAAGCCAAACTAATTCTTTTCTGGTAATAAACTCTGTTAATTTGTTCAAGTTGTTTGTTTTACTGTTCACCGGAAGTTGTTGTTGTTGGGCTGTTTCTTTATTAACTTACATCAAAATTAAATACGGTAAACATTACCAACAGCAATCGTCTAACTATTACAATACAAGAAGAAGTGTTAAAATTTATTGAACGAATAAAATAAAAAGAAACAAATATTGTTATTTTGGGAATAATTAAACTTTTATTGTTTAGATACTTGAAGAGGGTAACGATACGGTTGTGGTGAGCTCTGTAACATTCGCACCAGTACCAGAAGATGATGGAACTTTCCTTAAATGTTTAGGCGATAATCCGAAATTACCTGGATACAGTCAAGAGGATTCATTTAAACTGAACATTGTCTGTAAGTATTTTCTATATTGTTCATTTCAATACTCTATAAAATTGAATGCACGAACAGACTTCTTCTATCCTATTGTTTTTCTTCCATTCCTTTTGGATTTGTGTACGTATATACACTGTCACAGTTTAACAATGAGTTGATACAGGTTTTTTTTTAATGTTTACATTAGCATTTCAAGTATAAATATATAGGGTAGGTGCGTCCGGAGTTTGTACTTTTAAACGTGTGTATCGTCCATGAATATGAAGTGCTATTATTCTCCAAATGTATATATGAATCTTTTCTTTATTCATTGTTACAGCCCGTGAGTTTTGGATTTCATCCGTTCTAGTGGAAAAGCGTACACATTTTTACTATTTCCATGATAAAATTCATTTAAATATCTCTAAAACTTTAGAATATTGCTCTTTTCTAGAGATTAAATTGAAATAGAGGACTTACCGACCGAAACAACATAGTTCTTATAACAAACGATTCGAAAAATATCATCTTAGCAAAATTACAACCTCATAGTTTATTTGGAAGTCGGTCAAAGAAAAAAAATGCGAAATATCTCCATCTGCTCCAGAATAAAATGGAGAAAAACGAAAAATTTTACGTGTGCAGAAAGTTTTTGAAACTGCAACATCGTCAGAGCGAGCGTTTTGGCGGTCTTTCAAATAAACTACAAGGTTCTAATTTTGCTAAAACGATCTCCAAGGACTATTCTCATTATTATCATTATTGTCTGTGTGAGGTCTTTGACAGTTTCGCACATCCTACTATACAGAGGCGACCAAAAAAAACCACATTGCGTGCGGCAGCGTAAAACAGATTTATAAGAGCGGTCGTCAGAATGTAACAAGATCTTAGCTTCTTAGCAGATCGGAATTTGAATGGTAAAGAGGATGAGGTTTTTGCCTGAATAGAAAAAAAATCTTCAGAAATTTACCATGGCTAAAACTCCTACTTATCCTCACGAAAGAAACAGCCTGATTCTCACACAAACGTAAACATGTGATATTCTCGCTCAAGATGCGGTCCCTTTTTTTGGCCGCCAGTGTATTTCGGCTTATTTTCCTTCAACAGTCCAATTTAAGGCCTCACAGTGGCATAAAATGTGAAATGAAGTTTTATCTTCCTCTTCACAGGCTCTACATGTTGAGTCCTTTTCTGTCCCTATATTGAGCACAATGACCAGTAAGCAGTCCTGTGATCTGCCTTAATTGTCTCCTGTTTAATTCTAAGAGTTTTTTAGATCTTCTCCGATTTGAAAAATCGAGAAATGTCTGACAATAAATTGGGCTTTTTGAAATAGGGACGACCCTACAAATGCTTGAAATATTTTTAAATCGCTCGCCAAATAATGGGAGTTGCCATAAGAGCCAGGTAGTCCCTGAAAAACCATTGCTTGTTTTCATTTTGTCCATCGTCTACAATCTGGTCCGTTCTTATATCTTGTCCATACAACAAATTATTAAAAATCTTTAAGTTTCATTGAGAATCTTCCTTGTGTCTATAATTCATTGTAATTTTCCCGATCTCTGTCAATTGAATCTTTCGGCTATTGTTGTAACAGAGATTCTTTCACATTACACACAAATGAAAAAATGTAGACGACGGTCATGATTTGAACAAATATCATTCAGACAAGACGAATTATTGCACACGTTTGAATAAAATTCCTCGTATATTCTTGATAAGATGAAAATCGTTGTAATCGTGTAGCAGTTGTAATGAAAAACCACAACGGTATACGCGTTTTATGTAAATGTGTATAGCGCTTTTGTTGGAATAGAAACGGGAAAGACCTAGTGAAATTTAGACGTCGTAAATATACAAACAACGACTATGATGATGATGTTTTCTTTTCTCTCTTTCCGTTACCTGCTATTTTCATATTTTCAAGCATGTTCATGCTTGCATCAGCACAACGGGCTTACACAGTTTACAACTATAAGAAGAACAAGAAGAAGAAGAAGAAGAAGAAGCCAGGTGTACGCACCCTATTTTCGTCGACTATTTCGGGTCGATAATGCTTACGATGTGAATTTTAAACAAACACCACCACCGTCGTCTACATTGATAACTATTTATCTTAAACATATAAGGGTAGCAAATTTGGTTACAAGATTCTAGAATAAAAATAGCAATTTTCGTGAAATTATTGATTGTCTCTGTTTTCCTTTTGAAATATTTCACGGATACAATCCTTATTTCGACAGTTTGATTTGAAATTGGCCAACGCTATATACGTCCCTTGGCTATTTCGTTCCTATACACAAAACGTGTTAGATTTACGTCTGTAAATGTTGAGAATTTGCCACACTGACAGCCTTTGTCTGTTGAATCTTTTATGTAATTGACAATTCTTTTTTTCACCAACACAAATCATGACGAAATTCACATTTATATATGTAAAGCATCACAGGAAATCACAGAAACTCATTAACAATGTTTCCACTGAAACACTTTAAAAAGCGTTAAACGAATTAATTTATGAATACGGGTGAAATCTAATTAGAAATTTAATTATATAGCGAACGTTTGAAGTCAGTCACCCTTTCGTTATTAACGAATTTTAAAGAAAAAATCATTCTTTCATATAAAGTTGAATAGGAAATTCCAGCATGCGTGGGTATAGGTGTGTATGTACGTATCTCTATCATAAAGTTTATTTCCCTACAACAGGTACTGGAAAGTACTTTATAAGCTTCAAAGGGCTCCTTTCAAGCCTCTCCTGGGGCGGAGTGGGGTTATCAACGATGCAAGAATGTAGGTACATTGAAAACTTACAAATTGAGTGCTTAAGAAAATTATTGAAAACTTTATACAAACAAAATCGAAAAAGAAACATTGCCGGTAATTTAAAAGTTTTATTTCCAACAAATAACAATAACCTCGTACGTCAAGCAATAAAGAATAATTTCGTCTAAAATGTTGTATTGTGATATAAAAGAATATTAGTTGAAATGTAAAATTATATACCACAACTGACGTAATTTAATTTGAAAAGTTCTTGCAGTTAATCAAACCTTAAACACTTCCTACTGTTTATTTCTTCATTAAGCCGTCCATCCCCAGCGTCTGCCAACATTAATAATCCTACTCACAATTTTATACTGTCGTATAAACATGGTGGTGGAAACACTTGACGCAGTTTTTATGTGTAGTTTTTAACAGATCATAGGGGGAGGATTCTTTCAGCGAAACTTTAATAAATTACAAAATCGATTAGATCCGAAAATGCCAAGTTAATTACTTGATATTAAGGGGTCTTCGGACGTATTACTCCATACAGCGTACGAAAATTGACAATTTTCAAATATCTATATCTCGCTTGTTTTTTAAGATAGTGGAAAAAGTAAAATGGGCGTTAGATAGAGAATTTCAAGGTGCATATCCTGAAGCTTTCTATTTTAGAAAAATATGATAAGATTCTGAACGACAAAGAAAATTTTTACACCCTGTTCCTTTAGTATGTTTTTCCTCATAATTCGTTAATACTTGGCCAATATTATTGATTTTCAATAATTATCGAAGAATGAAAGAACTTTCAATATTGTCAAGAATTTCCACGATAAGCTTGTTAGTTTTCCAATAACTTAACTTGATTTTAAAGATAAAAAATCAGACTCTCGTTTTTAGAAAGCTGAAATAAAAGGAATGGTCTAATGAAAGCCCGCTTAAAATCCAATTTTTGAAAATAAGCGAATTTCACGAAAAATTTCACCCCAATTTTCACCTATTATTTATAACTATTAGAATTAATTAATTAGCTTCAAAATTGATATCAAAATATCATTATAAGTGGAAAATATTTTGAAAATCTGTTGGTTAATCCTTATCAACTTATTGTTAGACCTTGTTTGTGTTTGTTTTTATTGTTAATTGTTCTGATTATTGTGATTAGTTCACAGTGTATCAGGTCATTATTGTCTCTGTACTATGTTTAAGAATTCAACGTTGCCAGACGTTCTTTACGTTTGTAAATGAGACCACGCTTCCTGCTTATAACAGCCGCTAATCTAACGGCTAATGGACAGAATGGGAAAAGAACAAAGAGAAAATGGATCGGAAAAAACATTTTCAAACGGGAGCAGGAGGAGTGGTCTTATTTATAAAAGTAAGCGACGTCCGGCAACGTTGAATTCTAAGCACAGTACAGAGGCAATAATGACCACACCATCTAGCTAAGAGCTAATCACTAATCACAATAACAATAAATACAAACACGGTCTATTTGAAACGTATTTCCCGACAGATTTTCAAAATATTTGCCATTTATAATGTTATGGTCGTGAAGTAGATAAAATTTCCGACATGTTCATATCAATTTTGAAGCAAATTAATTAATCTTAATAGTTCTAAATAATAAATGAAAAGGGTGGTTCAAATTTTGAAGGAAACTCACTTAATTTTCAAAATTGCATCTTAAGCGAGCTTTAATCCATCGGCTTTCTAAAAACAAATGTATGTATCTCTATCTTTAAAATTATGCAAAGCATCAAAAATTTGCCTCTATTATCGGAAAACTAACAAGCCTATCGAGAAGATTTTTGAAAATTCAGATGCTCTTCCAATTTTCTATCTCAATTGCCTGATAATTATTGAAAATCGATAATATTAGTCAAGTTTTAGCCAGTTATAAAGGAAACTGTACGAAAAAAAAGAACAGGATCCAAGAGTTCTCTGCTATTCAGAATTTTACTATTTTTTTCCAAAATAAAGAGCCTTGGAATCGATTAAGATGTCCAAAGGCCCCTTAATGGTTGTTTTTCTTTGATCGGCAAGAAAAACATCAAATAAGAAACTAAAATGATTACACATTTTCGTGTATTGTAGAAAGGAATTTGAGGAAAATAAATATGAAATATTCCGTTTCCATATAGCGTGCCTCTTATCCTTCCATCATGTAAAATAGAATAATTGCATCCTCTACACATACAGTACATAGAATTTTAATACTATTATTCTCATAATGTGTTATAATTATAGAAGAATCTTGGTATGTTTGTATAGTGTATCTGTTTGGCTTTAAAACAAACAGAATTGTTAAAATTCCACGTATATTGTTGCCACCTGTCTGTTTATTTATTCTATACGTAATTCTGAATTGTTGATTTTTCTATTACAGATCCACCACAAGTAGTCCTCCATCTTGGCAGTACACTAAATCCAGAAGACATTAAAGAAGGTGACGATGTGTATTTTGAGTGCAATATCAAGGCGAATCCTAAACAGCACAAGATTACCTGGTTTCATGATGTGAGTATATAAATAAAAATTGTTTGATGTCTAGAATATATTAGGAGATTTTCATTTTTGGTTTGTAATAAAAAATAGAAGAGAAAAAAAGACAAAAACAAAGAGAAGATCGTGTTTATTACGAAATTGTAAACGTTTCCAGTTTTGGACAAGATGCGAATTTTTCAGTTTTTGCAATATTTAAAAGGAGATTTTCTGTTGATGAACAAACATCATAAGTACACAAAAACACAAACGTACAATGTTCATTATATAAAACACATAGACTTGATTAATGAGGATTACAATTTCATGCTTTAATAGATTACCTTATACATTAGTCTCATTTGTAGACAGTCCCATTTCACTCAATGAATACAGTACATTAAAGATTAACCCGTACAATCATTGAATATGATACTGAAAGCGTGTTGTTGTACCAGCTAATGTCCGTGTTGTTTGAATAATTCATACAATCATTCTCTTCATTACTAATACACTATCTACATAACAGTTTTACGTAAATCTGTATAATGTCGTTTTCTACTCTTTTTTTTATTTATAAAGTTAATTCTATAGAGGTGAATTAGCATCTTGAATTATCGTCGGGTAGTCATTCAGGATTAAATTCGATATAAATTCTCCACAACCTGCTTTTGAGGTAATTACTACAGAAAGAAAACTCGAATGAAATGAAAGGAAAACGACATAAGAACTGTTAAAAAAAATCAAGTCAAGTTAATCTAAGTGCGATTAGTCTCGTCCACTTGCTGACAAACTTTATACAAAAAGGAAAAATCCATCCCCTATTTCCTTTCTAATCGTGTACTAATAAAAGTTGTAAAATTATAGCATATTGATGGTGTAATTTCACAAAGACTGGTGAAAGTAAAACAAAAAAAAAATGAGAAAGAATAAGATTAGACATAGGTAATTTACTCTGACGGGGCGTAAAAATTGTAAAAGATATTCCCCAAGGATACATATATTTCAGATCCGTACCAGGTCATTTTTTTCACAATTTCAAGTGCCATAATTCGTATTTAACCGTTTCTGTAGTAGATACACATTTGATAGGGTTTATTTCACCCATAGGATGTACCTTATGAGCAATAATTGAAGATACTTTATGAACCATAAAAGTCGGATTATACACATACATACATACATAATCTTTATATAGTGTAGTAAAGACAAACATAGTATGTTATATATCTGCGTTCAAAAGTATCGTAAATGATGTCCTTTTAGTGAAAATAGTAAAGTTTGCTAAATATTTGTAACAATGACGATTTTTACAGTTTTTATTGCTCATATCGACAGTTTCTAACTCGGAAATGAACAGTAGAGGATTGGCAAACTTTTTGGGTAATTACTATGAAAATCGACCTTTGGTAATGTTCTTGCATAATCAGCCCTTCTTTAACTAACATCGTGGCAAATATTTCGTCAGGGTCAATAAAACAAATCTCCCATATTCGTAGTGAACCATATGAAAGAGACTCAGAAACATTTTAATTTGTTTTATTGAATTATTTGTTGATTTCGAGAGTCTACAATAGAGAAAGTCCTATTATTGTTCGAAAATTGATGCACAAGACTACTTTATTCTAAAGTCTAGCTTAAAGTGGAGAGAATTTACGTCCGAGACTTTATAAAGATGCCTCAATCTCCTTTCCTAAACGATTCTATAGAAAAATTTGTCGAAAAATTGGTGGCTTATAATCAAAATGTCTTAAAATCTAAAACCAAAAATGAGAATCTGGCTCAAAAATCGGCCGAAAATTTTCTAAATTTTATTTTCACGATGTTTAAAAACTGGAGTTTTCTAAAAATAGACGAGTTAAACACAAATGCCCTAAAATGTAGGTCAAAAGATTAGAATTTGATTGAAAAATTAACTTGAAGAGCCCTATATTTATAATTTAATGGCAAATTCGCTGAGACGTCACGCAAAAACATGTCAAAAGTGTCACAATTTTCATTTTTAGACTCAAGAATAAAATTGAATCAAAATTGCAGAGTTTAATTAGAAAATCCACTAAACTCAACTAAATCTCCTACTTGTGACAATTCGATAACAAAAATTTGTTAAAAATTATAATTTTTGAGAAAAATGTTAAAAAATTTTCATTGAAAGTCGAGATTCCGAATCAAAAACCAATTAAAAGTATCCAAATAGATCTTTTTCTTACAATTCATTGCAAAAATCCGCTGAAAATCAGTGCTTTATCACCATTATTTCTAAAACCTAGACTAAAAGTCAATAATATACCCCAAAACAGATTAAAAGTTCCTAAATTGTCTCCTTCACAGCTTAGTTGTTAGCAAAATTTATTAAGTATTGAAGATACAACGAAAGTATCTTATATTAAATGAATTGGTCTCTCTTTAACTAACATTGTGGCATTAAGGGTCAATAATCCAAATCTCCCATATCCATAGTAAGGTGGACCTTCTCTCATATGAAAGATTTAAATTTGTTTTTATTGAATTATTTGTTGAATTCGAAAGTCTACAATAGAGAAAGTCCTCTTACTGTTCAAAATTGATCCTAAAGTCTAGATCTGGAGAGAATTCAGGTCTTTATAAAGATGCCTCAATCTCCTTACCTAAACGATTCTATAGAAAAAATCGTCGAAAAATTGGTGGTTTATAATCAAAATGTCTTAAAATCTAAAACCAAAAATGAGAATATGGCTGAAAAATTGGCCGAAAATTTTCTAAATTTTGTTTTCACGATGTTTAAAAACTGGATTTTTTAAAAATAGATAATTTAAACACAAATGGAGATCAGAAGACTAGAATTTAGCTGGAAAATTAACTTGAAGAGTCCTATTTTTATAATTTAATGGCAAATTCGCTGAGACGTCAGGAAAAAACATGTCAAAAATGTCACAATTTTCATTTTGAGACTGAAGAATAAAATTGCAGAGTTCAGTTAGAAAATTCACTAAATTTAAGTAAATCTCCTACTTTTGACAATTCGATAACAAAAATTTGTTAAAAATTATAATTTTTGAGGAAAATGTTTTAAAATTTTTATTGAAATTCAAGATTCTAAATCAAAAATCAATTAAAAGTATTCAAATAGATTTTATCTTACAATTCATTACGAAAATCCTCTAAAAATCGGTGCCTTATCACCATTATTTCTTAAACCTCGACTAAAAGTCAATAATTTAGCCCTAAAACAGATTAAACGTTTCTAAATTCACAGCTTAATTGCTAGCAAAATTTATTAAGTATTGATGATACAACGAAAGTATCTTATATTAAATGACATTGAGTCGTAATTTTGCCGTCCCTGTAAAGTGCCGCATCCAGGTAATATCTGAGTTGTCTCAGTGCTAACGACGGCCCTGACTTTAAAGACCCTTATAAAACACATACATAACATGAATAAGTTACATGGCGCAAATACAACACAAGCGAATAAAGTAGTCATAAAGCACCTTTTTAGATTTGCTAGCATGAAGCCCATCGGGCATTTGCCCGGTTGCTCGACGCTCAGTCTGTCACTAGAAATGAATACTATTAATGATTACTGGACATTGTTAGATCTGAAATTTTCTATTCAAAAAATCATTAGATAGTTAAATGGATAGATTGTTATCTAGTTTAACAAAGAACACGCTAAATAAATTTACTCAATTATAAAGCTTAACTAATGTAGCGTTATGATTATTTGCATGGATGATCGGTATTTAAAGCATCTAATAAACGTTCAAACTAAATGCGTTAACTGTTTTAATATACACGTATCAATAATTTATAATTTACAATCTATAAAAGTATAATTTGTTAGTGTATTATTTGTAAATTCAACATTCATTAGTGATTGTTAAAACAACAAGAATTCCCTATTGTGATCAACCAAAATAGAACAAAGCATTTTAATATAAACAAACGATACGTACATGAAATCTCAAGTGGCTCGTTACATTGATATGTTACGTTACCGTAGAGATATTTCTGGAAAGCCAACTAACTGCTACTAAATTGTGTTTTATTCGATTTGTAAACAGATAAATAATGAAGATAAGTACAATCATAATCCATATTGATACAGTCTTTGATGAACGAACGAAACACCAAACTCAATATACAATTTGTAACAATGCTTATTACAACAAACTAGCTGATTTTGCAAGTCTGTTTGTTCACAAAAAAAAAAACTCAATCTTTGACTTTCCACTAAAGCCGTTACTCACTAAAATCCACCCTGAAGCACGCTAATAAACTCGACAAATCGACGTTATAAAAAATAAAATTATTGCCTACAAGGAGTCTGTAAACCCAAATATTGTTATCGAATATTGATATTTTATAATTTTACAATATTGGAAGCGTCCTTCACACATTATGAGTCACTTTAAGTGATGATCATTGATGATTATGTTAATTGAATTAATGTATTGTTTAGGGGATGATGGTGACTCAGAATATGTCATCAGGAGTGATAATCAGTACGCACAGTTTGGTTTTACAACGGGTTACCAGATGGCAGAGTGGAGCATATACCTGTCTTGCAGCCAACCCTCGTGGGGAAACTGTCAGCACGCCTGTTATGTTACGTGTTAGATGTAAGTAGGAATCGATTTATTATATACCAGCACTAGTATACAAATATTGTCTTTATTTACAAGGAAAACGGCTGTTTGTTAGTTTAATCAGGCAGCAACCAATTTCATCCAGTTATTATTCTCAACCATCCATTTCTTTGCACGTATAACAAACTTCTCGTCTACAATCTACGATTAATATTTATAATATCAGGTGTCTATTTTAAATAAGGTCGATTCTTAGAAAATTCTTATTAGGAATATTTCAAGGATTTGTAGAGGGTCCCTGGAAGACATTTTACCAAAATTAGAACCTCATAGCTCATTTGTCACGATATTCAAAAATTTGCCACACACGTAAAATAACTGAAAAAGCCGCTTAAAATCGTTTTTTTTTCTACCTAGTCCATAACGAGCGTGTTTTCACCAATTTTAAAATGAGCTAGGAGGTTCTAATTTGGTTAAAATAATCTCTAGAGATCTCCCTACAAATTTTTGAAATATTATTCGAATCTCTCGCTAATTAATATGAGTTTTATAAGAATCTATTAAATTTAAAACAGGCACGCTGTATAACAGTGTAAAATTGTACGAGTAATAACAAGACATTCTAGTTTACTAATTGTAAGAAATTTGTTATTAGAGATCGTCAAGAACAGTAGTCTTTGAACGACAGACTTGTATTGTAGACAAGAAGTTAGTTAATTAGTGTAGTTTATCTTGCAATTAGATTTATTTGATAAGAAGGTAAAGACGGCGGCGCATCCACCAAAATTTCACCAACGGCAACCGTATCTCATCTCTAGTCTAGTTTCATAAAATATAACTAACAATATTAATTTTGATTACAATATCAATCTTGAATATTAACAAACTTTATTTCATCGTCTAGAATTTTCTGTTTTATACTAGTATAAAATTCAAATGTAGCTACATATAAACAAATACTATTAGAATTACTGTCAGACTTGAAGCAAACATTGTTTCGTTCGTTTTCTCATTCGTGCAAAGGTAAAATACGATCGATTGCAACTTTGTCCGTAACACCATCAGTTGATTCGGTAAGACGTGATCGTATTTAGAATCCCTGGGGTTCAATCTATGAACCAACCTAAACGTAAAGACCGCGCGCGCGACAATACACTCTTCAAATTGTTTTTCTCTATAGCAACGGTGTCGATACTAGTTGAACAAATCGACTATAGTTTACGTCTTTACTGATCAATTTCAAACAAGAATACTGTATTATTATTGGATAAGAATTGAATGAACTTGACAGAACTCTCTCACATTCCATTTACAATAGAACAATTCGATTTCGTTCACTATAAAGTTTCATATAAACCACTTTTAATATTCCTCAAATATATAGGTATGTGTATACAGCCAGATTAGTAACATTCCAAAATTGTGGATAATCTGGTAATCAGTGTCGTGGGTATATGGCGGTTTAGCGACAATGGTGAACAATCGTTTACCCAACAATAGAACAAGTTCGCCGATTAAAGATTACCGCAGCTGAAACGAGAAATTGCCATATTTGCATCACTAACGAACACTGAACGTAGATCGTGAATTGTTCGATTTATCTCAGTCTTGAATAATTCTCGAAAATTTATGAACGAATTCAACGGTGCAGTTAAAGTGTGCTACGACGATGACACACCCGAGGGACCCCTCAATCAGTATTTAAAAATCCGTCGATTATTGTTATAAACAATTGATTAATTTTAGGACTTCGAAACGGAACTAAAAATGTAATAAAAAATATACCATTTCATTTAAAATAAGAGAGTAGGGTGCACTACCCCATATAAACCAATCAGATACAGGGTGTTTGATCTAATTGTAAGTATGGTCGATTCTATGAAACTCCTATTAGTCGACGTGTAATTCGAAAAATATCTTAAGAATTTGTACAAGTGCCCCTAGGGAACATTTTAGCAAAATTAGAGCCTCGTAGCTCATTTAGAAGTTGGTCAAAAGCGATTGTTTTGGACAATGTCGCAATTTTCAAAAACGAAATAAACACACACAAAAGGACTAAGAATGACTCGGAGACCTTCCCAACATTGATTTTTTTCGTTTTTCTCTATTGTATTCCAGAGAAAATACGAAATATTTCCAGCTTTTCTAGAATAAAATGGAGGAAAACAAAAAAAAGCAATTTTGGGAGGATCCTAAGGTCATTTAGTTTGTTTTCGAAAATCGCTACATTGTCAGAAACAAGCGTTTTGACCAACTTCTAATTTTGTTAAAATGTTCCCTAGGGACTCTTCTACAAATCCTTAAAATATTTTCCGAATCGCTCGTCGACTAATAGGAGTTTCATAGAATTAACCATACTTAGATCAAACACCCTGTATAATATGAAAGATCCATGGGCAAACAGCCAACCTTAAAAAAATAAATTATACTATCTATTAAAATACCCAAAAGGAGTGCGGTAACAGGTATTAAAGCACTCCTTTTGTTATATTAACAACCCAAAATAGAAAAAAAAATTTAATTGATTGTGTGTGCGAATTGACACTCTACACAAAGTCATACCCTTAACATGAACTTACAAGTGAACTACCCGATTTCAAAACTCCCGATTTCGATGTTTTTTGGTATCTAGGGGTAGTTCCTTTTATTCCAACTAATTCGTGTTTTGTTATTCGTGTCTATATTCAAGCTTAAGAAAGATATTGGGAGTCAAAATTACCTCTGTAAAATCAGCTTCTTTTTAAATATCTCTGTGAAGGCTCAATATTTTTTAGCAGTTTTAAAACTAGTCGATATAGATTTGCTAGGGCTATCAAAAGCTATAAGTCGTGTTTTCATCCCTTGTTGGGGGTTGAAGTTATAGATGATTATATGGCATTTTTTTTTGGCCAATTTCTACCCCATGGTGAAACATATCACCATGAAAATTCTAATAGAAAATTACAAAATAAAAGTTGAGTGTTTGAGGGTTTTTCTGTCTTCAAAATAGTTACCCTGTTAATAGCTTCTAGAGGTTGTACCTTTTAGGTTGAAAGGGAGATATGGGGGTTAAAATTACTTCTGTAAAATCTTTTTTTTTCAAACATCTCTGTAAAGGCTCAAAAATTTTTAGTACTTTAAAAACTACTTTATATAGATTCGCTATAGGACTATTAAAAGGTGTGAGCCGCGTTTTCATCCCTTCTTGGGGGTTGAAGTTGTAGATGACTTTATTATGTTTCTTGGCGATTTCTACCCCATGGAGAAACATAGCACCATGAAAATTCTTCTGCTAATAAGAAATTAGAAAAATAAAAGTTGCCTCTGAGGGGGTTTTTTCTATTTAAATTAGTTACCCAGTTAATAGCTTTTAGGGGTTGTACCTTTTAGGGTGAAAGGGATATATGGGTGTTAAAATTACTTCTGTAAAATCTATTTTTTAAACATCTCTGTAAAGGCTCAAAAATTTTTAGTGGTTTAAAAATTACATTATATAGATTCGCTAGGGCCATTCAAAGGTGTGAGTCGCGTTTTCATCCCTTCTTTGGGGTTGAAGTTGTAGATGATTTTCTTATGTTTCTTGGCGATTTTTACCCCATGATGAAACATAGCACCATGAAAATTCTAATAGAAAATTACAAAATAAAAATTGAGTGTTTGAGGGTTTTTCTGTATTTAAAATAGTTACCCTGTTAATAACTTTTGAAAGTTGTACCTTTTAGGGTAAAAGGGAGATATGGGGGTTAAAATTACTTCAAAATCCGTTTTTAAACATCTCTGTAAAGGCTCAAAAATTTTTAGTGGCTTAAAAATTACATTATATAGATTCGCTAGGGCCATTCAAAGGTGTGAGTCGCGTTTTCATCCTTCCTTGGGGGTTGAAATTGTAGATGATTTTTTTATGTTTTTTTTGTATTTAAATTAGTTACCTTGTAAATAGCTCTTAGGGGTTGTACCTTTTAGGGTGGAACTGTTATTTTTGCAGGAATCGATTTTTTTTAATTGAGCCAGAACGAAAACAGTTTAAAGCCCTGATTAATTTTGAATTAAAGTCTTTTCGATGCTGCATCATTGATTCAGTTGATAGGTGTTGAGTGTGATGTAAGAATTCTAAATGATGTCTTTCAATAAAGTTTCTCTTGTTAGAATGATATTGAAATTCTGCACTATCTAAAATCAGAAAACTTTACTCATAACTTGTCGAAATCTGATAAATTCGAGTATTATTTCAAAATGTAATTTTAAAATTGAAACGAATTTTATTTGCCATGTTATATCAATATTGACAAGCCGATGGGTACTTACGGATTGTTAGTGAACATGATCTGTCATTGTGGTCTACCAGGAAAGTACATATCTCTAACCACCATCACCACCATCATGGTTGCCACCAACACACTTATCACGCTATAAACAGTTCCAACACAGTACACTTTAAGTAAATTGGACATACGGGAATCAGTCAAGTGTGTTATAGGCACACACGCTATCTTACATGCAGAATGAATGACAGTAAATTGTGATATTAAAGTAAATAAAACAGGTGATATTCGTTGGGTTTTAATAATAGTGTCATCTCCAAACATCTATTATTATTACGTCTTTAACGTGAATTTATGCATGAATAGGTGACAGTATCAGGGATCGTTTTCTTAACAAACAATACAAAACAATACGAATACAAACAATACATGTTCGATCTGAATTGAGACGGAATCGGAAATCAATTATCGTTCATTTTGTAAATGGTGAATGTTAAATTTTTTTCTTTAGTTCTTATTAGTTTTATCCACCAATAATTCGTACACTCATGTAATATAACCCAACCAATTTTTCTTCATCTATTCCATCTTTGTTATGCTGACGGGCATAATCTACTTTTTTTGCTATATCTCTCGCTCTAGATTAAGGCAACTTCCGAAAGCATTCAAAGATGTTGTTATGTTAGTTGGAGTAGTGAGAAGGGCAAGAACAAAAAAGCAAAAAAAAACCTAGTTCGTATCATTGTTGTTAGAAATTGGAGATGTGAGTGAACAGAATCACGCGTCTAGAATAAGCAATCTCTATAGTTGTACAGATGAGGCAACCTGGACTGTATGTATTGTATATATGTGTGGCTTAGCGTGGCCACACACAACTTGTGTAATCCCTGTGTGCGGTCGAGCTAAGCTCCTCGTAGTTGGATTGGCATGTGCACCCCCGGGAACATAAGGACCAGTGACGTATTTTGTCGTCATGACATGAATTATGCTACATTTACGTGCAGATAATAAAACACAAGATAGTATAGTTAAAGCATTCCACAAGTTGACAACGAATTAATGACGACTTGTTCGTTTCTCAAATGTCGTATTAAAACTTTCCACATTTCTAATTAGTTGAATTTAATTTTGAAGATGGCACACTGCTGTTGGCGTAATTCCATTTTACATGTTTTCTAATTTGTAAAATTGTCGGAAAAGGCAACGACACGACAATATGTTGTACAATTTAGTTCATTTTTTAATAAACAAGCAATGATATTTAATAGAGGAATAAGCGAGATTTTGCATCAGTCTTCCTTCACCACAAATTATCTAAAGCTCAATTCGCGTGACTGCAACTTTAATAAAGCTCCAATTTTGTTGAATAACTCTATAGAAATCTGTGTTAAACTTTTGCTCTCTACCATTTTATTAAAAAACAAACGCGTGAACAATAATTCCAAAGAGAATAGAGTACATGATAAACCCCCAACAATCACCCTATGTTAAATTGAATTCGCTTACATTGTTAATATTATCAACACAGAATCACTTGCTAAAAATAAAACAACCCATCAATTTATCCAAAAATTGATTGTGTAGCGACCCATAGGAATTTCCAATTGTTATATTTTTTATTTTTTTCCTCTCTCTCTCTCTCTCTCTCTCTCTCTCTCTCTCTCTCGATAGATTTTAATTCTACACCCACAAAAATCGACAGTGTTCTAATAAAAGCCGGGTAGTAAAATTATAATCAGTGGAGCAATATCACAAATCTAACGATGTCTGCAGTTGGCTGTTACCTCTCTCGCACTCCAATTCATCATTAATTCAGCCTCTCAAGGAGGTGGTTGTGGTCTTTGACGTTACACACCAGTCACTTTATAGATAGATCTTTGCTTTAAATTCAAGTGGTTGCAGAAAAATGATACGAATAAAATGCAGTTGTCATCCGAATTATACGAGTTTGCTGTTTTCTTCTAACGTTAGATATTGAATTAAATCAGTTGTCTAGGATAATGTAGTTTTGTTTAAAGTATTCAACCACCAAGTACCTAGAACAGGTGCTCTAATGTTGACGCTATGCAGTTCCATGTATTTACACCAATGCACAAACATGCATTTAATTGCATTCCGCATTAATCTAATAGAGAATTCAGCTCGATGACAATGGATTCGAAGATAGAAATTTAGGACGTTTTAGATGCCACAACAATCTAGTCGCGCTTTTAAAAAAAGCAAGCATTACAACATTGATTCCGTAAACAACAATGTTGAAATTTAATCTAGCAACATTGAACAAAACAGCTTTTCATAAGATTGAAAGAAATAAAATTGAGATGCACACATTATATGAAAAGACACAATGGTGTATTTGGTTTATCTACAACAAAAAAGACAGGAATAAAGCAGAGAACACCATATCGACCGTTTAAAAAAGAATAAATTTACTATAGCAGCATCCCTTAATATTGTTTACATGCAAATAGTCTATTCCTCATATATGATTTAAGGGGATGAGGCCCGGTTTTCCTATCTTGTGAATAACATCAAGTTTAATTTCAACTTGGCTTACAACATAACAACAGCACAGATGATGGCAATTGATGTTGATTACATGTCAGTGGACGTATACACAAGTTTTCATTATTCTTCCATATAGTTCAAGTTTAATGTGTGCAATGCACGATATTGAAATCGTTCAACAAATATTCAACAATGAAAACAACTCAAAAATCACAAACCAACAACAACAACAACAGTGAATAAAACTATAAATTATAAAAATTTAATAAGCTTCTCGAACGAAACTTCATTCATTTAGCAAATAAATGAGCAAACTGGTTTTTAAATTAGGTCTTTTTGCATTCCTGTTCAGAAAGCTTTCATGAAATTGAGAAATTATATTTAAATTAAATTCGTATTACCTTTAAAAAGAAGAGAAAATATACGTCTTTCCCCATAGCTATACATACACTTTTTCTTCTGTATGTTATAATAAAGTAATTCAAAAAGAACTGATTTATTTTTGTACAATATGAGAAAATTCACTCGGTGTGATGGTGATTAAGTCTATAACGAATTTTATAGAAAAATATTCTTCACTATTATTTTCCGTTTGAAACACTTAATTGGTTAATTTATTAGAATTTACAGATCTGATGACAATTGTTCAACAACTGTTACGATAACAACAGCCAACTAAAATTGCCTATAAATTTCAGTTATCTTGTCGCTTCTTGTCCTAATAGTGCACAAAAATATGGTAAAACACCACCCTTACCAACACACTCATGTTGATTCTTTTTTCTAAAATTTTTTTTCTATCCGCCAACCTTCCAGATGCTCCAGTTTGCCGTGATAATGAGATAACGGTGATCGGTGCATCGTTGGATGAAGTGTTAAAAGTTAGATGCCATGTAGCTGCTGATCCCAGTGAGGTTACATTTGTTTGGCAATTTAATAATAGCGGTGAGAGTTTCGATGTATCACCGGCTCGTTTTGCAACATCAAGTGGTAATATTAGTGAATTGATGTATACACCAGCATCACAACGTGATTATGGTACATTAACATGTTGGGGGAAAAATTCAATTGGTCGCCAAAGTGAGCCGTGTGTCTTCCAAGTAGTGCCAGCAGGTGAGTTTTTTTCATTATTCTTATACTCAGAGTCAGGAATAGAGAGGTATTCTCCCCCGGGACCTGACAAACCTGCAAGAGCCCGCGAGGGTCCAATTTATATTTATTTTTTTGAATTTTGTTCAATTTTAACTTCAAGTACCTACTTACTTAGAAAAGTTCCCAGTTTGAGAATAAGAATAAACAAACTAACGTTCTATTTTGTATTTTTTATAATTTCACGTATACCGTGTGTATGTTTTAAATGTGGTCGATTCTTATTAAACCACTGTAACTTGGTGGGCGATTCGAAAAATATTACAAGTATTTATAGGAGAGTCTCTGGAGATCATTTTAACAAAAGAAATACCTCGTAGCTCATTTGGAAATAGGTCAAAAACGGTCGATTCTGATGATGTCGAGAAATTTACCAACTAGCTGCACACCTAAAATGACTTAGAATGACTAGATTTTTTAATTTTTCACCATTTTCTTATAGAATAAGTCGCATTTTTTTCATTTTCTCTAGAATGTTGATGAGATCCTTGAGTCATTTGGAGCATGTAGTTGGTTTTAGAAAATCGCACCATTGTCAAGAATGAACGTTTTTTTGATCAACTTCTAAATGAGCTACAAAGTTCTAATTTTGCTAAAATGTTCTCTAGACACTACCCTATAATTCCTTACAACATAATTTGAAGTACTGTATTGTTTTGGTAGGAAAGGCCAAATTATTACTCCCAGATCGGACACTCTCGACCGGATTCTTTAGAAATTGAAGATTATCAAAATGTAAGAGAGCTATCTATCTTACTCTGTACAATTTCATTACACCTAACAATCTTGATCACAATCTTTGAACATTCTCCTCATTTCTAATACTTGTTGTCATGATCTCGTTCCTCTGTACAAATCAAATCGGGCAAGCTATGAAGATGATGCTTAGCAAAGAGAAATAGGGCCGTATTCACAAATTCCTTTAAGAAGGATGATCATACACTATTTCTGTTTCTTGTCCATTGTCCCATTGGATTTGTACATGAGAACGAGATCATACAGAACAAGTTTTAGTCATGAAGATGATCATGATAAGGTAGACTTGCACATGAATGAAATAGATAGTTGCGCGGTACGTTCTGCGACAGTTGCTGTATTCTTCTCTCTTTTCAATTGTTAAGACTTCTTTACATTGTCCGAGTTTTATATCCGATTTTTCTATTCGATTTTTCTATACGAATTCATCTGGAATCCCAGATATTTTCATCTTTACATTATACGAGTGAGTTGCATGTGTACGCAGACGCTAACAGACAACAGATAAGCTGATACTAATGCCCGTATTTGCCGGCTCATCAAGGGTTTGAAGGAAATGAGAAGGCGGACTGCTTAGCAAAGAACGCCGCCAATACAGCTCTAATCGGACCCGGACCTTCGTGCGGGATCGCTTATGCGGACGCTAAGAGGGCCATATGGGAAGAATTAGAACGAAAACACCAACTCTACTGGGAGGAATCACCAGGGATGGTCCTGTCAAAGGCATTTCTGGACTTTTCAAACCGTAGAAGACTCAAAGAACTCCTAAAACTTAATAGGAGGCAATTAAGACAGATCACAGGACTGCTCACTGGACACTGTGGACTGAGGAAACATCTCAATAACATTGGGATTGCAAAAGACCCAGCATGTAGGGCCTGTGAAGAGGAGGATGAAACTTCCCTTCATATTCTATGCTACTGCGAGGCCTTAAAGGATCTCAGAACTTGAGGCGATCTCGTAGCTTGAGCTTGACTTCAAGGCCAGACTATGTAACCAAACCAAGATTAGGTTGTAACTAAGATTCTCCAAGTTCTCAACCCTCCATATACTCAATCCTGACTTCCACCGAGAATTCCCGAAGCAAGACTTATAAACCAGAACGCTTGCTCGGAAGTTAGACTTGAGACTGAGTCTGAGATTGGTTTATAAATACGGACATAAACGACACGAGGACACCAAAAAACAAACAACCATGCCACCGTCATACTTTCAGCTTGTGTACAACCCCAAATTGTCAAAACAGTACACTGCGCATGACACTTTTTGGCAAATCGGATGAAATTAGAGACCGTTCTATTCTGAAAAAATCGGCTGTAATATCTCGGATGTAACGGCTCGGATAAGATATCGAATGGTGTAAAGACACCAATTTCTTGTTTTATTTGCTCGGAACAAAAAATCGGATGTAAAATCGGATAATATAAAATAGCCTTTAGATATAACAAAATTATACAGAATGAAATAAATAGCTCTCTCATAGAGACGCTGTTTTTATCTCTCATGTTGATGAGTTTCAATTTCTGAAGAATCTGTGAATACGGGCCTCTGATATTTTTATAGAGGACCCCTAAAGATTGGCTCTCCCCGAGGCCCATTGAATGTCTCAACGGCCCTGTCTATAATTTATTGAAATTCATGTTTTATTATTTTAATTGTATCACGTGCTATATAGGAATAAATCAAATTTGTATTGTCGTTATTCAAATCCGTTCTCAGTAAAATAATAGCAGCTGTAATATGAAGATAAAGTGTTACCGACACTAAACCGTTTATATTTATCTATCTATGTGCATGTATACATTTGTATTTATGTATTAGGTATTACAAGACTAAACCCAAATTTAACGATTTTGTTGTAACTTTACAGCAAAACCAAGTCCGTTGAGTAACTGTACTCTCCGGACAGCAACTAATCATAGTTCGGACGTGTTAGAAGTGGAGTGTAAAGCTGGCTATGATGGTGGCCTACCCCAGAGTTTCATCTTGGAAGCATATGATGCTTATACAATGAGAATGAGATTAAATTTAAGTAGTACAGATAGTGAAATGCCGATTTTTCGTTTGGATCTTGGTGATTTATTGCCACCAAATGGTGATGGTTATCCACCATCTTTACGTATTGTTGTTTATGCACAAAATGCAAAAGGTCGCAGCGATCGACTTGTATTAGAAGATATCATGTTGAATGATGCTGAGAAACGTACAGGTAGATGTTTTTTAATTGATTTTTCTCTTTTATATAAGGATGATGAAAAACTGCAATTCATTTGAAACTTTATTACTTATTTCCTTTTTCTTTTTTCTTTTCGACTATCTGATTTTCAACAGATGGTAGTTCCAATATCAGTATACTTCCAATAGCTGCTCTTTTGACTGGCTCTTTATTAACATTGGGTATTGCTGTTCTATTAATCGTTGTATTGGCTGTACGTCGAAAACATCGCCATTGTAATGGTTCACATTGTTTACATCAATTGGAGCCATCGAAACAATCAAAATTACCAGGTCAATCATCACGGCATGGATCAATGTTAGAGATCAATACTGGTGATAATCGTTATGTGGTTGCTTACACTTTAAAACCGGCTAGTGATTGTACAGTATCACAACCGACATTGACAAGTAACACGTCAATAGATCGACAACCTGATATACTCAGTACGCCCAGAGGTGAGTTTGTTAGAATATCATCAATACAACAACAAACATGCCATTTTTCAACATTTGGTAAAAATCTATTGTAAATTCACAAATATTTTGCTTAGATGATTCAATAATTAAATCACTAGAGGAATATATCCGTGCACACTTTTTCCTTTTATTTCATTATTTACTGTGAGATTGAAACGATGTTTTTTCCAGCGAAACGGGTTTCATTAGGAAAGTTTTACTGAAAACTTTGTTTCGAGCTTAAGTTATTTGTTTAAGAAAACAACTCTATCGTGACAATAGAAAAAAAGATATTAATAACAAGTAGAAATGTGAAGCTTACAATTAGATTAACTATTTTTGTACATTATGTTAATAAAAGTGTGTTTTTTTATAATTTATTTGTGTTTTTGTTGATTTTTCTTTATTCCTCTCAAGTCCTTAAGACAAAAATTATTTCGCTTAAGATTCTCTACTATCTTTCAACTTAACTCTCTTTTTATATGTTCGACTGTTCACAACCCTTAATGCCAAAGCAATAAACCTTGCAAGACTTTTGACTTGTATGTTACGTAACATATTAGCTGTGCGTTTACTGGAAGCAATAAATTCCATAGAAATAAGACAGGTGTAACGTTAACAGGTGCTGACACGACAACGCCCCCGGGGTTGCCAAGACCTGATGCTCTATTCACCCCATCGTCAACGGCAACAGAACGAAATCGGCAACAACAGAACAGTCCCCCAGCATTCTCAAACTTTGTAAGTAAAGCGTCAACCTGTTCTACTAATTAAATAACTCCAGTACGATAGTTGTATATATCGAGACTATAGGGTTATTTACATATGTCGGACGAAAAGTCTTTATGACAATTCTAATTATTTGAAGAGTGATTCAAGGATTTGTAGGGTAGTCCTTGGAGATCATCTTATCAAAATTAGAACCTCGTAGCTCACTTGGAAGTTGGTCAATGAGGCACGCTAAGCCACTAAGAGTGCCTCAAGGATTGATTTTTTTTTTTTTCGTTTTTCTTCATTTCATTCTGGAACAGGAAGGAATTTTTCTCATTTTTTTCTGTACCTTTTCAACTTTAAAGTGAGAATAATCAACTTCAAAATGGAACTAAACAACTCCAAATTGAAGAGAAATAATTACTGATTAGGAGTAAGGATTTGATGATTAAATCATATCAAATTGACAAAAATTTGGCATCTTAAACTACATATGTATAGTGGCGATTAAAAAAAAGAGACCACTTCTTGTGCGACTGTGTAAAACAGGCTTTTGAGAGCGGTCATCACAGTATAACAAAATCTTAACAGGTCTGAATTTGGAATGTAAGATATTCAATCAGAGGAAGAGGGTGGAGTTACTGATGCCACGACAGGAACCTGACTCACAATAACGAAAATGTATGTGAAATTTTCGCTCATGACTTGGTCTCTTTTTTTTGATCGCGACTGTATATTTTAAAATTTTATGGAGTGCGAAGATTTTAATCTTGAAATGAAGGAATTATTATTGAACAAAAATAGAAAATAACAAGGATGCAAATGCAAATGAATTGAAATTACTCAAAACGCAAAAATTTCAAAATTTACGTAAGAGTTTTTTAAAAAGTCATGTTGATCGTGTTTAACGCATTCGGTAAATATCTTTGAATTACAATTATTACAATTATTCGCAATTGGAAGTTGAGAAGGTTTAGAATAGGATTCAGAAACACGAAAAAAATCCGGGAGAGTCTCCGAGGCATTCTTACTCGTTTTACGTGTTTAGCTCGTTTTTGAAACCCTATCCAAAACGAGCGTTTTTGACCTACTTCCAAATGAGCTACGCGGTTCTAATTTTGCTAAAACAATCTTCACGTACCTACCCTCCTACAAATCCCTGATTTTTTTTCCAATTGCTTACAAAATAATGGAATAACCCTGTATAGATGTAACATTGAAGACGTATTTTTTATCAATCTTTTATCAGACTGTATTAATAGGTAATGATATTAGAGCATGTCTTGTATTTTGTCAATTTCATGCAACATCAATTTCAAAACATTGTTTGATTTGTGTATGATTATCGGTTTCAGATACATACAGAAGCATCCTCATCCCCGGAGGTGTGCAGTAATATCACACCAACACCACCACCATTACCACCACACCAGACGGGCACTATAGGCAGAAACCGTCCCCGCCCTAGGGATATATCCTATTCAACATTTGCAACGATGAGAAGAGACCACATCATAGCTGACTCAATTCCGGGACCTGAAAGTTGTGTTTAATGAACTGAATCGAACGGCGTTACCAGCTTCAATAATCTTTAAATCTAAACTTCTTTATTCCCTATCAAACTATAGCTTTTTAACGGGAAACTTTCAAGACAAATTATTCATTCATATTATACGATCATCATTGATGATCCATCATCAATCTTGATTGAATCATTATTAGAAAAAAATACAAAAATTATTGAGAATTTGAAGATGGTGACAACGTTAGTTGATAATGCCTGTGATACAGGATTAGATGCCAAGTGTTTTATATTAAAGGAGATTGAAATTGTGTATAAATTATCGAAAGATATAACAATCATATAGACATTCGAGCTTATACTTATACATTCTCATTATTTGATAAATGGATGGTAATTTCTTAATTGTCAACGAACATCTATGCAACAACCGACCATATTTCTAGGCCTATTCATTCAAATTGCATGTTGAATCATAACAAATAAGACAAAGAGACGTATTTAAAATAGAATTAATTGTGTATAATTTCTACACGAATGAATGTTGATTATATATAGATAGATTTAGTAAATGAAACAATCATACTGTGTATGGTTTATATGTTCTTTTTACTGTTTTTTATACACGTATACAAGCTTATTCACGTCAGACGAAAAGTTCTTACGACTACTCCTATTATTTGCCAAGTTATTCGATTTGTAGGCAAGTTCTTAGAGGACGTTTTAGCAAAATTAGAACCTCGAAGCTCATTTGGAAGTTGATCAAAAACGCGATTTTCAAAAACGAACTAAACAAGCAAAACGACTCGAGGATCCTCCAAACATTGATTTTTTTCGCTTTTCTCCATTTTATTCTGGAACAGGTGCAAATTTTTGCTTTATTTTTAGGATGTATGGACAAAGACAAGAAAAAATAAATATTGGGAGAATCCCCGAGTTTTGTTTTGTTTAGTTCGTTTTTGACCAGCTACGAGGTTCTAATTTTGATAATGATCTCTAGCGACCCTCAAATAGAAGGAGTTGTGGTAAGAATTTCACGTCCAACGTGAATAACTCTGTATAAAATCGATTTTGATTTTGATTTGTCAGAGATTTAGGGGAATTTCAAGAAAAAAATTTAAATGGCCTGACTTGTCCAATCGACTGTTTCTAATATTAAATCTTAACATAAATATATATATAAAGATATAATTATAAGAGATTTGTTAATATGTATAACAAGATTAATTAATTATGTACATATTAGATTCAATTGAAAAAAAAAATACAACAAAACAAAAAAAATGAAAAAAGCTTTATTGCTGTGCAATAACATTATTTTGTAAATGAAGTGTGCTTATGGATGCGTGTGAACATAGTGTTATTATCGATAATAACAACAAATAAAAAATGTTGTTTATTACCTTTACTCCTGTAAATAACTGATGAACCAATGAGAGTATTATTAATAAATATAAATATAAATGTCACTCTAGTTTATTAATTTTCTAACGCCAACACAATAAAAGTGACTACATTTTAATGGATCAGATACTGTAATATAAGCCAATTTTTTATTTTCATTGGACTGTTCGTTATTTTTCTTATTAGAGTTAGGAAACTTTGACGTTTCAACGAGTGAACACGCTAAAGATCATGACTTGATTACTTTTATCTACCACCATATTAGAAATTGTTGTTTTTTTTTGCGATTAATTAGGTAAAGATTTACCAAAATATACAACGAGGATTCACACAATTTACACACACAAACTTTGACAGTGTTTCTCATATAAATCTACAAATTCCCTATCGGGTAACTAACTAAAGTTGGACAACCATAAACTTGTGTGAAATTTGAACATACTGTCTTATACAGAACAAAACAAAGTAAATAACAACGTAATATTCTAATCAAATTTTGTTATACTTAACAAAGATAAGTAGGTATGATAATAACTGGATCGTGCGAGGATAATTTGGACAGTTTTAATTGATATTTGAGCAGGATTTTATAATTTAAATTTAAGGCTGTACAGAACAAAAACCCAGGGCCTCTTATCTATTGGGCTAAGTGGGGTGCCATTGATTTTAGGGAGATTAATAACTTACAGATGAGAAACGATTTATTTTGTTTTATTTGAAATAACATGAAATTTTTGCAAAAATTTTTGATAGTACTGTACTGATATAAAATTACACGATTAAGTATTGATTGAGGCACCAAATTTTCCTATCCAAAGGGCGTTCAAGCTTATTAAGACGGCCCTGTAAAAACTTTGTTGCAGATATTTTCACAATTTGAAAGATAGAGAACCGGGCCAAATCTAGTTTCAGAGCTAATTCAAATTGCTACAACAAGTTTATCGAAAATTTCTTTACATTTCAACGACATAACATTGTTGTCGAGAAAAGTTGCTCATATGCTCGTAATCATTGAATATTACGACCTATTAGGATTTTGATATTCAAACTACCCGCTCGTTTTCGGTGATATTACACTACCCAATACAAGATGGCGCTCGCACTCTTTTTTGACAGTAAGCTTAATTAACGTTGTCAAGTCTATTAAATTTTAGGTAGAGTTACTAACTTTTAAGATAAATTCATGTCAAAACTTTAGATCAAATAGTCTCACATACAATTCGGTATGAAAAGTGCCTATAGGTGGCGCTTTGAAAATTTAATATGATGGACGAGTGATGGATAAGTCGTTGTGTTCTTTTTTTATCAAATTTCGGTCATTATTAAATAACGTAATCTTCCCAGTACAGTACATATATCTTAAGGCTGTGGGCTACTATTTAGGAATTTTAATACACAATTTCTCGCTTCTTTTTTAAGATGTAGAAACGCGCGATAGCGTTTTCAAAAGAGCGTCTCAAGATGCAGGAACGAGTCGATTTTGTTTTGGAAAATTTTGAGAAAATTCTGAATTACAAGCAATTGTCTCGGAGCATGTTTGTTTTAGAATTTCCCCCACAGCTCACCTTATATTGATTATTTATTAATGAAAAATTTACTAAATTTAAAAATTTAGAGGGCTTTCCAAATGTTCAAGAAATTTTCCGATCGGCTTGTTAGTTTTCCAGAATTTTAATGAAGATGGACGAGCGGATAACTGCTTATTCGAAAGCTTATCCATGTGAGAGAAACGTGACTTTTCGTCTTGGAATTTCATCTCCTATTTGCCCCTATGAAATTATGCGAGACTTATGGGTCATCCTGCATAACACTGGCCAGTAGGTACTGGCCACCACTTTTTGTACGACACTAGCCCGGTCGGAAACTTTTTCGCCAGTTGGTATTTCCGATGGTTAAACTACATGTCAACAATAGTCACATCACGAGCAATTTCAGTTCTAGTGGATCCGTAACGAAGAATCAGACTTGGATTTATGATTGTGTCGTACCAATATTTATTCAACATTTTGGAGCATGCTCAAATTTTCCGTTTATTCAATAAAAGAAGGTAGAATGGGGAGCACATAACATTAGTAAAACCATTATGAAATAACATTAATATCGGTATGTATCTCATTGAGATATTTTGGTTAACTGTCATGTAATTATCATTTAATGGCAACAAAACAAACTGTAATTCAGTTTCCAGTGGCGTAACTAGGCACCCGCAGCGCCCGCAATGCGGGGGGGGGGCAGACCCTCCAAGGGCCCAACTTTTCTTTATTTTGAGACAAAAAGATTATACAAGGGCCCAAACTAAAATCTTGCGGGGGGGCAACATTTCAAGTTTCATGTCAGTTTCTTCGCCATGAACAAAAAAGAAGGATTTATTTAGCTGTTCGAGCGGAATGTTCAACACTATCTGCCATATTTACCCCTTTGGATTTTCACTTGTTTCAATCCATGCAAATTCAGCACTTCAGTTCTTTCGATGAACACACTCTTGATTCTTCTCTTGAAGTTATTCTTGATTTTTCATAAATTAAAAATTCAATTGAATTTTTATGTTTTATTTGGAGCACTACTACTATTATTTTATTGTCCTCAACCAATGCCTTCTCTATCTTACAAGCCGTGTTGATGCATTTGGCAACATCGCATGTGCACGGTGAAGTAGTCCTATGAATGTATTACCAGTATGAATCCAAAGCGCAATGTCGCGCTCAAAATATAATATTTAATAAGCTTATACTATAAATATACAAGCTTATATGAATTTGTATTTTAGTTCTTTTTTATTTTATTAAATAGTATATAAATGTGATAAGTGGAAGTTTGTCAAAATTAGATAAAAAAAAACACAACGTATAACGAAAGAATTTCTCAATTTTATTAAGAACTACAAAAATTAATCTTCAAATTAGTACTATTAGGAATACAATTTAACTTAATTTAATCCAAAATTTTATACCACAAAATATTTAAAACTATGCTTTCTCACTTTATAGATTAACTATGTAGTCAAAGTCTGGATTTTCCTTTTTTTTTGATTTATTATTTTCGTCACTGTTAAATTCAGCCAAAGAACTATTTTTATTTTTTACAAAATTATTAACTGTAAAGGATTCATATCTGTTCTTTTTACTTAAAATTAACATAAATTGATTTGCAACAAGCTGTAATGTTCTTTTGTAAACACAATCAACACTTAAACACTTCAAACTTTTTAGTAAAAACTGATTTGCTTTACTTAAATAATAGTCATAGGATTCACCATTACAACTTGTGTTTTGATTTTTGAAATGAATTAATAAATTTTCAATTTGAGACCATCTTGACAATTTTAAATCAGCAGGTAGAAGCCATTTAAGATCGTGTGCTGAAATTTCTGTCTCCTTTACAAAAACAGTTACTACTAATTCCTTTGATACTGATATAGAAGACAACACTTTCAAAGAACTCTGTGGAAGTTCACTGTCATCTATATTTAAAATATAAAACCACACACACTTATCGGACATTCTAAAATTCCAGCTTTTCAAATTTTTAATATGAGTCTGGAAGTTACTCGTAAACATTTCAAAGCTTTCGATTAAATCAGACTTTAGAAATAGTTCAATAGCTTCAGCTCTTCGTTTTCTCTCTTCTTCTCTTCGACTATCTGGTGACTTTCCTGCCGTGGGTTCTTTTTTTGACAAATAAAACGGCAAATTATTAAATATTTGAGGCATAGCGTCCTCTGTTAATTTCGGATGTTGTAATAATAAATGTTCAATTTTATTTTCAGATTTATATGGCTGGGTTTTTATGATAAATTTTTCGTAAAAATGCTTAATACATACAGCAGAATAAATTGAAGGTTTCCACTGTTTTCTAGGTATAGCTCTTATCCATGCTTGTCTTTTAACTTCATCTTTCGGAAATCCAAATGTGGCGACTGGATTATTTAATTTTAAAAATTTATCATAATTTGAGTTGCATCCAGGTACAACACATCTCCGTGGCATCTAAAGACAATAAATATTAACATTATAAATCAAAGCGAGGTTATGTTGTAGTTGCAAACACTTACCTTCGTTTTTATAAAGTGATGGTGATGAAATAAACAAATATCACTTTTTAAGTAAATAATCAATCTTATAATATTATTAAGAATATTATAATAACTTAATAAATTTAATAATAACATTCAACTAACCGTACTAACGTCAGCGCCATACACAATACAAAATACAATAGGACTACTTCCAATGTTGCCAGATCTATATCATCATGGCTTGTAAGATAGAGAAGGCATTGCCTCAACTGTATAACTTAAATAACAATTTACTGAAAGAAAATTAGGGTTGTAAGGGTTGTTTACAGTTCTTCGGACAAAATTAGAATAATGTATTTAGGTACCTATTATTTTTTTTGTAATCGACATTAATTAGAATTTGAGATTATGATAGGTCCATTGTCAGGGTGTAGAATCATTTTAGTTTTTCTGAAAATGAAAATTTAGCTAAAGAGTGGACATATGCATTTGTATTATAGGGAATGAAAAATAAAAAATGAAACACCCTAAATATTAATAATCGTTACTGTAAATGATTATCCTTTAAATTATAGGGTAGGTATGTATAACGCACTAATTAAAAATAAACTTAACGTAGAAGTCTGGCCATGTCTGGCTAGAAAGTTACCGGAATCGCACTCGTTAGATGGCGCTTGCTCCACCATGTCTTTTATATCTATATTTTTATCGACATTTACAGATTGCTTTATTTTCTTTGAGAGCAATATGGCGGAATTTATAAATTAAAATTTTAATAGTAATAAAATGTGTTAATTAGCGAAAAAAAAATGATTTTGATGGCAAATAATTTTGTGTATGTTACTTCTCATAGCTGATTCTATATAATACAAACTTGGTTTCCAGCATATATGATCGTTTACGCTTATTTCGATTTTTCAGCTCTTTTATTTTGTGGTGTAAAAGTTTATAATTCCCATTCATCCACAAAAATTCAGAAGCTACATAAAACCAACTCGGATATGATAAAACAGTTTAAACAAAATCTGTCGACTCATTTTCGACATAAAAAATAAAATAGTGCAAAAAACATGGTTTTTTCGCTTTTTTTCAAAAACTTAACGACAGATTTCCTTTAAATTTGGTATAAGTAATGCTTAGACCAATACTAAGCTTTGGTAATTTTTTTAAATTTTTTGAATTATAAATGTAGTTTTGGCCCACCAGACTTCAACCTTAAATAATTTCGAAAAATTATTACTTGCTGATAAATCTGAAATTATTTAGAAATGTTGTCAAAATCTGTTAGATTTGGTAAGCAACAGTTGTTTTTATTTAAAATAACACTTTTATTAATAATAGGGCAAAAATTAGGCTACGGAAAAAGTAAATAAATGAACAAATTAGCATCTTTACTTTATTACCAAACATTATGAAAATGAAAATATGTTCTGTTGTGACCAAAAAGAAACCGGCGAATCCACAGAGGAATTTGAAGAAAATGGAATTCTACAAGAACGTGTACAAACTTTTTACAAAGAAAAGTGGAAAAAAAACAATAAGTAATTGTCTAATTTATAAATTTAAAAGTGACGATTTTACATCTAATTAATCAAACTTTAATTAATTTACTAAATTTACAGATATAAGAAGAGTGTGTTAACGATTCTACATAGTCATCATTCATCATTGCCACGATGCAACACCGTCCATTGAAAAGCTCAAATGAACAATTCTCAATCCAAATTATAAAAAGAACGACGCATATTGTATAACGATATAGCTTTGATTGGAGTAATTATTATTGTAAAATAGGTGGATCCTCCATTCAAGTTTAATTAATCGAGACGTTGTTGCTCCCATTCCATTTTTAACTTCCCCGACCAGAGGGTAGGGAAGTTATTAGTTTCGGACCAAAATTTCGAATTCGAGATTTCACCAGATCTTTACGTTTTGGGGTCCCCTGAACACGTTTTTGAAGTTTTCAGCATGATGTCCGTGTGTGTGTGTGTGTGTGTGTGTGTGTGTGTATGTACGTACGTGCGTCTGTCGTTTCTCCAACGATTACTCAAAAACGGCTTAACCGATTGCGTTCAAATTTGGCCAGCATCAACTATTCCGTGGACTTTCGAGTTGATTAGTTTTTGGTGCCAATCGGACCACGGGGGTGGACGGGGGAGGGGGTTGATTGAAAAAAATGTAAGATAACGTATTAATTTGATATCACCAATCAAAAGGGCATGTGCTTTTATGTCAGAAATAATACCCATCATGTGCGATATTTTTCAATCTGGCGACTTATAATGATTAAATTAATTAGATGGACGCAGTGATTCTTTACTAATCAAGTATGTACGCAAGACAAAAGAATAAGACATTAATATATCAAATATAAATCAGGATTTACGGCCGTTGTCTAGCAACAAGACTGTTTCGTGAAAGATCGAGTAGGTGTAAATAATTGCGTTGTTTTTTTTTAAATTTCGGTGCTGATTTTGACATCTTTGGTTTTGTTAAAAGCTTTACTGGAATATTTGTTTAATCTTTTGTTGTGAATTTATTGTAATGGATAACATAATGAGTAATAATACTTTTACTATCCATAGAGGCAGTAAGTAAACTAAAGTTTTCTATTTGTTGAGAATAAAATAACAAAATAGTAAAGATGATTATTTCCATAATTGAAAAGAAAAAAAATAAAGTTATTCTGGCGAGAATTGAACCCCGTAGCAAACAGATGTCAGGCGAGAGCGCAACCACTGTGCTTTTCGCAGAAATTTGACAATTTTCTCTTGATCGTAGAAAATTTTTTTTCTAATTAATGATTAACTACTGGGACTGATCAGTCGGGGAAGTTGCTAGGCCGGGTCTTCGATTCGGCCCCTTTTCCAACTCGTTAAAATATGATATGTCAAAAGTTAAGAATCAACAATTTTCGGTTGGAGTTATTCAGTAATAACCAGCGGTCAAGTAATGCCAATTTTCCTACAAAAAAAAGTCAAAATTATTGTTTTTGAAAGACAGTTCTTAGGGGGTGCACTTACGGTTGGCGGCATAATTTATGGACACAAATTCTGGACCACTTCAACAGGAGTGTTGATATAAGTTGCTGAATATCGCAACTGGAATCGTAATATCACAACAATCTGGAGTTTATTTATTCAATATTATAAAAATCTACTATTATTATTTACTATTTACTTTGAAAATTTGATTTTGCAGATTTGCTTTTCTTTCTAAATCTAGGCAATTACTAAGTATTCATAAAGAAGTTTTTTAACCAATTCCATCTGGATGAAACAAAGTTTTTCAGCGTTATTGACTCACATTATGACAATTTTTATCTATCACAGAGAACTTGTAAACAAATTCAACTCTGTTTTTATACAAGGTTAGCTAAAGCACAAAAAGCCCTAGAACGTTATATAGGTACATACTTACAATAAAGTTTCAATGTAGATTTCAATTTTTTAAATACCTATAACAACACCGATGATATGTATAAGAATTAATTAAATGCGTGGTTATTTACTCTAAAAAGGAAGCTCGTATTATGTTTGTTAATGAGGGATACTTACCAAATTTTCCCTTTATTTGTTTACCTCACGAAATTATTGTAATGTTGTTCCAAAATTACTCACAGGATCACTTCATAGACTCATCTAATGTAGAACAAACTGCGATTGAGTTATTGAAGAATCAGAAAATTGGAAAATTAATAGTTATACGTGCTTCTTTCCACACCACCTGTGAGGTAAAGCACAAGGTGCGTTTTTTTTTTATAGTGGTATCCCCTGTAGGCCTAATCCACTATAAATGGTAGATATATCCACCACTGCCACCAATGTTAGTAAAAATCAGACAAATACACACATAACCCTTATAATCTATGACCATCCAATATCTAATGTTAGTAAAGTTGTATAATTGCATTGCAAAATAAAAGTAAAGAGGTCAAGAGAACAAATATTCGTACCTATGTATATACCACAAAATTCCCGTGTTATCCTACGAAAATTTGCTCTCTTGACGTTCACTTTTGTCATTTCTTTCACGAGTAAATCATTTAAATTTATAAATACATAAAATTTGATAATGGAATGGAATTGTGAAAGGACATAATGGGAGATATTTAAAAGGATTAAAGTTGACGATCTCGATGACAGTTTTTGCCTGAAACATAAAAAAATCATTTTTTTTATTACAAAATCCTGAAAATTGTAGTTAGTTATGCATGGAAATGTATACGTTCTGAAAAAGAAAGTGTTAAAATTAGAAAAATACTTACAAAAATTTACCTAAAATATAAAACAATTACAGATTATGAAATAAATAGAAATTAAATACAAAAATGGAAAATATTACAAGAAAATTACTTGAAAATTATTAAATACCTGAAAAAGAAAATTATAAATTAAAGTCTGAAATAAAAAGAAGTATTAAATACCTGGAAAAAATGATAAATTATAACCTGAAATAAAATAAACATTAAATTAAAGTGTTTTTTTGCACTTACCGTTTCAAATTTTACTACTTATATACTTACTTGTGAGAATTACACAAATATGAACACTTTGAAATACTTTTCACTGTAACACTGTTCGTTTCGAAAAATCGAATAACTCAACTTTACCATTAAAAAATAATGTAAAGGAGTTATTGTTTATTGTACCGTATCGCGATTGATGGACGCTATTGTATACAGCATCAGCGCAAAAGATAATAAGAGATCGAGTTTGAAGCACTAAAGCTTTAGTCGTGACACCTTTTACAAGTCTAAACTTGTACTTAAATGTGTAGAATCAGTATTTTTAGTCATAATTGGAGATTTCGATGATAAAAAATAGAGAGATTACCCCCCAGGCATCAATGCCTTATTCGTAACACATTTCTTTAGCCAAAAATTTGGATTTAATTGTACGTTTTCAATATTTTCTGTCATTAACAGACACCTCAAAGGTAAAGGATAGAAGAGATCGAGCTTAAAGCATTAAAGCTTTACTCGTAACACTTTACAAGTCGTAAACTTGTACTTCATTGAACAAAATCAGTACTTTTAGTCATAAATCGACGGCAAAAGATAATGGAGATCGAGTTTAAAGCATTACAGCTTTAATCGTGGCCTTTTTTCCATGTGTTAAACTTGTAAATAATCGTATAGTTTCGGTAGTTTCTGTCATTAAATGACAGTTCGTTGGGAAAAAATGGAAAGATCCGAGCTCAAAGCATCAAAGCTCTACTCGTAACACCTTTTACAAGTCCCAAATTTGTACATTTTTAATATTTTCAGTCATCAATTGACACATCGACGGTAAAAGATAGAAAGATCGAGTTCAAAACATCAAAGCTTTACTCGTTTCACTTTTTACAAGTGTTCAACTTGTACTTAATTGAACAATTTTAGTATTTGTAGTCATAAATTGACATATCGATGGCAAAAAATTGTAGAGATCGATGTCAAAGCATTAAAGTTTTAATCGTGACACTTTTTCCATATTGTAATCTTGTACTTAATCGTACAAGTTCAGTATTTTGTCAACAATTATTATTAAAGATACAAGCAAACGCTTGTAAATCCAGTAATACAAAGAGAGTTGTAAAAAATCTTGTATGAGTAGTTATTTTGTACATATTCAAAGAGTATTTGTAGTTGCTGGTGTGTATTGAAAGTACCTATAAAGTTCAAAAAGTACCTACAAAGTACCTACCAAAGGTGTTGATAGTTAATCAACATAAATCAATAAGAACATTAGTTCTTTTTTCGTTGAGTTCAGTAATATTATAAGATTCCTAAAAATTGGTAATCTAATAGACAAAAATAAGTGACCCTATACAAGTGCCTACAAAGTACCTACAAAGTACCTACAGAGTACCTAACGAGTTCTACGTGACCGCCTATTATTAATTATAACACCTGATTTAATAGATGATTAAATTAATTATTATATTATAGATATCGAAAATTTAGTTTGTATTTCGATTCTTTGAATGTCTGTTGATAATAAAAATGTTGCATAACAGTACGGAATTGCGATATAAATCAAAATGGTACTTACTACTTAACTGCTTCTCAGCCTCCTGTCCCACGCTGTTCGAACCTACTGTAATTAGAGAAAAAGAAAAAAAAGTTAGTAATTTTGGAATTAAGTATAGTTTAAATATCTCGAATTACCCTTTCGATGATTTTTGGCTACACATCTCCTTGGGAAGACTCCTTCCATCAAAACACCATCACCATAACACATCACTGCACTTTATTAGCACTATTCACTATATTTTACAAATATTATTAATTTATATATTTATTTATTTATTTATTTATTTATTGTTATTAACTTATTATTGTTTATTATTATTAATTTATTTATTATTAAGTTTGATACACTCATGTTAACACTTCGAAATTCAAAACTGAAATGAATAAATGACGGGCACAAACAAGCCTAGAAAAGAACATTATATAACATTTCCTTTGTTCTTCTCCTATCAAAAACTGAAGAAAAACACAAACACAGATATACACCTTTAATCTTATCGTTTCTACACGAAAATAGAGATGATTTGCCAATATTTTCAATGTATTTAATTTATTCTACAATAAAATTAAAATATTTGTTTCAATAAATTTGTAATTTGTCTTACAGATATTTCCATTATTTACATTGGTTTAGGGATTATACAGGGTGTTTGATCTAAATATGGTTGATCCTATAAATCTCCTATTAGTCGATGAGCGATTCGAAAAATATCTTAAGGATTTGTAGGAGAGTCCCTAGGGTACATTTTAGCAAAATTAGAACCCCGTAGTTCATTTCGAAGTTATTCAAAAAAACGATCGTTTTGCACAATGTCGCAATTTTCAAAAACGAACTAAACACGCAAAACGATTAAGAATGAATCGGAAACCTTCTCAACGTCGATTTTTTTCGTTTCTCTCCATTGTGTTTCAGAGACAATACGAAATATTTCCACCTATTGGGAGGATCCTAAAGTACTTCTAAGTCGTTTTACGTGCTTATTTCGTTTTTGAAAATCGCTACATTGTCAGAAACGAGCGTTTTTTGACCAACTTCCAAATGAGCTACGAAGTTCCAATATTGCTGAAATGTTCTCTAAAGAATACTAAAGATCCTCTTACAAACACTTAAAAAAAATTCGAATCACTCGTCGACTAGTCTCATAGAATCGACCATATTTAAATCAAACACCCTGTATACATACTACAAGACATACCTAAATCTGTATAGGTTTGTATAAACAGATGGTGAATTTGTCGGTTCTCTCTATGATTTATAACACCCCCAACTAACACACTAACTTCTAACTTAAGTCAAAACGTTAGCGGAGTAAACGTACTATACACACCTATTATTACATTATTAGTATCTATCGTGATGTGAATATTATATGGTGTGCCGAGGCGCATGATCTTCCATCTCTCTCGCACAATTGTGACGTCAGCTTGGTCGAATTTTATAAATCAACAGGGTAGTTCAAAATTTTGCATTAATATAATGATTTTTTTAATTTATTATATGTATTAAATTTAAAAAAACAAATCGAAATAATTTCTATTATTGATAAAATAAAAATAATGAATTGTTAGAAAAATCTATTTAAGTTAGAAAAAAAATATTAGAAAATTCAAAAAGAAAAAGACAATAACATAGGCAATAATCATTGGCTTACTCAATAATATGTATGTTCATTAAATAAAACACACCAAATTCATCAAATCAGGAACAAATTAACAAACATTCATATTTAACATTCATCGACACAGGCCTGCATCGACATAATCAATTCACTTATTATTTTTCTTCTAAAGTAATAATAATAATAATATATTAATATGTAGAAACAAAATTTTCTATACTTTCAATATTTCAATCAATCAACAACTAGAGATAATGCGAAGACACACGATTTGTTTTGGATTTGTTCTAGATGAAAATTACTTTATAAATTTATTCATTTTTTTAGCCAATTTTCTTTGGCTGTTCTTGAAACCAATTTTTTTGTTTAATTCCCGCAATCTTATATACGTGCGAGTCCTCGCAAGACACAGAAGAACATCTTTAGGCATTTTAATTTCAGCTGGCAATCTTTGTAAAGTCAAATCAACGATCTTATCAAATATATTTTTTTCCTTTGAAAATGAATTTTTATGGACCAAAAGAAAGACTGTATTCAAAATTCTTGTAACCTCGATCAACTCTTTACTAGGATACATTAAGTGTCCCCTAGATAAACACATTATCCAGTCCGGTGTGCTGACTGAATTAATGGTATAGGTTTTTACTCCTAATTGGAGATCTGGATATTTTACATGAAATTTGTGGGCTATGTAGCCAGCCAAATATTTTATTGCTTCCTCGAACATAGTATTCGCAAAAGAAAATTCCTCAAAATTTTGCAACAGATCCTCCAATTCTGGGTCTAATACAATGCCTGTTAAATCAGCTTCGGCTGATATAGCCTCATTATAATTAAAACTTATAAAATCATCAATTTGTAGATGGTCCATCTCTTCAACATTTACGACCTGCTCATCATCTTGTACTAAGTTTCTTAATAAATCATGCGATATGCATTTATCATTTACTGAATCACAGTTCAATGGTTGTAAGAGACATTGTTCAGTAGTATTCTCTTCTGTATTTTTATAAGTTGTAAAAATAGTAGAAGAACTTTTACCTAGAATGTACCATCGTAATCTATATTTAAAATCTAACGGAGAAGGATGATCATTTGTAGCACCCATTCCACGTATATACGAGAAAAAATTTTCAATCACGTCTTGATTAATTTTATAAGTTATAATGTAATCAATGTTGTATAAACTTTTTAAATAATCAAACATGTTCAATAGCGAGTTGTTATTAACGACAATACCTTTCTGAAAAGGGATCATTTTAATATGTTTACCAACGACGATTTTTTTGATTAAATTCGTCATATCATGTAATATTTCTGTTTGTCGCGGTAAATCATCAGTGCCAAAACCATTTATTCCTGGATGAGTACCATACTTAGCTTTTGAATTAAACACATCAAACCAGTCGTTAATTAATTTAAAAATCCGACTAGTTGCTTTCCAGCATAAGTTATCAAGAAAACCCTGTTGGCCACTCCATTCGATAGCTTTTGCTGTTGTGTTTGAGAATAATTGGGCAGCTGGTCGTACTTTTTGTCGTTCCGATCCACGAAGTTCCAAGTGATAACGGGATAATTTATGAATAATCTTTAGATCATCAACTGAAGCGTTAATGATTTTATCAATACAAGATTTGTTAATAACCATATCACCCATACGAAAGCCTTCGTCAATAAAATGATTTCTAATTAATTTCAACAAATGCGGTGTGTCAGTGAAGACAAACACCTTATAATTATCATTTTCTGGATGTTTAAAAGTATAATTATCTTCCTTAATGTTTAACTGAGACCATAATGATTGATTTTTGCTTCCCATATCACAAGTAACTGATATAACAACAAAACCAACTTTGTATAATTTAGATATAATATCAAATAAAATATCTTTTGTCATAGACCGATCAAAATCATAATAAATGGGCTGTTTCCAATGTCCAAACAATCCTCTAACAATAACCACCTGACATGTTCTATGAGGTCCTACAACTTGTTGAAGTTTTGGATCTATACAAACCCTATTAGAAATAAAAATTTCATCAAAACATAACGCGGTTACACGTTCTATATCACTAAAGGTTTTCGATTTTTCTGCCATTAATTTCAACATATCTGTCATGATACCTTGAGAAATGTCCAACTTCTGTGCCCACTGTCTTAAAGTTGTTAATCCAGGTAATGGATAACCAATATTTCTCAAATATCGGTAAGCTTTAGGGCTTACCGCTCGCAAAGACATGGCTGACGATATATCAATATCATTCCATTTTACAATTTTTTTGTCTGGATCAATAATTTTCTTAATCTGGCCGGGAGTGAAATATTTGTTTAAAATTTCATCAATTCTTTTAGAAGTATTATTTTTTAGTTCTATATTTTGTTCAATTAATTTTATGTTTTCGTTTCTCAAACGTACAATTTCTTCTTCCAATTCTTTAATTTTTTGTTTTAAAGGATTTTCATGATCAAGGTTGTTTCTAATAAAAAAAAATAGTAATTAGTTTACAGAGTATTTTTTTATTAAGAACATTTCCTTTAATTTAAATCTGTAATTTACATACAACAGATTTAAACTTAGAAAGCTTAAATCTCAAATAAAGGAAATGGTCAAAATACGATAAGTATAAAGGGACACTGGGTATTATATGAAACATGAAACGGAATAAATTTGGATCCACAAGGAAAAGAAAAGTATCTGGAGCATTTATCAGGGCGGATAATATAATAAATATATTAACTTATGTATTAGCATACTTGAGAAATGTAATGAAGAGTTAAGAAACTAAATTAATGTTTTCAAAATTGATGCGCTCCACGTTTTATTATTACAATGCTCCTCAATTCAAGTGTGTTGATTACCATTTAGACGTGAAAAACAGAAATAAAAAATTAATTCTATATATAATTATGAATTTAAAAAAATACTTACGTGTCATGTCCAACTAAAGTTTCGGGAATACAATAATTGCCTATTTCATCTATTTCTTCCAACTGTTGGATAGTATCTTGGTTTTCTTTTAATAATGCTTCTACTAAAAGATGATTACTTCTTTTCTGCATTCGTTCTTCTCTTTCAATAGATGTTTGTGTTTTATTTTTCGATGGTATTGGTAAAAATTGTGTTGGAATGGCATCTTTCTTTAAATTTCGACAATTCCGCGGTGTATAGTTTAGTAGTTGTTGACGAAGTGGTACAAAAAAATCTTCAGTGGTAAAATGAACAGAACAAATACGAGCTAAAAGAACAATAAATCTGCATGAATTACTTTATCTATTTTTACTTTATTAAGTAAATTTATTCACTTACCATGTTTAGTATTAAACTTATCTCTCCGTTTGCATGCCAAAACCCATTTTTTACATAAAATATCATCTTTTGGGAAACTAAAATACTTAATTTTTTTTTCTTTTGTTTTGTTTGATGAGTTTTTACACCCAAAAACAGAGCACGATGGCATTTTAACAATAATTTATTAAAATGAATATTACAATAATTAAAACAACAATTATTAATTAATTAAAAGATTGCAATTATTTATAAACAACCAACAATATATTATAAAACCAAATATACACCGGCTTACATTGAAAATTGAAATGTCACTTTCGAGTTTCACGACCAAGATGACGTCATGCGCAGTATATACCGAAATACGTTCCACGCGCCGTTCCACCATATAATACTCACACCACGGTATCTATCACGTACTCATTACAATTTTCTCCACTACACGGCGCCACCATCTCCCGTTCAGGCCAATATTCTACAACGATTATGAATTCTTACAAGGATTGCTCACGAACCACATTTTTTCGGCATCCCCACTCTTGCGGTCCACCAGTGACGTCATTCGCGCACATATAGATACAGATAGACATTGATAGAGAGAGGTAGCTATGCCTTTCTCTATTATGTATATGTAGGTATGCTAACTATCCACCAATGACGTCAAATATTTGGCTTATATGGAACGTATAGGCAGTGAGCAATCATTGTAAGTTAACAATCGTTGAATATTCTATGCCAATATCCAAATCTGTCTAATAGTCTAATGAATAAAATAAAGAGCCAAAGTGACTTTCAATAGTGTATCAGAATCTCTTCTTTACTCTACTTATATTTAGTGATTCTTATGTTTCATAAGTTGAAAACTTTTAAATTTTGTAGAATATTTAGTAATTTTTAACATAGAGTAAATAAAAGAGCAGCATTTACCTATACGATATCTGACAAACGAGTAAAATTTCTTTACGCTTTACTAAAATTATGATTTTAATCTAACGATTTCTTTTATTTTATGTGGCAACGCTGCTTTTGCAGCCATTTTTTTCTATGTTGATGATTGTTTTTTTAGGTTATCTAATTTGAAAATTTTGTTAAAAATGACTTCAATAATTAAATTACAAGCAATGTCGGGGGCTATGGATGAATCACCCCCATGTTATATTTTACAAGTTGATGAAGTTCGGATATTATTAGATTGTGGTTGGGATGAGAAATTCGATATGGAAATGATTAAAGAATTAAAGAGGTTAGAACATAACCTCAATTTTAACAATAACAAAAATTGATAATATAATCAGAGCTTTTGTGGCTATAATAAGGAGATTATTAACGTCTAAATCTCACGATTAACACCAAAGGGATTGAACTAAATGATAACAGCAAATAAATCTTATTATATTTGAGAACAACCACGATTTTGAGGGGTTGATTTTGTGGACTTTAATTTCTAATGATTCTATTCCAAATAACATTTAGAGCCCAAATACTATTTCTGTTTGTATTTTAGGCATATTCACACAATTGATGCTGTATTGTTATCGTATCCTGATGTAACACATTTAGGCGCTCTACCATATCTAATTGGAAAATTGGGCTTAAATTGTCCAATTTATTCGACAATTCCTGTTTATAAAATGGGACAAATGTTCATGTACGATTTGTATCAATCACATTACAATATGGAAGATTTCGATTTATTTACACTAGATGATGTTGATGCAACATTTGAGAAAATAATTCAATTAAAATATAACCAAAGTGTGCCGTTAAAAGGTCAATTTTATAGATCATTTCAATGGATTTATGTCGGTAATTTTGTTTTAAATTATAGGTAAAGGATATGGATTGACAATAACACCTTTACCGGCCGGTCATATGATTGGTGGTACAATATGGAAAATCATGAAAGTCGGCGAAGAAGATATAATCTATGCTAATGATTTCAATCATAAAAAAGAGCGTCATTTGAATGGTTGTGAATTGGAGAAATTACAAAGACCATCATTATTTATTACAGACGCATTTAATGCGAATTACCAACAGGCTAGACGTCGAGCACGTGATGAAAAATTGATGAGTAAATAGTTAATTTTTTGTTTTGTTTAAATACATTTTTAATAATTGAAATTACAGCAAATATCCTACAGACATTACGTAATAATGGTAATGTTCTAGTTGCTGTTGATACAGCTGGTCGTGTATTAGAATTAGCACATATGTTAGATCAATTATGGCGTAATAAAGAGTCTGGTTTATTGGCTTATTCATTAGCATTATTAAATAATGTTAGTTATAATGTTGTTGAATTTGCTAAATCACAAATTGAATGGATGAGTGATAAATTAATGAGAAGTTTTGAAGGGGCACGTAATAATCCATTTCAATTTAAACATTTACAATTATGTCATAGTTTACAAGAATTATCGAAAGTTTCTAGTCCTAAAGTTGTACTAGCTAGTTCACCAGATATGGAAAGCGGATTCTCACGGGAATTATTCCTACAATGGTGTTCAAATCCAAATAACAGTATTATAATTACGACAAGGTAATTGATAAGGAACAATTGATAACATTGAAGCTCCATTTTTGGCAAATTTAATTTTAGAACATCTCCAGTAACTTTAGCGAGAGATTTAGTTGATAACGGCGGTAATCGAACGATTGATTTAATTGTAAAACGTCGTGTCAAACTAGAAGGTAGCGAATTAGAGGAATATCAAAAAAATCTGCGCGATAAACGACACGATACTACCCATAATGAGTATTGATAATTATTATAATTAAGAATTGTTTTAATACGTCTTTTTATAGCGGTACAGAATCAGATTCTGATTCTGATATTGAAATGAGCGTTATATCGAAAGGACGACATGATATTGTTATCAAACAAGAAGGTAAAACATCCGGTGGTTTTTTCAAAGTGACAAAAAAACAATACCCAATCTATCCATTTCATGAGGAGAAAATCAAAAGTGATGAATATGGTGAAATTATCAAGCCTGAAGATTATAAATTGGCCGATATTGCACCTGAAATTGAAGACAATAAAGAGAATGTCGTTATCAAAAAAGAGGAAGATATCATTGGTATTTCCATTGATTTTTTTTATCTACATATATAATAAAAAAATGTTTTGATTGTAGAGGAAATACCGGAAGTTCCAACAAAATGTATAATTCTAAATCGTACAGTACAAGTAAATTGTCATGTACAATATATTGATTTCGAGGGACGTTCCGATGGTGAATCATTAATAAAAATCTTATCACAATTACGTCCACGACGCGTTATTGTTGTACGTGGTACACCTGAAAGTACAAAAATTCTAGCAAATCATTGTCGTGATAATATTGATGCACGTGTATTTACACCGCACCGTTGTGAAATTGTCGATGCTACTACAGAAACGCACATCTATCAAGTTCGATTAACTGATGCTTTAGTATCACAAGTTGATTTTCAGAAAGCTAAAGATACTGAAGTTGCATGGGTGGATGCACAGATTGTTGTACGTGAAAGTCTATTAGATGCCAAACGGATGAATGTTGATAACGAACCTATGGATGGTAAATTTTAAGAATTTTATCAATGTTTTGTTAATTTATTTTGGTTTATAGTTGATGAAGAAGAGAGTAAGATTTTGACTTTAGAACCGTTAATTAATCGTCCATTTCACGATACGGTCTTTATAAACGAATTGAAATTGTCCGAATTCAAGCAGATTTTAGCGAAAAGTAATGTTAATTCTGAATTTTCCGGTGGTGTTTTATGGTGTTGTAATGGAACTTTAGCGATACGACGTGTAATTTATATGGAATTTGATTTATTTGATATTTTTAATTTAATTAATTTTCCAGATGGACTCGGGTCGTGTGATTTTAGAAGGCTGTATCTCTGAAGATTACTACAAAGTTCGTCAATTACTCTACGAACAATACGCTATTCTATAATTATTTCAAGAAATATCAGAATTGTTCTAGTTTATTAATAAAGTTTTTGATAATAATTGTAAGCGAAAATGTGAAAATTGATGGAGAATTGGCACCGATTCCTGTCCTTGATCCATCCAGAATTCTCTTATTCGAAATAAATCGATAATTTTTTATTAATTATGAACGATTTATAGTGAATTAGATTGGAATAATAGAAAAACTAACTGGACTAATATTAGCACTAGATTCATATTATTTGGCCAATCGTAAAACAACTTACCCCACTCAAGTCGACTAAAACTTGATTCATTCAACTTATCTTTTAGACTGACTGAGCATCATTGGCTATCTCTTTTCACTTGTGTACAGTTCAAGAATCTTGGCAGTGTGGTGTGTTGGTGTGTTTTTATCTTGTTGATTTTTTTATTTTGGTAAAGAATAAATAGAAGAGTTTTTTTCCGATAATTTTGTGGAAATTTTTATAATTGGCTAATTTGAGAAGAGTTGATGTAAGAAGCACCATTCGTCCAGAAATTGTTATAATCAAGTTCGTAGATAGTGTATGTAAATTTTATCGTTTTTATATTTGATCCGATGATCAGGTTATAAAATGATGATAATAATCGAAATTATTATAAATTTCTCCTGACTGATATAGATTTAAATTATAATACGGATAGACGTGTATATGAAATATTTATTTTCAATTTACGCTTCAATTTTATTTTTGAAACAATCAGCAAAACGCTTTGAAGAAAATTATGAATGGTCTGCTGAAATATGAGTAGAAAGACACTATTTCTAATTCTTATTATTTTTTTTTTATTACCATCAATTATATTAAAATTATTTTGAATTAACGCCAATTTCAATTGATTGGCGTAAAATTATATTGAAATCAATTTCAAAGAGAATCGAAATTTTGGCCGATATTTCATAAAAAAATTCAAAATTACCCGTCACCTGACATTTCTACTTTAATGTTATTTTAATCGTTATTGTTTATCAGTAATTGATCACTAATTAAAAATATTTAAACTATTCAAAATTCGGATTTATTCAAAAATTAGAAATCTTTTTGAATAGAAATTGAGCGAAGGTTGAGGGTGTGTGTGTATTTTGTTGATTCATACCTGGAATATTTAACCACCTAACCGTAAAGATTACAGGTAAACACCTAAAGAACTAGTTTAGGGTTGTATAGGTGGTGTAGATTGGTGTAGTTTATTTACTTTTTCAATAAAAAATCAACGTTTTATTATACGTCAATTGTAACTGAACTCATTGGAGATAAACAAAGAAATCACACATTGATTAAAATTTAAAATAGATCGTGTCTCTATCCAGGCCACATTTACGTTATTATTTTGCATTGAAATCAACAGATTTCGTTGAAGATTTAAGAATGTTGTACGAGTTTACATAATTCTAGTGTTAAAGCTTCTATTTAAGATTCATTTATTTTAAACGATTCAATCGGTAATTTATGGGGTTATCGGTTTTGAATTACCTTAGAGCCGGATTTTTCCAAAAGAGGCAAATTTAAAGTCGCTCTTGGGGAAAAAATTACACTTCCAAGGGAGCTTAAATCATGACTCATGAATAATCGTTACTATTACAACAAAGCTAAAAATTATATCTGTTTATAATAATTCTTATACATTCTGTTTTACATTTTTGATATCTGATTACCAAATATTTGTTATTGTTCAAACTTCTACACAATTCAACTGAGAATAGATCGGGTTGTAGGTTTAAAAAGACTTTGGAGCATAATTTTACCGAAAAAGACCCCTTTAGAGCAAAAACTATAGTTTGAGATTGGAAATAAGTAGTGAACATGACTTTTAAGTTAAATTATTTGATTATGTCCATGGCCATTACAATAACAACTGAATAATTTACAGGTAAAAGACGTAAATTGCTCTCTTAATATTGTAAGTATACTCTATTCGGTGGCTTAAAAGATCTGACTTACGTAATAAAATTAGTTCACAATAGATTCAGCAACAAGTATACTCTGTAACGTGACTTTATAGATTGACTAAAGTAATAAAATTAGTCCACAAGACATTCAGTTGAAAAAACTAGACAGGAGTACTAAAATATTGCCATTTGCCAATGTAATTATTATAAATTCGTCACAGAATAACAACAATCAGATGTTTTTATAAAAATTTACAAAAGTATTGGTGAACAGGTAATTTATCTTGAACTTGAAATATTTCATTGTCCCTGTCAAGTTGTTTGATTGTGAATAAATTTTATAACTTTAATCAATCTCTTAAGTCACTTTATGGAGTATATTAGATATTTGTCGAAAAAACTGGGTTTTCTCTTATCCGTGACGAATTTATAAAATTTATTACCGTGCCAAGTGGCAATATTTCAGTACCCCTGTCAAGTTCTTTGCTACTGAATCTATTGTGGACTGATTTTATTAGTCAGTCTCTCAAGTCACCGAATAGAGTATATAGTTATCGACTGGAAATAGTGAATCTTATAAGAAAAGTCAAATCACGTAATGGATTATTTAAAATAATTTACAACTTTTATCAGATGAGGAAAGATCCTTCCCGAGTGCAGGTAAAAGACGTAAATTGCTCTCTTAATATTGTAAGTATACTCTATTCGGTGGCTTAAAAGATCTGACTTAAGTATTAAAATTAGTTTACAATAGATTCAGTAACAAGTATACTCTGTAACGTGACTTTATAGATTGACTAAAGTAATAAAATTAGTCCACAAAACATTCAGTAGCAAACAACTAGACAGTGGTACTAAAATATTGCCACTTGCCAATGTAATTTTTATAAATTCGTCATGAATAACAACAGATGTTTTTATAAAAAATTACAAAACTATTGGTGAACAGGTAATTTTTCAACAAATATCTTGAAATTGCGATATTTCATTCATTACCCCTTTCAAGTTGTTTCCTGCTCAATCGATCTCTTAAGTCACTTCATATAGTACTTATATTAGATATTTGTGGAAAAAACTGGTTTTTCTTATCCGTGACGAATTTATAAAATTTATTACCGTGCCAAGTGGCAATATTTCAGTACCTCTGTCAAGTTCTTTGCTACTGAATCTATTATGAACTGATTTTATTAGTCAGTCTCTTTAGTTCCTGAATAGAGTATAGTTAACGACTGGAAATAGTGAATCTTATAAGAAAACTTAAATAACGTAATAGTTTTGTTAAAAGCTGGTAGTTTTACGTCTATACTATTCATAGAATTTCCTTTCCTTGCCTCAGCCATAAAGTAATTTGACTTTTCTTGTTAGATTCACTATTTCTAATTTATTGACTGTATTGTTGGATCATATCATAAAGTAATTTGACTTAAGAGTCAGGTACACTATTGCCAGTCTTGAAGTATACAGTTCAAAATTGAAGACTAAATCTCATCTTCGATTTAAATTTGAGACTTAATTAACTTATTCAGACTTATTATTAAGATTTGTAACTTTGTAATTTTGTGATTTCAGAAGTGTTACAATAGACCAAAATTTTTTAATCATCCGTCAAAAAGATTAACGTTTTCAAGACCTTTTGTTCGTTATCTATTTAAAAGCAATATTACTCTAATAGAGATTTTACTTAATCTATGTATGTATATTTTTTTTAAATCAATATCTCACAATTTTCATTTTTTGCTAGTCCAAAATATCAAGTACGCAAACTGTTTATTTCGCCTTGAAATATCAATACATAATTGTATTAAAAACAAAAGTGATTATATTATTAGAATTGAATAGCCTTATCAAGGTAAAAATTCGCTTATCTGTCAAGATCTTAATCGTTATTTTGGGAAGTATTGGTTACAACTGACGAAATATTCAGTAAAGTTCCTAATTATAATTATAATTATAATTATACTATCAACAAAAAACTCTTTATTTATTTAGATATAGTCGACTTACAACTTTAAGAGAGTAATAAAATTTTGCCAACAAAGACCACCTGGAATGGCAACATTAAGACGTGCTAGCTTAAAAATTTCTGTTTATTTTAGCACCTGCAATTAAGGGATACGCTTTATACCAAATATTGACCATAAACAGCCCTTAACAAAAGGGTCTACTACCTGTTTTGATTCACAGAATTGTAAGATTGTGTTTACTTACGAATACGAAATTCAATTGGTTTATTACTCTCTTAAATTTGTGAGTTAAGTATACATAAAAGCACTTCAAATACAACAATTTTCGTTTACGCTACTTCAAATAATGCTAATATTAGGAATGACAATACAATATTTATCATTAATCAAAGACCATAATCAGAGGATGAATATCTTTATTAAAAAACTCAACAATTTGCTAATTAGAAAATTTTAATACGATCATGAATGAGTCTAATATTGCGCAATATTTACCATGTTTATCGCTAATAAGAAGTCCAACCTGAAAACGTTTATGAATGAAGAAATATTAAAGATTCTATTTTTTCTGTCTTGTTGTAAAGAATCCAATTAACATTGTTGAAATTGTTAAATTTGCGAATTGAAAGAAATCCAACGACTTAGATTGATGGTATGCCACTAATTGCCGTTCAATTAATTCAAGAATTGTGTGAATTCTTCCAGTTTTTTTTTTTTATGTTAGAATCGAGTTTCAAGTTTACGCTTGTTTATTGTTTATAAATTTTCAAAATTAAAACAACATCATTATCCCTTTTTGTAATTACTAGAAAACCATTAAATTTGCTCTAATTATTCATTAATTGTATGAAAATCTTATCTTATCGAGATTAACAATGTTGTTATTATTAATGTCGATAAAGCATGGTTCTATCGCCACGTAATTGCCAAAATTTAAGTCTTACATCCATTTTTCGTTAGGTAATCAAATACTATAAAATATTTATTTGTTTATGTATTATTTGTTTATTTAGTATAGAAATGAATCGGTTAATTAATATTAAATAGTGGCACTATTTTTGGGTGAATTTATTTATAATATTATAATTTCCATCAAGACTCCAAATTTGGTTGATAGTAAAATAAACAACGTCATTTATTATTATTATTATTATTATTATTATTATTATTATTGGTGTTGTTGCGTTCGTTTATGATGAATTTAAAATTGTCATCGTGCTTTGCATCTGGTTTGAATTTATGCAGCATATGTGTACGATTTTTTTTTTTTGCAGAGGGTGAAGAAACTTTATTAACACGTACATAAAAACATACAGAATATTGTTGTTTATTTGTAAAATTTTTAGTTAATACGTTTCAATTAATATATTGATAAGATTATGCTACAATCAACATAAAATAATTGATAAACTATGTAATAATAAATAATAATAATAATAATAAATTTACGGTTTGTTTATTTGCAATATATTTCTTATAAGCATACGTACACCTTATACAAGGTTGCCAATATTACTACAACAACTGCAGTGATGTTGTTTAATATTGCATGTATTCAATTTGAATTGCAATGAGTTTTTCATCGTTTTGACGCCATACAGTAGTCTCGTCTCTGATACTTTATTCTTATTTCATTTTTGTCCTCTTGTTATTTTTTGCTCTCACCAATACATCAAAAATTTTTATTGGCAAACAAACAATTATTACCAGAACCCTTCGTTTAGTGTCAAGGGGTAGTTTTCAAGAAAGATGATGAAGAACAGAACAAAACACACATAGATATTTGTGTGGTTTTACGAAGCCTGTGTACCACCTGTTGCCAGACTAAAATCTGAAACGTATCGAATTACCCCAAACACACTTGCACCACAATTTCCAGTCCCACGGTATTCTTCAACCCTCTTTTTAATATTATTGTTAGTAATAGTATTAATAGATAGAAGTTGTATTGAATGAATTTTATTACTGTTGTTGCAGATAGCTATGGACGCTTTTGATAATAATTTCGATTATGATGTTGAAAATGAAGATTTCTATGAAGTTAATACACCTACAAAATCTCAAAATAAGCGTCGTGTAACTTTCAATCAACAAATCTCGACAAAGGTGAGTAACTTTTTAAAATATCAACATAGTTTTACACGCTTTGGACGATTAAAATTAACGTACAAAATTCATTGATCCGTTCAGTTTGTGTAGTAACTATTTTCGTGTTAAAAATAACATCCCCTCTTTTGTGTAACAAAATGATTTGGTTTTTTATTTTACATTTTGGAACATACACGTTCCGCCACAGTTGGAATAATTTACGTCAAATTTTTATATTTGTTTTCCTTTGGAATGGTAGCAGTAGTAGTAGTAGTGTAGGTTTTATGTCGACTGATTGATGAGATTATCTATGAGTAGATGAAAAAGAATTAAAAGAACAACGGAAAAAGTCACATTTAGAGTTGGGGAGGAAAAAAGAGAAGTCGGACATCAGAAGCCCCTGTTTTTCAACACCCGACAGGTATCATTACATTGTTTCCTCTCTCATATATCGTCGTTGAAAATGGGCGAACTTCCTGCTGTTATTCTTCTTTATAGAATGGAAAAAATACAACATGTTTATATATACTTTCATTTTCCAGTAGTGTAAGACTAGGAGACGATGTTCCGGTGATGAATTTGTTCGCTCCAATGATTACCGTGATTACCCTTCCAACATTATTATTATTATTATTATTATTATTATTATTATTATTATTATTATTATTATTATTATAATGAAGTAATGACCCTAAAATTTCTTTAAAAAGGGTCAGAACTGTTGATTAATACAACGGACTCGCGAGTGAAACATTAAATTTAAAGATGATGAAATTTTGAATCGTGCAAAGTCCAAAATATCGAAAGAAATTGCAAAAAGTTTTTTTTGTTGATTCGCATACGATAAGATGAGAGAATTTATGTTTTTTCCGACAAGTTGTGCAGGGTGTTGGATACAATGAAACTCTTATTAGTTGAGCGATTCGATTTTTTTTAAGGATTTGTTGGGTAGTACCCCTTTAGACCACTTTAGCAGAATTAGAACCTCGTTGCTCATTTGGAAGATGGTCAAAAATGCTCGTTTTGGACAAGATCACGATTTTCAAAAACGAGCTGAACACGTTAAACGACTAAGAACGACTCAAAGAGCCTCTCAAAATTGATTTTGTTCATTTTACTCGATTGAATTCTACGATAAATTAGACTCCTTTCTACTTGCTCCAGAATGCATTGGAAAAATCGTAAAGCATCAATGTTGGGAGGATCCTCGAGTCACTTTAAGTCATTTTAAGTGTTTAGCAAGTTTTTGAAAATTGTGACATTGTCAGAAACAAGCATTTTTTGATCCACTTCCAAATGACCTATTAGGTTCTAATTTCCTAATAGGGACTACCCTATAGTTCTATGAAATATGTATGTTTCGAATCAACTGATAAGAGTTTCAAAGAATCTACGATACTTAGATCTGACACTTTATATATACTATTGTAGCCTATTTTATTTTATATCATGTGAGTTTTGTCGTTCGTGCCGATATTTTGACTTAAGAAAAAAAATAGGGATCGATGTTAACTCTGCACTTTTGCATCAGTTTATTTCAAATATTATAAGAAAATTGTAAGAGATATCATACAGGGTGTATCGTGTATCTATGTGAAACAATAGTGAAATGACTTAAGTTTTAAGTAGCAAAATCTATACACCAATTAGCAGCAGTAGCACTATACTTATTTACAACTATTATCCCTCTATACCTGCTTTTATGAAGGGACCTTTCTCTCAACATCTGGTAGTAGTTCTAAACAATCCTAGTGCTACTTTTTTCTAAATCCTTGAACCACGATAGGGTCCGAAAAATTGAGCCGATTTGTACCCATAACAAAATTAATGGGTCAGTATGACCCTCGCCTTTGAGAAAAAAACTTCAAAATCTTATCAACATTCTTAAAGGCGCTTCAATAGAACAATTTAATGATAAATAATTGTGTTTAATCAACAAACGTAATTATTACCCCTTGATTAATATCAATCAACGTCCAATGTTCAGTTGCGATTGAACAGGGACGTTGATTGTGGATGATTGTAAGCTTATTCTCTTGTCTTTTGTCTATTAACTTTCATAGTTCTGTTCGTTTCTTGTGACACCATGTGCCGGTCGGAAATGTCGAATAGCTGCAGACCCGAATTTTTACAGCTACAGACGCGATTTCACTCTTGTGGTAGATACACTTTGTCATTGTATCACTTTTATCATGTTCTATAAAAAATATATGGGATAAGCGACAGAAATATTAACTTGCAGGTTCTTGTAGATAGAGACTCGTCTCTACAAAGTTAGTGAATACCCTTACGATTCTACTTGATATGTTTTTTGATACTTTTTTATGGAAATAATAAGAAAGTCACAATTTCATCTTGTATGAAGAAAAGCAAATCAAATGTTAAAATTTCTATCTTTCCTTGTTGAGAATTCTTAATTGTTGATGATTTCGATTATTTCAAGTTTCCTTTAGATAAATATCCTGAAGTAACAAGTAACGCCCTTCCGTTCATGAATCAGTTAAGACTGACGGTCTATCAGAACAGCACTTACTTGTTTGAATTGTAATAAATTACCATAATTTAAGTTATTAAAATCGTGCACAAATTGCACAATATTGACGATAGAAAGAATACAAATTAATGAATCTGTTTGTACGGTAACAAACTCCGTTTAAACTGGATTGTTTATTTTTTAATAAAATCTACAAGTTTATCAATCGATTATTTAGATTAATTTTTAAATCAAAAATCAATTAAATTAAATTTTTATTCAACAACGACTCATGGAAAAAACTCAAAAACGGATGTTGATACAGAACGAGACATAAATATCTAAACAAAAATCGTCATAATCTACCCCAAGTGTATTTATCCCGTACAACTGGAGAAAATTAAAGAAAAATAATGGAATCTTAATTGTAAATTCCATTAATCACCCCTTACAGTCGGCTTTTCTATATAAGTATTTTTTTAATGAATTAACAAAAAAGCCGTCTAATTAACATTATTATCTTAACGTTAATTATTCAGAGATACCAATCCAGAACCAGAAGGATGAATGAATGTTGTTACATAATTTCAATGTCACAACTAATAAAGTCAACTTTAAACCATTCAACTTTAGACAAATTAAATGTTTTGTCGGTAGTCTGTCTCCATTTGTGATGATTATGTGTGTGTGTATGCATGAATGTCTGCTACTGGTCTTTACAGACTTTAGATTATCTTCAACACCAACAATAATAGTAATAATAAGGGAAAAAAGAAGAACAAGAAACGTTGTCGATTTGGTTGAAAAGAAGAAATCATAAATTTTCATTTATTTAAAATTATTTTAAATCGTTCTTTTCTCTATTAAGATTAATTCTATACCTTGCTACATGCACGTTCGTTAGTATGTTCGTTCTACCGGGTGAGTCACGTGAGGCGAAAAATATTTCAAGAATTTGTAGGGGTCCCTAAAGAACATTTTAGCACAATTAGAACCCCGTAGCTCATTTGAAAGTAGGTCCAAAAATACCAGTTTCTGACGATGCTGTTGTGATTTTCAAAGACTTGCTACATACTTAAATGACCTTAGAGTGACTCATGGATCCCCCTCGTTCCAGAATAAAAAAATCAATGTTGGGAGGATCCTTGAGCCATTTTAACAATAAGTCGTTTTGTGTGTTTACTCAGAAACGAGCGTTCTTTGACCAACTTCCAAATGACCTACAAGGTTCTAATTTTGCTAAAATGATCTTCAGCTACTCTCCTATCTATAAAACCATGAAATATTTTTCGAATCGCTCGCTAAATAATGGGAGTTGCCATAATTTCGTCTTATGTGACTCACCCGGTATAAAAATGATCTTAAGAGGTCTGATGTTTAACAAACACCCGCTCATTCTCCTCTTGGCCATAAAGGCCGATGACTGTTGTGTTTTATACATGAAGAATGCATCTGTCTTGTTGTTTATCTCTGTCAACAGTAGCCCTTTCTTTGTAGACTACATTAACAACAACAACAACAATAAAAAGAAATTAAACAACTGAAGCACGATAGAGATAATTAAGAAAACTGGTTGGATTTTATATAATCATCATCATTATCATCATCATTGACGATCGACTAGATTATTAAAAATTTATCAATTTTTGATGTAAAAAAATATTGATTTCGTATGATTGCTCTTGGGCCCTATACCTGTTTGTAAATGCATAGTTGAACTTTATGAATAAATTGTTAATGTTTTTATTATTCAGTTAGTGTCGCAAGAGTCGTTGCTGTATACAAACTGATTACTTGTACTAACTTTATTCAACACCCAACTATCTAGACAGTAAATATTTTACAATAAATTCACAATTAAAAAATAACTAAAATCATCACAGATAATAGCAGAATAAACTGTATGTATCATCACAATTTCTCAATTATTCACTAATTTAATTAATTAATTATATATTAATTGTTAGCGGATAATTGTAAAATTATCAACAATCCTCGCAGAGCATTATCCTTTGAACCTCTAACGATCGATGATGATGAATTTCCGGAAGTAATAGACGTGGAATACATTCATGTCCAATAGTCAAAAGAAGAATTCTAATTACTTTTCGGCGAGAAGAAAAAATAAAGTTGTCTTTCTAACACATACACCCACTCACATGAAAAAATTGTATTTCAACCAACACCTGAAATCGAGTTTCGTTATAATTACATTGACATCCGGTTAAAAAGAAGGCTTCTAGTAGCTTGATAGAATCGCTTCCGTTGAAGAGATATGTATATCTGATTATTTTTTTTTTCGATGTGCTTGATATAATACAGATGAGTTCGAAACATTCCATGATTTTCGTTAAACAATAATGAATTACCCCTGTTGAATTGTAATCAATCAGTTTGATTGCAATGTGGAAGAAGCAGCCTTGAAGTCGATAAAAATCGATGGCCTCCCACTTTGGTGTTTTCTTATGAGAAATCGTTCACCTTCAATGGTGGTGGATTTTTTGGCAAATTACTACGTGATCATTGGCAATCATTTTAATTAAAAAGAAATAAATAAAAATGAATTCTTGACCAATGTAAAACAAAAACTTATTGATTTCATATATACAGCAAATTAACTTTTGGTTTATACACTAACGATTCGAATTTCTTCCGTTTAAATCCAGGGAAAAAAATAGTGTTGCGTGACTCTAAATATATTAATTTTAATTGAAATTATAAAAAAAATTAAAAGAAAAACAACCATTTGTGATGTTTTTAATCGTTGCAAGATACGGTTGTGCTAAAACGGCTTGACTCTGTAATGGTCCTAGTTCTAACTGTATTGTTTATAACAATTTGAAAAAATGTAATTGTTGTATTCTTATTTTTTGTAATAATCTGGTTTTCTTTGCTTATTTGACAGTGACATTCAAATATTTACCGAATTGGCAATTCTCCAGATTAGTTTAAACTCTTTAACGATTCCAATTAAACACACTTTTCTGGCTTGGTTCAATTAATTATAGAACGCTATTTTGATAAATTAATCGATATATTTTGATTTTTACTGTATTTCGTGTAATTTTCATAATTTTATTGCGAAATTTCTCTAATATTTAATTTAATTTAATTGTGAATTCTGAAAATGCTTATCATCTCTTCCATATCGACTCGATATTTCATATTTAAGTTTATTGTTTTTTATCGGTTGATCAATTTTTAATTACATCGAAACACATAAAGTGCCAATTGAAATCAATTTTCGCCAAAGTAAATTCTTGCCATATTTACAAACTATTCCGAAATGATTTCAAAATAGTAAAAAAATCTCCAAAGGCAGCAAGTACCTTATATAGCGAATTTTTTTTATGTATCTACATACTGAAATATTAATTGCAAAACATTCTTATGATACTGACAATTAATATATTTTAATAACATTGAATCAACTAATAAATTCATTTCCCGATGTTATTTTAATATTTATGATTTTTATTGAAAAATACTTTTAATCCACAAACAATAAGAAACACTAAAAAAAAAATAATAATGAAGTTTGTTGTTTGTCTAATACGTCTAATCAAGGCCTGCTTGATTTTTTCAAGCGAAATTCTCTAGCAGGCCTTGCGTCTAATATTAACTGTCAAAATTAGTTGCCCCCCGCGATATTCAATTTTTTTTCTAATATCAATAGTCAGAGAACATATAGCCACCTGAGATAATCGATTTTACTGCTTATACTCAAAAAAGAGATTTTTGCATTTTTCTTGCGAACCAACGAACCGATTTTGATGATTTTTTTTCTGGGTCATAGAGAATGGTCGGCTCTACTGTTATTTTAATTTTCATCAAAATCTAAGCAAATGTAATCTTGAAAATGATTTTTTTTAACATTTCTTCAGCTCTTATTCCAAAAGTGTTGGCCCTACCAGTCTGGCCAACGAACTCATCCAAGCTATCACAAAGACCGATTTTTGTAGCAAGTTTCATTCAGATTGGACTATTTTTACGGCAGTTATCGTGGGTATACATATATATATATATATATATATATATATATATATATATATATATAAAATTTAACGAACGGTGGATATGGGTTCCTGAGGTCCCAAAACGAACTTCTGTGCAAAAATTTTTCGGAAATTCAAAAGTGAGGATCTCGTCATTAGCTAATTTTTTTAAAAAAAATTCGCTAAAAGTTGCAGCTAATAAATATGCTTAAATAGTTCTACAAGCTTTTTATGTAAGTTCTTTGAATTTAGAGTGAATAAATTATTGAAATGACAAGTTCTAAATTACATTGCTTTCGTATGTTTTAAGTGCAATTATTGTTCATTTAAATCTAAACCACACTTAAGCGCTCCTACAATCATTGTCTGTAATGACGTCACTTTTGCTTATCCTAAATTAGAAGAATAAGCTAGCGACAATATGTTCTCATAAGTCAGTGAAACTTTCGTATTTGGTTCCTCTAGCGCTACTTTTAAATGTACTCGTCTCTCACCACCTTATTAGATATATGTCTTAATTTTTTCAGAAATTAGTAGCTATCTGAAGTTCATTTTTTGTGCGCTTACTGTAAGTTTATTATACAAGATTAGGTTTTCTAGTATTACCAATGCTAAAGATTGTTTCCACGCTTTGATTTTGTAAAAATTGAAATGCGCTAGTCACTACCTCCCGAGTTATTTATCTATTATTAATTTAAGGGGTAAGATGTATCATGCCACTTCAACATTTGTTGATTCAAACCAGTTTCTTGACACCCCATATTGCAGATATAATTTTCATCATTTACCTATATGGATATCTGAATATCAGTTTTTTTTATTTCGATTTCATTGCGTTTATTTAATGATTGATATTAAAATTTAATAAACATGTGTGGGCGGTGATACATTGTTAAAGTCAAGTACTTCTTTTAAACAAATAAACATTCAATAAAGTTAAAATAAACAGTCTCGAAGTCGTTAATGAACAGATGTGAAAAGCAATGACCTACACAGAGAGAGGCGAAGGACTGTGCTTTTATAACGTTATATTGTCAATCATTTGCACCTTTCTCAATTCTTTTTCCAGGACATAAGAAGAGAATTTCCAGAGTACAAATACTGCATAGCTTTGGCTAAAATGGTTTCTAAAGGCTACCTTACAAATATTTGAAATATAATTCGAATAAGAGCTAGCCATCTTTAACTAGAAAGCTCTGTATATAATTAAATTATACAGGGTGTCAATTCTATGAAACTTCTATTAGTTGGCGAGCGATTCGAATAATATCTCAAGGATTTATAGAGGGGTCCCTAGAGAACATTTTGGCAAAGTTAGAATCTTGTGGCTCATTTAGAAGTTGATCAAAAAACCCTCGCTTTTGACGATGACGCGATTTTCAAAAACACCTATAATGGCTTAGAGTGACTCGAAGATCCTTCCAGCATTGTTTTATTTTTATTTTTTTCTAATGCATCCTAGAACAGGTGAAAATTTTTCTTATTTTTTTTTGTTTGAGTAAAACGAAAAAATCAAGGTTTTACGTGTTTATCTCGTTTTTGAAAATTGTGATCTCGTCCAAAACTAACGTTTTTGACCAACTTCGAAATGAGCTACGAGGTTCTAATTTTGCTGAAATGTTCTCTAAGGACCCACTTACAAATCCTTGAAATATTTTTCGAATCGCTCGTCGACTAATAGGAGTTTCAGAGAATCAACCATATTTAGATCGAACACCCTGTATAACAATATGATCTGTAAGGAATTGTGTTTATATAAAATTGTGATGATTTTCATTGAGAAACTCGATCAAAATTGATTTTTTTCTCTATGCTAGTCTATTGTTTCTGTTCTGATAATCCGCCTCGCCTATTGGCATCTAACTATTGATAATTCTACCAACTCTATTTTTAAACAATATGGTAATCTTGTCTTTCTACTATATGATGATAATATTTTTATCAAACAATTCATTATTATTACTATTATTATAATTATTAATAAAAGAACATGTTGTAATCAATTTTTATTTTCAATACTTCTATGATTCAAACTATACAATCGGCAAATACCAAAGTATTATTATTTTTTTTTGTTTGATATCAACATTTAATAATTGATAAAACATTGTTACTATTCAAACATAAATTTCTCCTATGATAAAGCCAAGCAATTAATCACTAACAGAATGTTGGAAATTTTGTTATTATTACAATAAATAATATGAAAGTGTACACTAATTCTGTACACATGAAGACACACACTAGTCACACATGTAATTTTATACACAGCCTCTATATTATGGGTTATTTTTTTTATTCTCTTTTTCTATATTATTTTCATAAAAGAATATATTCTCTACAGACTACAGCTATTGTTGATTTATAAAAGATACAAAAAAGGGTAGTTTAAACGTTCACAATCACGTATCAGGCTGCAGGATACGGTTTTTCCCTTGTCGATCCACCACCGAAAATACCTATAATGATGATGATGATGACAATAACGGTATAGCACTTTGCCAGAAACTATTTCAGCTTGAACCAGAGAAAGATTATTCTACTTGCAATAGCCATCTTTGGCAGGTGTGTTCGTTCGACTTGTTTACAGGGTGTAATCAAAATCACTTGCAATATTCAAGCCTAACTATCCCTATGTGGAATAGATTATTTGAAGGGTAGAGAAAAAAAATTACTAAAATTGCACAAATCTTGAACCATTGTTTGATAGTCGCTGGTTAAGTACTAACCTACCGTAATCTTGTTGTCGAGAGTTGATAAGAATGCAAGTGTCAGGATAACTCATCGAATTTTCATTAACAATTCACACAAATCTTATAAACATACTTATTAAACACTCACACAACAGATTTGATTAAAATCAATGAAGATTAAATAACACAAAATGCCTACCACCCTTGCTACACACAAAGCTGCACTTTACGTAGCAGAGGGTGCTGCACGTTTCGACAGTTCCCGAATCGCGCCTTTAGATGTACAAAATCGGGTCTGCAGCTGTTCGATATTTCCAACTAGCATTGACTAATTGTCACAAAAAAAAAATTGACGAAAATTTAAAAGTTAATAGTCAAAAGACAGGAGAATAAGCCCGCAATCATCCACAATCAACGTCCCTGTTGCAATAGCAACTGAATATTGAACGTTGATTAATATCAGCTAAGGGGTATTAATTCCGGTGGCTCTGAAAATCTTGACGAAATTTTCAACCCCTTTTTTTTTGGCTGTGTTATAAAAATCGGCTCAAGTTTTCTGGCTCTGCACGTGATTTGAAGATTGTAAGGAATTTCGATTACACCCTGTATAGTTTGATATAAAATCATCGAAAATAAAATAGTATGAAACAGTAGGTAAAATGTGGTATGAAGAAAGAAGTTCAAGAAACTGTAAGAAGAAGTAGATTAAACATACATACAAACTTTGTCTATAGAGCAGTAACAACATTATTCGAACAGCTGTTGATGACAGTTCTTTAGATGCTTAGATTAAAAGCGAATTATTACTTTGATGTTAATGTTTCTATGTAAATAGACAGTCGACTGTAAAATGGTTTTTATTTAGAAAATCGGTCAAATTAACTGAAATTTTTGTCCTTTTTCTGTTGTAATTCATAAAAATTACACAATTATTCCACGTTCATTCATTCATGTCTGGTCGAACAAGGCCAATACAATTCATTCTCCATTCTATCTATCTATCCCTCTATCTACAACTAAGATTAGGCTTTAACAAAAACCGGCACTGTTTTTCTATCTTTATCATTCCTCCATTCATAAAACACTAACTGTTTGTAATATACAATGTTTACTTTCGTTATGACTAATAAAATCTTTTGATCAATGAATTTTACACGTTTTATTATTACAATTAGAAAAAAATGAATGCGATTATAATCCAAAGAAATCTACAACCAGCAATACTTTTATTATTATTCTAGAATGATGATGGAGATTTTGCTGCATTGAGTGTGATGAAACGCGAAATTTTGGACGATAACGATGAAGCACCAACACCACAATCGGTATGTTCCATCCAAAAAGTACCATCAATTAGCGATCTATCCGATCCGGAAGCATCATTGGGTAAGTGATGATAATTTACTAATTGTTGAATAGTTAAATAGTTTAATTTATGACACATTTTTACCAACGATAATCAACACAATGATACATTCTAATTAAACTTTTAATATACATACATACATAATCTACATAATGTTGTAGATTAGAGAGAAACTGGGGTATAGTGGGAGTCCGGAATTTCGCACTTAATGAGGATGTTGCTGTTTATTTACCATTTATATTTATTAGAGAAAAACCTATTATCATCTACCTTACTGAATATCATTGAGATAACAATAATAGTTAAAGAAATTAATAACACACACACACACACAAATTAGAATAATTATGAATTGATTATTACAGAAATTTTTAATTTATCCGAACACCAACAGGATTTTAAACCAGTCTGATATCCTGTTGTAAAAGCTTCTAAAATTACCAAATCGTGATCGCTTTTATCGGTACAGTTTAATTAAAACAACAAACAAACAAACAAAAATCAGACTTGATAATTAGCGTGTGAACAGAATCAAATATAAGAATTTAAATTTGACGCCAATTTTCGGAAAATTACGTCAACTCTCTATACATTATTGTTAATTTAGTTGCATAACTACCAGTTGTATAATAATTGTATTTATTGAATAATTAACAAGTTTTGTAAAATCTTGGGGAATTATATAGGTGGTTTTTTTTTCACGTCTGAAACGGGTTGAGCAGGTGCAATCCACGAAGATGTATCATTCTGTATTATTTATTTCTTTTATATTTTCTTGTTATTATTATTGTGGTTGTTTTCAAGTCATCTTCGTTCGAATAATGTACCAAATAAGGATGCCGTACTACTGCCTCACCTTCAATATTAAACATTTTGCTATAAATAAAATACTGGTTTTCTTTGGTATTATTTCTTGTAAGACCTCTAGAAATAGTAATTGAAATTTAATAATTTAGTAACATTTACAAACATCAATGTTTTGCCGCTAATATTACAGTGACATCTATGTTCCGGTAGTTGAAGTTGTACGATTACAATTTCCTGTTACCGTTTGATCTACGCTAGATAAGTGCTGCTATCTGTGCATTTCAAACGTCAACTATTCTAACTTTTTAATTTAAAAAAGATGAATTGAATAGGGAGTGGTATGATTAATTTAAAAATGTATCGTAATCTTCATTCTATAATTGTATAAAATCAGGGAAAATAAATGGTTGACCTTCGACTGTGATTAACTCTTATGAAAAAAGAAATCTGAAAAAAAAGACGCATAACAAGTAGTCGATGAACAAGAAGACAACGATGAAGAAGAAATTAATTCTCATGCTTTAAAAGTTGAACTTTGTGAACACCACCTGCTCAATATATATATGTATGTGTACATATATGTATATATACTTTACCATCCAAGTCTTGTGTTCTTTGTCTGTTCTAAGTTAATAATTATGGATAGTAACAGAGATAGATTACGATCTAGATAATGGTGAAGTCGTTTGTTGGTTGTTTTTTTTTTCTTATTTCTTCTCTATACCTCTATCTACTGTGTTTTATTTTGAAAAGAGAAAATTACTTATAGGATGAAAATAGTGAATAGATGGTTGTTTGCTTGAAGCTATACAGTTTTTCTACAACGGTCAACAACCTTGTAGTGATGGAGGAACCCTTAGGCCACATATGCTAAACATATCTGTTCCGGATTGTTTATATATTTTGCATTGATCCCATAATTATTTTTTTTTTCTTATAGATATTTATAATCTTTATTATAATTTTAATGTCATTGCCAAAGTCGGTTTACACAAAGCTATAGCAATTTTAGTAGTTTGGCAAATTTTTATATTGCTAAAGCTTAAAACTCTACCAAAAACCTGTGTACATTGTTGAACTCTTACGAATTGCATGGCTTACAATGAAAACTCCACAAAGTTTAATAAGTGTGATCAGTAATTCAGGAAACTTAACGGCCAAATGCTGCTAAATTTGCAAGTTTAAAAAATTTAGTAAATCACGGTCCAAGCAGGTCTACACAATGTTAAAGTTTAAAAATTTACCAGAAACCTGTGTAAACTTCTGAATTTCGAACATCGTAATGTTCACAAGGCTGAAATACTTCTAAATTTGTAAAGTTAGTAAATTTAGTAGATCAAACTTTACACTGTCTTAATAGTTCTACAAGCCTACAAAATAAAGAATTTACCAGAAACTTGTGTAAAGTTTAGAATTTCGAACATCATAATGCTTAAACGGGTTAGTAAATGTTGTTTAAATAGCTGAATTACTGATAAAGTTGCTAATTTAGTAAGTCAAACTTTACACTGTCCTAGTAAACTTTAAAAATTTAAAAAAACCTCGTACATACTTTCTGAATTTCGAACATTATGATGTTCAGAAGGTTTAAATAGCTGTTATAGCTCTAAATTTTAAAGATTAGTAAATTTAGTAGGCCAAATTTTAGACTGTCCAAGAAGCTTTACACGTCTACTCAATTAAGAATTTACTAAAAATTTGTTTGAACTTTTAAATTTCGAACATCATAACTCATAACATTCAGACGATTTACTATGTGTCCTTTAAATAGCTAAAATACTTCTAAATTTGCAAATTTAGTAATTTTAGTAAATCAAACTTTTCACCGTTTTAGTTGGATTAGGTACTCAATGTTAAACTTTAAAAATTTACAATAAACTTGTACAAACTTCTGAACATCGAACATCATATTGTTCAGAATGCTTAGTATCTGTTGTTCCATCATCTGAAGTACCTATTGCTAAATTTAACAGTAATAATTAGTCAGGATTAGTAAATTTATCAGGTCAAACATTACTCTGTCCAAATATGTAGTTCTACACGCCCACATAAATGAAAATTTACCAAAAACTTGTGTAAACTTTTGAAATTCAAACATTATTATATTCAGATGGCTTACTAAATGTTGCTTAAATAGTAGTTGAAATATTGCTAGTTTATTAAGGCAAAGTTTACAACGTCCTAATAAACTTTAAAACAGTTCCAAAATTTTGTGCGAACTTGTGAACATCGAACATCAGAATGTTCAAAAAGCTTAGTAGATTTAGTTTCAACATCTGATGTACTGCTAAATTGTAAAGATTAGTAAATGTAGTAGATCAAACTTTAGACTTCCAAGTAGCTCTACATTGCTAGACAATTAAGAATTGACCAAGAACTTGTGAACTTTTAAATTTCGAACATCATATTTTTCAGGCGGCTTACTTTTAGATAACTGAAATATATGTACACTTCTAAATTTTGCAAGTATTGTAAACTTAGTAAATCAAAATTTTTGCACTGCCCTATTAAACTTTAAACATTTACCAAAAAATAACAGAAATACTTCTAAATTTCCAAGATTAGTAAATTTAGTGAATCCTAGTAGAGCTACTCAATGTTAAACTTCAATTGCCAAAAACTTGTGCAAACTTCTGAACATTATAATGTTCAGAAAGTTTAGTACCTACCTGATAAAGTTGCTAGTTTAGTAAGTCAAACTTTATAATGTCCTAGTGAACTTTTAAAATTTACCATAAATCTGTCTAAACTTCTGTATTTCGAACATCATAATGTTCAGACGGCTTAAATGACTGAAATACTTCTAAATTTGCAAGATTAGTAAATTTAGTAGATCAAACTTTAGATTTTGCAAATAGCTCTACACGTCTACGCAATTAAGAATTAACTTACGTAAATTCCTAATTCCCGAAAATCCTAATATTCAGACGCTTTACTAATTGTAAGTGTCGTTTAGATAGATGAAATACTTCTAAATTTGCAAATTTAGTAATTTTAGTAAATCAAACTTTATACTGTTCTAGTAGGTTTACTCAATGTGTAACTTAAAAATTCAACAAAAGCTTGTGCAAACTTATGAACTTGGAACATCATATTCTTTATAAAGCTTAGTAAGTGTTTCAACATCTGAAGTACTGCTAAATTTAGCAGTATTAATTTGTCAGGATTAGTAAATTTATTAGATCAAACTTTACACTGTTCAAGTAATTCTACACGCCTACCCAATCGAGAATTTAACAAAAATTTGTGTAAACTTCTAAATAGTGTTCAGACGGTTTAGTATATGTCGCTTAAATAATTGAAATACTGATAGTTGCTAATTTAGTAAGTCAAACTTTATAAGGTCCTAGTAAAGTTTAAAAATTTACCATAAACCTGTGTAAAATTCTGAATTAGAACATTATAATGTTTAGATGGTTTAAATACCTGAAATTCTTCTAAATTTGGAAGATTAGTAAATTTAGTAAATCAAATTTTAGGTGGACCAAGTACTACATGTCTACAAAATTAAGAATTTACCAAAATCTTGTTTGAACTTGTAAATTTCGAACATCATAACATTTAGACGGTTTACTAAGTGTCGCTTAAATAGCTGAAATACTTGCAAATTTTGCAAATTTAGTAATTTAGTAAATCAAACTTTGCACTGTCTTATTAGTTGGTCTACCCAATATTAAACTTTAAAAATTTGCCAAATTGGTGCAAATTTCTGAAAAATTTTTGCAAAATTTAGTAACAGTCGTTGTGACATCGAAAAATCCTGCTAAATTTGCAAGTTTAGTGAGTTTAGTAAATAAAATTTACTCCTACATTGTCACTTATAGAATAGTAAAAGACGAACGGAAATGAGCCATAAAATCATCTTCATTGGACCTAATAGAGAGACGAGTTACTTTTATTTTTCATTCATTCATTCAATATATTCAAGATCAAATACCAGATGTATGTTAAAACTTTATAAATCGATGATTATTATTAATTTTTATTGTTCTACTTCTCACATTTATTAAATTTAGATTTCAACATACAAAATCACAATAAGTATATAAAATTTATTATTTCCGACGTAAAAAAATTGGACATTATCGACTGAAAATGCGACAGTAACGATTGATTATTCGATAATTTATTTTGAAACTCTGTTGGAGATTACATATACGAATACGATTTGTTGATAATAATTTATTTAAAATAGGTACCTACAGTGTTTATGCAAATGGTTAATTTATGTAAATAATAATGTGAAACAAACTATACATGGAGAGAAAAATTATATGTAGATTGAAACAACTCGAGTTTCATATTCCCGTTACAAATCTATCAATGGGAAACGAATTCGTTCATAAATTCACTTTAAAGGCTTGTTTAAATTTATTATTATTATTATTATTATTATCTTATGAATTCCGGATGTGGTAATTCATTATCACATTAATCTAATAATTAAAACATTTGCGATAATTGGGTGTTTAACAAATGTTTTTTTTTTCTTTTGATAATAAAATTGGAAAATTTCGCACACTTCCGTCCAGTATATTAACAATATCATCAATTAGAAATGTAGATTGAAGTTGTGACCTGAACGGCAGCACCCCCCACAGTCTCCGGCCTCATCATCATCATCAGTTGATTTGCCCCAGGTGCAACAGGTTTCACAACGTTTTCTGACGTCAGTAAAAGCCACGCGACTTCATTCATACACTGGCCCCACCATTTATAAACATCAACTTCTATATACATACTATAACTAAATTAAACAGCTCTTAAAAGATTTTCCTCTCCTTTTACTCGAACGACCATCATAATGATCCCACAGGATGTTTGTTTATATATTCGATTATAAAGAAAAAAACTTGCAATATCATTATAATGACGATCAAGCGTATATACAGCATGATGTGTTATTATTATTATAGCACATGATTGTTTACTCTCAAGATCCTTCTGTTTAATTGAGCATTCGTTTGTTGTTGTAATAAACGTTGTGGTTGGCCGGCACTTATTATCCCATATAAGTGTTTTCCAATTTACAGATTCTTACCTCTATATTACTATATTTATATCTATTTGTAATCGATTGTTTATTGATAATCAACTTCAATTATATCAAGCTACTGACGAAATAACACTCAATTATTATTCGTTAAATTAAATCAACAATTTGATAATTTTAAAAATCAAGTATCATCATATTGTGAAAGAATCGATGGAATTAAGAATATACAGGGTGTCTTATTAAGTAAAGCAGACGCGTGAACTCACCTTAAGATTTTGTGCTATTGTCGCTCTGCAAACGCACTCTAGTTGCACGATAAATTCTTCTGTCTTTGTTCAAATACTGGCAATCTGATATTATCTTCTCTATTCTATATCCTACAGTGGGAGACTTGAAATTGACTGTAATCGACCGCCTGAGTTTTTATTGCATCGTAACTTTGATCCTAGCATAAGTTAGTGACGTCACTACTCTCTATAGGGAGTGAAACGCCTTGCTCTGCTCATAAGTCTCACAAAATCTCTTAAGGGCAATTTAAGGATCAAATTCTAAGACGAAAAGTCGGACAGGTAATTAGTTATTAATTAAATCAGGTAGCCAATCAGGTGATTACTATAGCGATAAAAAGATAGCAGAAACCAGTCTTGACGGTGGGACAGTTGGAACTACGATTGCACCTGATTTTCTACTTAATTTAATTAATTAATAATTGTTAATTACTTGTGCGTCAGGTGAAAAAATGAGATGGGACTTTTCATCTTAGAATTTCACCCTCTATCTGCCCCTTAAGCGATTGTGCGTGACTTATGAAGCACTCTGTATATGAATCAGTGAGTTTAGAATTTGTTGTATAGTAGAGGTGGTTATTGTGAGAGAAATGAGCGGATGTTGATAGTTTAAACAACATACAAATCAATAATTTTGTTGAATGATCAAAGTATTTAATAAAATCAAAAAAGAACAGCATTTTCTAAAAATAAATACTCTTTGTAATAAAAAAGAACGATTAAACTACACCTACTTTAATATGGACTGAGACTTTAATAACTGAGTAATCTCACTTAATAGAAAGGTATATTTACAGGAAGAAATCTAGCATTATATTCAAATCAACAGATATTGACGGCTGTTTTTATGTAATGTCTCTTTGAATCTATATATACAAGCATAGTCATTTGAATAGTCTTAAATTACAAAAGGACTGTGATTAATTTCAAGTTTCTTAGTAACTGTAAAATTAACAACCATCGATTAATGGCCATTGATTTTTTTTTTCTAAGAAAAAACATTGGAAAGATTACCTTCTAACAATCTAAAGCTCCCCATACTTACAAATATAAATCTGTACAGTCCTTTTTTGTAGAGTATGTGGTCGAGAACTGTGCAGTTTTATCGATCGAACTAGACTATAGTCGAAAAATGATTAGATTTATCTGTACAGTTTAAACTGTGCAGATAAATCGTTGTATGTGTGGCAATATGAGGAAAATCGCTCAATTCTCACCGAATGAATGGTAGTAGTGATAAGAATAGACAGCCTAAAATTTCATATATGCTTGGTGGGGGAAACAAGTGACCTCAGGGAATATCGTTGTGTGCATTTCGAAGGGATACTCAGAAAGAAAAGAACTGTACAGATTTATCGTTGTTAGTATGATGGAGTTGGCTTAAAGTACTGGAACTAAACTGAAGTTAAAGCGGAATCCTCTGAGGATAAAGATGAAACTTTTCTTCATATCTGACGCCATTGTGAGGTCTTGAACAGTATCTCGCTGCTGAAGGAATAATAAATATTTCCCTAAAAAAAGTCCTGGAGTTTATCCAAAATAACGGATAGACTAGATTAGCGATTGAGCTTTTCTCAACTGCGATCTATAAGCATCCGAGTATAAATGTTTTGGTCGGATTCTCTTTTTATGTGAAAATCAAAAAAAAACCTGCATTTTTCTCGTTGTTGCCTTCTTAGCGGACTTTGTATCGCCCATAGCCCGGATATTTTCCACTCGATACACCTCCGCTTGACCGATTCATTTCTAGACAGTCTCTCCCCCAGTCTAGCATCATTTGAACAATTTCCGACCTTAATTTACAATCTACTTCTAAAAAAAACTTGTTAATTACTAATCTTAGATAGCTTTAACAAAAGCAAAATCACCGTTTAGGAAAAACACTTGACAACTTACTAATTACATCATTATTGATGATTTTGCATAAATATTAAATGCTAACTCCGCCCAATAAAGTGAATGTATAAAATTTAATTAAATCACTAAAGTAATACACAACAAAAAGTGATTGTAATTAAATGTCAACAATAAACCAAAAAAAAATAACCAGTATCAAGACATCTCGCTTAAATTATGGTGGAGGCGCCAGGATGTCCGTTCGAATTAATCATTATAACACCGGATTTTGGGCATGATGTAACCTGTTTTATTTTATTAATTGCCAAAATGAGAAGGAATCGTCATCTTTGGCGCCGATTTCCTGTTTAGGAACTCCAAAAAATCACATCATTGATGAAGTAGTAAATGAAGATGAACAAGAAGAAGAGTGGACAGACCGGTTTCTTCTGATTTTATAAATCGAGAGATAATGAACTTTGCCCGAAAAATTAATTCGATCTTTTATTATAATTTCCCAATTTATTTTAACAACAACCAGAACAAATTAGAAATTGATAAATTAAACAATATTACTCTATAATATTAAAAGTCTTGATAGTTGATGGAACACGTGTAAGGATGTAATCAGTATTGATTTTAATTAGTATCAAACAATTGTCTTTTATTATAATTAATTTAGATACCTGCTCGAAAATTGCTTTAATTAACAAAGAATTCTTTAAATAAATTGCATCGAGCTGGTCAGTAAATTAATGATGGAAATTTATTAAAAGAGAACAAAAATTATAAACGTAGATTATCGGAATATTTGCAATTTTTTTTTAAATATTAACGCAATATTTAATTGAAGAAAAAGCCACTAATCTGTTGATGTAAAGATATTTGTATAGGAATTATATAAAATCCTTATCTATCTCTATCTAATTGTTTGTTTTATTTTTGTCTATCCTAGAGCAATAATAATAATAATAATAATAATAGTAGGTATAGTGACCCCGCCACCTTACCTATTCATTCATAGATCGTGGGAAACTGAAGAGAAACCGTTCACTCTTTTAAACTATAGAAAGCTTCTGGCTTCCAGTATATAATTCTAATCTTGTCTAACACTATCATTCTATTATATTATTTATCTTTATTTAACATATGTTGTATATATTTGTATTGACCAATTCGTGATTATGATTGCCGAAAGCATAATTTTAAATATAGATATATATCAATAATGATTTTTGCCTTCGTCCAGTTTCCTTAATACACCCGCACACTTCTTTGCCTAAAGCTCATCCGATATACCGTTTGCTTTATAAGAACTATCTGTTAAATATAATTTAGAATTATTGTGCAGTCTTAGTAAGGTTTTGTTTTAATTGAAAATTTTCATTCATTATAAATTCATTAATTTATTAACGATGATGTAATTTAATTTGTTGTGTCGTTGTTGTCTTTTTTTTATAGAAAAAATTGATAGAAATAGAAAAATTCTCACGCCGAAATTCAAATTATCATGACGTAATCGTTTTAATTTCAAATTAAGCCGTTTGAACAGATAATTTCTGATACTATTATGTATATGTTTTTCGTAACTAATTTTATGACGAATATGGTCAAGTTATCACATTAATTATCTAGTAGAATCTTGCATTTATTATAATCGATTTCTATGTTTATGAAACGGAAAAGTATTGGTTATCTTCAAGAATATCTATCATTGTCAAGATTTCTACAGTTTACTCTTAGTTCTTCTATTATGTAAACTACTTATTTAAATTTAATTGTTGGATAGCTGTGTTGTTTGTTATATTCAATTATTATTACTGTTGTTATTGAGCAATTTTAATGGGATTTTGTGAGTCATCTATAGATTCTCAATACTTTTATTTTTATATGCATTTAAAACTGTCAAGGCAGTAATTTGAAAGAAAAATTATATGAAAAATTCTATAATTATTCCACATCTAATGAGGTATAATTGTAAATTCCAGTCGTGATTGTTTATTTTTCTATATTAAAGAAAATTCTATCATTAATTCTATGCCATTTTATTATTATTCACATTATTATTCATTTAAATTGTGAATAAATAAAGAAAAAATTAATTGAATTAGAGAAATTTATTTAACATGATTCATCATACTATTAGTTCGTAACAAGATCTATTTTATTCGATTTGAATTATTTGCGAATTAAACTAGAATTAAAATTGTCCTGTTGCAAGAACAATAATATTGTTTATATATTATGTCAACCTTGAATATTACTTTTATATTAATGAAGGTCGCATTTAACGAAAGTTATAATTTTTTAAAATTTTTGTGATGTTGTAACCGATGAAGAGTCTAAAGTTTCATTTGAAGGAATTTTAATTTCCAAATCGATGTAGAAAGAACAATGATTGATTGATTTCTTCTATATGACCCCTTATAAATTATAGTTTTTACCAAATAGTTATCGAAATCTTTTTATTTGGATAATATTCCACCCCATTTAGTTGAAAATTGAGTTTGTTTATATGGAGAATTTTTTAAGAGCTGAAAAATTGGGGGAGAAATACAAAAAAAACATATTTCTTAATATCTTAATAAGTAGTTCAGCAGGCTTTTTATTTTCACTTTATCTCCTCCAATTATTAATAAGTGCAATAATTTTTCTTTCTTTCTCAGATATCAATTATATCGCAGAATTAATTTAACGATTCATATATTAACGTGTAGGTATACATAAAAGACTCCGTAAATCAGACAGTAAAAGAACTAAATAAAAATTCACAAAGAGTTTAAAATCTGTAGGGGATTCTTTATAAAAAATACTGCTAGAGCACTATGATTGGAGAGAAATTAATGAGAAAACTGACTATACTCAGGATTAAACAAAATCCCCAAGAGAAAATGAACTTTTATGCCCACAGGTATAAATATGGTCGATTCTGTGAAACTCTTACTAGTTAACGAGCGATTTGAAAAAAATTCTAAGCATTTGTAAGGTAGTCTCTAGAGACTATTTTGGCAAAATTAGAACCGCGTAGCTCATTTCGAAGTTGGTCAAAAAACGCGCGTTTCTGACGATTTCAAGATTTTCAAAAACTTACCACATGCTTAAAATTCTCTTAGCATTGATTTTTTGATTTTTCTCCATAGCATTTTTGGAACAGATGGAAATGTTTCTCATTTTTCGTAGAATGCAATAGAGAAAAACGAAAAAATCAATATTGGGAGGGTCTTTAAGCTATTCTGAGTCACTTTACGTGTTTAGCTCGCCTTTGTAAATTTGCACATTGTCCAAAAACATCGTTTTTTCACCAATTTCCAAATGAGCTACGAGCATCAATTTTTGCTAAAATGATCTCCAGAGATCACCCCACAAATTAAGGGTATCTCACTCTTAAAGCCTCACTATTTCCTACTTTTTAACGCCCTTAACTGTTGCGATAATTTCTTGAAATACAAGCATCTGTTTTATTTTTATTGTAAATGGAATTCAACCCCTCAAACATTTAACAAAGTTGCATTCGGGTTCATTGTTTTTAAACAATCAAAATTAATAAAAACATCACTTAAGGGTTCAACTTTAGAGGGTTATTTCATCCTATTCAAGGGCGTATTTTCAAGTATTGTTTGTGAAACTATTGCATTAATTAGAAGAATTGATTGATAAAAGGCAATTTTCTATAAAGTGTCTATTTTATCTGTCGTCGATTCTCATGAAACTCCTATAGTTAGCGAGCAATTCGAAAAATATTCCAGGAATTTGTAGCGGCATTTCTGGAGACCGTTTTAGCAAAATTCGAACTTCGTAGCTCATTTGGAAGTTGGTCGAAAAATGCTTATTTGGACAATGTCTTGATTTTGATAAACGATTAAGAATGACTCGAAGATCGATCCTACCAACATTGATTTTTCTAGTTTTTCGCCATTGAGAAGACTCTTGAGTCATTCTGAGTTATTTTACGGCTGCAGCAAGTTTTTTAAGATCGCAACATCGTCTGAAAAATCATTTTTTGACCAACCTCCAAATGAGCTATGACGCTCTAATTTTTCTAAAATACTTTCCATATTGTTTTACTATTCATGTCGTTCGCCCCCAAAATCCTTGAAACTTGTGAAAATCTAATTATTGCACTCCTCTATTTTCAATCTTTTGAGTAAAATTTTGAAAACCGTTCAACACACTGAACTCTTTTGATCGATATAACAAACTATAATGTACACTGGGGAGCACATAAAAGAGACCGACTCTTGAACGAGCAATATCACGTTTTTCGGTTCGTGTGAGTCAGGCTACTTCCCCCATGAGGGTAAAAAAAGTGTTAGAATGAGTTTCCACCATACCAAAGTAGAGAATATTTTGTCTATTCAGGTAAATACCCAAAATAACACTAGTAACCCATTCCCTTCTTTTGATTGAATATCATTCTTCCCACACCCTAATGACGCTCTTAAAAGACAGTTTTATACAACCTCACAAAAAGTGGTTCTTTTTATCTGCTCTCTACTGTACCATACATTTATACTTTTAATTATTATGCTTATTCATGTATGCATTCTTTATTTGTACGTACTTTACAATGTATAATACAGATGTCGTTAGTATTGTAAGTTTTTATAATTAAACAAACCCTTTAATATTCTTCCCCAGTGACAAACCAATATTTACATTCTCTCCGCCTTATCAATACGAATCAATGTTGAAAATTGATTTTTGAATTATTTAATAGTCACTGATTGACCGGCTAGTTTAATTACTTTTATTCTTGTTGTTGTTGTTGTTGGTGTTGTTTTTCTGAATAATAACCAAAAATCTTTGAAAATTTTGTGGAATAACTTGCACATTTTGCAACCGTAGTGGAGAAGATATCAGTAACCACTTCCTTCCGGTTCTCAATGGGGTACATGCTTACATACATACATGTAAATAAATAATTATTCGATATCGTTAGTGTTATGTTTGAATTATTATAAAGATTTCCATTTCATATACAGGAGTGTTCTTTTAAATGTGGTCAATTCTTATGAGGTTGGCGAGCGATTCGAAAAATATTTCAAGGATTTGTAGGGGATGTCCTTAAAATTTTCTAGCAATGTTAAAATTTAATGACTCATTTTGAAATTTGGTCAAAAAAGGTCGTTTCTGACAATGTCGCGATGTTCAAAAACTATTCAGGCGTAAAATGATTCGAGAATCCTCTCAACATTGTTTTTCACCATTTTACAATGGAGGAAAACGAAAAAATCGCCTTGGGAGGGTCTACACGAGTCATTCTTACTCAGTCATTTTGTGTTCTTTTTGAAAATTGCGACATCTTCCGAAATGATTGTATTTTGACCAACTACCAAATGAGCTACGAGGTTCTAATTTCGCCAAAATTCTCTCCAGGAATACTCTGACAAATCCCTAAACTATTTTTCGTAATCGCTCGTCAACTAATAGGAGTTTCATAAGAATCAAACACAATCAAAGAAAAAACATCCTGTATATTTTAATTTCCTGCTGTTATACTGCGGGGTGCGTATATTTTCTTATTCATTGTTAAATGAAAATCAACATGGTTGTAGAAATTTTCTAATCATTGCGTAGTGTTTTTTTTTTCGTTATTGTTATTGTTAATTTATAAAGTATTTTATTTTAGATTTTGTTTGTAATCGAAATAACACCACGGGATGTCCTGTTACTGTTTCAAACTGATAATTGTTGAAACTGTGATAAATAATAACAGTTTTGGATAAACAATTATCGGTATTATGTTTAATTCTTTTTTTCTATACGATTGTTGTTTCTTAACTATTTAATATTTAAATAATTAAAAAACAATATCTAATTGATTCGGCCTGCTACCAACTACTTAGTTATTCTTGCCTGAAATTGCATATTGTTTGATTTTTCGTTTCACCTTTCTCGCCAGTTTCCGGTCATAGTTTATTGTCGATTTGTTATGCTTTGATTGTTGGCTTTTTTCCTCTATTCTATTCTAATCCACCACACTCTTCTATTTGTTATAAATTTATACGTTTCAAACAAAAACTATACCGCCTTAAACCGTTTAAAAGTAAACTCTCGTCACCAATTTTATGATTCATTCTATCCAATTGTCGACAAGAGTCTAGGTTAAAGGTCAATTCGGGGCGGAGAATTATCCAATCCGTCCAATCAGTTTTAATTGTTTGATTATCGGTTTAATTAAATTTTTCGTAAAGGGAATTTTTAATTATAAAAAAACAACGAACATACAAATATGTTAAAGTAATCATTCGTATTTAATTGGTTTATTTCACATTCACGCATCATTAATATTACGGGTGTTCTGAACGTTGTTGTAGTCCTTCAATAAATTTCACAAACGATATTAATTATAATTAGGACACGTGTTCCTGTATATGTATATAGGTAGTACTTATATTAAGTTCAATTCGTGGGAAATAGGAAAATATCGTTGAGAATAAATGACTGCAGGTGTCTTCTGTCTTTTGTGAAATAATATTACCACCGTTATCTAGAATGCAACATATTCTCTATTTTATCGATGGAAAATTGTTTAGCTACTATATTTATAGAATATGTAATTTTAAATTAATACTAGATACCAGTGGCGGACTAGCATATCGGGCAATCACCTGGTGAGCCCCGAAGGTGAGAACCAGCTGATCACTTCTTACTTTTCATCTCGTTATAATAATTTTTTCGTTTTTCGCCATTTTAGTTTAGAAAAACTCAATGTTGGCAGGATCCTCGAACCATTTATTCATTGTAAATCGCGACATCGTCAGAAATTAGCGTTTATTGAGCTACGAGGTTCTAATTTTGTCTCTCCGACTAATACCTACGAATTGCTATGAGAACTAGGTACTCCGTACTCACTGGTGAAAGCCCCAATACCTATTAAAAATAATAATACCTGCACTATTTTTATGCCCTCACTGCTAAGAATTTGGAAACGACGACCTTTGGTTTATCGCACCACTGTTCTAACAACTGAGCTATCAGGACCTGCACCAATTTTAGTTAGGATTGTATCCCATCCAAGGATCCAAAGTTTTCTTAGTTGCTAAGGTGATAAGGCTTGACATTACTTTATTTATTATTCATTATAAAAAGTCATCCTCTATGGATAAGACGAAAGCTAATTAAAAAAAATTAGGTTTTTTGGTGGTCAATGTAGAGAAGCTTGAAGGGCGATCATAAAAATTTCAAAAGATGTACTCTCTACTTTTATTTTCTCTTTCATTCGCCATTGGTTTCGTTAAAATCCAATGGATAGTGCTTTTTTACAAAGCACCTCGTTAGAGTCTAAGCTTTGAGGAGTCATTTCACCCTATAGAAATGTTTTTCTGTCGATAAAAAAGACACGCGCCTTTTAGATTTCAACAAAAAACAACATGCCTAGGGACACCTGGGAATGTTTTCTTATAAGTTAAAAATAGTTTGAACTTGATTAGGGAGCAGTTTCACCCATGAACATTTGGATGTATTCATGTTAATAGCTCTCTATCTCTATCTTTATCTCTATCTCTTACTCCATTGGTAATACTTACATTAAGACAAAAATCCAATAGACACGATCGGTTAAGCGGAGTACTCCAAATATCTTGCTTGGATGCTCCGACTTGGACAAACTTACGTTGATCTGTCTGTATCTCAAAAAAGGGGTGCCTAAGGCTTATTGCCCGAGCCATTCCGAAGGAGCTAGTCCGTCACTGCTAGGTACTTACATACATAATAAGAATGTATAGTGATAAAATTCTGATCGTTTTACTCTTATTTTCACTAACGACTGTTGAAATTATCCTTATAAATCGTGGTCCATCTATAACCAGTTGTAGTGTTATATTGCGAGTCATGGCAATTAAACCAGCACGATAATAACGATGAACGTCAATTATAATAAATAGTTTAGAAGAGAGAGTAATTTTTTAAGGGGAGATAGGTAAATAAAATCGTTCTCTTTCATGCCGCTATAATTACAATAAACAAATACGAATTGATGGTATTGTTTTTTTTTTGGCGTTTCTTGATTTCCTGTTTGTATTTTATGTCTGATGATGTTACAACAACAATTCCAAGATATAGAACAATTATCGTCTTAAAATAAAAGGGGATCTGACACGACCATTAGGGGCACGAAGGTGCACAAAGGGGGCCACCTAAACGGAACTACGCTTGGCTAGTCGCCGAACCTGGCCGCGCCTGTAGACAATTGTCCGTCAAAAGACCAATTCGAAAAATAAATATCACTAGATGGAAATATGCAAACAATTTTGACTAATTTATCAATTTGTTGGGTGATATCTGTAATGAAAATCATGTAAATCGATATTGATAGATTGTTTTAAAATCGATTAAAATCCGACAATCTCGTTATAAAATTGAATTGATAAATAATGGAGAGACTATGCTTGTTGCTAGCTGTTGGATGGAACATCATAAACGCTAATAAACATAAGCGTAAATAACTTGCTACACCATACGCCTGGACTGTCAAGCCAACCATGGGAAAAATTTAAACGCAGGTGCGCTATTTGAATTGCAAATTATAAGTTTCAACTTGCCAGTTTTTTAATACAATATTTTGTTTTTGTTTTAACTTTAACACCAAAGAACCATACACTTAGGTACCTACAAACAACAGGACAATAAAGTTGTCGTCAGTCCTCAATTATTGTTGCCATTTAGGAAAGTTCTTCATTATTTTTTTTTTTATGGAATTTCTATAAATTTTGACAACACTGTACACAATAAAATAAAATATAACGACAGGCTAGCTTCATTGTTATTGTATTTACATGCAATAGCCATTATGAACAGACAGCCAGTGGCATGTGTGGCGGGCATCGGTGCGTGAAGTGCCCTGTCGGGGCCCCCGTGACCTTTCGCCACCTTCACATCATCATCATCAACAACAACAATAACAACAATACGAAGAAAAATTCGTCCTCATTTACCACATTTTTTTAATTTATAATCTAGAGATATTTCTATCAACAATCGATAATGATGAATTTATTAAGAAAATTCCCATAAGGGTGGTATTTATCATGGATTGTGGGTGGCGCACCTGTAGGGGTTTCCCACAGTTCTACAACAAGCCAGTTAAAGTGCCACCTGTGAACCACAACGAGGACGACACGCTTCAGGACACAAATAAAGTGAATGTGTGTGTATATATATATAGGGAGAACGGTCGCCTAAAACTATACATGGAATTACTGAAATTACATTGCTACCCTGTTGATCTTATCTATAATATAGTTGATGTTGAATTATACTATTTATCATTTATATAGATTATAGTTTGCGAAAAATTACTATCCACCAAACAATAGTCTCCCAACAATATTTTATCGGATGAAAAATCAAAGGTGCAATTCTATAAAATATTCACCCTTTTAGAATTTTTTTTTATGTGATAAACATTACATCAATTAATATAGCGACGACAAAGACACCAAATCTGTATGCTTACAAGTGTATTTGTGTATGTGTATTTAAGTTAAAAGGGGTAGAAACCAATAAAAGCTAACGACTATACTCTGAGAAGCCGACAACAACCACTACAATATAATATACAGAACGGGCAGTTTCTATAGGTACATTTGAAGAATATCAGTCCCACAAATCTATACCACTTGCATATGAGTTAGGAAGGGATAGAGATATAATAGATGGTCAAAAAATTAGAAATCATGGCGGCTATTAGCATCCACTCTTACTTTCTTGCCCAAACAAACCGTTTTCTTTTCTATCACTTCGATTTTAAAATTTTTCCTTTAAAAGGCATAAACAATCAACACGTTGAGGATTTCGCGTCTTTGTCATATGGTAAAAAAAATTTTCATGAAATATTCACTTATAAATGCATCAGACAAAGAAGGGATTCTTAAGGTATCGTTATTTGTGTTTCCCTTGAGCTACAAATTATTTGAAAGATGAGGGTAAAGATAAGAATTTTAAATAATGAGTCCGACAATAAAAAGGGTTCAAATCTCTCTCGATACTTTTATTCTTTTTACAAACAGCCTTTTTCATGTTCAGTAAGTCTTATTTATAACTTATTTATTAATTATTTGTATTTGAATTTTTTTGTAAGTAATCAATAAGAGTAACAAAAATAAATAAATAAAAGTCTATCGAAAGAGTAGGATTTGAACCTTCCTTATTGTCGAAGCAGTTATTCCAAATTTTTACCTCCACCCCTGTGCCATCTGTGTCATCTCTTGAATATTTTGTAGCTATATAAAAGAAAATACCTGCAAATCTTAAACGTCTGTTTGTTGATTGCAAAATTATAAAGTGTAAAACAGCAGTGGCGTAGTAACAAGTTAACAGGCCTGTGTTCCGTTTCACAAGGCGGACCCGAAATTTACATATTAGCTATAGCTTCATATTTATTCATCTTGCTTACGAATTTTTGGGAGCTAATATCTCTTTCTCGGACACCGGACCCCTTTTGAGCACATGCTCTGAAAAATCCACGGAATTCTACTCACTGCGCCACTGTGAAACAAGCAACATTTTTTGTCTTTGGGTGGTAATAACTCCGTCTAACTTCTAGTTTACAAGTTTAACAGAATTGTGGGCCCGTTATTTTATCCAATGTACCTATTTATGTGTCCATCGCTGTATATGAAATGAGGGTCAGAAAGAGAGAAGATAGAGTCATGAATTGTAGGACGATGAGACGATTGTAAGATTAATTTTAACGCCACATTGCCGAACTTAATTAGCACAGGGATCTGTGTAAAGAATCAGTTAATCCATCCAAAGGAAGCAACCGGGCGAGATTATAATAGGACATTGGCTGATAGGACAAAGAGTTGTTAGGATTCGCCCTCACACACAGGTTCCTTCATCTCGGCTATATTTCTATATATATATATATATATATATATATATATATATATTTTTGCTCTTCAACACTGTTAGCAATAGATTCACGTAATTATCACTTAACGACAAAATGAGGCAATTAATCTCTTTATAATTAATAATAATTATAGATTTTCTGTTGTTATTATTGTTATTTTTTAACGTTAAATTTTGATTTGTTGATCGTTCACTTTTTTTTTCTTTTTTTTTTTTTAGTCAGTAGTATTTGTGTATACGATTATTCCATTTGAGTTTTATGAATATATGTCTGGCTTAGTGCAGACAGTTGAGCATATTTTTATACAATTAATACTGTTGGTGATTTCCCACAGATAACGAGCCATTGTTTTAAAAAAGGATTCTTTTTATAATATGCCAATGTAATTTAAACGCACGGTCAGTCCTCAAGTGTTGTAAATAATTCCAAAGGTCTCCTCTACTAGTTGATTAATTTTAATAAATAATAATAATAACAATAACAACAGTTGGATGGATTCATTTACAATGACATAATTTATTCGTGTACTATTTTCGCCTTATTACCCTGTTTTATTATTTTCATTGTTGTTGTTGTTGTAAATTGACTTGTGTTTTGGAAAAATTTTCACAATTAAAAGAACCTTGAAAATTCCCATATTATTTTGACTAATTGATCTCATATAAAATACTGTCTATAATCCAGTATATTAGATGCATTATTGATTACACACAAGATACATTTTTATAGTAGTAATCAACCAATCTTGTAAATTCAACATTATCATCATCATCATCATTATTATTATTATTACTGCTACATATGACAAGAGTTAATAACAATGACCGTAGTAAAATGCCCTTGGACATACAGTACTGTAACGTATCAGAATAACATCCGGTTATGTATGAGAGAGAATACAGTAACATCATCATCATCATCATCTTCATCATCATCATTGAAACAAGATTTAATGAGAATGTTGTCAATTAATTTCCACCAAATTAATTCATATTTTATAAAGAGAGAAATAATCAACATTGAATATTGAGGTGATTATATGTAATTATATAACACGAGCATATATTAATCAAAATTTATAACAATTTCTAATAAGACAATTTCAAAAATTGAATAAAAAAGTAACAACAGTAGCATAACTGTTAATTGTAAAATACAATTCACGTGTTAATTAATGATAAAATTCTACTATTTAGCGAACTATTTTGATTAATTAGGGTCAAATTAGACTATAGGATAAAACTAGGGGTGTTTCATTCAGATCGTTTAAAATAAGACTTCATCTTAAAATTCAGCTTGATAAATCTTCGAATTCAAGTTCAAAAGTTGCACTTTCAGCTCCTAAAATTTTTTACAAGACAACTTCTTAATCTGTTGTTTGTTTTTTTTTTTGAATTGCAAGTAACTCGTCGAGCTACAAATCTTTTTTGTTGAGAAATTCGGCTTTATGAATTGCCTTTTGGATGAATTGCAATGCTTATTTTACTCAAAATTCAAAGCTTTTAACAAAAATGCTTATATCATCAATTTTTTGTAGATTTCTTTTTGATTAAATAATAAGAAAAATGAAAATTCCTTTTATTGTTTTATGAAATTACAAAGTTCCATAATTTTACACTCATCTCTTGATGTGCACGGTACTTAATTTACACGGTTTTTTAAAGAAAACGATTTGTTTTAGGAAGTTTATTTGTAAATTTAAAGCCTATTATATTAATGAACGCAACCTTTACATTGTAAGGAAATAAGGATCTAAATGAATGTAAATAGCAATGTAAAAAAACAGTTTTATAAATTTGTATGTGGTTTTACCCGGTTTTTAGAAGAACATATGTATCTGCCGTGTAAAATCAAGGAATAGACGTACTATTAGGAGCATATAAAATAAACCATGTCTTGGACGAGAAATTTCACGTTTTTCGGCTCGTGTGAGTCAGGCTATCAATCTCGTTAGGGTAAGAAAGTGGGTAGATAGGGGGTATTAGAGTCAGTTTCCGCCATACCAAATTGTAAAAATAATTTAATTTTTCTATTTATGTAAATATCCAAAATGACACCAGTAACCCCATTTTTTTTTTTTGATTAAATATCTTTCTACCCAATTCCGGACCTGTTCAAGGGAATAATAAAATTTTGCTAATAAAGACCACCTGGAATGGCTAATTCCGGACCTGTGACAATTCTGTTATAGTCGACTCATAAGTTCAAGAGAATAATAAAATTTTGCCAATAAAGACCACCTGGAATGGCAACATTAAGACGTGGTACTTTAAAAATTTATGTTTACTTAGATGTTAGGTGCATGGGAAAGGCGACAATATTTATGAGGCTGTGTAAGTCAGGCTAATATAGGAGATCCTCACAAATCTTAGAATTGGAAAAGAAAGATATTCAACCAAAAATAGTAGTTTATTTACTATCCTTCAAGATGGAGAAAGCTTGGTTTACACAACTAAAAGAATTGAAATTTTTTGCCCAAGAAAAGTCATCTTTTCCATGCACCTAACTGTACTTACATACTTATTTTCATAAGCTTATTGTGTTCGAATTTAAACGCTCCAGGCGAATTTCTAAATTTTCCTAATTGTAGATCGAATCGGACAAAAAGGTAAACTATTATAACTACCGAAAATTCCAATTTTACGTCGTTAACTCTACACGAGAGAAACGGTAAATTTTTTAGAAAGAAACATCGAAAATTTAACTTAAATTCGGGAAAAATACCATGTAAAAGTGATTGGATTGAGGGGTTTTCCTGGATATTATACACTTTTCTAATATTAGAAAATAGAACTAACGAAATCATGAATGATAATCGTAATTAATGATAAATGATGGATAAAAGTTGTAATGAGAATTGTAATTTCCGCTCTTTACTTCAAGTATTTCAAAAAGTATAATTATTGATTTAATGTTTGATTAAAATTATTATACAATTTTTGTGTGTACAAATTATTAGTTTGTACAACGAGTTTCACAAGAAAGTAACCATGTTTCGTGGGGTTATTTAAAAGAGGCTTGTCGGAGGAGGGGGTTATTTTTACACGATTTGGGAAGAAAGATACTCAATCAAAAAAGGGGTGGGTGCCATTTTAGGTATTCATAAATAGACAAATATTTTCTACAGATCTCGGTCACTTTTTTCTGAAACCGATTGTACTCCAACACCTTCTTACAATTAATACGATTGACCTGTAGAATCAATAGAGAGATACATACAGTTGATGATAATCTCTAGTTATAATTCTTGTTTCTTCCACTATGTTATAAAGAGTGGCTATTAAACTATTGTTTTGTTCTCATTTGTACGACATCTATCTAACTGTAACTGATATTAACGGATACTGAATGCAAATCAACTAATTTGTTGAAGCTGCTGTATAGAAGATGAAAATGATTTGGTCGTAATAACTAATAACACATAGAATAACAAAAACAACGATCACATACTATGTTTAGATGAAAAACGTACCATTAAAATAAATTATAAATAACAACGACGAAAGGTAAAAAAAAACACGCCTGAAATTAACTTGACCGCAGAATGGCCGCGTGCGATCTGTTCATATTTTAATTCTTCTCAACAGGAAGCTAATCAGCCCGTTATTTTTTTCCTCGTCTTCTTCATCTTCTTGTTCTGCACTAGGTTGTTTTCCTCTTTTCCAACATTAAAGGTATACAGTTATATATGGTGGTTTCATTTATTCAGAAGATAGTGGCATTTTAAAAGTAGACAAACCTGAAAACTTTATTCCAGGATGTTGCTCATTAAAATGACGCAATGTACTTATTTAATATTTTCTATTTCCGCCACACGTCGTTGATGTTGTTTTATTAAACTGGACACGTTCATTCATGGTTTGATTGTATGAATGGTCCAGACACTTAAACACGATTCAAAGACGTATCGCCGTACAAATTGATAGTAAATAATTTGTTAAAAATGCGGTGTATTTCCAAAAACTAGAACAATAGCCTCAATTTTCTGGATTATTCTATAATACGAAATGCATAAATGCCGGTAAATGTGATTCCTCAATATTTCAGTATTAACGATCCCATGTGGGTTTTTATTAACTATAATAAAATCGGAATACTTTGCAAGTTTGGAACGTTGTTGGAAATGAATGCGTTCTAAATACATCATGTTTTATTTCTAGAGGAGTCGCGTTGAAAGAGATTTAGTTTAGAGGAACAATAAAAGAAATATTAGATGATGATAGTTACACAGTATACAAAAATTGGAACATATCCACAGTACGCCCACCCGTAAAAATCATTCATTTGATGATTTTTATTACAAACAACTGTATAATTGTTATTTTTTTTTGTCGTTTCGCACTTAATTCCATCATTCATTCAATATATTTAAAATACTTGAATTAAATTTTAGTTGTTCGCCTTGTTGATTATAATACATCAACACTTGAAACGTAAGAAATCAACTTTGGCCGGATGCGGGATATCTGCATTGAACAGGAAACTAATGTAGCCCAACAATTACACCATCACATTCATTTACTCTTTGTATAATATGTGATAAATACACGGGTCATAGAACAAGTCCCAATCCAATGATGCCCACACTGCGAATCAATCCAATTAGTCCATGATAATTGTTTTCCCTTTTTATCTTTTTTTGTCAATACACGATATCTATTTTGAATTTTGTAATTATTTTGTGTTTTTCTGATAAATTTCGACTATTTTTACTACCTGCGATTTCCGGTCGAATTCCTCAACAATGACAACACATTCATGTACCGAGACAAATAAAGTAGAATGAAATAAAACAGAGCATTGAGGGATGATTTGAGATTTTTTTATACCGATATTTGTTTGATTTTAAAATGAGAAATTTGGGGATTTTCATTGTTTGTATATATTGAACAACACATTGACGAGATTCTTGTCTCAAAGCCGATATTATATATTTGACGAGTAAATAAGAAATTATTGTGTTTGTACATAGTTAAACATCGTCAATGGGTTTAAACAATGGTGCAATTATTAACATTATTTGAGTGTTTAACACTTTTTGTTGATTTAATATAAACGTTATTTGTGTTTTGTTTCTTTTCGAGAATTCATCAGTATTTATATAAGGTTGAGCATGATAGATTGGAGGAAATCGTCAAATTCTCTTCTAATTTTTTCTAATTCTATTTGTAATTTTAATTTTACTCAATAAACTTTGACAAGGATTTTACGGGTAAAAAATAATACTTTGAAATTGGTATAATTGTTGACAAATTAATCGTATAGAACGTTTGATCTTCGACGCCAGGTGTTTGTCCTAGTTCAATTTTAAATGCTCCTCAAATGAATTATTATTTAGAAATTGTGTTTTATTTCAATATAACGGCCGATTCTCTTTGGAACACGAAAATAGAAGAAGACTTCTAGAAGATTATTATTACACACAGTGCCGGCCCAATGGTCAGGCAAATGAGGCACTTGCCTTAGGTGAACAGTAGGATAGGGCGCCAAACCGATGAAATCAGAAACTGACAATGAGAAAAATATAAAAAATAGTATATTATGCAACGAGTTTATAATGAGTGCTATTATAACACACATTATAGCGAGTTGTATACTATACTTTATTTAAGACTTATTTCTAAGTGTACAAAACTGTATAAGGGCGCCAATTTCTCGTTCTGCTTCAGGTGTTGATTATAGATGGCAAATATTGCGAAATTTATTCAACGTTTAGTCATTAAGCTAGAGAAAATTCAACACGTACTTGGAGAAAAATGAAAACAATCCATTGTTCTCTTGGATGGATAATTAAGGATGCATTCCTACATGTAGAATTGTTGTATATATTGTATAGATGCAATAATAGTGATGGCGAACGCACGTCATAAAAACCAACATTTATCCATTTTAATATTTCTAAATATTTATCATTATTCAACTATAAATTTAACCGAAAAAATTCAAATGAAAGAAAATAAACTTGGGCAAAACGCGCGCCGTTGTCAACATTATGCTAATCAATCAATCTACATATAATATAAACTGATTATGAATATTCAATTCGGTTTTTTTTCTTTCTTTGATATTATTGTTTAGGATTTGACTCGCCCTGACCCCGGCGTTATCATTGCAATTTGAATATCAACGTTTTGTATAGCACTGTATATAGAGTTTTTAGTTTGTTGATAATGATACATACGAAGGGGAATTATGACGACGGTCACAATAATAAGAATAATGTGACAATGACGACCTGATTCAAGTCAACTATTTTTTTTTTATTCAAATAGCTTAATCAAAAGATTCTCGTGTATATTGACCTAAATAGTATAATGGTACATCAAGCAGCTGATCTCAAGATTATGTATCATTATGTAGGAAAAGAGATAGATAGATGTAGAGAGATATAGAAAGATGTTACACAACGCATCCTTGTAACGGAAAGTGAATCTCGAAAAAATAATTTAGATTTTGATGATGGGCTAAATCAAAAGTAATTGAAGGTGTTTTTTTATTTGGTATATATTTCGTGATACTGTATTGTGAAATACAATGACACGAATTTGACGCAAAGTTCAGACAGTAATCCATAAAAATATTCATTAGCAACTGTTAAAATGTTATCGATTTTTTTAAGACCTATATTAGTTGGTGGGCAATTCAAAAAATATTTAAAGGACTTATAAAAGGGTCCCTAGAGAACATTTTAGCAAAATTGGAACCTCGTAGCTCAACTTACAGTTGATCAAAAAACGCTAAAAATAGTGTCGCATGTTTACAAGAATGCAATGAAGAAGAAAGCAAAAGAAACTATGTTGAAAGGGTGATCGAGTCATTCTTACTCGTTTTCCAAAATAGTGGCCTTGTCCAAAACGAACACTGTTTTGATTGCCTTCCAAATGAACTACGAGACTCTAATTTTATTAAAATTATCTCCAGAGACCCCTGACAAATAGGAGTTTCTTACAAGTTGCTCACATTTACTGTTTAATGACTGTCTCTTGCAGCAAGTTCGAATAATTTGTTATCTTTTATTGCAGCGTAATGATTCAATGACAAAGTAATTGTTACTGGCAATAATACCTCTGAAAATTGGCGCAAAAATACCTTGCAAAAAATGTTTAATATCTACCGAACTACTCTTCTAATTTGCGAAATTTTCAGGCAACATTAGATAGTGCTTTTCAGGTGTAAGCATTGAAAAAATCCCCTTTTCAGAAGCAATGACGTTCAGTTTAACGAAGAAATCTCAGAGATTACGCTGCGATCGTATTAAGAATGAACCTTTCGATTATTATCAATTAATGTGAAAAAATTAGGGCAAAAGTAAGAGTTTTCGATCTCGAAGTGTTCTCGCTTCTATCTAACAATAAACAAGGGTTAAATGAGAATTATAAATAATTGCCTCGTACAATTTGCGTCTTAAGAAGTGCCTAAGATGATCTACAATGTTGATTTTTTTAGACCATAAGTAGCCAAAACTTCAGTTATTTCTTGCAAATTTCAATTTTTGGTTTGCAAACATGCTTTCTCTTATTTCTAACTGGTGTTTAATTGAAAAATGTGAAGATTTAGTAGTTGGTTTTATTTGGGACACGTTGTGTGTGTGTACGTTTGCAAAGCTCTAGGCTTTGCCTGAGGCTCGCATAGAATGATGGACGACTTCCGGTGTGACGTTGTATAGTAGTATTTATTGAGAGAGTCACTGTGGCGTGTTGTAACATTAATATGAATTGTGTTGTTGCTACTGTTCGTTTTTGTTTTGTTGTTCTATATAGACCAGCGGTTCTTAAACTGTAATCCGCGGACCCTCTAGAGGTCAGAATCGTGGGCCCGCGAAATTATCCAAAATGGACAGGGCCGTCTCTAAATATTTTTTCAGAACATGATTATGAACAATAAAAAGCCCAATAAAACTTGATAGTAGAAAAAATGGTCAATTTTGGCACACCTTATCAGGACGCACCTGAAAATGGTTGCAAGCAGTTCAGGAAGATGCAGAAAAGGCAACAAATTGAGTTGCAAGGACGATGTAAAATGCCTAGGGTTGGGATTTGGGATGGGGTCCTCAAAAAAAATGTTTTTCAAGAAGGATTCCTCGTATTACATAAGTTCGAGGACCGCTGCTATAGACAATTGTCTGTCAAAGCCTGTACTTTTATAGACAACATTTGACAATAATCAAAACCACTAAAACAGAGAAGCGGGGAAACAAAAACAGAAAACAATACACAAAACTATCGACAATAGTAATGACAAGAATGATTTCGTGTTGTGTTGACGTCTGTTAAAACGACCATCGTTGTTGTCCTTTTTTCAATGCTAATACCCATCAACTTTCTTTATAGAAACAACAAACAAAACAAAAAAAAAACGAATGTCTTACAAATAAAGATTTAAGTGTTTTAATTTGGTTTGGTGCTTTTTATGTAATGGATTCTATATTAAACCGGCTACTATCCATTGGTAATCGACACTATAAATTCCAATGACTAGCCACATAATTAACAAACACGAAAAACATGCACATCTTTACTGATACAAGAGTGTTATCAAAAAAATTGATTTAGGTAAAAACGTGTATAAACGGCGCCCTGTTTCTAATCTAAAAGACATTAAAAAAGGCCTACTGTCCACTATTTCAAATTCTTAATCACCAGAATTAGTGATGAAATTAGGAAGAATTCTTTTGGAATTTCGTCGAATCTCACCATTTATGCAAATTTATATTTTTTTGTCTTAATATTATAAAATCAGTAAAATGTGGAGATTACAATCTATGAGAATCAGACAAGTATCATTAATTTCATCAATCATACAATTTGAAATTAATGATTTTAATAGGAATATCATCCATCAAATCGTCGGTAATTTCCTTGTTTTTACCACAATACATAAATATCGAATATTGAGGGAATATTTAATTGAATATTGAGCAATTTTCTACAAGTCTATTATAGAATATTTAGCAATTTTGATTGTACAATAATCAAAAATCAATATAATTATTTAAATAAAATGTTTCCATGTCGATGATTTCGGTTAAATATCGTCATTATTACACAAAAATCATCTGAAAGATGAGTTTTCTCTCTATTCAACACAACAATAACAACGATGGAAAAAAAAATGGTTGATATACCTATATACCTGTTAGTCTCTCAACAGGGTTCTACGTTATTTCCGGTGAATACAAGTTGGGGTGGGCAGCCCTACTGTCGTTTCCGGCCCGAACCTACCCTTCATTTCTTATATTGTACACACCAGTTTTATATTTCACGTTCAAGATCATTACGATCTCTTGAATTTTTCTTCAAAAAATTTCTATTAAAATTCAAAAAAAAGAAAGAAAATTGTAGAATTTCCATGGAAAATTAACGGAAGACAAAAAGAAAGTCGTAGTAGATAATCCCGTCTTCCGGTTGAAATTCACTCAATAATTGGTCATTAACAGGTAGTAATAATATTAGAACAGGTTCTCATTTCAATGATGGTTAATTTTAATGAATCCGTTTTGGCTGTAGATCGGTGAAGAGACCGACCGGTCGCGGTCAGTCGGTTGAGTTTCTCACGTTTAGTAAAGAGAGCTCGTTCTTCTCTCACCAACATCATCATCATCATCATCATCAATATCATCAGATCCTGTTTTATGTATCTGTATTACTATAAGCTATACAACAAAGATAGATAGATTGAAAGATATAATACATGTGAGGACTTTTTTCTTTGTCGATGTCGTTTCTTATGTGAGCTTTACGCCTCTCTCGCACACACACACACATTATAGAATATACAAACATGAAGAGTTTGTATAGGAACAACGCACACGGTATACCCCGATAGAGAGGCTATTCATTCATAAGTTTCTGAAAACATATGGTGGGAGAAACGAGCGCTTTCAGAGCGAGAGAGAGAAGACCCCCATAACACAAACTCTATTCATACCGACTGACGCACAGGTGCGCTCTTAGATCTTTTAAAACCATATTAACATCGGCCTTTTTAATGTATTGTTAGTTTTTCCTTAATTTTTTCTATTGCTATTTTATTCGTGTCTTGATCAAATCGAAAATTTACCGGAAAATTCGTGTTGTTTTTCTGTGCGGAAACATTAGGTAAAAAATTAAAATATACAGTGGAGAGAGAGAATATCGTAAACGATAATAATAGTGAAAGTGCTTTTAGAGTCGATTCATTGGTAAAGATCGATCAAGGGAGCATTCAAGAACAGTTTCTTGAATGAAAACCGTTCATTTTCCACACAATAATTTCCAAACGTCTATTTCTAGTGTGTTACGAAAATAACTTTGTGACAGTTGAGAGCGTGTGTGTGTGGTGGTGAGGAGGCGCGTTGCAATTTTATTTCAAATAGAAAAAAGACATTAGCAATCATAATAACAATAATAATAAACAGGCTAAAAATAAATCGAAAATCGGTAATGGAAAATGTGTAGTTTCAATTTTCGAAATTCTACCACAATTATAACGTTTTAGTTTATAAATTTTTCTCTCGTTGTTGTCGTCGAAATAAAAAAAAATTCCACAAAAATCCAGTGCTGTGCTATGTGATGATTGTTGTTAATTTATTATTGTGTGTAAGTGTTTATTATTCTAGTCAATGTACATAGACATTCTGAGGCCTTACTCCGGGATGGGCATAAAAACAATGAAAGCGTTCAGTAGGCAAAAAGGTATGAAAATTTGTTCGACACTTCGGTTGTGTCTCTTCTTTTATTTTATTTTTTGCTTGTCTTCATTCTGAAAATGTTTCATATGTGGAACAGATGTTACCAACATTCATATACAGGGTGGATAAAATGTAACGCACAATTCTCATAACTTTCCTATTTAGGAAAATTTGGGAAAACGCCGGACAAGTGCCTTTTAATTTTCTTAAATGACACCCGATATTTTTGATTGAGTTTTCGGCTAGATTACTTTTTTCTACGTACAGTTATACGAAAATAATAAGGAAAATTTTTGAGAAAAATTCTGTAAATTTTGGAAGACTTCCCATCATCATAATATCCATGCATCAGCATAGTGTACGAAAATCACAACACCTTTGCTAAGCATTACAAATTACAAGCATTGATTACTAGATTGTAGACGTTTTAATCTATTTAGAGTCTTTATCAGCTACATTGTTATAAATCCCATATTTGTTGGTGTTTTCCTTTGTTAAATATTAAAATTTGCAATTCTATTTTATTTCTAATTGTGTCAAAACTTCAATATACGCCTATTTAATCCAGTAATAAATCAATGCTTATCATGCTTAATCAAAGGTGTTGTGATTTATTTGCGCTATGCTGATGTAAGGGTATTGTGGTGGTAAAAAATCTTGCAAACTTTAGGGACAAAATTATTACTTTCAATCCCTAGGAACATAATATTCATTATTTCGCTAGGGATATAATGAAAAATGAACAATTAAATGTACCTTTAGTATCAAATGTTATCGTATCTTATGTGTATGACAAGGGACTAAAGTCTGGATTTATATACGCTATTTTTTGCACTTTCGTATATATCTAACGAGAAAATTAAAAAATTATAGACTTCTTAATCTTACAAGAGATTTATTTTTGAATTTCATGCCCAAAAGTTTCTGAAAGTGCAAAAAATAGCGTATAACTCGGAATTAAAGTGCTTTCTTTCGTCCCTCGAGTAGTTAGGTATTAACTTCCACTCTCGTTGAAGCAATACCACACTTTAGTCCCTTGTTGTATACTACTTTTGTCAAAAATTTTCTTAAGCAAAGCGCCCTGCTTGAAAAATTGGAGGTGATATTAAAAAAATTTCTTCATAATGATAAACGATGTCAAAATTAAATTAAAAAAAAAATAAAAAATTACCTTTTCTTCCAAATTTTCATAGATAAAAAAATTATTAGAATTATTCTTAAATTTTTATTCATTCTGTTGTAGTAATGTTTGTATAAAATTCGTTATCATCCTTAAACTTTTTATTATTATTATTGAGATTGTTAGTAAATATTGAAATTTTCTTGTTTAATTTTTTTTTTCTTTTTTGGTTACTACGCTTTTATTTATTTTTGTAGGTAATTCATAAGAAACACTCATTATCTTATCGTAGATTCTGTTGAAATTTATACGAGATCTTTATCAATGAGTTTAATGTATAATTGATATAATTTTTGGCCGTCGAATATGTGAACCACTTAACGTCATCGTCCATTTCTAAATTGTCCTAGATGATTAAATTACAAAAGATTTTTCTTTCATTCTATTATGTTGTTAATTTATTATCTAACAAACGACTACAGTGTCCAGTTGTTTCAAGTATACGGGTGCATTTGGTGCCTTTCACTTAAAAAAAAAACATACACACACACACAGAACAATAATAATAAAATAAAAACACTTAATTTAATTTAAAACCATTCTTATATTACATTTATAAATTGGGATTTCGCTACAATAATAATAATAATAATTGTTTTTATTTATTTTGATAAGATTAAAAAGGACACTTACATGTGTAGAAAACCTTAATTGAACCATTCACAAATTTTAATAATTAATATTGAGATAAACGGTTTATTTATTTACAATTTATCTTCTTATCATCGATTTATATATCCCTACTCTACACGGTTATATAAGAAGATACTTCCTGCTTATTAGTGCTTTTTTCCGCTGAAAATTAATATGCACAAACTCATTTTTAAATTGCAATATTGTACAATAAATCTCCAAGTCGGTCATATAAAATATCAAAACATATGATACTTAAATTACTTAATTTACTAAGATTATTTGATGATCTACGGGTTGATTGGACCCTCTATTGTTTGAAGTAAGGGTATGTTTATGTTGAAGCAATGATAAGATTGAGGAGCGTAGAAAACTGAAATGTAGCGATAAGAACGCCGATAACTAGATTGTATGTACTTTTTGTTCTTGTCGAATATTTTATCAAATCTGTACTTTGTGATGGCTTCAAAAAAACAAAACAATGAAGATAAAATCTTTGTTTTTACAGGTGTTTTTTTTCCAATGTGGTTAATTCTTATGAAAGTCTTAATAGTTGGCCAGTGATTTCAAAAATATTTCAAGGATTTTGCCTTTTGGCAAAATTAGAACCCCGTAGCTCATTTAGAAGTTGATCAGAAGCGCTCCTTTCTGAGGATGTCGCAATTTTAAAAAAAGTAATAAAATGACTCGGGGATCCTCCCAACATTGAGTTTCTTCGTTTTTTCCATTTTACTCTGGAACAGGTCAGGTCATTCTTAGCTCATCTTTAAAAATCGAGACATTGTCCAAAACGGGCGTATTTTGATAGACTTCCCAATGGGCTATGAGATGCTAATTTTGCTAAAACCTTGTCTGTTTCAAAGTTGGTGAAAACGGCTCATTTTGGACAATATCGCATTTTTTAAAAACAAGCAAAGCTCGCAAAACGATTAAAAATGACTTGTAGATCTTCCCAATAGTGATTTTTTTCGTTTTTCTCCATTACATTCTAGAGAAAATCAGAAACATTTCCATCTGTTCCAGAATAAAATGAAGAAAAACAAAAATCATTGTTGGGAGGGCCTACGAGTCATTCTTAGTTGTTTTGCGTGATTTGCTCGTTTTTCAAAATTGCGGCATTATCGAAATGAGCTACGAGCTTCTAATTTTGCCAAAATGGTCTCCGGAGACTCCAATACAAATCCTTGATATATTTTTCGACTCGCCCATTAACTAGTAGGAGTTTAACAAGAATTTCTCACCTTTAGGTATAACCCTTAAGATCACTTTTTCAAATTGCATCATCTAGTTTGAAAAGAATCCAGTAGATTCTACCTCTAGAATATTGGGTAATTTTCAAACTAACAGATATGTGTGCTATTTTTGTAAATTTATTTATATGATGGATCGAGAAGGCCATTTAAAACGTTTAGTTTGGAAATTACTTAGTAGTTGAATTTTTCTGTAGAATTTCCTTTTTAATTGATGAAAGTTATTACAGTTTCAAAACAATACGCTTTAATTAATAAAATCGTTGTTAACTACGTTTTCTGTTTTAATTAAGATGGTGTATTATTAAATAATTACGAACAATGTCAAATAAATAATTGGATTAAATTCGTTTGATTTTATCTGATATAATATTTGATTGTGAAATTTTATTTTTTTATCTTTGCATTTTTTTAGTGGTACTGACTATTTATTTATAACTTAATATACGTGCCACAATGTTTTATAATTAATGGAATAAATTTAATGAAATAATTCGACTGAGCTTAAAGGCAACTTCCGTCGTCCCCTCTCATAATCATCATCATCATCATCAACAGCATCATCGTCATTATTATCATCCATCCACATACGTACAGTGTATGCGTCATTTCAAAAAATTTTTTGTTCAGCTCTGGAACCGACTAGACATCAGTTGTATGATTTTTTTTTCTCTCTAATTATTATTTCAATAAATAATCAACATGTTTATTTTTGAAAATATTTTTTAATAGAATGTGGTGATGCTGTAATGTCTCTTATTATTAATCTTCTTCATGGTAGTTTATACGTAAAAAATGTTCTTTACACATAAATTCTCTAGTCAATGTGATAGGTATCTTCTTACTTCTGTTTCTTTATTCAAGGACGAAATGTGAAGTGTCCACATCCGGTGTAATCAGCTAATAGAGCGCCTACGGTAGTCGACTTACTAATTATATCACCGCTTCATAGTTTATGGGGCGCCCTTTTTGATACTATACTCATAAGGGCCTTTACTACAATTAACCGTTCTAAATTTTTTTTTAACTTTTATTATGATAAAATTGTTAATATGAAAAATAGTAAACGACACCTGCTCTATCAAAAAACACAACTAGTCTCCATCTGCTTTGTGCTATCTTTTTTAATAACAATAATAACACCTGATTACCGCCATTTCATCAATTTTTAATCATAATTCATGTGCAAGCGAATAAATTTCAATAATTCGTCTATTTTCATGTGGTTTGTTGGAATTTATGGCGGTTGAAAGTAAATGCAATTGTAATCAGATTGTTGATGTGTGTTGTATTTATGTAATATTTAGCAGGTGGGCTATAGTTTCGGTAGAGTGAATTTTATGCGCGCTTTAGGGGGCACCTGCCCTTATGTTTGTGTGCTATTCGAATATTCCGCCCTTATTCGGCTTGTAAAAATCTGAAAAATAACCCATTTATAATTCGTTAAAGTTTCTTTGATTGTATTTCATTCAGTGTGTAGGTATATGAAGAGTGCTTCATTAGTATTCATGTAATGCTACGGTCCACTGGTGGACGACGGCGGCGGTGGCGGCGACTATGTTGATGATGATGTTGATGATGACGAGGAGGAGGAGGAGGTGGTGGTGGTTGGTCACGGCCACTATATTCCATAGTAAAGCAAACTCTAGGCACGGGCTATCTACGTGCGGCCTCCTTCGGCACGTCCTTTCTTCAAACAAATACGAAAAATAACAATTTACTGAACGAGGAAAAGAAAACAAACACCAATATAATAATAACAATAATAATAATAATAATACATTGAAGAATATTCATATGCGTTTAGTAATTTCGTGAACAGTTAAAAGTAGTAATATAGTTTCAAGTCGAGCATCTGGCCAATGTTTTTAAAGTCGGTTACTAATAATATCGTTCATAACTCAAAACGAGGGGGGTCAAATTGACGAGGTACTTGCAACTTTACGATCTCAAACACCTGGACTGCGGCGTTCTATTTGGCGCTTATCGTAGTAGTTAGGTATCGAGAGTATATAAAGATTGTTGCTGTACACGTTCCTGCTACTGTTATATACTTACTTTATACCACACCATCTTCTTGGCATACCTATACTACATACATATGTTGAATTTGTGCTATTTTCAGTTATTACAACTTAAAATTGATTAAGCTTCTTTACAATACACTCCACTTTGAACCGTACAAATCATCAAAACCCAGTTAAAATATATCGTATTTGTGTGTGTGTGTATATATTTCCAAGAATTGGTTCTATGTTTTAATCGTTTGCTTGTTTATAGATCAATAAATAGTAAATCGATTTCATACTAAGCTATGTAATAAAATTTCTAGATTTTTCAATAGAGAAATGTGTGTGTGCGTTTATAGAAACAAACTGGAAGAATTCCGCTTTTATAAATTGCGGTTATTTTTACAAATTTTTTTTGGGGGGGGAAACTTTAAATTAACGAACAAACAAAATATTAAAAGAATCGTTAAAGTCCAGTAAACATAAATCTTCAAATACTAAAAACTGAATTCTTCATAAAAATCACTTTTAAATACAGCATCTTTCAGCTAACTAAGAACGCTAACAATAAATTCACTATAACTCTCATTTATGTTTAGAATAAAATAATAGGAACTTAAAGGGAAAACTTTGATTCCATCTATTTGGAGGTAAAAGTGAGCTTTTTTGATACCTGGAAATAGGGAAAATTTACGTTAACTTTTGGCAATATTTAATGAAAATTGCTATTTTTATGAATTCAAAATGAACTAAATACAAAAATTATATTTTCTTCTCTCAAAAAAGAATCCGAAAATTGTGAATACTGGAGAGGGAGATTGAACTGCTCGTTCAGGGAATTCCCCAGTTTACTGGTAATAAATTTAAATAGCACGATATGTAATAAAATATCGACAATTGTTAACTAAATGCAATAAACCTTTGTCCATAGTTTAGTATATCGAATCGACAAGTACCTTGTAAATTTACTACCACCAATCCTTGGCCCATATTTTGTAACGTCTATTATTGAAGAAAAATTATTTCTGTATTTAATTAAATTTCAATTTTCAAAAGTAGCGCTTTCACTGCGCTGAAAAACCATGTTTGGTAGAATTTGTTGAAGTCTTGCTCGAGTAGAAAAATTAAAGAATCCCGCATTTAATCCGACCCTTTGTATGCCTCTACTAAACATGCAGACTTTATTGTTTATTAACATTTTTCATTGTTGTTTAAATTCCAACAGGATCACAATTTAATTCAAACAACATTCTTTTTGACACTAACGTATCTTTGTTTAGAATTTAATATGTAGCAGGTGTATTATTAAAACACTACAAATTCTCATTGTTAATTGCTTCTAATAATTGGTGTTGTGTTTTTTTTTTTGCAGATATACCGACTCAGGTCCCGCCACTGACGCCTGGTACCAACAAGACTATGGCTGAGGCGCTAAAAGCGTCTTTTGCATCATGGGAGAAAGAACAAATTCGTTTAAATATAACCAAAGGTTTGTCGAGATTTATTATAAATTATCACAACCATCTACTGTACATACATATACATAATTTTATTAATAATTAATTTACGCATCAGTAGCTAGTTAGTTACAGAAATCCTTTCTAGCTAGATCATTATTTTAGATGTTGTATTAAGAAAAATTATTAGATGATTTAAACGTGTTTCGTGCTCACTGATCGTTAGAGACTTATGTGTCGTCATTAAATAACAACGTAGTCGACATCCAATTATCTACACTAGAAGATGAGAGCGATGTAAACAGAAATTATAAAACAATCACAGGTGCTGCATTCGATGTTTTATAAACAATTGACAATTTCTATATGGAATTCAATGGAATCTTATTTAAAATTATACCGCGTGGTCCATCTAAATGTTGCCAGTTCTTATGACAAGTCACCCTATATGGCGAGAGATTCGAAAATTCTTTTAGAGTCTTGTAGGAGAGTCTCTAGAGAAGATTTTAGCAAAATCGGAGCTTTGTAACTAAAATGACTTAAGGATCCTCCGAACATTGATAGAATGCAGTGGAGAAAACTAAGAAATCAATTTTGAGAGAATTTTGTAGTTTGGAACTTTTAGCTCGTTTTTGAAAATTGCGACAGAAACGAAGTTTTTTGGCCGACTTCCAAATTAGCTACGAGGTTCAAATTTTGCTCAAACGTTCTCAATGGACTACCCTAAAAAATAATGGGGGTTACTGTAAGAACTAGCAAGTCCATCGAGTATTTCCAATCAAAACTAGAATGCAACGGCGTAAAATGGAAAAAAAATCAATTTTGGGAGCTTACTCGTGTCATTCTTAATCATTTTACGTGTTAATTTAACTCGTTTTTAAATCAGCGACATCGTCCAACAAAGCGAATGGTTTTTTGACCGACCCTCCTAATGAGCTACGAGTTTCTATTTTGGTTAAAACATTCTGAAGGGACTACCCTAAAATTGCGTGAAATATTGACAGTTGCCATAAGAAAGAAGGCACATTTAGGTGGTCCACCCAGTATTCCCAATAAAAACTAGAATACAACGAAGTAAATTGAAAAAGAAATCAATGTTGGGAGGATACTCGAGTCATTCTTAGTCATTTTATGTGTTAATTTAACTGGTTTTTGAAATTAGTGACATTGTCCAAAAACGAACGATTTTTTGACCGACTTCTCAATGAGCTACCCTAAAATTGCGTAAAATATTGGGAGTTACCATAAGAACTAGGTGGTCCACCCGGTATTTAGAACAATCATTCCTAATTGAAATCTTTTAATACCTACTCATTAATGTAGCAAACATCGTTTTTTGTTCTGTTCAATTCTAATCTAAACGAGGAAATTGCATCTGCACTACGATTATTTGTAATTTTGATTGTGATCACGATCGGCTTGATTTTCCTCTTTGTAAAGCCGCCATAAAATTTGATCACAATCCGAGTGTGTCGGACAATACTTAATAACGAACATAGAAACCGAAAAATCGTCAATATGCAAATAGTCTTTGTTTTAGAATTTCATATACAGGGTGTTTGGTCCAAGTATGGATTTTTAAGAATTTGTAGAAGAGTCCTTAGAGAACATGTCAGCAAATTTAGAGCCTCGTAGCTCATTTGAAAGTTGGTCAAAAAACGCTCATTTCTGACGATGTAAGTAGTGATTTTCGAAAACGAACAAGCAAAACGACTTAGAATGACTTTAAGATCCTCCCAAAATTGATTTTTTTCGTTTTTCTCCATTTTATTCTGGAACAGGTGGAAATATTTACTTAGACCAAACACCCTGTATATGTAACGTATTTTTGGTTTGGATAGTTGATAGAAAATGGTGAAAACGATGCAACGATGACTAAACATCTTCCACAATTCTAATCTATATAAGGAAATTGCGTTCTTATTCAGTTTTCGTTGATTTTTGACATTTCATCAAGTCGCATTTCGATTTCCTGAATTTGCACCATCGATTTTGATTATAGAAAATGATTTCCTAATTATCGTCAACCATTTCCAATTGAAAAATAAATAAATATGATTTTCGTTGCATGTATAAGGTGGTTCACACTTTTACATCTCGTTCGTATTTACACACATTTATACACACGCTTTAAAAAAATATTCCAATATTATTGAAAGGTAAATAAAAAAAATCGTCTTGTTTTTGTATGTATAGTTTGTTGGCTTAGGTATAAACATCAAAAGAACCGGCCCAGCATATTTACCAAAAAAAAAAAATCTTCACTATGTATCTCTCCTTCTATTATTTTAATTCCTTCTATGCTGGCGTTAAATTCTATTGTTTTCAAACTATTGTTCTAGATTTTTAATATTATTATTGCTATTTCTTTAAGAAATTTATGAATAATGTAGGTACACTAGCAGCCAAATAAAAGAGACCGAACCTGAGCGAGAATATTACATATTTTCGCTCGTGTGAGTCAAGCTGTTACTATTCATGTAAATACCCAAAATGGTATTAGTAATCCGATCACTATCTTCTGATTGAATATCTTTTTTCTCGGATTCTCACCTGTTAAATTTTTTTACATTGTGACAACCGCCCTCATAAGCCTGTTTTACACAGCCGCACAAGAAGTAGTCTCTTTTTTATCGCTGCTAGTGTATACGATTTTCATTGATATTTAGCTGGTCGCAAGCAGAATAATGGACCGTACTAGAATATTTGAAATCTCTTATTGTTAATATTTTTTGAATACTGCCCTGACTGGGGTAAAACCGATGAATAACAAAATTATGTCAAGTCAATCAAACTACATATCTCTAAAAAAAACTGTACGCATCGATATTCTGACAAAATTAATTTCCAATACAAGTTTGACGTATCATTATTTCAGGTGATTTCACAAGTTATACATATGCTGGAGCGGATGCTGTATCGTCACACATTGTTGATTTTCAATAGGAGCGGAAACTTTCGCTGACCCGCACCTATCTGATTGTTTCCTGTCCGTATTCATATCTAGTTTAACCCTTACTTGTTTTGTTTTTGTGGAAATTATTAAAAAAATCCCCAAAATATATAATCCAAGGATAACGGTGAACTATCAAGGTTTATTTAAGAAATAATGTCCTTAATTACAGAACTAATCATTTGATATTTCTCTTTTCCGATGATGATGATTATTATTATTATTATTAAAAATTTAATTAAGAAACAAAAACCTCGTTTCGATATTTATGACTTCCTTTTGAATGCCTTGTAGAAACAAACATTTTTTATTACGAAAAATTCAATTTTTATTAATATTTACAAGAATCCTGTAAATAAATGTATAGAAGATATTAATAAAGCCGTTACTATTATTCTTATTATTAATGTCCTTATTTATGATTTCAATATTGCACACGTTTTCATTTACGGATTGTGCTTTTACGAAATTTTATATCTAACAAAATAAAATTGTTGCAGGATTCTTCCATCATTCATTGAAATCGCTCTTTATACCTACCTTTCCTACAATTTTATTTTATTTTATTTCTCCATACGTATCTACTGCCTCTGTTGTTGTTATTGTTGTTGTGTTGTGCAAAACAACATACTGCGCCATTGTTAAAACACATGCAATTAGAGATTTTTACTTTGATATCAGAGTATTCGGTCGAGTGGTCACCAATTGTACCCAGTACGTTTTATTACGCCCCCGCGCATTTATTAACATCCCAACTTTTCTAATAAAACAGTACAACAGAATATTCTCTATTGTGTCAGTTACAAAATTCTATTGTCCATCAGTATGATCATGTCGAGGTAATTATCCATCAACTCTATCTACAACAAACAACAACAAAAAAATATATCTGATTTTAAATATTTATAGGATTGTTTCAGATTCGATGATTTATTATAGAAATTAACACAAAAAGATGTAGTGTAATTTTCTATTTTTACAAAAAAGAGAGAGATAGCAATAAATTATGTTCTAATTAATATAGCGAATTATTACGTTGTAAAACTGGTATAATAAATTTTGAAAATTTTTTGAAAAAACATAAATTGAATGTAACATGTATTAATAATAAATAATCGAATAATGTAAAATATAATTAGAAATATTTCAGATTTATAAATAAATAAACATTTAATGTTACCAGTAGTCTGCAAGAATGTAACATTACAGAATTTTTTGTAAATGATGGAAAATTTAAAGATAACCGAACGATATTTGAGCTTCAATGAGTTACATCATCCATTTATTGTTTCGATACGAAAATACTGCAGTATTTCTAAATTGCTATACTACTGAGTAATATTCAAACTAAATGTATTCCGTATACGGAAAAACATCATTAACCTACATTAATGCTTAATTGAAAAGTAAAGTGTATAGCGTACCACCCCTTGTTAAGCCTCAAAACTGGATGAATTAACGAATTTTTTGGGTACTTTTGAGATTATAATTTGGATATCGTTGAATGTTTCGGACCAAAATTTTAGTGATCACGCTAAAATAGGTCTTTGCAACGTAAAGTTCGATCGTCTCGATTCATCGTTGTGTGTATGGGTGCTTTACGAATGGGGTTAATATATTTGTTCCTAAAGTTTGACTTGTGAAAAATATGTTACATTGTTTCAAGACACTCTCCAAAAGCCTGTTTTACGCAGCCTCACAAAAAGTGATCTTTTTTTATGCTCGTCATTGTACACTTTGGTGCACATAAAAAAGACCCGACTCTTGAACGATGAATATCACATTTTTCAGTTAGTATAAGTCAGGTTGTTTTTCTCGTTAGAGTAAGAAAGTGGACAGCTAAGAGGTGTTATAATGAGCTTCCACCATACAAAATTTGTAGAAAGTATTTTTCTATTCGGGTAAATACCCAAAATGGTATCAGTTGTTATTACATTGTTACTACCGACCTCAAAAGCCGGTTTTACACAACTGCACAGAAAGTGGTCTCTTTTATGTGCACCCGAGTGTACGTGTTTCTGTGACCGAAAAAATTTGTTCCGATCTTTCTTCAAATAATCATAAATCAACAATTTCACTTATTTGTATGTTTGTATTGCAAAATTACTCTTCTTAAATTCTATCCATGATGTGTGGGCTTGTCCAAAATTCCAAGTTAAAGATGTATTGCAAAATTAAAATTTGTGATGAATGAGCACTGTTAGATTCATTCATTTTATTGATTCAAATCACGTTCAAACTGTGCATTACAATCGTGCTAAACTGATTTGTAGTAGAGTTGTGAAGGAATTGACAAATTACACACATCATTTATCTGTTTTGTTCGTTTATCCAAAAAAGAATAATAAAACAAAGCCACTCTGACGTGACCAATAGAAGTCAGTATAAAAAAACCTAATTTTTTTGTCGGACGGAAACTGGATTCACCTTTAACTAACTACTCACGGAGATTTGCACAATTTTATTGCACTTTTCCCATCTCTACAATTGATCTAGTTTTATTTGTTTTTCAATTCTCTCAATATTAATACAATCTAGGCAAAGTGATCGTATTTAAAACTAGTTTATGTGGCTTTTTGGTTATTAGTAACAGTATTTTTTTTTAACATTTTAATTCCTCAACAAAATTAATGACATAGGTATCGAAAAATCTCTAGATACAATCTTGGGAATGTTTAAATTTTACAGATTACTATTCGGTAGTTGGTGTTGTTATAGACCAGAATCATTTAGTGATTTATTTATATGTTCAGTTTTCTTTCAAACTTCCATTCTTAATTAGATTAGGCAAAAGAGAATTGGGCGTACTATACGCATTATTTATCACTATTTGACAAGATAATTGCTAACAAGCTTGTTGAGGAAGAAAAGGTCTTGGTCTTATTCGATTTCTATGCATACTATGTATGCATACCTCTTATTATAATAATATACCGACTACTAGTCTTGAAATCAGGTTTAATTGTTGAATATATCATTCGTAACGGTTACCATCTTCAACTTCTTATTCGTTTTTTTTTTCTTTTTCTTCTTCTGCTTCTTATTTATAATAATAATGATAATAATAGTTGTTGTTATTGTTAACAGATCCTAGACAATGGACGGAAAATCATGTCGCCCATTGGTTACAATGGGCAGCAAAAGAATTCTCTTTAGAATGTATACCATTGCATCAATTCCGTATGAAAGGTAAAGATATCTGTGCAATGGGCAAGGAGGCGTTCTCGGCTAGAGCTCCCGCCTTCGTTGGTGACATACTATGGGAGCATCTGGAATTACTTCAAAAAGGTAAGAAATTCGATTAATATCTGATTGAATCAAACAATATAATAATCAATAATAATTATAATATCAATTATATGATGCATATATGTGGAAAATGCACGCTATATAGATATCTAAAATAGATAATAGAAGATTATTCTAAAACATGTAATTTCAATCCCATGTCATATATGAAATATTTATAATTTCAAGTATTATTCATAATAATTAGAATAAATCAACAAAACAGGAAATCGATATTCACATTGGATTTTCTATTACAATTACAGATGTTGAAAAAGAACGATCACTAACAAGCAATATTGTTCCTACAAATATTTATAATTCGATCTGTGTACCGGAATTGGGCTTTCTGGATTATCAAGGCAATCTATTAACAGGAGAAGATAGGAAACCGGTCACAATTACACCAGTTTCCGCTAATAACACCAACGCACCTGATTCTGCTTCTGCTGCTGCTGTTTCTACTGCATCCAACAATTTTCTACATGAAGGTAAGTTTATTAATTTTCAATAGTTTATAACAAGGCTTCGAAGCGTTATTTGCAAAAAAACTGTTTTCGGTTCAGTTCCAAACGATTAATTCTCAAATTTTTAACTTTTTTTATAAGATATACCTAACCCCTAAGAGCTATTTACAGGCTAATTATCTTAAATACAGAAAAATCCTTGAACATTCTATTTCTATTAAGCCCCCAACAAGGGATGAAACAGCCCTAGCGATTCTAAATCAACTAGTTCTTGATCCATTACAAATATTGAGCCTTTATAGAGATATTTAAAAACAGATCTTGCAAATAACTTGAATCCCCAGCATCTTCATTAAACTTGGGTATAGGCGCACGAACGACAAAATACGCTTCCATTAGAATAGAATGAATTACCTATAAACCAAAAAACCCATCGAAATCGGAACTTTTGAACTGGGGGAGCTTACTTTCAAGTTCGAGTAAAGTGTCCTGAAGTACAGTGGCGATCAAAAAAAAAAGAGACCACCTCTTGTACGGCTGTGTAAAACAGACTTATGAGGGCGGTCATCACAATATAACAGACTCTTAGCAGGTCAGAATTTGGGAAGAAACATATGCCCGTATTTATAGACCGATCTTGAGACCGTCTTGGAGCTTGAGCTTGGCCTTGAGGCCAGAATATGTAACCAAGCCAAGACAGGGTTGTAGCTGCCTTGAGACGAGCTTGACTTTTGCAGAAAGTGCGCGTGCGCACAAAAAGAAAAACATGACCCTGTAAAATGTAACTAGAATTCCCCAAGTTCTCAACCCTCCATATACTCAATCCTAACTTCCACCGAAAATTGCCGAAGCAAGGCTTATAAACCAAAACGCGTGCTTGGAAGTTAGACTTGAGCTGGAGTCTGAGATCGGTTTATAAATACGGGCAATATTCAATCAGAAGAAGGCGGTGGGAGTTACTGATGCCATTTTGGGTATTTATCTGAATTTTGCTATGGATGAAACTGGCTCCAACACCTCCTACCTTCTTACTCTCACTAAAGACTCAGACTAACGAAAATACGTGAAATTCTCGGGCAAGACTCAGTTTTTTTGATCGCCACTGTACCTATTGCTGTTACTATTTCCGGGTAAAGAGGAAAGATGAGTTAAAAAGTTAAGTGGTATATGCTTAAACCGAGAAAAAACTTTTTGTTTTCGGTTCAGCTCCGGGTTTGGTTCCGGTCGAAAATTCGGGTTTTTTCGGTTCTCGGTTCAATTCCTGTTCGAAGCCCTGTCTCATAAATCTTGTATTTTCTACACAAGAGAATCGGGTATTTTTTTTAATGAATCACTATTTTATGTTAATCAACACTAATTAAAATTTCAAATGAACATGAAAAAGAAAAATAAAAATAACATGATTCTAATTTTTGTAAGCATTGTACTGTGACCGGTATGTCGTTGTTGTTTTTATGGAAACAAGAGAGAATATTTAAACAAATTTATCATTTTTTTTATAAAATTACATCGGGCATATGCAAGAAAGGATACAAAATTGTAAAATTTTCCTTACTTTATTCTTTTAAATTAATATTTAGAAAAAAAAACTTCCCTCTTAACATATTAACCTGAATTAAGTAATAATTTTCAACTTTCAGAATTCTGTACCGTGACCGATGGTACTTTTTTTTCTAATTACGCAATTGGTTAATAACACATGAACGATACTCATCTGTCTATGATTAAAAAATTGTGTTGTTTTCAAATAATAATAACAATAATATTTTGTTTTAAAAAAAAAATACAATGATTACAACAACGTCTAATTATCGACGAAATGTCAAATGAATTCGCGCGCGACTTTCTTCAATAATAGCCAGAATCTTGTGACTTGACCTGACCTGCTGCATAATTCGTTCATTAATATATCGTATAGTCTTTCATCATTGATTGCTTTATTAATGAAACTGCTAGACCGGATGTAGGATCTATTTCATAAAAAGAATTAAAAATAAAAATTAGCTCGAGGATGATGAGTTTGATAGTGAAAGTCAGATAAGGCCGCTAAAGTATTGCACATCGTCGTTCTCTTGGATATGCTTGGTTTCCAACAATACCCATTGGTACTATTTCTACTCTCTCTTATCTATACACACACATATAGTTGTCTTCTTTGTTCTAATATTTCGTTTATTGTTTTTCTTTCTTTATCTGTATTGATGGCGATGATGAATTTTTACATTCGCGCTATGTTAGTTTTTTGTGACGGACGTTCTTATCTTTGTCATTGTCAATATTTATTCTCAAGTTTTTGTGGAAGATTCGTTGTTAACGAAAGACTAGGGTGTGCCGTTTTTTTTTTAGTATTTTGTTACAATAATTTACAACAAATCAATGGTGATGGCAGTGATCTTTAAAGGTGTGTAATTCGTCCAAATATAAAAAAAAAATGATAATAATACAGGATATCCATTAGAAATAAATTGCAACTAAAAGGTGATTATAAAGACTTGTTTTAATAGCCGGAATCTTACGGTAATGTGTGTAAAAATCGTTACCGATTCATTAAGAATCGATCCAAAGATATCCTGTTGATGGTCCAAAAAATCTTGAAAGGAAATTGAATTGTCGTTTCCTTTTTTAATTTATATTGAAAACAAGACAAAAAAAAACTTGCAGCATTAATTATTAATGTACATTAAATTAATTAATTTTTAATGTGTGTGATCTTTTAAAAGTGTTGTAAATCTCAACAGGATGTTTGTCTGTCATTCCACAATCAGCGTACTTAATAGAAAAATTCGACATATTTCTCTCTTCTTCTCTTGATTATTGTTTGGAAGGCTCTGATTCCACTTGAAAACCACCCATTTCCGCTCCATCACCGTAAGCCAATAGGGTACCTAACCTACCAAACATTCCATCAGGCTCACGTGCTACTACTACTACTACTACCAATACCACACAACACCCTATGGTAATAAGAGGAGTATTTGACAAAAGGAAAAAAGACTGGATTAATACTGGGTACAATACTACTATATGAAAGCGAAAAACGAAAGACAGGAGAGTACTGAAAAAGTAGAATGCTCGCGAGTCCTGCCCACCGCATGTTGCTGTTGTTGTACAACTACATAACCCACCCTAAGAATTGTGAAAGGAAGTGGCCCGAGTGGTGTTAGATGACACATATACATATACACACGGGGGGATATCTATGAACACGTGCGCCACTCTTGTGATGTCTCTCTTATAAATATATATACCTATAGGTTTCATCACGAATTACCACCATATCTATAAAATGGCCGGTATAAAGATAGAAATCGAATCAATTTTCATAGTCGAATCGTCGGTTTTTTTAACCCCTTTTGCTTCTCTTTGTAGGATCCCAAGTAGCCTCTTGTTCTAAATACGTCAATCAAGATTCTCTTACAAGATATTTTTATTTTCGGTATTTTAAAGTTGAATGTTGTCTCGACGACAACAATAACAACAACCACCGCTTAGTAGATAGAAAAGGGTCTATTTTTCAGACACTCTAATTATCTTACTGTGAGGGTAGTTAGTTGTTGTTGTGTATATGTGACACTAATAAGTAGCATTTGTTTCAATTAACGCTTATTAAGTTTGTTAATGTAAATATGCGCGTCCATTCCTCAATTGACATTCTTCCTAGTTTTACAACAAAGCAAATTACCGATTATCACTAAATGTTTTTGTAAATTCTAATGAAATATAAACTGTATACAGTTTGATAAATTTTCTGAAATTCCCAATTTTTGCAACGATAAATGAGCACAATTATTATCAAAAAATAAATAGTGGTCATTTCAAGATTACCATTGACGTTGTTTCTTTTTGTTCAGTCAACTATTATTCCATTGTTTATCAGTTTCGGTTTTGTTTCCGGTTTGTTTTCTCTCTACACACAGATTTGACGCATTAATCTTATCAACAATACCCCCAAGTCTAGCTCCCTTTATCCAATTTGTACATTATCTCACTCATATTGTTGTTATATTTTGTATATTCCATTGATGTCTTCATAATTTTCGTCGTATTTTGTTAATTAATTATTTATATTTAGCAATATTTTCATCAACAATTACACAGATGTTATCAATACTTGTATTTCCTGTACAACAGGAAATCGAGTTTTCTATATGTTAAATATCTAACACCCCTTTCTTTGATGATTTTTCCCTCATTCGAAAAATGTTGTAGATTTGGTGTAATTGATAAAATATGAGGTTAATTAGTTTATGATTATTAGTTTATAATTTATGGGGAAAATCAAACTTTTACGATAAACTGAAAGAATAAGAATGCAATACCATTTCGCATATTTATTACGCCCTTAATTGCACCTTTTGTTAAATAACGGATGTAACTAATAAACTAAAGAATGAAAGAGTAGAGCGTTTACAAATTTGTTAAATTTGTACAAAACTTAAGGGTAATTCGTTTTTATTCAAATAGCAAAAATTATTGTTTTGTTGCAATAAGCTGTCTAGTAAAAGTATGAACAGTGTAGAAGAATACAGTTATAAAGGTGCTTCTACCGGAAATGGCTATCTTGTAAAATAGACACTTTTCTTAGAAATACTATTTGTTATAATGAAATCTCGTTTGTGTATATTATCATAAATTTGCATTTCCGGATTATGTATTTTAGCCATAAATACTATATTTCCACCGAATTTTTTTCGAAGAAAACTAATTTCCAAACTTATTGTTGTGTGGTGTACTTGAAACTTGTTAGATAAAATTAGAATTGTCGATAAAAACGGATAGGAATGAATTAATTGATTGCTTTGTTAATTAGTTGATTAATTAATTAAATTAATCAGTTGAAATAGATGTTGTAAATTGGTCTTAATGGAACGCTTTTTAATTTGATTGTAAATTGGAATTTAAAAGATTATGTCACTTAATTAAATATAAACATTCACCTTTATGCATTTTGTAGGTTTCTTTAATTTCTTTAATTGATTCCGTCGAGGAATATTCATAAAACTGAAAGCTCTCCAATCGGCTTGAAACGAGAGAATTTTGTTGGTTTTTTTGGTCTTTTATTAGAATTATAATAAAACGTCGAATTTAAGGAATATAGCGGTTCTTTCAAATCCTAATCATTTAAACTGGTCGTGTAGATTTTTTTTTTGGTTAAGGTAGTCAAATCACGTGCATCGGTGTCAAGTTTCCTCTTCTTCCGCCACCGGAAATTGTACAATACACGTTGTATACGATGAATCGTCCGTTTATTGAATGAACAGTTGGCAAAATTGCACACGAAAAGTGTAATTTTACACAATAATTCTTGTAAATGGTAAAATACAAGATTCTCTCCAGGTATACCATCGATCTCGATATTATTTAATTTTTACGCAAATTAAACAGAGACTAACTTTATTTCCATTTTAAAAGCTTCTTTATATTTAGAAATATATTGTATGGGGGAGAAGCGGCTAATTCAATTCGGGGTTGTAGTTTTTTTATTGAGATCGCTTGTAAATTGCATAGTTTGTTTAATTTTTTTTACTTTTTTTTGGAATCTTCAAATTAATGTCGTTATAGGTAAAGCTGAAAGCTTTCGTATTTTCTAGTGTGTTATATCTATGAGTTCGAATTGAATTTGGGGTGGGGGAGAAGAGACTTCGACATCTATACACTCAGTGGTTTTATGTATGTGTGTGTGTATATGGAGAGAAACAGCAGGAAAACGAGTCGCGCCGTGGAGGGAGTTTTCTCTCTGTCTCACTGTTTAATATGATCAGTCCGTGACTGTATGTCGGTTAGAACGGTTGTGTTTCATTGTCGTTTTTATTATCCTTATTATTACTAATAGTAATAATAATATTATTATTGTTATATACCGGTTGTTTAGTAGTTTTAAACGTAAATAGAACCACGGAGGCGCCCAAGGGCACCATGGTGCTACAAGTGTTGGATCTAGTCAATCCTTCTAGTGAACCATTTTATGGTGATTATCCAATACCACAAACATACACAAATCTGGATATAACAAATACAATTGGACATACCACCTGTACGGTGATACCACAAGGTATATTATTTTTTTCAATTAAAATTGCTAAAATTATACATTTTTTAATTTTTTGTATTACAAAACGTGAATTATTTAACAATAAATATGTAGAATCGTCGTTGAATAAATGAAAATAATAATACACCCATCAGACCATAAAGTTATACACATAATGTGTAATACTTGGATGGAATAATAACGACTATTACTATATACTGTCAACCTGACAATTACCATCTTTTATTATTGTTATTATTATTATCATTATTATTAATAATTTTCTTCTACATACATTCATATGTATAGAGACAATTTCATAATTTCCTCCTGTAGATTTGTTGTAATCATTGCGTAATTGCACAATTCTTCCAAATTATTATCAAATCAACAACAGAAAGAGGCCTTACTCTAATATTGTGCGATTATGAATAGAAGAAACTATAACAGCATCTGTTTTTAAAATGCCGAATTGCAGCTGACTCTAGAGAGTGGAGGCGCACACAGGCCTTCTGGCGTTCTGACACCTGTTGCAGTTTGTCGCGTGCCCATAATCAAAAATATCTACCGATATCGAGATAATTTTCGTCTGATGTGAACAAAACTAATAAAACCTCGCCCACACACACACATATAAACACACAAAAAATATACCTAATAATTATTTTAGAAGATTAACGAAATTGTGTAAAATTTGCAAAATTCCATTATTAATCGCATCGATTATAACGAAAACTTTTTCTATAATCGTAAAGAAGTCGGTTGACCAAGCAGGTGGTTGTTGCTGTTGGAACAGCAACAACTACAACAACTAGCACCTGTCTCACATACGTACACCAGTTCGATTTTTTTTTCTTCTTTCGAATTTGAAAACTTGCAAGATCGGTTAGAGAGAGAGAATCCACCTAACTAACAACAATCCTAATCTAATTCACCATTATTTTTTTATTATTAACAACAATTTATTGACAACTGATTGAATAGAAACAGAAAAAAATAGAATCGATGTAATCAGTGGAATGTATAAAGTCTAACGCCCCTTCTTACTATCTCTCTAATATACAACTATAGATTGAAGTCAGGTGTGCGCATTTATCATGTGAAATAAATTCAAAACATCAAGTCTTGTTTTCTGCCCGACTACAACTTATAGTCAATCAAGATTAAAACAACAATAAAAAAAATAAGACAGTTGATTAGAATTGAAAGCTACTGATTTGGTTCACAGATAGTCGGTTCTGGAGCAATTCAAACGATTATACATTATTGGATTTATAGTCTTTGTCAAACGCTTAAATCACCGTACAGACTATACATTGGAATATACAGGGTGTACAACGATATTTCATCTCGCAGTTGACTACATTCGTTACGTATATAGAACCGTAGCTTGATTCAGCCGCTTGTTTTTTCACTGAAAATTTCAAATGTAGTAAAATATGAAACAAGCTGCGACTCCATATAATAAAAGCTAAAAGCATGGCCAACTGCATGATGTAATAGCGTTGTACTATCGGTTTCAGATAAAAGTTTATGATTTCTGTGCGGCTGTGTAAAAGAGGCTTTTGAGGGTTGTCTTGACATTGGAATATACAGGGGGTACAACGATATTTTACCTCGCAGTTATCTGTGCTTTTCGTTACGTAGGACCGTAGTTTGATTCAGACGCTTGTTCTTTGATTAAAAAATGTCAAAAGTAGTAAAGTATGAAACAAGCTACGACTCCATAAAAGCATGGCCAACTGCGAGGTGAAATATCAGTTTCAAATAATAAAGTATAAGTTTTCTGTGCTGCAGGATAGAATAAGCTTTTAAGGGTTGTCTTGACATTGGAATATACCTACAGGGTGTATTTTAACTCGCAGTTGGCTGTGCTTTTCGTTACGTAGAACCGTACCTTAGTTCAGACGCTTGTTCTTTCATTAAAAAATGAAACAAGCTACAACTCCATAGAATAAAAGCTAAAATCATGGCCAACTGCATGATGAAATAGCGTTGTACTATCGGTTTCAGATAAAAGTTCATGATTTCTGTGTGACTGTGTAAAACAGGCTTTTGAGATTTGTCTTGACATTGGAATATAGAGGGCGTACAACGTAATATACCTCGTAGTTGGCTGTGCTTTTCGTTACTTGGAACCGTAGCTTTTACGACCGCTTCATTTTTCATTAAAAAATGTCAAAAGTAGTACAGTATGAAACAAGCTACGACTCCATATAATAAAAGCTAAAAGCATGGCCAATTGCATGATGAAATATCGTTGTACTGTCGGTTTCAGATAAAAGTATACGATTTCTGTACGGCTGTGTAAAACAAGCTTTTGAAGGTTGTCTTGACAATATAACAGAATTTTGATAAGTCAGGATTTGGGATGAAAGATATTCAATCAGAAGAAAATAGCCGGATTATTGCTGCCATTTTGAATATTTAACTGAATAGTAAAATACTTTTTACAAATTTATTTTGATGGAAATTTAATATTTTATATCTGCCCACCTCTTCTTACTCCCATAATAGATACAGTCCGAGTTACACGAACCAAATAAAGTAATATTTCCGCTCAAGAATCGGTCACTTTTCTGTGAAATCCATGGTACATCCTGTATTATAATCCATTCTAAATAGCAATTTTACATCCAATTAACATTGGTACTGGTTTCTATTTTTTTACATCACCTTCATCATCAACAACAGAATCATTATTTTATTGTATTGGATTTAAATTTACTTATTGTCAACAATCAAGGCATTTTCGTTGTTGTAGTCTTTATTACTTTCCATTTTATTGCGAAATTTTTATCAACGTTCCATACAATTTTATCTATTTTCAAACAATTAACACAATTTCTTATCTATTGTTTATTATTATTTATTAATTTGTATGCAACTGTTTTTGTTATAAGAAAAAATACCGGACATCCTTTATCATCAACATCATTGATTGATTCGTTACAGAACCCATCGATTTTTCTTATTGTAATTTAATTATATTTCTAATAAATATCCTGTCTTAATAATACAACCAGGAAAATTCTACGATCAAACAAAATAAATTCAATCATCAAATTTATTTATATTAAATACCATAATTAAATAATTAAAACATACAAGATAACGGTCGGCCATTTTAAAATTAACGATAAATTTACACACACACACACACACAAATATATTTAAAGTTATTATCAAATGTATTGATATGATAATTGTATTATTGTGATGTGTGGACCAACTGGAGATCTAGGGCGGAGAACAGCCTCCCAATTAGCTGTTAGTGAACAAGAGGCGGTTCTTATTTGAACCAATCGTATGGCGTCAAGCGTATTGACGACGGACTAGAGATATGCCGGTCATCTCCAACACTAAATTTAAACGATTACGATCATCTTTTTTTTATGTATATCACAGCCAACTATTCTAATTTTATTTATTTACCTATTTGTATTTATTTAAATAAATATTGATGATTAATTCATTAATAATAGTGGTATTTAAATGATAATCGTAATGGATGTGTTAAATTTATTATTAAATGAGGTGAATTTTTATATGAAACAACAGAAAAATATTACTGATCAGCTGGCCGTGATGGTAGTTAATTGGCCATAACGTTCTTTTTCTATTATTATAATAATTGTTTTTTTTTTTTTGAAAAATTTATAGGAGGTTATGGCCAGTTAAGGAGTCCTCCTAGTACGGACGAGATCCGGGATGAGAATTCACCTCCACCTCCACCACCTCCTCCAGGACCACCCAGTTTCCTCAATCTCCAACAAAGAAGTCCCACTTCTTACCATCACCATCACCACCATCATCTTAAAGATGGTAATTTTTGAGTTGAACTATAATTATAAAGAATTAACTCTGAAGTTATTGATGATATTGTTTTTTGTTTAAAGGTTTTAAAACATCACCAAGTGAAAACAATTTTGGTACTATGGATAATTTACAATCGATAAGTCAAGATGATCAGTCGCATTTATTTCAAACGTCGCATTATTCACCAGAAGAGCATGAATATCAGGCATTGGAAGCTGGCCATCAACAGCAATATTTAGAGAATTCGCCGGAATTTTATGCTGCCAATAATTTATTAGAATCGAAATATCATCCACATAGTTATGTTAAAAATTATGTAAGAGGTGAGTGTGGTTGTTTTTTATTTATTGTTGTTGGAATTATTGAAACTTGAAAGACAATGATTAGTATTCGTCTGCGCTTTGTGGAGGAAAGCGGCCGGTTCTGGTCTTTTATTTCGTTGTTTTGCATGTTGTTCCCACGCTGCATAACATTTTTTTCCTTCTACTTGTTCCCGTCTACACACATATAGACACATATACAAAGACAAATATACACAAATAGACGGGTCTTTTATGTTGATGCATACATTCAGATCGTTATCACACCGGACTTATGGATATTTATGTGACACGCTGTATAATTTTTTATCTATTTTAGCAAAATAGATATAAATGACATTATTTCCCCTTTGTTATCCATTTTAAAATATTCTATTCATTAATTCGATTTGTTTTTAAATTTTACAAAAATAAATAGAATTAACTAATCATAATGGTTAATGACCTTCGGCTGTATTTAATTAAAATTCAAGGCTCCTGTCATTACCCCACCGTAAATGGAGAGCCTATTTAAGAACAATAGGCCATCATCATCATGAACAACAACAATAAAATTCTTGGTCATTTTTCCAGGTACGGGGAGGTACAATGATGGTTACGGCGATACATATGGACCACCGTACGATGGTGCCCCATTTCAAACAGTCCCGAATACAAACGGCGGCGGCAGTAGTAGCGGTAGCGGCGGCAATAATAATGGACCAGAACAATGGTCGCACAATCACGATTTAAGTACATTAACCGGCCATCCACATGCACACACACATCCGGCATTTCTAACAGCGGCCAGTATGCAAAATCGCGACCCAATTAATGCACTTGGCGGCGGTGGTGGTGGTAGCGGCGGTGGCGGCGGACCAGACACCAAACCAATGCTACAAAACGGCATGATTACCGGCTATCCCAATAGTGGAGCGCCCGGTGGGCCATGTTTCACCGGCTCCGGTCCTATACAACTCTGGCAATTCCTATTGGAATTATTGACCGACAAATCGTGTCAAGCGTTCATATCGTGGACTGGTGACGGTTGGGAATTTAAATTAACCGATCCGGATGAAGTGGCAAGACGTTGGGGTATACGTAAGAACAAACCAAAAATGAACTATGAGAAATTATCGAGAGGTTTACGTTATTATTACGATAAAAATATTATACACAAGACTGCAGGAAAACGTTATGTTTATCGTTTCGTGTGCGATCTACAAACACTATTAGGGTAAATATACAACAAAATTTATAAACAACAACAACAACTAAACAAATAAATTTTCAGATATACTCCGGAAGAACTACACGCAATGGTAGATCTCAAGCCAGAAAAGAAGGAAGACGACTGAAATACCGTCAAATTCGCCAAATAATAAACAAACTCGACTTTATTATTAATAATTACAAGGAAACAATCAAAAAAAATTATCACTATCTATATAAATAATTGATGGACTAATTTTAAAAAATCAAATCGGTGCCTAAACAATTGTCGACAATTATGTTATATATATAATTTATTTTTTATCACGTTTTATAAGTTCGGTTGAATTTGTTCTTTTTATTGTTATCATTTAAAACGATTTTAATCAAAATTATAGCAACAACAACAAATTAGAAAGAAGCAAAGAATTGTGCCATTCGTATGGAAGTTATCTTTCACAATATTTATTGTTGTTGTTTACTCAAATTTCAACAATTTTCACCCATATTATTGCTCATAATTAGAATTGATATAAACAAAACTGGAAACAAAATTATGTGTGATTTCTACGATAATAATATAAAAGATGATAATAATAAGAATAATAATAAGATAAATTTCTAATATTAATAGTTAAATGTATAAAGATAAGGTTTAAGAAAAAAATTACACAAAAAAATAAAATAAAAACCGTGCTCTCTTAGCAGTCAAAAGTGTTACTAGTTGAATCAAAAAGGAGTGTATTTTTGTTTTATTATTATTTTTTTTTAAGAGAAATTGTAAATAATTTAATATCATTATTGTGATAAGTTTCTAAAAACAAAACAAAGAGAAAGAAAGAGAGAGAGAGAGAGAGAGATAGAGATGTTTGTGAATGAGAAATTGTTTATTTAAGAATTTTTACCCAATACACTTGCATTAATTTCAGGTATCGTGTTTTTTTTTTTGGAAAATTACTTAGAAAACATGATGCCTGATTTTCTTGCTCGAAACATAGAAGAACTTGTTGTTGTACTCAAAAAAAAATAAAGAAAAAAGAGACAATTTTCCTCTCTGTGCACATTTAATGGTTAATTTGCAATATATTGTTTTTTTTTTTTAAATAAAAGTGACAAATTTTTAATCAATGTCCTCTCGATATGTGTTAGAAAAATTCGTTAACTACTCTTGTTTTTATCGTGGTCTCAATTTGAAACGTTTTTAATTAAAATATTAATTTTTATAATTATAAGTTATTATAAATGAGAAGTGATTAAGAATAATGAAAATAATATTTGACAATAGTGAAGGATATTACACACACACACACACACACAAACCTGTTGGAAATATGGCAAGTGATCTCGTTTAAGGGATACAACTTTTATCGCTGTATTTGTTTCATGTGTTATTCATACGTATAACTATGTATTAAAATGATGATGTTCAATAAAATCTTGGTTTTACCAAAAAAAAAATGTGTCATTTTTCTAAAAGCCTGTCCTGTAAGTCGAGAAATCTTTAGTTTCTAGCGTGCTGAAATTTTCGAAAGATTCCCTGCTGTGGCGTTTCAAAATTGTTAATTTTTGATAAATAATCAACCAAAAGTGTGATTTCCAACCCTGAATTCCTGAAAAATTGGCTTTCAGGCGATGTTTCTTGACTTTCGAAAAAGATAATAGGTATTTTGGAACGTGTTATAAAAAACCAAAAGATAGCTGATAAAGTTATTTCCTGAAAAGTGAGAAATTGAGAGACTATGGTCTGAAAAGTTCTGCAAATAACTTTGTAGATTGCATTTTTAAATTTCTTTCAGTGGGTTATATTTTCTTTCTCCTAAAGGTTCAAGTTCAGGAGGGATTATACCATTTTTTTGTCTTAAAAAGAAAACAAGTTTTACCCAACTGCTGAAAAATAAAAAAATTCAAATAACGTTGTAGGATGAAGTTTCGATTCTTTTCAGCAAATGTAATTTCAAGTCAGCGTCTGAAGTCTTACTCTTTCGCTTAATTGCTGAAAAAATATACTTTCAGGGGGCATTTTTCAACTCTTATCAAATAGACAAAAAATTCATGAAAAATCCAAAATTACAAACTCATCAGGTATAATGATCTGAATATTTCTAAAAGTAACTTTGATTATTGCAATTCGGAGCATAAATTCCTGAAAAATTCTAATTTCAGTATACAAACTACACAATTAGTGCTCAGTACCTGAAAAATGAAAATTAAAAATTGTTCTATGAGACTGAATTGTCTTCAAAGATTCTACCAGGAACTGTTTAGGTTATTTTCAGTTTTGTCAAAGCTGAAAGTTGTATTTTCAAGTTGAAAGCGTTTTTTCAACACTTTGGAAGGCAGCGTTACTATGACTGTTTCTAAATTCTTGAAGTCTTAAGTTTTTTTTAATTCTGTCCTGTAATTCGGGAAATCTTCAGACTGAGTCTGTTGTGTTGAAATTTCGAGATTCCTTAGCTATGGCGTTTCAAAATTGTTAATTTTTAAAAAATAATCAACCAGTGTCATTTCCAACCCTGAATTCCTGAAAAATTTGCGTTTAGGCGGTTTCTTGACTATAAAAAGAAAATAAATTGGAACTTGTTTTGAAAAATCAAAATCAAAACTCATTTCCTGAAAAATGAGAAATTGAGAGGCTGTGGTCTAAAAAATTTTGCAAATAACTTTGTAGATTGCATTTTAAATTTCTCTCAGTAGATCATATTTTCTCTTGACGAGTCTTTCTCTGAAAGGTTTCGTTCTTTTCTAAAAAACTATACTTTCAGGAGGGATAATACCGTTTTTTGTCGAAAACAAGCTTTACCCAATTGCTGAAAAATAAACATTAATAATTGAATTGAGTGATGCAGCCGGTCTGAAAAATTCTACAAATAATGAAGTTTTGATCCTTTTCAACAGAATGTTATTTCAAGTCAGCGTTTGAAGTCTTACGCTTTCTCTTAGTTGGTAAAAATTATACTTTCAGAGGGCATTTCACAACTCTTATAAAATAAACACAAAATTCATGAAAAATCAAAACTTACAAACTCAACAGGCATCATGATCTGAAAATTTCTAAAACAGCTTTTGAGATTTCCCTTCTGATTCTAATTCCTGAAAAATTCAATATTGAAACTACACGATTACTGCTCAATTCCTGAAAAACGAGAATTAAAAATTGTATTGTGAGACCAAATCCTTTTGTAAAATTCTACATGGGGCCGTTTAGATTGCATCTTAAATTGTCTTCAGTGTTTTGAAAGCTGAAAGTTGCAGTTTCAAGCTAGGAGCGTTTTCTTCACTATTTTCAAAGGCAGCGTTTCAGTAACTGTTTCTGAATTCTTAAAGTTTTACGTTTTCTTTTAATTCCTGAAAATCATACTTTCAGATGCTTCTTAATTTCTGAAAATCAAAGAAACTATTGCTCGGTTTCTGAAACAATAACAAATCGAGAAATACAACAACGTGAATAAATCTATAAATAACTTTGTACACTTGGGAACACATAAAAGAGACCGAGTCTCGAAGTGGGAATATTACGTTGTTTTGTTCGTGTGAGTCAGGCTGCTTCTCTCGTGAGAATAAGAAGGTTGATAGGTAGAAGGTGTTTGAACGAGTAGTCACCATACTAAATTTGTAGAAAAATTCAATGATATACCCACAAAATGGCACCAGCAACCTTATCCCCTTCTTCTAATTGGATATCTTTTCAAATCCTAGCTTGTGAAAGTTCTGTTCCATTGTTACAACCTCACAAAAAGTACTCTCTTTTATCTACTCTCCACTGTAAGTCAAATTTTCAGGAGCATTTCTTCAATTTTTGAAAGAAAATGTGACAGCTACACATTCTTACCTAGTTCCTGAAGTTTAACGTCTCTTCTTAATTCCTGAAAAATTTAACATTGTGTTAAAAAGGTAAAGAAATATTGGTGTGTTTGGTGAAAAATGAGTAGTAAGCTCACTAGATCCATGAATTTTGCACCATGCGGCTCAATTTCTGTAAGACTAAAAACTAATCAACAATGATCCGAAAATTTTTAGACTTTATGACAATTTACACAGGTACCTTACAATGCTCCTTACTTAGCCAATCTTAATGAAAAATGATAAAATTTTAATAGGTACTGAAAAAAAACTACAACAAACTTCAAAGTTGGTTTGAAGAGTATACAGCGCTTCTGAAATTTGCTTTCTTCCTCTTCGCAGCATTAGAACTGTTGAAACATAATGGGAGCAGAAGAATTCATCTACTAAAGTGGCAATTTGGACTAGTAGCATGCTTATTTTTTGCCTGTTCATTTAGTAACTTGAGCCTAAAATTTCCTCTACATAAGCTTACATCTTATTACTCTTCTCAAGCTAAGTTTGATCAATTTCAGAAGGTCGAAACAGCTTTTCAGGAGTTCTTATCAACTGTACTTTAACATTTAACTTCTCCTGTTGTTTTGCTTCCTTTTCTGTGCGATTCCGGCCTATTGATGAATCACTGTTGATCTTTAGCCAGTTAATTTTTTTTCCAATTGTTGTTCCTTTCGTTTGCACAGTATCAATTAGTACCATAGCCCCCCCAATAACTTACGTTTAAATTTAGCTACATGTGCGCGACACCGTTTGTATTTTTCCTGGAGTTGTTCCAGATGCTGTCTATGATGATTTTAGACGACGACAACAACAACAACATATAGGTGCAATCCACTTAGTGTACATACGATAAGTGTCTCTTGAAAAACATGACTCATCTTAAAGTTGCTGTACGTATCAGACCATTATCACACAGGTAAGTGTTGTTTTTTGTTTATTATCATAGTATGTATTTTATCTTTAATCGAAATTTACGAAAATTATAAATTTTCGGTTAATTAATTACCAGTTGGAAAAGGTCCAATCAACAAATTACAACAATAACAACACGATTTTCTTGAGGAAAAACAGAATCAGATTATTAAAACAATCCAAAAACAGGTTTGGGGCTGTTATTTTTTTTTTTGTTATAGATTAGAATAAATTAATTGATAACACTTATTATAAGTAAGGAATGGAAGTTATTGATTTGATCTCGAAGTTTTTCCAATTTGAAACAATTTCCCATCTAGATAAATAATTTCCTAAATACCAATAAACAAAGGACAAATGTTTACGTGCTGAGGAAGCGAAGAAGAAACGGAAACATATCTAAATATAGATTAGAACGACACAAACACATACAAATATACACACATATATATGTATGTACATAAGTGTGTATGTATTGACTAATATTAAAGTGCAAAAAGTCACTGTACTCCTTTTTGGAAAAAATTCACCGGTTGTTTATGTGTTACCCGTTGATATGCTATTTGACATTGCTTGGCTGTTATTTACTTTTGCACGTCCTGTATTTGAAGAATGTCTGGAATTTCACTTAAAAATCCACATCTCTTCAAGCCCAACAGACTCAACAAAGTACAAAATTACAAATTCTCGTCTAATTATTGTTTTTGTTATTTGGAGGCGGGCCTCGTTTTATTGTCTGAAAAAGTGACAATTTTTAATCATCGATTTCTCGGTTATTTTTTGAGATATTCAAACACTGTGACCAGCGTTGAATTGAGCATTTCACCGTGCACCCGTCAGACTTTTCCATTTTGGAAAATTTTCACTAAATTTTAAAGTGCAGAGGAAAATGTCGGAGAATGTCAAAAAAATTCAATACAACGTATTATCTACAATTTTAAAGATAAAAAGTCGTACAGCAGCTTATTTAAAAGCTTATACATGTGCATAGGGCATAGAGAGCCCCAAAAATCAAATTTTTGAAAATCAACAAAGTTATTGAACAAAAATTTAAAAAAAAAATTCCAACTTTTTCATTTTCTCTCAATAACTTTTTGGATTTTCAAAAATTTGATTTTTGGGGTTCCATATGCCCTTCGACCATGAATAAGCCTTCAAATAAGCTGCTGTACGATTTTTTAGCTTTAAAATTAAAAGATAATGCGTTGTATCTATTTTTTTTAACATGCCACTTCAAATACAATATTTTCAGAAATGAAAAAGAAAATTGAAATTTGAAGCCTGTCCCCCAATGCAGTTGACTTTTGTCTATCTATTCATGCAAATTTTATTAAATTATTCTCACTTTACAAGAAGTTATGTGACCCAACTTAACACTAATTTATAGGACAAAAATCATGCTATTTCCGGATATTTGGAAAATTTAATCGGTTTTCCAAAATCGGCTGCCCCCCCATGAAGAATAAAATTTGTGATCGATTGAGGTATTTTGGAGGTCCATATCTCTACCCGTTTACAAATGACACGATCCAAGAGATCGCTTATGGAATCTCCATGTAATTGTAGGATATCAAAATCAAGCTCGCGAATCCCCTTAATATGTAGAGAGCCAAGACTGAATACTAATCAATATCAAAAGTTTTTATATGTTGCTTATAAATTCTACATCTAGAGAATTTATAGTTACAAATTCCATACAACTAGTTCTAGATTTGTGCTTGAATTTCTTTCAATTCTATTTCTTGTTAACATTAAAACTATTTAAAATAATCGTCAATTAAAAGATAAACAAGTAATAGATGAGAGATTGGTGTTTTTCACGCAACCACTCATTGTTGTTTTTCATTCTTCTACATGCATCTAAATAATGAAAAATGATTATTTACAATATTACGGTTTAGATATTTTAGATTTTGTCTTGTAGTAATTTGTTGCCAGTCTATTTGTAAGCCATTTCAAAGGAAATGTAAAGTGTTAGAATGTCTGCTATAAGAGAAAATTTACAGACGTTATAGTGATGGTATTTTAATTTCCGGTCTAGTCGCACGAAGCTTTTTCGCAGAAAGAAAATGAGCAATTTGGAGAGTAAAACATGAAATTATCTATGCTTTGACTTGTTTGAATGAGCTTCAAATTGAATTAAGGTGACAATTTGGGGCCAAATCATTTATCATTTCAATATTTTAAAGCTTGCAGGGACGACTTTATAATTCGCCTCTTCTTCAATAGATGTAAAGACTGTCCTGGAATTTAGTGCTTTTTATCAGAATTGTAAATTAAAGTTTCAGCCATTCAAAAATCGATCGAGACTTTCGGCGTGAAGGTAAACATTAATATTTCCGAGGAGTTTTACCGAACGGAATAATAGAATTCCGATACTTTTTGCAATTTATTGTTAGAGTGCGAATCAGATTTAAGGGACATAGTTGAGATAAAGCACGTTCGTCTGTAGCCACGCTTGGGCGGTGGAGTTCAAATTGTGTGTATTTAAACGGCCAGTGACTTTTTTAGATTCATTTTGATTCAAGTAAAAGTATTTAATTCTCTCCACGACACTGAATATGTAGCTTACATATTCTCCATTATTGCTTTTTTATTGGTTAACATCTCTATTTCTCTACCTACTTTTAACTGTAATTCTTGTGAATTTGTACATGCCTTATCTCATCGATGTTCTCGAGGTCTAGCATTTTATGTGTAGTTACTTAAAATAAAAGGGTAGATCTTGATTTATACGGGCTGTTTATTCAAAAGTCGTCAATTCTTATGAAATTACTATTAGTTGGCGAGCTATTTGAAAAATATTTCAAGGATTTGTAGGGGAATTCCTGGAGATTTTAGCAAAATTAAAACCTCGTAGCTTATTTCGAAATTAATCAAAAAACACTCATTTCTGTAACAATTCTCAGAAACGAGCAAAACACGCAAAACAACTAAAAATGACTCATTGACTCTCCCAACAAAGATTATTTTTTGTTTTTTTCCATTTTATTCTAGAACAGATGGAAATGTTTCGCATTTTCTCTAGAATGCAATGGAGAAAAACGAAAAAAATCACTGTTGGGAAGGCCTACGAGTCATTCTTAGTCGTTTTGAGTACTTTGCTCGTATTTTAACCAACTTAGAAATGAGCTACAAGATTCTAATTTTGCTAAAATAGTCTGCACTCCTCCGCCTACATTTTTGTCGCCAAGTAGTAGGAGTTTCATAAGAATTGACCACTTTTTTTAAATCCTTAATTTTAGTCCAGAAACACTAAGTTTTGATTACACCAGTTCAGTTTTTCTTCCTCCGTTACGCAACTTGTAATTAGATCTTTTATTATAAAATAGAATTAAGAAAGCTCTTAATGATTGCTTATAAACTTTTCCAATGATTTTTATGCAATTGTTCATTATCATTAATCGATTTACATAACTAGTTTTTGCAGTAATGGTAAAAAAATCTTCAAATTTTAATTTAAGAACAATAATAAAATTACCTGATAATAATTTTTTAAACTTAACAAAAATTATGATGATAAGCGAGTCATAAATTTTTAAACCTAATTAACAAAATGAAAGCCTTATCTTTAATTATGATATCTACAATTTAGGATAAATGTGATTGTTAATTGTAAATGAAAAGAACTAAATTGTTGAAAAACGTGAAAATAATTAGCGCCATCAAGGAAAAAAATCTTACTAGTTTTTGAGTCTTTAACAAAAAATCCACAGTTGAATTTAATTTACAATAATTTTAACATAATTTGACATATTGTGACTAATTTAGATCTTCCTGAATTAGTTGAATTTGATGTTTCCTTCATATTTCAGCGCGTCTTTTTGCAATATTTTGGTCGATTCAGTTTCAGATTCCTTTTTATTCCACTACAGAATTCTTCGAAAATCCCTATCCGAAATAAGGAAGACATTGTATGTGTTTAAATTCAAATGTTGCAAAGTTGAAAAACATCCATAACAAATTTTTATCACAGATAAAGGTGAATCAATGTGCAGTGGCGATTTAAAAAAAGAGACCACCTCTTGTGCGGCTGTGTGAAACAGGCTTATAAGGGCGGTCATTACAAAGTAACAGAATCTTAACAGATCTGGATTCGGGAAGAAAAATATTCAATCAGAAGAAGGGAGAAGATACTTTCTAACAAAATTGGAACCTCATAGCTCATTTGGAAGTTGACCAAAAACGCTCGTTTTGGACAAAATCACAATTTTCAAAAACGAGCTAAACAAGTTAAACGAATCAGAGTGACTCAGAGTTTATCGTTTTCCTCCATCGAATTCAAGGAAAAATGCTAAACATTTCCACCTGTTCAAAATAAAATTGAGGAAAAAGAAGAAAAAAACAATGTTGGGAAGATTTTCGAGTCATTCTAAAGTAAATCATTCCAAATGAGCTACAAAGTTCTAATTTTGCTAAAATGTTCCAAAAGGACGCCCCTACAAATCCTTGAAATCTTTTTCAAATTATCCACCAAGTAAAAGGAGTTTTATACGAATTTGGTACATTTCGAACAGCAACATCCAAGCTTTCATTAATAGCAGAATTAGCAGATTAAGCTCATAATTCAGATTTCGTTAAAACGAAATTAGTGTCTTTATTAGCTTAAAGTATCCGACCCAGAAGTTTGATTGTGACGAATCATTTAATTATATCATAGTAACAAATTATAATTATCTTTCAGAGAAGTAGAGACTGAATCAACACAGATCCTGTCAGTTGATGACAACAAAACAATCTCTATTACCAACGTTAAGGTAATTAATTGAAGTAGTTTTGCATTGTTGAAATATCAATCCATCTAATAAGATGTGTTAGTTATATACCGTATTAACTGTATGATTTATTGTTAATTAAAATTATAAGTACGAATAATACACATTAGTGAGATTAAAATTACAAAGACATATTCATAGGGTTAATAATAAAATTTTAAACTAACTAATAATAATAATAATTTGCATGTTATATATGTATTTTATTATAAATTTATCTGTCTAGTAAGTATGTGCCGACTAATTAAAACCGTGTAACTTATGGTTATTACCATTTTAATTGCTTGTCCTTTATTTCCCATTTTTCGTCTATTTTCATTCTTCAACCTAATGTTAATATATCTCTTCTCTGTCATAAAGAATTTGATTTGCTTTAATGGCTGTTATGGCTGTTATAGCAAACTATGCAACATGCCTTAATATTATTATTATTATTATTGCCAACAATTTATAATTCATTCATTTTCTGCTTTAATTTGACATATGCCATTCCGTCATCTTTACTTTGATCTAAATTTAAAATATAAATATAATATATTATAACGATTTTACAGGTACCTGAACAGAATGCTGGAGATAGCAGGGAACGTATCCGAAGATTCACTTTTGATTTTTGCTTCCAAGAGAATTCCACACAGGAACAAGTGAGATAAATTATTATTATAATAATAAAATCTTAATTTTTATTTAACAAACTCATCAATTCTTTCATAGCCCATCTTTACTACAATCATATAAATATTTCAAATCTTGTATTTTGAACGTTCAACGAAAAATAAACAGTTAGATATATTAAGAGGCGCCAACAATTCGCTTTTTCTTGGCTCACGTTTCCGGCTTTGTTGTTACAACGTTCACTCGCCAAGCCAACCCATCATTAACAAAAAATTTTTCTTTGATTCTTTTCTTCTTCTGCGTTTTTTCTTCTATTTTCTTCAGAAAGAGAATAAATCTAAAAACAGCACACCATTAGCTATAGTCAGTTGAAATTAACTGTAAAACTCCAGATGATCCTATATCGTAAAAATTGAAAATTGCCCAATCAACATTAATATTTAGTTGCAGGTCGTAAATATTAATAAACTTGAGATTGAAACTGTTCCGTATTTATAATTTTGTTTTCCCGTCATTTCCCTCTAAGCGATCTATTTATAATATTTTTTTTTTATTCGTTTCCCTTCCCAGTTCTATTTTAATCGTGTTGTCTTCGGTGTGCCACCAGGTGTTCCAAGCTGTTGAAGGGGTGGTCGGCCAAGCGATCAAGGAGCGCTACCACTGCTGTGTCCTAGCCTATGGCCAAAGTTCGACGGGTAAAACACACACAATGATGGGCTTCCCGCATGATCCCGGCTTAATACCGCGGTTATGTCAAGGTTTGTTTGGTTATTTTCAAGAGACAGCGGTGGGCGACGAGGGAGTCGCGATGAAAGCGAACGTTAGGTAAAAATCGACTTTTTAACCCCCCTGTGTGTCTCTGATAAACACCACCAGATTTATCAATGTTGGAACAATGTGGTAGTTTCTCACATATTCCGAACACATGCAAGGACGTTGTATAGTGTGATTGTTTATCGATTAGAACTAGATATGTTTCGGAAACAATTACAGGAAATTGCCCAAGTTTCAACATACAATTTTTCCACTTTCACACAAAAGATTAGATAATCGAACGAAATAAAGAAAAATCTAGTTTATGTTAATGTTTGGTAATAATTTTCGAATAAATTGAATTAAAGAGAGAGCTATCGTGCGAAAATATATTTACAATTTTATAACTTTCAAACAATAACTTGAAGTGTAGTGGAGAATTTCCCAAAAACAACTATCAGTCTGTGCTTGTTCGCATTGTTAACCGCACGCAAGTTTATAAACATTTGTAAATTGTTTAATTTTCCAGTTATTTGGAGATTTACAATGAGAAAGTGAGGGATTTATTGGTGAAATCACCGTCGAATGTCCCTTTGAAGGTGCGCCAACATCCCAAAAAAGGACCTTACGTTCAAGGTATAATCACAGATATTTCTTTGATAAAATATCACAAGACTCACAAGAGTACACTGACTTTTAAGTAACAAAATTTGATGAGGGGGTTCAAAAAAAGAGCTTGACCACAGCAAATACTTTAGGGATGAGCAATTCATGATTTTTGAATAAACGTTTTAAATATGCGAATAGAGAGGGGGAAAAAGAATTGAAGGACATAGTTGAGATAAAGCCCGTTCGTCTCTAGCCACGCCTGATCGATGGAGTTTAAATGGTATTTAAGCGACCAGTGGTGTAAAGCAAATAAATATTTAGATTTATTTTCTTACTAATAACTCAATAAGTGAGCCATTTACTCAACGATAAATGACTTTTTTATATTAATTCAGATACAATCAAAAGTATATTGTCATCTCCACGACTCCACGTCACTGAATAGTTTACATGTCCTCCATTATTGTTTTTTTATTGGTTAACATCTCTATTTCTCCACCTACTCTTAAGTCGAATTCTTGCGAATGTGTACGTGCTTTATCTCATCCATGTACTTAATTATTGCTCGAGGTCTACATCAATCTTCATATAGGAACAGGGACGAAAATCTAACCGATTCGTGTAAAACTCGTATTAGTTGGCGAACGATTCAAAAAATATTTCAATATGTCTAAGGATCGTTTTGGCGAAGTTAGAACCTCGTAGCTCATTTGGAAGTTGGTCAAAAATTGCTCGTTTCTGATGATGTCGCGATTTTGAGAAACAATCTAAGCACGCAAAACGACTAAGAATGAGTCAAAGACCCTCCAAACATAATTTTTTTTCTTGTTTTTCTCCATTACATCCTAAAAAAAATTGGAGACATTTGCCCCCGCTCCAGAATAAAATAGAGAAAAACAAAAAAAAAAACAATATTGGAAAGGTTCCCGAGTCATTCTAAGTCGTTTAACGTGCATAACTCGTTTTTGAAAATTGACTTATATTTTTCAAAAAATTTCTTTTCTTCTCCTCTATTCGTATATTTAAAACGTTTATTCAAAATCATGAATTTCCCACTTCTGTACCTTTTTTTACAAAGGAAAAGGACCGTTTTCTCTACATCTGGTAGGAGTTGTAGGTAAATGTTCCAAGTACTATTGCTAGTACAGTCTATAAAGTGACTCAAAAAATCCGACTCAAGTAATAAAATTAGTTCACAATAGATTCAGTAACAAACAACTTCCCCTGTCAAGTAACAACAACCAGATTTTTAACTTCCCGCTAAGAAAATTGAAAATTTTCAAAATTTCGGGAAGTTATTGGTTTTACCCCGATTTTCGAAAATTGAATGTTCAGTAGATCTCGACGTTTTGGGGTCCTAGGAAGCTATTTTGACTATTTTTGCGAGGGTGTCTGTATGGCTGTGTGTGTGTGTGTCTGAGAGAGAGAGAGAGAGAGAGAGAGAGAGAGAGAGAGAGTATGTAAGCAGCTCATAACTTTTGAACGGATTGACGTAGCGGAACGCTCTTTACGGCATTCGAAAGAGTTCCACCAAGCTTATATTTCTTGTAAATTTGGACCGATTCGACACGATAGGTTTTGAGAAATTCCGAAAAAACCGAAAAATTTCTTTTGTTAAAATCATGTTTTTTTCAAAATAATTATTGAGCTGCTGTACCGATCGATTCCATAATCTAATCAGCTTTTAGCCTTAACTAATGACGTCGAATGCCGTTTGAACGATCAAAATCGATTGATTCGTTTATGAGTTATCGTTGTTGAAAAATATCGAAAAAAGTGTTTTGTAAACATAACCTCAAAATTACTCAACCAATCAAATTTATACTCCTTACAATAATTTTGGAGCTTTAAAAACTTAGTGGGAAGTTTCAGGAATGGCCTGCAGGGTCAACCGCATTCCAGATTTTTTTTTAATAAAATTTTGCAAAAGTGTCGGTTTTCCACGAACCAAGTAATTTTTTAACAATTATCTTGTAATATTTCATTACCCCTGTTAAGTTGCTTGTTACTGAATGTATGGTGAACTAATTTTATTACTCTAGTCAGTCTCTTAAGTCGCTTTACAGACTATAATTGTTGTGGATAAGCTCCTTTGTTGAACCTCATCATAAATTGTAACTATTATATGAGTCTCGTGGTATAATAACAATAATTATGATTTCTTGTAAATTTCCCATAGGCTTGTCGGAGCATTCAGCACTTGAACCGGCTGCACTTCTTCAACTACTTGAAACGGGCAACAGTAATCGTCGTATAGCTTCAACGTTAACAAATCCAAAATCTAGCCGGAGTCATGCAGTGTTTTTAATAAATTGTTGTGATGTTAAATTAACATTAGTTGATTTAGCCGGAAGTGAACGTACCGGTAATCGGTGTTATAGTGCATCACGATTTCGTGAAGGTGCTAATATTAATAAAAGTCTTGTAGCTTTAGGCAATGTTATCTCGGCGTTAGGTGAATTTCTTCTTTTTGTCCAATGAATTTTACACTTTTATTTTTGTATTTTTTTTTTTAAATTACAGCGGAATATTCTTGTAGATCTTCTAGATCAGCAAGACGAAGATTCATTCCTTATCGAGATTCTATTTTAACATGGTTGTTGAAAGATACATTAGGTGGCAATTCGAATACATTTCTAATAGCAAGTGAGTTTGGTTCTTTTGATATAAATTTACGTAATTTATGCGACCTGAATTTGTCTTTTTGTCTATATGTGTGCGCTTCTCCATTGATCTTTTCCAGCAATTTCCCCATCAAGTGCATGCTATAGTGAGACAGTAAACACATTACGTTTCGGGCAACGTGCCAAACTTATCGTTTCTACACCAGTAGTTAATGAAGATCCTAGAGAGAAGACGATCAGAGAACTACGAGCGGAAATTCTACGTTTAAAACAACTATTATTATTACAACAAACATCAAACCAGGTAAAATTTTCAACGAAATACCACACACAAAAATAGACACTTTTCATGAATATTTCCAGTTGAACCCTATACCAATGTTAGATGATAATCGTAATGACAATGAACTTGAAGACATTGCACCATCTAAAGATAGCACGCCGGCATGTCAGGCAACTGAAAAACTCATTCCACTAATGAACACGTCTGCTTCTGTTAACAAAGAAATTAAACCAACACCACGACTACGACGAACATTCAGTGTTGATCAGACATTTGTTAAGATGCAAAAACCAAATCCACCGCATTTCAGTTCACAAGAAACAATAAAACGATTGAGACGACCATCGATGGATAAGACTAATAAATTAGAGAAGACAATAATAACTGAAGTGAAATCCTTGGAGAATGTTCGTTCAAAAATTGATTCATTACGACGACCATCAGCAAATAAACCACGCGCCCAAATTGTCGCCGCTGTAACAAATCGACTGTATGCGAAGAACAAGAAGAAAGACGCCTCAACTGATACCAGTGATATCAATAAACCACCGGAGCCGCCGAAAGAATTAACAATTTGTTCAAATGCACGATTACGTTTGAAAGAATTAACAAAGAAAGCTTTAAAAGCTCATCGTATGCGCAATGGAGAAACACAAACTGATCTATTTCCGGTTATTAGAGTTAAAGAAATCTCAACTGATGTGGATGATTTGAAAATTGAATTGGATGAGATTCGTCATATTGCAATCGGTACGATAACAATTGAAATGTGTGATAAAAGTGTTGATTGTTGTTTAATTGAAAATTTCGATGGATTACATCATTATAAGAATACTTTTTTAATTACAAATAGTTGCGGAAGTCAAACGAATGAAACGAATCACACACAAAAAGAAACTTCCAATGTTTCATTTACGAAATATTTACGTAATCCTGAAATAACAACAACGAATCCGATTTACACGAATTCTGTTAATATTAACGTTACACATAATTATTTAAATCATCAACAACAACAACAACAACAGACTGATAATGTATCTGATGATAGTTTGGAGGAACAGAATCGGGAGAATGTCTGCTTTCCCACACCGGATCTTATCAGTAATCATAATTCATTAGAACAGCACGCTATATTAACCAGCGACAATAAAGAGAATACTGAATTGAAAATGAAACAATCCGATTTAAAAATAATCCAAGATGATTACGAAATATTGGAAGAATTCTCTGTAAGAAATTTGGAAAATTTAACACCAATTTGGCAGATTTTACCAGTAATTACGAAACAATTAGATTCTATCAACATTCCAGAATTGTATGCACCTGAAATTGTAATTACAGGAAATTACGAAACATTGGAATATTTCACAACAATAATTCCAACAAGTGTAAAACCAGCAATTGTTCAAATACAACCGATATACTATGATGATTGTATTAAAATAATCGAACCATTAGTGTTAAAATCAATAATGAAGCATTATCCGGAATCGAAACGATCCGATTCCAGTGATGAATCTTCAGACAATGAACTGGCAGATTCACTAGAATATCACATGATTAACAACAATAAAAAAGTGAGATTTACACAAACCCATCATTGCCAGAATGAACGTATGTTGAAAGCCATGTCAGGTTTTCTAGAAGAAGCAACAGTTTTGATGAATAATCTAACGACAATTGCCAATCAATTTGAACGTCCATTTGATGAATTCGATGTACGAGTGACAATAAACGAATTAGCAGGTTTACAAAAATCAAAAAAACACCGTAAAAGCGGCAAGAAAAAGGAGAGAAAACACGCAAATTGTCAAACCGACTCGAAAATTAGTCCGGTAAATGTAACAAACACTTGTACACAGTGTCCAGACGATGTCTTCATTCCGGTCAATAAATATGAAGCATTACTTGAAGATTCGTGTCGGCGTTTAGAAGAGAAACTGCACAAGGAGACTGCAACTCGTCCGAATCATTACGAGGATCATTTGAATGATTTCAATTATAATCCATGGGATTTGAGTTTGAATGATAACGAAGATACGAGCATTGATAGTAATCCAGTTACATTCTCTGATTATGGTAGTTTACCAAGGCAGAGGAGAACGTTGAGGAAGTCCAGACCGAGTTGTAGTCCCAGTGCTTTTCTGCGACAATTAACAAATATGCGACGTCAAGTTGTTGAATCTACACGAGATGAACTCTATAATAATACACAATAATTTGTGTCTTTTCAACAATTAAATACTTATTAACAATGAGTGTTATTATAATAATTACTATTTTTATTACAATATTTATACATTTATTTATTTATTTATTTATGATTACAATTGCAATATACGGATAACTCTTAATAAAAATTTATAAATAATTTATAAATATTGTTTTTTACGAGTGTTGTTTATAAAGAGTATAACAATTTGAATCAGTGCCAGGTACGATTCGGATATTTCACACACAAGTCTTGTAAAGTTATAATTGTATTTAGAAATTATGATATTATACACAATAGAATGACAAGTATTGCTTTAAAATAGGGACGGTGAAACAATATAGAACACTATTCTATAAACCTACAAACTTAGATTATACTGTAATAAAATATAGAACAAAAAAAAACACAATAGAAGAAACCGTGAGATTCGCGTAAGATATCGAGAATAACTACAAAACAAAAAATCGTATTCTAAACAAATCGTTATCGTGATCCTGATCTTAGTTATACTTTCACCAGCTAAAATTCGATATGTATCGACAATATAAAAATCATCATTTGGTGAGTAAAACTTATCATAAGGCAGCAAATTTTTAAGTTAAACGACTTTAACTCGTAATCTTAGCTAGTTTTTTCCTTGTGACATTCATAAGTACAAATTAAATGAGTCAGGTCGATTTGGACGTACTATAATATTGATTGAAATTGATTAATAATAATCAGTTTGAATCAATTTAATCATTATAAAGACTAATAACTATCAGGGAGGAATCAAGGCATGATTGGGCCTCTAGCGAATTCGATCTATTAGCGCCCCCAAGAAATAATAATAATTATAATTATTACAATAATGATAATAACTAATTTCAGGAGAAATCTTGTCTTTTCAATTCATAATAATTAAAATAACCATTTGTATAGTTTATTAAAACTTTCATGCCAAAAAAGCTGTTTGGAATTAAATCTTCAAGAACCGAATAAAAAAAAATTACCTTCAATGACAATTTTCTTTTTAAAAACAGTGGTTGCTAAACATAAAGGTGTTCCTTTACCCAGTATTGTCGTGTTTTGAGTTAAACTGACATAAACAGCATTGGTTCTCCTAAGATCAGTGGCGTAATGGAAAATTTCAAAGTCCCCACACAACAAAAACGCCCTCTACTCATTTAATATATCATTAAATGACTTACCTAGAACTTGAAGGTAAATCATTCCATTAAACGACATTTATTATATTATTGAGATAGAAGACTTCAAGAAAAAATACTTGCTGAGCCCCCTTTGACACTGGGCTCTTTCTGAAGTTGTCCTTTCCTCTAAACTGCGTGGCTTGCAGGGTGTACTTGACGTCACTTAAAATACAGGGTGTAGGATCTAAATTTTGCGAATCTTTTCAATTTATAGAAGGACCCTAGAGAAAATTCTAGCATTATTAAGACCTCGTAGTTCATTTGGAAGTCAGTCAAAAAGCACTCGATTTTTAAAGATGAGCTAAACACGTAAAACGACTAAGAATGTCTCAAAGACCCAATGAACAGTAATTTTTTTAGTTTTTCTCCACTGTATGCATCGAAAATATTTCTTCCAGTTCCAGAATAAAATAGAGAAAAACCAAAAAAATCAATACTTATTGAGAGGATCCTTACTTAAGTCTAGGCCATTTTATGTGATAAGATAGTTTTCCTAAATCACGACAGAGTCAAAAATAACCGACTTCCAAATGAGCTACAAGGTTCTAATTTTGCTAAAATGTTCCCTAGGAACCTACCCTACAAATCCCTTGAATATTTTTCGAATCACTAGTCAGCTGATAAAAATAAAATTCGCGGAACTTAGATCTGACGCCTGTATTTCAAAAAGTGGCGTGAAATACAACCGTAAAACCCACGCAATTCGAGGGAAAGAGCACAATTAAGTAGCAAAATTGAATGAAATCCGATAATTTAGGATGAAAGTGCCTCAAAGTTAATTTCGAAAATCCATTCCAAAAAATCTAGAATGGGATTGACCCTGCAGGCCATTCCTGAAACTTCCCGCTAAGTAAGCTCCAAAATTATTGTGAGGACTACAAATGTGATTGGTTAAGTAATTTTGAGGTTATGTTGAAAAAACGTTTTTCAAAAACTTTTGACAACGATATCTCCCAAACAAATCAACGGATTTTGACGAGCTTTGCGGCACTCGACGCAGTTTTTAAAGCCCTCAAATTATTGTGAGAGGTACAAATTTGAGTGGTTAAGTAATTTTGAGGTTAGTTGAAAAAACACTATTATCGATATTTTTCGACAACGATAACTCGTGAACAAATCAATCGATTTTGACGAGCTTTGCGGCACTCGACGCATTTTTTAAAGCTATAAAATTATTGCGAAAGGTACAAATGTGATTGGTTAAGTAATTTTAAGGTTATATTGAAAGAAACACTTTTTTCGATATTTTTCGACAACGATAACTCGTGAAAGAATCAACCGATTTTGATCGTTCAAACGGCATTCGACGTCATTAGTTAAGGTTAAGAGCTGATTAGATTATGGGATTGATCGGTGCAGCAGCTTAATAGTTATTTTGAAAAAAACATGATTTTAACAAAAGAAATTTTTGTTTTTTTTGGAATTTCTCAAAATCTATCGGGCCGAATCGGTTCAAACTTACAAGAAATCTAAGTTTGGTGGTACCCTTTCGAATGCCGTAAAAAGCGTTTCAATACGTCAATCTGTTCAAAAGTTATGAGCTACTTACATAGTCTTCACACACACACACACACACACACACACACACACACACACACACACACACACACACACACACACACACACACACACACACACACACACACACACACACACACACACACACACACACACACACACACACACACACACACACACACACACACACACACACACACACACACACACACACACACACACACACACACACACACACACACACACACACACACACACACACACACACACACACACACACACACACACACACACACACACACACACACACACACACACACACACACACACACACACACACACACACACACACACACACACACACACACACACACACACACACACACACACACACACACACACACACACACACACACACACACACACACACACACACACACACACACACACACACACACACACACACACACACACACACACACACACACACACACACACACACACACACACACACACACACACACACACACACACACACACACACACACACACACACACACACACACACACACACACACACACACACACACACACACACACACACACACACACACACACACACACACACACACACACACACACACACACACACACACACACACACACACACACACACACACACACACACACACACACACACACACACACACACACACACACACACACACACACACACACACACACACACACACACACACACACACACACACACACACACACACACACACACACACACACACACACACACACACACACACACACACACACACACACACACACACACACACACACACACACACACACACACACACACACACACACACACACACACACACACACACACACACACACACACACACACACACACACACACACACACACACACACACACACACACACACACACACACACACACACACACACACACACACACACACACACACACACACACACACACACACACACACACACACACACACACACACACACACACACACACACACACACACACACACACACACACACACACACACACACACACACACACACACACACACACACACACACACACACACACACACACACACACACACACACACACACACACACACACACACACACACACACACACACACACACACACACACACACACACACACACACACACACACACACACACACACACACACACACACACACACACACACACACACACACACACACACACACACACACACACACACACACACACACACACACACACACACACACACACACACACACACACACACACACACACACACACACACACACACACACACACACACACACACACACACACACACACACACACACACACACACACACACACACACACACACACACACACACACACACACACACACACACACACACACACACACACACACACACACACACACACACACACACACACACACACACACACACACACACACACACACACACACACACACACACACACACACACACACACACACACACACACACACACACACACACACACACACACACACACACACACACACACACACACACACACACACACACACACACACACACACACACACACACACACACACACACACACACACACACACACACACACACACACACACACACACACACACACACACACACACACACACACACACACACACTTGTCCAGAAATGTATAAATCTCCACCTTTTGGCGACAAAAAACGACTAAATAATATTTATCCAAATTGCAAGGATTGCCAAAAAAACTGTAATAAGGGACAAGAATGTCTCAAAATTTAGTCTTAAGTCCAAAAAACCACAAAAAGTGGCTTAATTTTCTTATTTTCATAAAATTCTGTAGAAAACTGACTTTTTCAAGAACAAGAATAACCTGAAACAGTGGCTGGAGGTGCGAAATTCAGTTTGCATGGTTAATTTAAAAAACTAGATAATCTGATCAAGGTCTTTATAAGCACAGGGGTACAATATTTGAAGGGCAGAGGGCGCTGCGCCACTGAGCTGAAATTTTGACTTTTCTTCATCCCCTACTTAAACTTACCAAGACTTAAGCTTAAAATCCAGACTTAAGCATTAAAATTCCCGTCAAAAATGACGAAAATTCTTCCTTATTATTATTATCATTAAAAGTTTATTATTTGGGAGCCCCAGTAGACGCCGAATTCGCCCCCAAGCGGCCCTAAAGATTAGAAATTTAATTAAGAATTGTTGTAAGTCCAATTGTAATATAAACAATCGCCTTATAGTTTTTCGGATTTCGACCTAAAATCAACCTCATTAACACCTAAATTATGTGAATTATTGAGCTTACAAATAACTCACCACAATTTTGCCGGAAAGCTGTAAAATTTCAAATAAATACGATTGTTGGTCTACCATCTAAGAATTAATTAATTAATTACCTGAAGGATAATAAAGTAGACTCTTCTTTTTGACATAACCTGTGCCAGGGATGCGTAATTCACAATGTATTAAAGTACCAGGATTTAAACTATCAATTCGTGCATTAGCAATGATAAAAACCGAAAATCGCCCATTTGGATGTCTACTTGTGTTCCATTCAAGTGTCTGTAGAGGATTTCTACAAAGAAAATTTGTCCTTTAAGCAACAAAATCGATCTAAATTTGATGGTGTACTTATTATAAAATTCATCAGATCGGTCTTTATAGATAATCAATTTAGGTGCTGGATACACTTCATTGGCGAAACACGTGAAATTTACCGAATCTCCGTCTGATTGTGGGTTCTCCTTAAAAATAATTAACGAACGTTCCGGTTCTAAAAAACACAATTATTTTCGAGAATTTTTTTGTAAATACTTGAAGAAAAATACCAAAAACAATCATATTTTTAACACTGAAATCTTCATCAGCAAATGTTGATACTTTACATTTATATTCACCAGCAATGTCCGTTGTTGGATTCAAAATTTTCATTGCACGATAGACAGTTTTTGGATCATCTGTTGCACGATAATCTAAATCAATACGTTTCTTCAACAAACCTAAACTTTGTGGTGGACTCTTTAACGGTATCCATTGGTAGACGACTTCACCATTTAAATACCATTTTACAACTAATTCACTATCATCAGGACGTATCGAATAATCACAATCTAAAATAACTGGTATACCAGAATCATTTTTAACAGCATTAGGTACTTTAATGTGATTAATCTGTACTGTTGATATTGATTGTAATTCTAAAACAATAAGACAAGAACAAGAAGAAAATCAATGATATCTTATAAATTATTTAATAAGGTTTATTTTTGTTTTAAATTGACCATAATTAGCAGTCGATCGTATATACCTACGCAGGCTAAATTTATCCTATATAAGCCTATCAAAAGGTGCGTTAAAGCACGAATTTAAAGCTCATTCAAGTGGTAAATGAATAATCGAAGTTCTAAAATAATTGCAACAAGTAATCAGTCTCGATATTAATTTAAAATCGCATCTAGAATTTCGTTTGCAATTTTTTAACCAAATAGAACAATAAATTTTCAATTTTTGATTACTTAAATATTTATTAATTTTGTGCTTTAATTAATTTTAAATTCGCACTAGAGAGATTGGTGTAAAGTTGAAAATAATGCTTACCATTCATGATGAAAATTAAGTAAAAAATATAATTTAAATAAAACATAATTAAAAATTTTGTAGAATTTAAATGATGCTACACACTACTCAAAGCACAATCGGATTGATAATAGTGACGCTTGCGCTTTTTAAATACTTGCGCTGTTATCCCTATCCAGATCAAAATCTGACCGCATATCACTAACTAATTAGAGGGAATTTTGATAACAATAATATCATCAATCGTTAACCAATATGATAGACAAAAACTCCTCCACCACGTTAAAAGAAAGCTAATATTGCGTTTAGTTAAGATGAGATTATTACCAAATTTTCCTCACAAAGTAACTCTAGCATTGTTCTTGAAGACTAAGATAACTACTCAGACTCAGAATAAAAAAGTAAACTTATCGCAAAAATAAAATAGTTGTATGTGCTTCTTTCCACTTTCCACACCACCTGTGCAGGGCGGTAGTCAGAAAACTATTTCAGATGGGGCACCTTTTTTGAAGTTGAAAAAGAAATGATTTATGGGCAGAGCAGTTATCGTTTAAAGCATCAACACCTTTTAGAATTTAGAGCCTAAATTTTGTCCAGTACAGCTTGAGGATTTCCTTCACAATTTGGCACATTGATGACGAAAGATAGAGAGATAAAAACATAAAATAATGATCGACCTGTGCCAACACTTATGAAAGAAATCCAAACGAAGATCTTTAAGTTCAAAAACACCAACGTTAATGAAGCCAGAGAGGTGTTTTTTGTCAGCTCGAAAAGTACCTGTAGTGAAGAGGAGGGTAATTGATTTGTCACAGTACCTACCAGGTTCCTAACAGATCCTAATAATTTCCTACAAATATCTAGAAAATACCAAATAAATTTTTTCTATTCACCAATCACCTATTGAGTACTGAAAAGTACCTAGCAATTTTCTTGTGGCCGTCTATTCTTAATTATTTTGTGTGCCAATTTTCAATTTTATTCGATAATAAAAAGATTGCATATCCGTACAAAATCGCGAGTTAAATAAAAAGGTACTCACTATTTAACTGCATCTTATTGCTCCTGTTCCACGCTGTTCGAACGTACTGTAATTAGAAGAAAGAAATTGTAATTTTGGAATAATATTTCAACGGCGCAACTCCAAGGATCACTAAATTCTTCGCCCATAAAGGCACTTTAAACACTTCACTATATTAAAAGCACTTGAATTTATTTTAAAATTTCAAAAACTGATGTTAACATTTTAGCGATCAAAATCCAAATGAATAAAAGACGGGGCCATTGACAAATCGAGAAATGAACGTTAGGTAATTTATCCTTTGTTGTGTTCTTATCAAAAATTGAAGAAAAAATTGTCTATACATCGCCTATAATCTTATTAAAACAGAATTATATAATTTGAAAATATTTTGAACGTCTTTATTTTATTCAACAATAAAACATGCTTACAAATTGCTTAAACTGTGACTTTTTTCTAAATTTACTTAAAATTATTACAGTAAGTCGTTAGTACATATTTCGGATATACATTAGATATGCAACACACATGCTAGAATGTGTTAAGTTGATTGCCTACCATCCATTAAGTATAGACTCAAACTAAATTATTTTAATAAATCTCCATGAATAATTCTAGCACCCTCCAATTTGTTTATTGAACTGATGAATCTAGTTTCTTGTTTTCTGTTCATGTCCAGAACAAATTAAAATAAGATAATTTATGTTTCTAAAGTTACATTGCTATTGAGATGTGACAAAAGTGATACTAATTGTTAAGTTGGTTGCCTAACGTTTCGTAATGCAGCTTCCTGTGTATCTAATAAAATAAATACATATTTACTCACTTAACTGATTGCAGTAGTTGAAAATGTGTAAATCTTCTTAAAAACTAGTAAATTGTTAAAATATCTTACATAAATTAATTGCCAACAAACATTTTAACTAATATACAAGCAAACAAGCATAATCACTAATTGTAGATATGCAACACAAATAATAAAAATGCGCTTAACTAGTTGCCTACATTTATTTTATGCTATAACAAGTAAATAATCTTAATAAATCAACTGATTGTTCTAACACAAGAGAGTATGATAATTTAAGTTTTGTTTTATTGAGTTTACCTTGGTTAATTAATAAAAATTAAATTTATTAGAATGTTTGAAAATTGCCACGAATAGGTATGCAACACAAATAACAGTAGTACGTTAAGCTGGTTTCTAACAATTTATTAGAAATTTTTTGACATCTGTCAATGCGGTTAGGTTAATTTTAGAATTTTTTTCTTGATAAATTTAACTCCTTACAACAAATCAACAATTTCCTGTATCTCTACAGTTGTTGTTTAAATAACATTAATGTGAGTTTTAATGTAGATTAAAATCACCATTTTTTTTTAAATCCAGTTAATAACTTAACATTCAATCAAAGTTCACATCGAAACAATAATGTTGAGTTTGTCATTTCGGCATCTTTTAAAGAATATCAGTAATAAAACAGTGAATCGTACAACAATACGTTGTAAAAGTAAAATTGATCCAATACAAGAGAAATCATTGGCTGAAAAATGTTTCTTAGTTGATGAAAAGGACAAAATTATCGGTACAGCATCGAAACGTGAATGTCATACGGTTGATAAAGATGGAAATATACCACTACATAGGGCATTCAGTGTGTTTGTTTTCAATCAAAATGGTGATTTATTATTACAGAGACGATCAAAACATAAGGTAATATAAGTGTTTTATTTTAATAAAACATAATAATCGAGTTTTATTCATTTAGGTGACTTATCCGAACTTCTACACAAATTCCTGTTGTAGCCACCCATTAGCCGATTACCCCGGTGAAGACAATGAAGTGGATGCTATCGGTATCAAAATGGCGGCTCAACGTCGACTCAATCACGAATTAGGAATACCCACCGATAAAATACCGTTGGAGAAATTCAATTATATCACACGTATCTATTATAAGGACGAGGGAAACGGCCTTTGGGGTGAACATGAAATCGATTATGTTCTATTCATACAAGATAATTTACCAGTGAATCCGAATCCGGATGAAATTTCTGAAATTAGTTTTGTACCACGATCAGCACTAGATGACTATCTACCATCTATACCGAATCTAACACCATGGTTTCAATTGATTTTAAAACATCGTCTACGTTTGTGGTGGGATTATTTAGATGATTTAGAACAGTTTGTTGATCATGAAAATATATTAAATTTTGATGAATCGAAGAAAAAGGAGAAATCTTAGGAGAATGAAGAATAATTAAAGCGATAAGTTCCAAATTAGCTTCTATTTGGTTTCTAGATTGTTACATTTTATTTATCTGTATAAGGTTGATTTTCTTTTGTAAAAAATACAATTTTTATTCCGTATAAACAAGTTTTTTTCAATTCTTCCTTCTTTTTTTATGTAAATTGAGGTTAGATCACAGATAGATAGGTTATGTTAGATAACCTCAAATATTTGCAAAAGTCGCCTGGTGTACAATGAAATTAACACAAATTTTGTGTAAAGATCACATAAAACGGCATTTTAAGAAATTCTGGATTTTACAGGGTGCTCGTAAAGTCGTCAATACAAATTTAGATAAAATACTAGCAGAAAAATCGATACCAGTATGCCAACCGGAGGATATCCTCAACGAGAAACGGGAGATATTCGAGTATATAAATCAACTTTTTAATATACAATAAAACCATTTTAATTATAAATAATTGCAGTATTGAAGTAATTGGATGTAAACCGAAACCTGTGAAATTGGATCGAACGCATCCAAATTGGCACGATCGCCCTTTATTAACTTACAAAGACAATAATGTTCTACTTGAAGGTCTACAACAGGCGAAAATCTTAACAAATAGTATTGAAATTCGGGAAGGTCTACCCGATTGTATTGTATTGAAATCGTCTAATAAAGAAATCAATAGAAAAGTTGAAGATATAATCGTAAGATCACATCTGTTTGATGCTGAACAAGAGAAATTACCGAAAATTAAAGATCCACAACGGCCAGCTTGGAATTTTCCACGTGTCTATGGCATCACCCAACAGAGGATCATGTAATTTCCATTATTTAAATCTATTAAGAGTCGATTACAAAATTATCATTTATTTGCTTTTTTGTATTCGATTCTATTTCCTTATTGATAGTTGGGTCATTAAGGAAAATTGATAACTTTATCTGTTGCATAATTTTTTTAGGGGAAAATCTAAAATTCGTTTACATTTTGATATACCGGGTGTACCGCTGTATTTTCTCTAGCAGGTGGCTGCACCTTTCTTGTATCGTAACTTGATTAAGCCACTTGAAAAATGCATTAACAAATGTCAATTATGAACCAAGTTACGATACTACGTTACCAAAAGCACAGACAATTGCAAGAGGAAATATCGTGCTACACCCGGTAGAATCAAAAAAGAGAGTAGCCCTGTGGAAATTACCACAATTCTAATATATATCTACGGTATCTTACTACTCAGTTGATTGTACTTTTTTTAAGTTGTATCGTAACTTGGTTTGGCCACTTGAAAACATTAGAAAATATCAAGTGTGAATCAAGTTACGATGCTATGTAAGAAAGGCATAGCCAACTGCGAGGTGAAATACCGTGGTACACATACAGGGTATTTCTTGGTTCTACGTACATAGGACTGGATAAATCTATTTCACTTTCCCCATATACTTGAACAAGGTTAGAGTGTGATGGTACTAATTGGGTGTTAACGTGGGTGGTATTATCGTGCGATCCATTAAATTTCTTATCAGAGTTAGCGTTGAAACTGTCTAGGCATGTCTTGGATTGAACCATCACAACAAACGTCACATTTAATAACAATTATTGTAATACAGAAATATGATGGTTCAATCGAAGACATGCCTTAACAGTTTTATCCCTAACTCTGAAAACAAATTTAATGGATCGTACGATATTATCCCTATGCATTGGAAAAGAATAACAAATACGAACATAGCATTTTGTAAACGTTAAACAAGGACAAGTGAAATAGATTTATGCAGTCCTATGTACGTAGAACAAAGCAATACCCTGTTATAAGGACGTACTTCTTAACTTAATGTGTACTGTCTAAAATATACAGGGTGTACAAGGGTGTTTTACCTCTCTGTCGGCCCATGGCTTTGGCTGCATCGGGCCGTAGCTTGGTTCATATTTTAGTACATTTGACATTTATCGATTTATTTTTCAATGAAGTACAGTGGCCGAACTAAGCTACGACTCTACATAACCAAATGCATGGCCAACTGTGCACATCCTGTACAGAAAACCAATTTAAATTGTCTTCTACTGATTTGCACAGGAAAATTCGATAGAAACATCCTGAAACCAAAGCTTCATCATATAAAGAGTTTCACCCAAAACGTGTCTTAAATTTCTCTAATTTTTATCATCATTATTCTCATGTGTTAGAATAAGTGGAGAAATACTCTTTTAATGTTTCGTTAATTAATTAGTAAGAAACAAAACAATAGACTGACAAAGAGTATAAGTGGTATAAGGCTATTCTACATCTCAGCTGGCTATGTTGGTTACGTAGTGTCGTAGCTTGATTCCACTAGTTGTTTCTATTGAAAAATAAGTCAATGAAAGTATAATGTGATATGGACTGAAATAGTGTTATATAGTCTGTGAAGTGACTTAAGAGATTCAACTTAAGTAGTAAAATTAATTCACAATAGATTCGGTAACAAACAACTTGATTGAAATACTGCAAGTACAAGATACAGAGATGAAAATCTAAACGTATACGATTCGTATGAAACTCCTATTAGTTGGCAAGCAGTTCGAAAAATATTTCAAAAATTTGTAGGAGGGTGTTTAGAGATCATTTTACCATAATTAGAACCTCGTAGCTCATTTAGAAGTTGGTCAAAAATTGCTCGTTTCTAACGGTGCAGAGATTTTCAAAAACGAGTTACGCACGTTAAGTGACTAAGAATGACTCAGCGATCCTTTCAACGTTGATTGTTTTTGTTTTTCTCTATTTTATTCTAGAGCGGGGGCACAAATGTCTCCCATTTTTTCTAGGATGCAATGAAGAAAAACAAAAAAAAGATCCGAATTAAGTAATAATTATTAATTATTACTTAAGTCGTATCTTTTTAGTCACTTTATAGACTGTCTACCCTCTAAAGAGTACTCAATTGAGTAATTTTTTATTTCTATTCTTATAATTGTGTACCATTTTAGATGTGTATTAATCTCTATTTGTAATCTTTGCAGAAAACTACTGGTGGCAAATTTGTTGAATTTGATTGAAACACGTCATGTTGATCTAGCCAAAGAACGTTATCTATTCAATGATTTATTATTTTCATACATATTCGAACGTAACAATGATCTAATTCAATTCGAATTAAGAAGTGATACATTAATAACATCAACAAAACCATTACAACAAATTACTGAAAATAGTGGTAATTCTCATGAATTACCCGATATAACACCAATCTCACCTATTATTACATTAAATCCTGTAAATATCTATAAAATTAATAATATTTATCGTAAGTTTTTTCTTAAATAATTTGTAATTATAATAATAATTGTAAAATTTTAGCAATTAATCTTAATTTAAAAAAATCACACCCGCACACATTGATTTTCAATCATTTAGGAACCGAAGTTAAGAATTTATATGAAGAAGAGGTGACAGAAGAACAGATTTACGGACGATCTCTACTGAAAACATTTACCGTAGCTGCAAGTTATGCTAAACACAAATTTGGAGTAATTATTTCTAATTATTAATAATGAAAGATTTTATTTCATTTTGTTAACAGGATGTTAAAGTGTTACCAAAACCTGTAATAGTTCAATGTATACAAACTGATGGTCGTCTATTCCATTTCGGTGTACTTCAATTGAACACGTTAGATCTACAAAGTAATGATGTTAGAAATATTTGGTATCAAACGAAAAATACTCCATTGTTTGATCGTTGTGAGTATCGAATGGGTCGGCCTGTTTTGGAAGGTTACAACAGTGAAGTTATCCAAAATTTGGAAGCCTTTTATAATAATGTTTAAAACATTTAGAATAATAATTCTTGGATAACAATTAATTTTTTTGTCGTTTTCCAATATTTATTGAAAATTTCGTCACACCGATGCCCTCTTCACGCGCAAATTCGACGTGAGAATCGTCTGTGATGGATGATAACTAGTATCGAGTAATAATTCTTGATTGTCGCCGTGATTTAAACCCAAACAATTACATGAACACACCGATGTTTGATCGATTTCTAAATCTTCACCGGTATAGGCATGACCGGCTAATAATTTACCATTAACGGCCATCACTTCACCGTCTAAAGTCAGGACATGATGGGAAGATGATTGCAAGTCTTGATCATCGCGACGGATATCCTCAGTATTCCTACAATTATAAATCGAATAAATTCATTGTATTCGATAGTCGAAATAATGATTACATTGTCATGAATCGGAGGACGAGTAGATTGATACTGGCGGCAACGACTGCAAGACCGAACAGGATAAAAACTAGACTTAAAGCCACATAACCCGGCTTGTCTTTCAAAGCGTTATCGTTCTAAAATTTATTATTTTTACAATAATTAATAATCAATAATAATTAATTGCGTTGGTAGAAATACCTGTAATGCGACATAATCACCAAATCCGATGGTTGTTAACGTAACGAAACAATAATAAAAACTATCAAAATACGTCCAACCTTCATAGCGTGAGAAGACAGCAGCTCCTGTCGTTATAATTATCGACGATAGCATACCGGTAGCGAACATCAAATTCATCTCAGTCGCTTCGATTTTTTTACAATTCAAATACTTCTTTATATGTCGTATAACAACCGATGCGAATTTATTTAAACGTTCACCAATACTTTGGAACATGACTAAACCTAACGGTATACCGACCATAGCATAGCCCATACAGAAGGCTTTACCACCTGCTGTAACCGGTGTCGAATGACCATATCCGATCATTGCTAATACAACAGTAGCGAAATAGAAGGCACCGGCGAATTTCCATTGTGGACCGGCTTTATGCGGTTTATATTCAGTTATCACTAATTCGATCATTCGATAATCATCATCTGTTATGTTGTATTTACCTTTCAAAGCATTCGTAGACACTACAATAGAATTATTATTAAATGGGTTATTTTTGGTAAAATAATCACCTTTAAGTAATTCATCGCGGCGTTTCTCCTCTTTTGATTCCAATGCATCGAACACTGCTGCTCCTATTAATAAATATGTAAAAGTGCAAACAACTAGCGATAAAGTACGCACATTTTGGCGTTTCATATTTGAGATCTCGACGCTAATATCCGGATTGATGCACGCTAATCGATTAAGGGACGCAGAGCGTCGCAGTTTTGCCAACATTGCATTTTCAAATGTGAGAAAAAAATACTTTCTAATCGAAAAAAGACTGTATTAGGGTTTTATTGAGTGTCAAGCCTTTGAAAATAAGTACATTTATAAATATATTACAAAAAATTAAAGTCGTTGTCAAAATATTAGATTTTTTTGTAGATACATGAAAAAAAGTCCATAAGTGGGAAATGATCAAATAAAAGCAGAGAATCGATCAAAATGCTAAAAATTACGTAGAAAAATACTGTTTAGTCTTTTTAAACATTATCAAATACTGAAAACCAAAATATATTCGCCAAATTATTCGAACAAATACTGTAACTTAAAAATTAATTTTTAAATTCAAGTTAAATAATAAATGCAAAAATACTCATTATATAAAAAGATTAAATAAATTAGTCAATAAATATCTCATTTTTTAAATTCTACAAAAAAGTGATTACAACTACTGAATATAAATCCTATTGTTTTAGTTCTACATTTTTTTTTCTTATTCTCCGTCACCATCACAATTTTATTATATTCAGTAGTATTAAAAATATTATTTTCTAAGCAATTGGTGTTATCTTTCGCTTATTAATATTATTAATTACTTTAACATCAAAGTACTACACTTTTACAAATAAAGTGATGTGTGTTGGTAATTCAAAAAAAATGTACAAACACACATACACTAATTGATATTAATTAACAACAACACACAAAACTATATACAAAAACAATTATTTTCTTCTTGTCGCTATCTGTTGTGGACTTTCCGGTGGTGATTCAGCTTGATTGCTGTCCTGTCGCCGTTTCGGTACATTTTTTAAACTAGCCGAGATTTTCTTCAACGGCCTCGGTGATATGCTTGTAGATTCAACATTTTGTGAAATATCCGAATTATTATTAAATACTATACCACGAGTAGAATCGGTTGAAACTAAAATAATAATAGCAAATTCCAAACTATTTTTAATTATTTTAATAATAATTACTTCGATATTTTGAATCATTTCTTTGATTAATCTTGTGCGAATGCCCATGTGAGTCTAATAGAGCTGCAGCCAACATTGATGGATTCGATGTACATGATGGTCCATCACCTGCACCACTAGCTGTAGAACCAGCGACACAAAACGGACTGGGTGTTACAACAGGACTATAAACTCTCGATATAAATTCTTCAAATGTTGTACTGTTCTTGTGTTTTGTCACAACGGTTTCTAGCGATAAAGCACGTTCTTCGTAACTGTAAACCAATTAAAAATTATTAACGATATTTTTTTTATAAATCAGTCTTACTATTGCTGATAGAATGGCAATGTAGTCCGTTTGGCTCGACTGGCACAAATCGCTGTAGCACGTACAAGACCGGCCAAAATTGTACTTTCAACTATAGCCTCATGGAACAGAATTCCAAAAAGTGGTACCTAATATCGTGTAAAATGACAATTATTTTTGTTATTATTAAAATAAAAAATAATAATTACATCCTGTTTACAATTAACCGTCACCCTATTCAAATTATTTCCTAATGGATAAATTGTTATTAAAATATCACAGAATTCAGTTGGAATGATATCGCGTCGATAATCACGACAATGCTCCGACCAAACAATATGAACTTCATCATTACCCAAATGTCGAGTCTACAAAAAAACGTATTAATTATATATAAAATTATAACTAAAAAGGTTTATACTTTATTTAGAAGAGTTTCAGGTGTATCACCCGGCATTCTAGTAGCAACATGAAAGATTGTCTCTGAAAAACTACTAGCAACATACGGTGCTGTTAAACCAGTTGAACCTTGCCGTTGTAAACCACCTAAAAATCCTGTATGCCCTTCTAATTCAACTTCCCATGCTAAAGCTGCTAAGAATTGTTCATAAGCAGCACTACCACCCTGATTGGATAAAATTGAATTTTTATCTTCTTGTCCTGGAGCAACATAGATCACTGCTACCTATTTATTTAATTAAATTATAAAGATCTTAATATAAAAATCTATATTTAAATACTTTATGAGTCTCTCGACAACGTTGACTATCTAAATTCCTCAATTCGCGCAGTAACCGTTCAGTCTTGTTAAGTAAATGGAGTTGTTGTCGCCGTTCCCATCCGGCAAAACCCATTTGTGAGAAAAATAGACGGCACTGTTGGAACGCATTGTGTTCATTGCCATCACTCGAAGATACTATAATAAAAAACATATAAAAAATATTACAATAAAATCGTCTAAAGAAAATTACCTTGGGAATTATTGCTATTATCAAAAATGGGGCTACTTCTATCATTATTCTTATCATAACGACTGCTAGGTCTCACTATTGGATGTCCTAACATAGTATCCATATGTTGTGTAATTCTACTCTCTTCTAATTCAAGATTTTTCTGATTAATAACAGATGCTATAGCTTCCTGTTCTAAATCAATTGATATTGGTGCTATTGCTGGTTCGTTTAATTTCCGATCGAAATTCTCTAAACATTCAGGACTTGTATGGCCCAAATATTGTAACAACTGGCAATCAAAGTAACATTTTTTTTATTATACTAAAAATAAAATAAATAATCAACTTACATCATCTAATTGATCTAGATCTGGAGCTGCATTTGATACATCAGGTAGCACGTTTGATGGACGGTGTCTCATAGCTCTTTGTGGTAAATTATTGATATTACCATACATAAAACTCTCTTGTTGTACATAACTGATTGGACCGAATTTAATTTGATTATCATCAATTTTTATATCACACTCATCATGTTTATTATCAACACTATCAAGATTAGGTGTACGATATAAGATCGAAGCATCCCAACAAGATTTACCTGACAAATCACGTAATAATACTCTTACTTGATTATCGGCTGTTGATAAGCCTGCAGTTACACCACCACCAGGTAAATCAAGCATTGGTAATTCAATTAAACTTGCAATTACATTTTTAGTTAACATGAATAACTGTAATAAAATTTATTAATGTGATTTAATAAATGTTCTAATGTTAAAGTTTAGAAGTATACCTGAATATTTGGTGCTGAAAAGATACTAGCTGATAATTCATCAGATGTTAAATTTGGTACATCATCATGTTCAACAACTAATGAACTTAAACGAGCCGCACCGATTGCCATTGGAAAATGTCCTAAATGAGTAACTAAATGTGCTAAGACCGTTTTAGCACATAATTGTATTGCTTTTTGACAATGATGATTTTTCATTGGTGAAAATGATAATGAATGTACAACTAAATCATCTGATAATATATTCGGATCAAAGTCTTCATTTAAACTAGGTTGTGTTAAGCCACCGGTGTTATTATCAACTTTACCTATAGAGATTTTGTAGAGGACCTGCAATAATGGGAAGAAAAAACACTGTTTATAAAAAGAAATATAATTTATTAAAATTATATAAAAAAAAACAAGATATATCACAGAGTTAACTAAATTATAACATATTCAGTCTATACAACATAGTGATCATATTTGGAATACATTTATGATTTAACAAGGTACAGATAAATATTGATATTTAGGAATTTAATCAACTTCTTCAATAGTTGGGCCTCCAGCTTTCTGTCCACCAAATCCACCAGACTGTTGTCCACAACTTCCACCACCAAATTGATTATTGTTACCGCCACCGCTGCTGTACAATTTTGACATAATTGGACTGCAGATTCTTGTCAATTCTTTCTGTTTATCTTCATACTCTTCTTTTTCAGCTAATGAATTATTATCTAACCATTGTAAACAATTCGTACATTCACGTTCAACAGTTGCCTTATCATCTGAACTCAATTTATCACCACAATCTGATACAGCTTGTTTCAATTGGAAGATATAAGCTTCCAATTGATTACGTGCTGCAACTCGTTCTCGTTGACGTTCATCTTCTTCTTTGTATTGTTCGGCTTCAGCAACCATTCGATCGATATCTTTCTGTGACAGTCGTCCTTTATCATTCTTGATGGTAATATTTCGTTGATTACCAGAACTTGTGTCTTTAGCTGATACATTCAAAATACCATTAGCATCCAAATCAAATGTGACTTCAATTTTTGGTACACCACGAGGTGCTGGTGGTATTCCAGTTAGATTGAATGTACCCAATAGATTGTTGTCTTTGGTCATCGCACGTTCACCTTCGAAGACTTGAATTGTTACAGCTGGTTGATTATCGGCATATGTTGTGAATGTTTGTGTTTGTTTACATGGAATGCGTGCGTTACGTTCAATGATCTTCGTCATAACACCACCAGCTGTTTCAATACCCAATGATAATGGTGTTACATCAACCAATAAGACATCTTGAATCTTGGAATCAGTTTCACCACTGAGTACAGCTGCTTGAACGGCTGCACCATAAGCAACAGCCTCATCTGGATTGATGGAGAGATTTAATGTTTTGCCATTGAAGTAATTCTGTAGTAATTGTTGGATTTTCGGGATACGTGTAGAACCACCAACTAAAACGATATCGTGGATAGATCCTTTATCCAGTTTGGCATCGTTTAATGCTTTTTCCACGGGTTGTAGTGTACCACGGAAAAGATCTGAATTCAGTTCTTCAAATCTTGCACGACTGACTTTCGTATAGAAATCTATACCATCGAATAGTGCATCAATTTCAATACTTGCTTCTGTACTTGATGACAATGTACGTTTGGCACGTTCAGCTGCAGTCCTCAATCGTCTCAATGCTCTTGGATTGCTTCTCAAATCTTTCTTGAATTTACGTTTGAATTCGTCAGCAAAATGATTGACTAGTCGATTGTCGAAGTCTTCACCACCCAAGTGTGTATCACCAGCAGTGGATTTGACTTCAAACAATGAACCCTCACTGATGGTTAAGATGGACACATCAAATGTACCACCACCTAAATCGAAGATCAACACATTCCTTTCACCTTGCAAATTCTTATCTAAACCATAAGCTAGAGCAGCGGCAGTTGGTTCATTGATTATCCTCAAAACATTCAAACCAGCTATTGCACCTGCATCTTTGGTGGCTTGACGTTGTGAATCGTTGAAGTATGCCGGTACGGTGATGACAGCATCTCGAATTGATGTACCCAAATAGGCTTCTGCTGTTTCTTTCATCTTTGTCAATACCATTGAACTAATTTCTTCCGGTGCAAATTTCTTTGTTTCACCTTTATATTCAACTTGAATCTTGGGTTTACCACCATCATTGACGACTTTGAATGGCCAATGTTTTATATCTTGTTGGATTTTTGGATCGTCGTATTTACGGCCAATTAGACGTTTAGCATCGAAGACTGTATTACTTGGATTTAATGCGACTTGATTTTTAGCCGCATCACCCAATAATCGTTCTGTATCGGTGAATGCAACATAACTAGGTGTTGTTCTGTTGCCTTGATCGTTGGCGATGATCTCCACTTTACCATGCTGCCATACACCAACACAAGAGTAGGTTGTTCCCAAGTCAATACCAACAGCTGAAGCTTTCACCATTTTTCTTCTTTCCAATTAAACTTTATCACAAAAATATGTACACAATATAACAATTTAATATTAGAGCACTTGTTAATTCGCTTGTAGGGAAATTCGCTTTGTACTTCGCTTTTTTGTTTTCTTGCTTGCTTTCGCTTGCTTGTTTCAAATCTGACTGATATCGCGCCAGCGACGCGCTCCTTATATATGAAATGCGGATCGTTCTCGAATGTTCCCGATAAATCTCGAATTGATCGCGCACTTTGTGGAAGTTTCTAGACATCGCGGCGCAAACTCAATTATTTTTGTGTACATAAACCAAACAATTGAATACAATAATTAAAAGACCAATTAATAATTATTTATTTGTAGGCATTCATTCAAATTTTTGATGATTTTATAACGATAATTTAAAAAATAATGCACCCTTCTCGAAGATTTCCAATCATTCTAGTAGAATCCTTATACACATTGGGTTACGCGATTATGGAAGCTTCTAGGCGTCGCGACGCCAATTTTTTTATTACAACAAATAAATAAATATTCTAATTAAAAGTAATTCATTTTAGGAATTTTCTAGACGTTATTAATTAAAACATGGTTTTCTAATTGTTTGGCCGAATTATACAGTTAGAGAATTTGAATTTGATTTTAGATGATAAAGAAAAATTAATTCTTAATCAATTTTAATTTGAATTTTAGTCAATTATTCTCTACATATAGATAAGTTAATGTTTTCTACCTTTTTTGAGATTTTTGATATTACACCGAAAGTCCTAATGGAATGTTCTAGAAGTTTCCATCATTAATTTCATAAACTTATTCCTAATATTTTTTCTATGATTCATAAGTTTTATTTTAATTCATTATAAAAAAAAATAATTCTAGAATGATTAAAATTTAAGAATATTAAACAAATAAGTCTCGACTTCTTTCAAAAAAGTTGGATTTTATGGCGTATTCTAGAATTTGCCTTCAAGTATTGATCACATCAATTACCCCCTTTTAAATCCTTTCTTTACAGCATTATACGAATAAATCATTGAAAAAAATGTTAGAAAAATAGGGGTACAACTTAAAAATATTGTCGATGACGATGACGATGACAACTCCCTTGACCTTAGTCAGAACTAAATAGATGAAAAATACTAATTTTTGTGTCTTCTTGTCCACAAATTAACCAATTTTGGACATAATACCAAACAAATTAATATCTTCATGTACAAATTCAATGTGGGCATTATTTGATATTATTGATTAATTTTTAGATTATTATAATTTTGTATCAAACTGTTATTCTGGAAAATTTCAGAATATTCTGGAAGAATCACTTAAAAAGAGAAATTTGGGTTGCATTTCAATACGAACATTCTAGAAAAGATTATTCTTGATGATTAGTTATACAAGACAATATCAATTTTAAATTATTCTCATTTTTTGTTTATTTTTTGCAGAATGTAAAAGTTATGTATGTTTTCCATAACAATAAGAAAAATATTAGTAATAGCTAACAACATTTACATAAAACCTTTTTTTTTAATGAAAATAGGGGTTCAATAGATAACTAATTGAATTATCAAATAAAGCTCAATATTTTAATTCAACAAATACCAAAAAAGTATTTTTAAAAGAAAATAATTGATGTGATCAATACTTGCGCTTGAAAGAGAATTCTAGAACACTCCATTAAATCAAACTTTTCTGAAAAAAGCCATAAATTATTTGCAAAATAGTTTTAAATTTTAACCACTACAAATTATTTTCAATTAATTAAAACAGAATTTAAACATCAGAGAAAAGTATTAAATATACCTAAATAATAAGTTTATTGAAAGTTCTAGAACGCTTACTAAAACTTTCGGCATAAGATTAGAAATATTAGATAAAATAATAAACAAAACTTAAATATATCAACATTTAGACAATTATTGACCAAAATTCGAATTAAATTTTCTAAAATTTTTAATTAATTATCAATTTTTTCATGATTTAAAACAAATTCAATTTCTTTAACTGTATATGTAGGTACATATTTCATTCAAACAATTACAAAAAGATCTCATAATATAATAATTAACGTCTAAAAAATTCTAAAATGAGTTATTTTTAATTAGAATGTGTAATTATTTAGTATATCAATGGAAATAAATGCTCATTTTAGCGCCGCGACGTCTAGAAGCTTCCACAAATTGTGCGACGGATTCGAGATTTATCGGGAACATTCGAGAACGATCCGCATTTCATATATAAGGAGCGCGTCGCTGGCGCGATATCAGTCAGATTTGAAACAAGCAAGCGAAAGCAAGCAAGAAAACAAAAAAGCGAAGTACAAAGCGAATTTCCCTACAAGCGAATTAACAAGTGCTCTAATATTAAATTGTTATATTGTGTACATATTTTTGTGATAAAGTTTAATTGGAAAGAAGAAAAATGGTGAAAGCTCCAGCTGTTGGTATTGACTTGGGAACAACCTACTCTTGTGTTGGTGTATGGCAGCATGGTAAAGTGGAGATCATCGCCAACGATCAAGGCAACAGAACAACACCTAGTTATGTTGCATTCACCGATACAGAACGATTATTGGGTGATGCGGCTAAAAATCAAGTCGCATTAAATCCAAGTAATACAGTCTTCGATGCTAAACGTCTAATTGGCCGTAAATACGACGATCCAAAAATCCAACAAGATATAAAACATTGGCCATTCAAAGTCGTCAATGATGGTGGTAAACCCAAGATTCAAGTTGAATATAAAGGTGAAACAAAGAAATTTGCACCGGAAGAAATTAGTTCAATGGTATTGACAAAGATGAAAGAAACAGCAGAAGCCTATTTGGGTACATCAATTCGAGATGCTGTCATCACCGTACCGGCATACTTCAACGATTCACAACGTCAAGCCACCAAAGATGCAGGTGCAATAGCTGGTTTGAATGTTTTGAGAATAATCAATGAACCAACTGCCGCTGCTCTAGCTTATGGTTTAGATAAGAATTTGAAGGGCGAACGAAATGTGTTGATCTTCGATTTAGGTGGTGGTACATTTGATGTGTCCATCTTGACCATCGATGAAGGTTCATTGTTTGAAGTCCGAGCCACTGCTGGTGATACACACTTGGGTGGTGAAGACTTCGATAATAGACTAGTCAATCATTTGGCTGATGAATTCAAACGAAAATACAAGAAAGATTTAAGAAGCAATCCAAGAGCATTGAGACGATTGAGGACTGCAGCTGAACGTGCCAAACGTACATTGTCATCAAGTACAGAAGCAAGTATTGAAATCGATGCACTATTTGATGGTATCGATTTCTATACGAAAATCAGTCGTGCAAGATTTGAAGAACTGAATGCAGATCTCTTCCGTGGTACACTACAACCCGTCGAAAAAGCACTGAAAGATGCCAAAATGGATAAAGGATCGATACATGATATCGTTCTAGTTGGTGGTTCAACACGTATCCCGAAAATCCAACAATTACTACAGAATTACTTCAATGGCAAAACATTAAATCTCTCCATCAATCCAGATGAGGCTGTTGCTTATGGTGCAGCCGTTCAAGCAGCTGTACTCAGTGGTGAAACTGATTCCAAGATTCAAGATGTCTTATTGGTTGATGTAACACCATTATCATTGGGTATTGAAACAGCTGGTGGTGTTATGACAAAGATCATTGAACGTAACGCACGCATTCCATGTAAACAAACACAAACATTCACAACATATGCCGATAATCAACCAGCTGTAACAATTCAAGTCTTCGAAGGTGAACGTGCTATGACCAAAGACAACAATCTATTGGGTACATTCGATCTAACTGGAATACCACCAGCACCTCGTGGTGTACCAAAAATTGAAGTCACATTTGATTTGGATGCTAATGGTATTTTGAATGTATCAGCTAAAGACACCAGCTCTGGTAATCAACGAAATATTACCATCAAGAATGATAAAGGACGACTGTCACAGAAAGATATCGATCGAATGGTTGCTGAAGCTGAACAATACAAAGAAGAAGATGAACGTCAACGTGAACGAGTTGCAGCACGTAATCAATTGGAAGCTTACATCTTCCAATTGAAACAAGCTGTATCAGATTGTGGTGATAAATTGAGTTCAGATGATAAGGCAACTGTTGAACGTGAATGTACGAATTGTTTACAATGGTTAGATAATAATTCATTAGCTGAAAAAGAAGAGTATGAAGATAAACAGAAAGAATTGACAAGAATCTGCAGTCCAATTATGTCAAAATTGTACAGCAGCGGTGGCGGTAATAACAACAATAACAATCAATTTGGTGGTGGAAGTTGTGGACAACAAGCTGGAGGATTTGGTGGACAAAGGTCTGGAGGTCCAACTATTGAAGAAGTTGATTAAATTTTTCAACAATCAGTATTTTATTTAAAACTTATCAATTTAATTCAAAACTTGTCACTTTAAATCAAATGTAGTATAGATATCACTTATGTTTATAGACTGAATTTGTAAATTAGTTATTAGTTATTTTTTTTTTTTTAATAAATTATTATTTTTTTTTAAAACATTGTTTAATTGACCCCGATTGCTAATACCCTCACCATAGTAACGAAACAAACTCCTTTATTAGAATCTCTCAAAAAGTGTAAAAACATGTCAGAAGTTGATTCACCCTTTCGACCAAATAGTCGAATTTATTTCAATAATAAGGAACAAATTAAAAAAGATCAACAACAACGTAAACGAAATATTTTATATTTAATTTTGAAATATTTAAGTGACCAAAAATATTATGATACAATTGAAACTCTCCAAAATGAAGCACAAATCCACACACAACAATATCAAATATGCGATAATATCGATTTAGAAATTATCTTGCAAGAGTATCAAAGTTATTATTTTATGAAATATCAAAAATATCCAACAATTTTAAGAAAAGCGACAAGTGATGAAATTACAACAACAAAAAGAGAATCAAGTGCTAATATACAAAAGACGAAAAAGAGAAATGAAAATGTTTTAAAAACAACACAAACATCTCAAGAAACACAAAACAATTTTCAAATCGATATAACTCCATTAACAACGATACAAAATGAATTGGAAATCGAACAAAACGATATTATTGAACATCATAAACTATCAATGATAAATTTAGAAAACTATTCAAATGAAAATCGTGAAATTGTTAAAGAAATCTTGAAACAAATTCTACCTAAAACACCAGATAAGAATAAATGGAACGATTGTATTGGTCATGAACAAATTATAGAAACATTAAAAGAAGGTTTAATATATCCAAATATTTATCCACAATTATTTAAAAATATAGAACCATGGAATTGTGTTTTATTATATGGACCACCAGGTACTGGTAAAACATTATTAGCAAAAATTCTAGCTTGTCAAATAAAAGATCGAACATTTTTCAATATAACAAGCAGTATGATTATTAGTAAATGGCGTGGTGAATCTGAGAAAATATTAAAAATATTATTTGATTTAGCAAATATATTGAAACCATCAATTATATTTATTGATGAAATCGATGCATTATGTTCAATAAATAATAATCATGAAGCTAGTCGACGTTTTAAAAGTGAATTATTAACACAGATCGATGGGATTTTAAATAAAAATCAAGAGATTTTCATATTAGCAACAACAAATACACCATGGGATATTGATTCAGCATTATTAAGACGATTCGATCAACGTTTATTCGTACCATTACCAAATCACGATGAGAAAAACAAGATTTTTCGATATTTTCTCAAAGATATAATCGGTACAAATCGAGAGATTTTCGATAATTTAAAATTAAATCAATATCTATCAGGTTCTGATATAAAAATTATATGTAAAGATATCAATATGATGCAAATACGGCAACAAATTCAAGGTAATAAAATTAAAAAAATATCAATAAGTGACATAAATTTGGCTGTCAATAAAATAAAACCATGTGTTGAGAAAGAAATGTATCAAAAATATCTAGATTGGAATAATAAATTTGGTTCAATTTAAATAATAAATAAGAAAAACTCACCGTAAATACTTGTAATAATAAACATCTACCACTAAATTCACCATTATATTCTGAAATTTCTAATAAACGTTTCGGTTCTAATCTCATACACCATTCACCTAAACATAATAATAAAGCAGTACCTAATGCTTTATCATTTTCATTGGCTGTTGTTGAATTCAATGGTGTATGTAGAAATAAAGCACTACATAATGTACGTATTATTGCATTGCCTAAACGTGGATATTGTTGCCATAATAATGATGCATGATCACATAATAAAAACAATACATTACACGCTAATTGCGCTATTATTTTGTTGTTAAACTACAAAAAAATTGAAATTAAACTATATTTTTTTATAATAATTATTTAAAATTACTTTAAGTGCTAATAGTAGAACATTGATAGCATCTGCAACTTTCGGATGGAACGTTTGAAGTGTTAGTTCTTTATAAACAAACATTCCAAGTGCTGATAGGGCAATATAGCGAGCTTTACCTTTCGGTTCACGACGGCCGGCTCTTAATAAAATACTAACAACATGCTCCTAAAATCATATTTTTAACAAAATTCCTTATTTAATTAAATAGAGTGAATCAAAAGTAACGCATAATATTCATAACTTTTTTATTTATGAAAATTTTAAAAAACGTCACTTTTTTAAAAAGCTACCCCCTATTTTTATGGCATTTTGTGTAGGGTGTGTTTTTCTACGTTCAGACATGTAAAAATAGTAGGGGATCACATTAGGAAATTCTCAAAGTTTGCATGATTTTCTGTCATCGTAATATCCATGCATCAGCATACCATACGAAAAACAGAACATCCTTCAATAAGCATTGCAAGCATTGGTTTATCACTGGATTAAGTACGCGTCTGTAGAATTTCGACAAAACTATTTGTAAACATGGCGGATTAAATTGTCAAAAAGAAAATTACAAATTTTAATTTAATTGGGAGTTTTAGCTACATTCAAACTGTTAAATAGACCGCATATATTACACCATGCTTCCTATTTTCCATCCAGAAGTAATCATTTTTAAGATTTCTAAATTTAATTTTTGACATTTAGGTACGCCATATTTTCAGATAATTTTGTCAAATATTAAACATATGCATACTTGATTCGCTAAAAAAACAATGCTTACAATACACATCAGTAACTGATATGTGGCTTACAATGCTTATTCAAAGGTGTTGTGTTTTTTTCTTATGTAACCCCCTAATTCGTGTCTGAACGTAGAAAAATATCCACTACTCGAAAAAAACAATAAAAAAAGGGTGTTCCATTTGAAAAAAAAATAATAATAGCGTCATTTCTTCTCAATGGTAACCGGTAGAAAAGTTATGAATATTATGCGTTACTTTTGACTCGCCCTGTAATTATAGTACCTTTATATCAGGACATTGTATAATTTGAATATTCTGTTCTGGATGTAATACAGATATTGTATTTAAATTATTTGGTAAACTTAATAGATTCGCAATTATTGATACAGCTTCAGTTCTTGGTGTTGTTTCTAAATTATCATTTGAATTTAGAATAATATTACATGCATTTACTAAATCTAATAATAATAATGTTGATCCTGGTAATTGTAATGATAAAAATCTAGGTCCTAGATATTTCAAGCATGTACTAATAAATGCTTTTGAATCACCAGTTAATGCTAAAATCATTAAAACATAAAAAATAAAGTCAAGACATACGTTATACAGGCTCTACCACGGTATTCTCGCAGTTGGCTGTGCTTTTTGTTACGTAGTATCGTAGTTTGGTTCAGCCAAATGTCAATTGTGAATCAAGTTACGTTACTATGTTACCAAAGGTACAGCCAAGTGCGAGAATAAATACCGTGGTACACACTGTATACTTACCTGAATGTAGAAATTTATAAAATTGTGGTAAATAATTTCGATGTTTATCATCACAATTCAATGTAACAGTACATAAAAGACGTAATGCATTCAATTTACCAGTCTCATATTGTTCTGGTAATAATAATGCACCAAAACACCATGGTAATATTAATGTTAATGGTGGTATTAATTCAGGTGGTTGTGGTGTACTTTGATTATCTGATGATATACCTTGATTTTGTTGTATTTTAATTAATGTATCAATTAATTTGATTAAATAATCAAAAACTTGTGCATGTAATTTTGGATCATTTATATTATTTATATCACCTAATGAACATAACATACGTCTCCATAATATAACAGCAACATCAGGTAACCAACCACGTATTGTACCACCACATATAACACCACGATTTTCATCTAAATTTAATGGTATTGAATTTAAATTGGCTGTTGTTATTGATGGTACTGTTGTTAATGATGATGTTGTTGTTGTTGATGATGATGATGATATTGTTGTTATTGTATGATGTTCTGTTGTTAAAACATCTAATTGTATTGGTGAATCTTTAATTGAATTCGATTCAATTCCACTGGACGGTGCTGGACTTGGTGAACGTGTACGATCTGTTGATTCTGTATCAACTTGTGGGAAATTATCTAATGATATAGAACGGCGATGTTTTGACTAAAATTTAATAATTTTAACAACTATATAAATTTTTTTAAATAAACATACGTTTTTTTGTTTCTGTGATGTTTTCCGTTTGATTGCCAAACTAGTCTCACTATAACTTCTTGATAATCGTATTTTCTTTTTTAACAACACATTACCATCCGGTAGAGTTGAATCTTGTCTTATATCTAAACGTTCCGTATCATTTACTGTATTTTTATTATTTTCTGTACGATTATTTGTAATACGACGGCCACGTTTCGATTTTTGTTCCATTAAACGATCCAATGGCAAATCGGTTAAATCTAAATTATACACATGCCGTGCTAAAACTCTCGTTAAAGTCTCCATTGTTTTCTATAATTTTTAATACAATTAATAATAATTAAAAGAGACAAATAGGATAAACTAACAGCCCATTCTTTTATTAATTCTTCCCAATTTGTTAGCGATGTTAGAACATGCAAGAATCGATCCCATAATTCTCTTGATATCATAACATTTAAATTCGCTTTAATCCATGTTACGATCAATGTTTGAAAAATCGCCGGTGCTAATTTACCACCCAATGTTTGCATCTTTTTACGTGGTGGATTCTCACCTAATACCAATGAAGTTATTTGTAATAAAACCAAAAGAAGTTGTTCCCTAAAATTGATCATTAATTTTTTTATAAATTAAACAACTTATTAAAAAAATCTACCAAGTATTGCTATCCATACGTGTATTCATTACCATATAACGGTAAATATTAAGTACTCGTTTACATGCATCAGTCTGTTCTTCTAACATTTTCGGTATATGTGGATTTACTTCTAATAAAAATACATTAGCGGCATGTGTCATAAATAATTGCATTACATTTTGCATTCCAGCTCTTATAAATACATTCTCTTTATGTATTGCACCTAAATATGAATCATTTCTAAGGCGTGATACACGATTATATTCCGATTCATTATTTGTTGCACTATTATTAGATGTTGTTGATATTGTTGCAACTAAATCTTCTGGTGGTTCTAGCATATAAGGTAATAATTCAGGTACATTCATTTGTATGTAATCTTTATACAATGCAATAATTTTCCTTATAGCTATTACATGACTAAAATTCATTAGGAATGCTTGTCGATAGATTTCATGTATAAAATTTATATTATCTCTAGTATTGCATAAAACTTCACGTACAATTTGTGTTGCTAATTCCTCATCACTGGCTGTTCTATTTGTTTGAATTGAAGCGGCTAAAATTTCAACAACCTAAGATATTAAGACTTTAAATAGATAAAGTACTGCCCTTAGAATGCTTTATTTAAAAGAATTTTAACCAAGAAGCATTCCTTAGAGCATATACTAAACATTAAACTTATTTCTTCATCCAGCTTACTTGAATCGAGGCTAGGATGGGCGGATTCATGTTGTGATTCATCATCTTGTGATTGTGTTGTAACAGGCGTTGAAATATTGGAATGTTGTGTTGTTATTACCGTATTACTTTCTAGATTCTTTTTCGTTTGATGCATATGTGTAGCAATCCAAATAATTAAACTAACACGACATAGAACAAATTCATTCTCAGCTTCCGGTTTACGTAATAATGGTAAATCTATTCAATCAAATTTATAAATTCAAATAGAAATTGAATATATAGTAAATATAAATTACCTAAATTTGGTTGATATAATGATGTTTCGTGGCAGAAACCCGGACATATTTTCATTAAATAGAATACTTTAAATTTATCTAATAAGAATTGAAAGCAACGTTGTTGTTGTGTTTGTTTATCATGCCATTCTAATTTAACAATTGTATATACCATATTTTCTAACATAATTTCTAAAAAGAATTTACTTGGATGATCTGGTGGTTTCTCACCACCAGACGGTGGTAATATTGGTAATAATTCAATTGATTGTATCGGATATTGTATACTTGTATCATGGAAAACACTACCACTATTTATACAATGTACTGGTATTAAGGTTTGTAAATTAAAACCAGGTACTAATGTACTGAACATATTGTGTACATAATCCGGTGCATTATCATTTAATGCTTGATACCACATTAAAAAATAACGTATTGCTTGTTTACGTAATTTAATTGAATTATTTGGATGTAATAATTTTGATAAGATACGTCCAAGTGAATGTAATTGCCAACGTTTATTTATTAATTCAGGTAATAAACATAAGATTTGCTCCAATATCAATAATGAACAATCCAATTCTTCTTTATGTGCTTTGTGTACTAGAAAAATACAATAAATACATAATCTTAAGAATTATAATTTAATAGTTAGAAATATGGTAAAAGCATGAAGAACTTACCCAAATGAAAAGACAGCTCTGACAATTATCAACAAAAGAAACAAACATTAGAATAGGAATTGAACATTATAAATACAAACACATATAGGCAGGATAGATGAATCTGTTTGATATTTACAAGATGTTTAGTTTGAAAAGAAATTGTGTTAAATAAGAGCAAAACAAACAGATTCACAGATGCTATAATAATAATAATATTAATAATAAAAATACCTCTTTGTCGTAGATTAGTTTCAGCTTGGATGAAACTATCATACAAAATATTGTAGATGTGACTGAAATTCGCCTCAAATAAGCCTTTAGCCTCAGCAACATCAACATTATCTACACAATAACAATAACAAAATTAACAATAATAACATAACCTTAAATCGAAGTGAATTCCTTCATACCTAATATAATTTTTAAATGTTTTATACGTGTTGTTAGATCCTTTTTAGGATCTTGTAATTTTGTTGTAGATTTTTTTATATCTACTAAATTCCGTTTTGTAAACATCTTTTCTTACAATTTTCATATAGTTGATGAGTTGTAAAAATATTTTAACTTATATACAATAAATTATTATTGATTGATCGTTGAAGCATGATAATCTTAAACTTTCTATAATTGAATAATTTATAAGCATATCACATTTTCTATTATTTTATTTAATTATTTTTTATTTTTTTAATGATAATTTCGATTTGAAAACAAATATTGTAAAAAGATTCTGTTGACGTGCATTGACAGAACGCTGGTGGCGTCACCGGATGAGTATTTTGCGAACTAGGGTGACACTAAATTGGCGTTAGATAAAGGTGCGTCTGTACATAACAGCAACGCATGCGATCCGTATCCGTTCCGTTAAAAACATAGCTAAGCTGCATTGAAATCGCCGTTGACTCAGAGTTGATTATTAATCTCCTGTGCCTAAGTTAATATAAATAGTCAATCTTAATCTTAATACCATATGTAGTGATGTGACTGTGTATAATACCGTTGTAAAATACAGCTGTAAAACACATTAAATAACGTATGTATTAAAAGTTTAATACCGACTTTAATACGAAATTAAACCGATTTATCTCTTACCGTTTTCGGAGGAAACGAAAAAGTTTGCTCTTATAAAAATTACATGGAATTCAATATAGAATACGCTATATTCACTACAGTATACCTACTGATCCCATACTCTTATTTAAAGACCGGAATTACCATTATCGTAAATTTCCGATTCATTGTTGTGTGCCGCTTGTTTCTGCAATATAACATCAACGTGTTGATAATTAATCTCCGATCTTTAGTTATAAATTGTTTTTCTACTTGCAATTAGAAAATTTATTGGCCGATGAGCTTTGCAACCAAATTTAGATACAAAAATGCATTCAATAATAATTGATAGTAAACTAATGTTAATTTAAAAAGATAATATATTTATACATGGTAAAGATAAAATATTATTGAAAACCTAAAGCGAAATTATTGCATAAATTTACAATAATAAAATTGCATACATTATTACAGTTGTTTTAATTACAAAGACATTAAAATGTGGAAAAAATAACGAGGGGAAGTAGATAGATTTTCCGAATGTCCTAATATTTACGATAAAAATGTACAAAAATCCACATTCAGAGTAATTTTTGTAAAATATCAGCTTGGCAAATAACAATATTTGTTAAATACAGATATGTTTTTGCAAAAATTCAAATAATTTATAATGAACAAAAAAATTAAATTTTCTTTGAACCTAATTTCATTGGACCAGAAGCATTACGACTAGCACGTCTTAATTCCATTTCTTTCTGTCGCATCAATTTCCTCTCGTCGCGTTTCTTTTTGGCTTCCTCTAATTTACTATTACTTATTGTTGTTTCTTCAATCGGTTCAAATTCTATCTCACCCCAGCTATTTGGTGATTTGATGCGTGTTGTTGTTGTTGTTGTTGTTGTTGTTGTTTCACGTGTTTCAGGTATAATCGGTGTTGTTTCACTTGGACTCCAAGCTTCAGACGGTGATGTTAATTCAGTTTCAACTTCCTTTACATTAAAAAAAAAATAAAACACACGTATTTATTTTTAATTTTGTAATCGTATTAAAATTACCGGTTCTTCTTCTAAACTACCCCATTCTTCATTATCCCAACCATCTGTAACTTTATTCGTACTAGGCCCTGATGGTGGACTAGCTGCATTACTTGTACCATTACCACTACCACTGCTACTAGCCATTTGTCCACCAGTCTTTCAAATTATAAATATATGTTAATATTGAAATAATAATGAAATTTATAATTACCTCCATATCGCCCCAATTATCATTATCACCCCAATGATCATAATCATAATCACTAACTGAATCATTACCACGACTACCATCTTCATGTTCCAATGATGTCATTGATGTAACACTTGATGTAGTTGTTGAAATACTACTACTAGATGGTTGTTCTAATGATGCTGGTTTTGTTAACATACGACTAGCCATTGGATTCATTGATTTCACTGTATCAGATTGACTACGATAGAATTTTGCTGTTACAGCTGTTACAGCCCAACCGGCCCATGTTGCTGCTGCATTACTTAAACTTGGTGTTGCTGTATTCACATCAGCTTCTACAAGAAAAAAAAAATAATGCATTAAATCATCAATTGTTGATTGAGTTTTAATCAGGGCTTCAAACCGGAACTGAACCGAAAACCGGAAAAAAACGAAATTGTGACCGGAACGAAATACGGAGACGAACCGAAAACAAAACCCGGTTTACCATTTAACAAAATCTTTTCTCTTTTGTTTTGGTATACCTGGTGAGTCAAAAAAGAATTGAAAAGCAAAACAACTTAGACCCGAGAATCCTCCCAACATTGATTTTTTTCGTTTTTCTTAATTTTATTCTGGAATAGGTGGGAGTTTCTCATTTTTTCTAGAATGCAATGGAGAAAAACGAAAACCGGAACTGAACCTATATTTTTTTTTAATGAAACCGGAACAGAAAACAAACAGTTCGAAGCCCTGATTTTAATCGACAATATACTCACCCATACTTTCACGTAAACTGGGATCCTCTGAGACTTTCTCCAATTTCCCCAAGAAACCTTTAATTGTACGAAACACTGAATCACGTACCGATTTCTCTGGATCCATTGTTAATTGACATAAAGCTGGTAATATTCTTGATGATACTTCATTTAATAGATAATATTGTTGTGTTGCTGCTAATGCTAAAATACCAGCATTTCTAGCTGGTGGAAATGGATCACGCATTGCACGTATAAATGCTGATATTAAAACTTTCTGACGTATTTGTGGATGTAAATGTTGGGCAATTTTACCCAAACATACTGTTGTATTTGTTCGTATACCACCTTGATCATCTTTTGATTGTAAACGTGCAAAATGACGTAAAACTTCCACATTGAGATTATTATAATTCAGTTTTGGAGCTAAATGTATCACAGACTGTAAATCAAACAAAATTATTGGAACTCTGAAAATACAGAGATGAAAATCTAAATGTATACATTTCGTGTGATTCGAAAAATATTTCAAAGATTTATAGGAGGATGCATAGAGTTCATTTGAGCACAATTAGAACCATATAGCTCATTTAGAAGTTGGTCAAAAATTGATCATTAGAACGATATCGCGATTTTCAAAAAAAATTATGCACGCTAATCGACTCTATTTTTTTTAGGAGCTGGGCAAATGTCTCAATTTTTTCTATGATGCAACTGAAAAAACGGGAAAAAAATAATGTTGGGAGAGTCATCGAGTAATTCTTTGTTTTTGACCAACTTTCAAATAAGCTACGAGGCTCTAATTTTGCAAAACTCTTCTTTGAGCAGCCTCCTATAAATTCTTGAAATATTTCTCGAATCGCTCCTCAACTGAAAGGAATTTCACACGAATCGTACACATTTAGATTTTCATCCCTGTATTGTTTTAAAACAATCAGATTACTTTAACAGTCTGTTCGCGGATTGTTGGATTCGTATCCATAAATCCATGAGCAATTTGTGGGAATATCTGATCGTTAACAGTAACCGATTGTAAATGTCCAATAAAATGTTCTAATTGTTGTAATAATCTCGATCTTGTTGCTCGATCATTACTACCGAATAATTTCACAACACAAGGAACAATTTTCTTTTGATACTCGGATTCATCCAATAATCTCCCAAGCTTTATTAATAAACTATTAAAATTCAATTTGAAAACAATAATAATACAAATACCTTAAACATTGGTGCTAAGACAGCTGAACCGGCATCACCGTAATCGAAAGCGGTTATTAATTGTGGTAAAATTTTATGTTTACATACATTATCCGGAAAATTATCTAAATGTGGTGTTAAATTTGAAAAAAATCGATTCTTCTCATTCTTATCTTTAATCTGTATCTCCTCCAAAAATAATAACGTATCAACTAGATCATTTTTAAAATAACCACCTAATTTACGACAACGTGTTATAATATCAGCCGGATTCGGTCTAGATGATGGATTTGCACCAACTAATTCACAATACAATGGACCCAATTGTTTTGGTATCTTTAAACATATATTACAACATTTATAATTAATTAAATAGAAATTTTATATTCGATATACTTTATCTAGAATTTTCAATGATGATTGTGTACAAAGTGGTCCGTTGAAGACTTCCCAAATTAAACAACCCAAGCCCCACATGTCGGCCGAACTAAAAATAATTATTTCAATATTGTTTGTAATTATTTGGCATTATTTAAACACAAAACCATTTCGTAATAGATCGTTGTTTGGCCGGATCGTTCTTTTCAGGTGGATCATAGATTTCCAACGATGGTAGAATTTTAATAGCAACAGTCTGATTATCTTGAGCGTTTCCAACATATTCAACACCGCCCAATTTCCATTCACCTGACGTATTTACAAAAACTGACCAAATATTCACATTATTATGTCGTAAATTTCCGTCATTGTTCAAAAACGATAAAGCTCTCTAAAACTTATTTGTTATACTTCAATTAAAAATTGTGCAATTTATTAATGTTACAGTAATTTGAAAGATGCCCCAAGCGATGTAAAGTTCCCGTTGAGGTCCTTCTAATGTTAATCTATCTAAATGACTAGCTAATGGTTCAATGTATTCAGTTGCTAAATATAAAACTTTATCTGATTCAAAACTATCCAAATATGTTAAAATACTTGGATGTCGTAATGTTTTCAAACGTTTTACAGCTGATTTAGCAATCTCTAATTGTGTTTCAGAACTATTCTTGACATCAAATACAAATATTGAAACTTCTTCATTTGTACCCTGTAATTTTTCGTAAATTCACAATATTTAAAAGGAAATTTATGAATAATTATGCCACGAACCTTCTTCTTGCCTTTATGCAATGTCCATACGTTTTTCTCTTCTAAACCTTTAACCAAATCACCTACTTCAAAATTAAAATCTTTTGAAGGATCTCGCGAAAAAAATGACCACATTATTTAAATAAACTGACGGTTGTATTGGAAAAAAACAAAAATTGATCAAAATAAAAAATCATCGAATTTTAAAAACTTAACCTTAAAACGTCACCAAATTGACGTTTCAATCATTTGACAGATATACTGTCAAACCATGGGTAAACTTGATGGAAGAAAATTCCCCAAAACCAAACTGGATTTGCAAGCAAAAATTTTAACATATAAAATAGTTTGATTTTTGAAATGTCGACTGAAGAGTAATTTATGGAAATTTGAGCGAAATAATGTCTATTCAAAGCTGGATATATTTTAATTAGAATCGCAATCAACGAATCAACTTATTTTCAACGGACTCTAGACCGATCGACACACCTGCCGCCATCTATTTTCGACAAGAGAACTAAGTGACGTATACAAAAGTTGGCGCGCTTTTATAAAAGTTAGGTTAAATTGTTTTGATATTTTGAAAATGTGTGATAAAGATTTGTTGCAAAAGAAACTACAAACTGCCTTAAAATTGGGTGGATTTATTGTACGCAAGTAAATAAAACAAAATTGTTTATTTCAATTCGTTGATAGTAAAATTCTAGAGAATTTTGTTCATCAATCGTCGATAAACTATTAGAAGCTAAATTTGATCTAAACAAAAAGGAAATATTCAACGAATTTGTTAATAATCTATCCAATAATTTAGAGAATCAATGTATAGCTGAACAAAGTATCGAACAAGAACATATTGATCGTGCCTTAGAAGTTTGCTTGCATTCTGGTTATGATAAAAACGAGACGATTTTCAACGTAATTAATGCTTTCGATTTTCCGAAATTGTGCTACGATCATGAACGAAAACAGTATTTTCTTGATAAAAGAAAATCAAAGTTTTTATCGGATGCTGATACAAAAACACAGCTATTTCTAGATCGTTATTCAACGATTCTACAACGCACCCGTCGTAATTTCCAAAATACAGAAATAAAACTACAAACCGTCGATTATTTATTAACATTAACACACGCCGAATTGGATAAAATATTAATTCTAGGATCACTATTGCAAGTATCCGAAGGCAAATATTATTTGGAAGATCCCACCGGAATCGTACAATTAGATCTAACTTGTGCCAAGTATTCCATAATATTCGATTGTAATTAATAAAATTAAATTAAATTAATTGTAGATACCATGGTGGTTTTGTTGTTGAGAATATATTCGTTTTAGTTAACGGTATCTATCAAGATAAGTTGTTGAAAGTATCAACGATTGTCCTGCCACCAGGTGAAGAAGCCAAAGATTCCAGACATTTGTTCAATACGATCAATTATTTCGGTGGTCCATCGGAAATCCTGTTAAAAGATTCGATAAAATTGAAGGAACACATGTTGAAGAGCCGCTACAATATGATGATGTTCTTCTCTGATGTCCATTTAGATCATCCGTTAATTTTCGACAAATTAAAAATTCTGTTTGATGGTATTCAAGACAATCCACCGATTGCTTTCGTTTTCATGGGTAATTTCCTATCGCAAATGTGTAATAATGAACGTTTAGAATTGTTGAAGAAATTATTCCGGCAATTTGGTGAATTAATTGTAAAATACAAGAATCTAGTCGAGAATAGTCATTTTATATTTGTGCCCGGTCTTGAGGATCCTTGTATGTCGCATATAGTCCCAAGGTTTTTGAAAACTTTTAATTGTTGTATATTTTTAAACGTGAAATTTTCAGGTTTCATCTGCCGAATTCTATTACTAACGACATGTGTAAAGTTTTCAATAAGGCGATATTTGCAACGAATCCATGTCGTATCCAATATTGTACTAAAGAGATTACAATCTTCCGGGCTGATGTTTTATCGAAATTAATGCAAGGAGCTCTATATAAACCTGATAAAGAGAAAATTGCTGATAATGTACGTTTTGATAAGGACACATTTTTCAGTTATAATATTATAAAAGTAATTGGAATTTTTTCTTATAGTTGACACGTACAATACTCAGTCAAGGGCATTTAAGTCCATTATCATTGAATTCATTAACTGTACATTGGGATTTCGATTATACGTTACGATTATATCCAATACCGGATTTGATTGTAATTGGTGATAAATACGAGATTTATCAGAGCGAATATAAAGGATGTCAAGTTATTAATCCTGTAATTAATCATTTAATTTAAATTTCCATTATTATTTCACAATAAATTACAGGGATCTTTCTGTGAGAGTGGCTTCCAATTCCAATCGTATACACCAGCTGAGAAGACTGTGGACGCTTGTATTTTATAAAATAAAAAATAAATATAATTGTAGAAATTTGTATTAATTGTAAATTAAAAACAAAGAAATTTTCAAGATTCCAAATTTTACAATATATACACCTTTATTTTGATTATTATAATTATTATTAAAATATATTGGGAAAATTGTTCCTACAAGGCGTATCTTTTATTATTTTACAATCCAAACTAAATAAAATTTCAATAATATTGAACTAAAACATACGTATTCGCGATTTTACAGTCAATACTAATTATGTATTAAAAAAAAATTACTCATCAAAATAAACAGATAAACAAAAATAAAGTCAACAACTCTGGAAATATCACACTTTTTCTTGAACAAAAAAAAAGAGAAGAAATCAAAATATTTTCATACACACGCACGCACACACGTAAATTACTGATATTTACAAATATACTGCTAGTTTTATAATTTTTTTTTACAATAAACAATAAAAATATATCACATAATTATTAGATTTGCTTTCAAATGATAATGGTCGATGATGATTAGTGGAGAATTGTGGCACTATTTTGATTAACATAAATAAATTGAACCGCTATAATGGTAGATCTGGTGTAGTTCCTAAATTTAATTAAATTATTATTATTGATTTAAAATTTAATTTAAAACTCACGATCTTTTCTATATCGTCGACAAGCTTCTTCACGTTCAACAGCATCAAAATACCATAATGTAATAGCATAACGTGTCTGATAAGCTGGTTGTACTTCATGAGGATTACGACGATCTGACCAGAAGAAACATAATCGATCGAACAAAGGCTCAATATCGGCGACCTTTAATGAAATATATCGCTTATTAAACAACGATTAAAGTGATATAATATCTATCCCTCAGTTTACACGATATAACGGGGTTTCACCTCATATTCGACCATGCTTTTGGTTACGTAGCGTCGTAGCTTTAATCATACTTCATTTGATATTTGTTGTGTTTTTCAAGTGGCCGAACAAAGCTACGACGTTACGTAACCAAAATCAACTGTGAGATGGAACATTGTATCTACTGGGTGAGTCAAGCGAAACGATAAGTTCTTATGGCAACTCTTATTATTTGGCAAGTGACTCTAAAAATATTTCAAGGATTTATAGGGTAGTCTCTGGAGATTATTTTAGCAAAATTAGAACCTTGTAGCTCTTTTGGAATTAGATCAAAAAAAGCTCTTTTTGACAACGAACTAAACACGCAAAACGACTTAGAATGACTCGAGGATCCTCCTAACATTGATCTATCCGTTATTCAAGAATGCAATGGAAAGAAAACTAAAAAACTAAATGTTCGGAGGGTTTCCGAGTCATTCTTAGTCGTTTTACTAGCTTAGCTCGTTTTTGAAAATCGCGATTTTGTTTTATTTGTAGGGTGATCTCTGGACTCCATTTTATCAAAATTAGAACCTCGTAGCTCATTTCGAAGTTAGACAAAAAACCTTCGTTTTGGACAAGGTCGCGATTTTCAAAAAAACGAGCTAAAAACGAATTATAATAAGAATGACTCGGAGACCTTCCCTCATTGATTCTTTTCGTTTTTCTGCATTGCATTCTAGAAAAAATGCAATTCATTCCCATCTTTTTCAGAATAAAATTGAGAAGAAAAAAAATCAATGTTAGGAGGATATTCTAGAGTCATGCTAATTGTAAGTCGTTTTGCTTCTTTAGCTCGTTTTTGAAAATCGCGACCTCGTCCAAAACTAACGTTCTCTGACCAAATTCCAAATAAAATGATCTTCAGCTACCCTCCTACAAATCCTTGAAATATTTTATCGAATCGCTCGCCAAATAATGGAAATTGCCATAAAACTCTTCGTCTTACGTGACTCGCCCGGTATTGTGTAAAAAATTATAAGGGATAGATGTGTGATTTGGTTAAAATACAAACTTTATCTCCTAACCAGCCTTCTGGGAATATCCGTAATAAACCACCACTAAGTTTAACATCCCAATTACGATTTAAATAATATATTGCTGTTATACAACGACCGTCATGATTTGGATTATCTACATGTTTAACATAATGGGATCCTGAGCCTGGATAACACGCCACCATAGCCTGGAAAATATTGTTAATTAATAAATTATAGGAACTTGTTTTTGATTTTTTTTATGAACAATTTTTAAACCCGGACTGGATTTAAGCATAACCAGTTTTTTTGTTTTTGTTTTGTTACATTTCAAATATGATTATAGAAAAAATATTTTGAATAAATAAACGTTCGTGTAATATCCGGTTCTTTTCTGTAAATTGTATTTTAACAATTATTTGTATTTCTAATCAACAGTTACAAGAATCAATAGAACAACATTCTTAGAATTATAATTTACACATCCATACATAAATTTTTTTGATGAAAAACATGCATTATCAAATAATAATTATGAAAATATTTGTACAAATGTATTGATAATTATTTTGTCCTTTAAAATTGATTTATCTATTTTCAAAACAAAAATTAATAAAATTCCTAATTTATCTAAACAATTGAAGCGTCTATTGCAATTTTCCACAATTTTAGAAAATCAAAACTGATATTATTTAAGAAAATGTGTAGAAAAATAATTGCGAAAATATAAATAGACATGTTGGATATGCAAATTTTCTTTAAAGTGAAAATTACACAATTTTCCTCTAAAAATACTCCACATTACCAAAAATCGTGCTCATCTAATGCGTTTCAATGCATACAATGTAAAATTAGACGTATTACGTTATAGCTCTAAAACTGATTTTAACTTTTTTGACTAAACAAAAACTATAATTACAATTAAATACTAAGATGATTGTTTAATTAACGAATAATTCCAAGCATCGAAAATAAAAAATGTACATATGACTTCTGTCTAGACAGTAGAGAATTTGATTATTTCGACTATCTTGTATTACTTACAAATGTAAAATATACCTCAATTTTCAAATTAATTTCACTTTTAAAACGTTCTATTTTGATTGATATCACCTTAAAATTCAATCAAAAATCGATAATGCAATGTCTAAATTTGGTGAAATTGAATAGTAAATTATGTATTGTGTTAAGGTTGTGAATGTTCTTTTATGTAGAATAATATTTCTATTCTGTAATCAATATAGTACATACATAGTTCTGTTCGTGTAATTCTTGACTTTTATTGTCAAAGAGCCCCCTTTAATCATTGACAAATTCGCTTGAGAAACGTGTTTGATTCATACAGGGTGTTTGGTCTAAGTATGGTGAGTTCTAAGAAATTCCTATTAGTCGACGAGCGATTCGAAAAATATTTTAAGGATTTGTAGAAGAGTCCCTAGGGAACATTTTAGTAAAATTAGAACCTCGTAACTCATTTCAAAGTTGGTCAAAAAACGATCGTTTTTAGACAATGTCGCAATTTTAAAAACCGAACAAAACACGCAGAACGACTAAAAATGACTCAGAGACCTCCCCAACATTGATTTTTTTCGTTTTACTCCATTTTATTCCAGAGAAAATACGAAATATTTCCACCTATTCCAGAATAAAATGGAGAAAAACGAAAAAAATCAAATTTGAGAGCATCCTAAAGTCATTCTAAGTAGTTTTGCGTGTTTAGTTCTTTTTTGAAAATCACTAAATCGTCAGAAATGAGCGTTTTTTTGACCAACTTTCAAATGAGCTACAAGACTCTAATTTTGCTGACATGTTCTTTAAGGACCCTCTTACAAATCCTTAAAATATTTTTCGAAATACTCGTCGACTAATAGGAGTTTCTTAGAACTCACCATACTTACAATTAGACCAAACACCCTGTATGTTTGATAAATGATTACATTCACCTATAGGAAAATCATTATCATTTTTAGGTACTCTTTTGAATGGTGAAAGATAAAACTTATTGACTCATTCTACTTGAATGATTTCGTTGAATATTTTTTTCAATAAAAACAATATAATTGTAATCAATCGGAAATTCCATAATAAAGGCCATACTCATTGTCAGTTATCAAACGACGTTCAATAAGAATATGAAAAATGAACAAACTATGCTCTTATACTGTGGCTTTCAAAATAATGATCTTAATTATAGAATATAATTTTTATAAAATTCATAAATAATTTAACAAAGTATACCGGGTGAATTACGTAAGACGAAAAGTTCTTATGACAATTTTCATTATTTGGCGAGTTATACGAAAAATATTTCAATGATTTGTAGGATGGTAGTTGAAGATCATTTTAGCAAAATTAGAACCTTGTAGCTCATTTGGAAGTTGGTCCAAAAAACGCTGATGATTTTGCGATTTTTAAAGACGAACTAAACACGCAAACCGACTTTTTGTTAGATTCTCCCAATATTGTTTTTCTTCTTAGTTTTTCTTAATTTTATTCTGGAATAAATGGGAACGTTACGTACGCATTTTTTCTATAATGCAATGTAAAAAAAAAACGAAAAAAATCAATGTTGATAGGTTCGCTGAGTCATTCTTACAATTACTCGTTTTGCATCTTTAGCTTGTTTTTGAAATTCGGAAACTACGAAGGTTTTTGATTTCATTCTAAATGAACCACGAGGTTCTAATTTTGATAAAATGTCTCTGAGGCCTCTCTCTTTACAAAACCTTGAAATATTCTTCGAACCACTTTCTAAATAATGGGAGTTGCATAAGATTTTTTTTATCTTATGTGACTCACCCGGTACATTTTTGAAACTGCTAAAAGATTATGAACTCATCAATTGATGATTTATTGTTTCTACTTAAATAACCATAAGTTATTGATATTTGAACAATGGAAAAAAAGCTATAATACAATCAATAAATTAGTAATTTTCCAATTTGTTTATAAATTTAAGTAATGCAAGCATTTGGAAAACAAATAAAATTAATCTAATTAGGCTATAAAAATTGGATAAACTACTATTAATTAATTAATCCGATCGAGATACCATGGCAAATGAACCATACTGTATATGAATACAGCACGAGGAGAAAATTGTGTGGTTTTTGCCTTTGTGTGGTCTGCCTAGCATAACTTTAAGTAATATCTGGGTGGGCCCCAAATACGTTTATTACTTTAAACAATACAGAAATGAAAAGACTTAAATGATTAATTCTAGGTGCAGTATTTCCATTTTTTTTTTTTATTGAAATTTTTGATCTAGAAACATTTTTCTAATATTTTTATACTCAAATCATTTATTATTGACCAATGATTTCTAAATTTTCTATAAATATTAGAATTTATGGATATTTTCTTAGAAATTTTACAATTTTAACGATTTCATTTCATAATCAAAATAGGGTTTTTATGATGACGAAACAAGAAAAGCCATGAATATTTTAGTATTTTATAGAGAATAAAAACAAAATTAATAGAAGACAACTGAAATGATTTTTACAAAAATAACAAGAATTGTAAATGAAATCTATAGTTATCTAGCTAGCTCTATATATTTTATTCTTTAATGGTCTTTAGAGGGCCACCTACAGATTGTATTAGCAAAATTAGAACCTCATAGCTCATTTGGAAGTAGGTCAAAAAACGCTCGTTTTGGACAGGGTCACAATTTTCAAAAAAGAGCTAAGCACGAAAAACGCCCAAGAATGACTTGGAGACTCTCTCAACATTGATTCACTTCATTTTTCTTCACTGCATTCTAGAACAACTAAAGATCAATGTTGGAAGCATCTTCGAATCATTCTAACAATAAGTCGTTTTGCGTGATTGGTTCTTTTTTGAAAATTGCCACATTGTCTAAACGAGCGTATTTTTGATCTACTTCAAAATAAGCTACAAGGTTCTAATTTCGCTAAAATAATCTCCAGGGAACTACCCTATAAATCCTTGAAATATTTTTCGAATCAATCGACAAATAATGTGAGTTACCATAAGAACTTTTAATCCTAGGTGAATAAGCCTGTATAAGATAATCATTGAATTTGAAAATTTCACCATTAAAAGAAAACTTCCAAGCTGGATTACATTTCTTACAATGGTTAGAAAGATGAAAAAACACAAAAAAATTATCGCTTTGAGCAGAATACGTCCGAAAGTGTGTGTTTTTTTTTAATTGTTTATTGCAAATATTGATACTGAAAAATTAGTGTCAACGTTGCTATAAAATTTAAAAAAAACCACAATAACATTTTTGTGGTGTTATTATTACAATGAGATTGTTAGATCCAGTTCGAAAGGCCAATATTAAAATGAGCATAATCATTATAATGATCACAATTGAAGATGGTGCTACTATCATATCCAAATGGGGTTGTTTATGAGGGTTAAGTTTTTTGAATTTACTTCTCTGTGATGTTTATATTATCCACAAAAAGGCTAATTTAAAGCTTCGTTTTAGAAATACTAATTTAAATACATCCATATTTATGGAAATTCCTAAAACCAAATCAAGCTTTTATTACATACTACATACCTATACAGCTATTTCATAAGAGTCGTTCTTTTAATTACAAAAAAAATAAATAATTGTGATTTCGAATTAAATGCATAATGAAAAATTATAAATAGTGTCCTTAACACTACTAAACTTTCATGTAAAATTACCTAATTAAACTATAATTAAGTGAATAATCAGTGAATCAATACTTGTAACTTTCCAAATTGAAAAACCATTTATTTTTCAACAATCAAGATTATTCCCCAATTACGAAATATTATTGCTTTTTTCCTGTTTTTTTACAAAAATAGATATTTGAAACGTATTTTTTTTTTCGAAAAAAATACAATTTTTGCGTACGTGACTTTAAGCATGCCACTATATTGTACGTATCTTCCCGTATGTTAGAATAACACTTATAGATTTTTTTTATATGTGTTGAAACGAGATAGAATTAGTATTAATATGAGACTTTTTTTACCGTTAGTTTATATTAGAGATGTTTATAAACATTACACTGATCGAAATTAATTCATAAATAAAACATTGATATTAATAAAAATAGGCAATGATACTTTTTTAGTTTATTTTAATCAATGTAGACGAAATTAATAATAATCTTCTATCTCTTTCTGTTTTTTGTTTGATATAAAAACAAACATAACCTTAAAACTATCATTTCATGGTCAACTTTGATGTGACCTTTTTTTTGATTTATTTTTTTTATTTTTCAAATTTTTGATCAATCAAGGGTTATTTAAACTAACCTTAGTACGACCATTGATAGTATATTGTCCAAGTTTTGTATTTGTTGCCATTTTATTTGCACGCATAACAACAGCATCAACTTGACTAATTAATTGTCCAATATTTGTACAAAATTGTTCACGTCCATCTATCCATGTGATTTGATCACCACGTATTGTTTTTGGATTACTATTAACACCCCTATTTGACACTAATTGTCCATCTCTAAATACACCTTGTGTATACATATCGATTACTTCTTTTAATACAGCTAAACCACGCTCTTCACCCAAAAAATTATCAACTAAACATACACCATATGAATCCATATCTTTTATAACACATTTACATATTTCATCTATACGATTTTGTTGTTGTTGTAAATAGGTGGATAATTGTGGTGTATGTGCAGTAGATGAGGGTGTTGTTGATAAATATGATGTTGTTGATTGTGGTGGTTTTGTTGTTGCCATTTTATTGAATGCTACCTCTGGGAAATCGTGTACATTTGTTTTATGTGGCAAAACGATATTTTCACCACTAATTGGCATTGCTGTTTTTGCTGATTTTAATGCTTTCTCTGTTGCTGATGTAGCCTTTTCAAAATTGATATTCGGCTGTAATGGTTGCGTGCTTGTATTGAAAATCTCCCTCTCTGAACTACCCTCATCTAAAACTGTCTCTGTTGTTGTTGATTGTTTATCAATTGAATGGACATAGGTTCTATCGTCACCACTACCATTTAAATTCGTTGTTATCGTAGGTACGATATTTGATGTGGTTGCTTCTGTTAATATTGCTGTTGATGGTTCTATAAATGTTGCTATTGATGGTTCTATAAATGTTGCTGTTGATGTCGATGGTTCTGGAAATGTTGCTGTTGATGTTGATGCTACTGCAAAACAATCATTTTCATTTTCATGATTATTTTGTTCTTGTTTTTCTTTTTCTTGTAGTTCCTTTTGTAATTTTTTACACAATTTCTTATGATTCTTCCAATCTTGTTTCTGATGTTCTCTTGAACAATAATATTGATATTTACACCGTGAACACCGTCGCAAATTATCTGTTAAACCGCACACATTGCAATAGAAAACTGAACTCATTTTTAAATATCGTATCGATACCACTCTACGCCACCATTAGTAGATACGGTGATGATCACTCGAGTTTTTTCCCTCTTTTTTGACAGAAATGTCGCCACCATTTTTCCATATAATTCACATTCTTATCAACAGATGACAATACCCAAACCACAACGTTAAAATTCATATAAATTCATCAAATTTTATAAATATATAAAAATTAAGACACAATTTTTAATTTATTCTGTCTAATATTCTTAATATTTATATTAATTGTAAAACGATAACAAATTTTATTTATATAGAAAATTAGAATATGTGTTATAGGCAACCAACTGAACATTACTGTAAATTGAATTGCTTCCTTACCGTATTATAAATGCTTATAACTAAAGGTTTGCTCACATCGAACTATACGTACAATGTTTACATGAGACCTAATGCCCGCTACAGACTATCGTCGTTTTACTCTGCGTTCGTCGAACAGCGTTTTCCGAACGACTAACGAAGTAATAACTTAGCTTAAGCTATTAATTTGTATTGTTTATTCAAGATAATAATGGAAAGAAAGAGCGCTCTCTCTTTCTCTTTCTGTCTCACAAGTTAATATCATAATAGTATTGTGAGTTAACTATAAAGGTTAATAGCTTACTTCGTTAGTCGTTCGGAAAACTCTGTTCAAGATATCACTTTTATATGCAGGACTATTTACATTTAAATACTAAATACTAAATAGATACTACCGCAATTCTATGGGCCAATGTGTTAGAGAGAGAGAGAGAGAGCGCAATTTTTCGACCAAAATGGCGGCATTTATAATAATCTGTCATAACCGTCATAACTCATATGACTGCCGTACTATTGGCTGTACTCAATAATCTGTCACGGAATAAGATATCTAGATTCTTAATTCATCTTCTCAATGTCACCAACTTACAGGATTTCAGAGCAAAATGGAGGATATTGCGGTACTGTATATATTTAGTAACTGAGGTAACTTATATATTATATAATAACCCAGTGAACACATGACCTAAAATTGACGTCACACGTAGATCATGTGTACGTCATTACAACGTTACGTCAATTTGACATAAAACTGCGACTCTTTTTATGATCTAAATGTGATGTTATGTTGTTTGATATCATTGGGCTATCATAAGGACACAACATTTGACTGTCATATGATGTCATTAAATGACTTACATGTTACGTACATCATATTATGTAATATTTGAACTATACGTGAGGTAACAATAACATCATTATTTTATGTACAGCTGACATATCAAATCAATACTATTACATAGTTTGTAACTCCCTTTCTTATGCAGAAGTGATGTACTGTAAATTAATGTAAAAATAATGAGAAATTGTTAAGTGAACTTAAAAATCGCCAGAAAGTGACTTATTGAATACCGCAGGCTATCAATGGATATCAGATTCGCCTGCGTTTGAAATCTAAACTTTAAAACATATAAATTTTTCATATTCAATTTGGAGTCGCGGTTTTTTTTTAAAAAAAAAATACTATGAAACATTTGACAACCTTGCATAATTCAGTGTGGTGCAAGCTTAAACGTTATTTTTGGGCGACATTTAGCAACTTTCACCTCCATTCGATACAGTAAAGTTGGCGTTTATTGCCAACACATAACAACAGGGAGTTTGGGGTTTTAATTTGGTCTAAATAAAAGTGTTCCGTGAGTTGTAATAATAAAGTTGATTATTTAGCGAATTTACCTTTTCTAAATATTAAAAAAATAAATAAAAAGAAAAATAATGTATGTGTAAATAAGTTACCATTCATCGTTTGTGTAGATAAACCTGCTATTATTTTAATTCATTACAAATCAGGTAAATTAAAGTTGTTTTATGCAAAATGATCAATTTTTCATGGCAAAAGTCGTAAAAATAAATCTGGCCCACCACCTTTTCTATAGGACATACACAGGAAGTTTTGACAGTAGGAAATCAAATTGTTACTATCCAAGAAAAACGTATCAAAACAATTTCAAGGTTTCCATAAATGATACTCTTATACTTATCGTCAGATATCTAAATTTAATAATAAAACTTGTTGAAATTATCAATAATTCATATTTATAATATGCGATTGAAATTTTCTATGTTACAGATTATTATTTTTTTCGTTACTGTTGTGTTTCATTTAACATCTAAACAATGACAACAAAATTGGTATTTCGTAATGGTTTAACGAAAACTGATCCATATAAAAGTCCTGTTGTTATCATTGGACAAGTTAAACATTTAACACAACTGAAATTTCAAGATATTAAAGACAAATTAGAGCCAAGAGTTAGTGCTGAAGTCTTCAAATTAGCCGTTGCTAGTCTACATCCATCACCAACAGATAGCTGTTCTTTGTATCTAAATTTGGCCACTGTGGCTGCATTACCAGTGAAATGTAGTCGTCACAATACATCATCAAGGGCACATGCGATAACACGTTTAGTACAAAGTTGTACTGTTGGTGTTGATGAGAATGTTGTGGTACATCTATATTAAAAATTTAATATTACATAGAGAAATTCATATTGATTTATTTTACAGATTGTTTGTGAACGTCAAGATGTGTATGCTAGTGCCTGTGCTGTTGCGAGAGCTTTTCCACTTTATAGCAAGAAAACTGGTACAAATAACTCTGATACCTGTACAGTTTCAATCGAATTCATCATTGTGCCAAAATCTGATGGTAATCATCTTTACAACCGTTTCCTTTTAGATTTTAACAAATTTTTGATTATCCAGAGAATGGGACTGATTGTTTAGAATTAACAGAAGACGATTTAAAAATCTTAGACAATGCGGCTACAGGTATCCGTTTAGCAGCCCGTATTGTTGATACACCCTGTAATGAAATGAATGTTGATCATTTCTTAGAAGAGATAAAAATTATTGGCAATTTATTGAATATAAAACCGACAATTATACGTGGTGAAGAATTAGCTGAGAAAGGTTTCGGTGGTATTTATGGTGTTGGTAAAGCTGCTGCTGTACCACCAGCTTTAGCCATATTAAGTCACACACCACCTGGTGCACATACAACAATAGCATGGGTAGGTAAAGGTATTGTTTACGATACTGGTGGTCTTAGTATTAAAGGTAAAACAGCAATGCCCGGTATGAAACGTGATTGTGGTGGTGCTGCTGGTATCTTGGGTGCATTCTATTCAGCTGTACGTGCTGATTTCAATCAAAATCTACATGCTGTCTTCTGTTTAGCTGAAAACGCTGTCGGACCTAAAGCTACAAGGTTAATTATAATTATTAATAATATTAATAATTATAAAAGAAAATTAATGATTGATTTTATAGGCCAGATGATATTCACACTTTATATTCTGGTCGTACTGTAGAAATCAACAATACAGATGCTGAAGGTCGTCTAGTTCTATCAGATGGTGTAGCATATGCACAACGTGATCTCAAAGCTAATATCATATTAGATATGGCAACATTAACAGGTGCTCAAGGTGTTGCAACCGGTAAATATCATGCAGCATTATTAACAAATCGTGGTGATTGGGAAGATGTTGCCGTCCAAGCTGGTTTAATATCTGGTGATTTATTATTTCCATTACCGTATTGTCCAGAATTACATTTTTCTGAATTCTCATCAGCTATAGCTGATATGAAAAATTCAGTAGCTGATCGTAGTAATGCTCAATCAAGTTGTGCTGGTTTATTTATTGGTGCTCATTTAGGTTTCGATTATCCAGGTGTATGGTTACATGTTGATATGGCAACACCTGTACATTCTGTAATTTCAATCATTTTCTCTATTTATCGAAAGATTGTATTAATTTTTTTGTTTTGTAGGGTGAACGAGCTACCGGTTATGGTGTAGCATTGTTGACAACTTTATTTGGTAAATATTGTAAGACGTCTTTATTGAATACAATTGCTCCAGATTTAGAAGCCGACTCGGAAAGTGTTCCTAAGAAATTACGGAAAAATTAACGCTTTCCCACAATCACTTTGATATTACTTAATTATGTTTTCTTATTTTTAATTTATACGATTTTAACAATTTAGAGCTTGAATATTGTCTAATTATGTCAAGTGAAATTAAATAAAGGAAATTTTATACATGTATAAGTAATTTTCTTTTTAATAATAATTACAAATATATTACTATTATATTATTAGAAAATTTCACATAACACAAACTATACAGGGTGTACAACGATATTTCACCATGCAGTTGGCATGATCGTAGCTTGGTTCATATTTTACTAAATTTGGCATTTTAATGGATAAACAAATGGCCGGACCAAGCTACGCCCTACGTTATCAAATATAAATTAAACTACCAGATGAAATAGTTTTGTACACCCTGTATTTTAAAGAATATAGTAAATAAAGAAATAAAAGCGTAAAATTAAGAATCACGAACACCGGTGCCGTAATTAGCACCACCTGCTTTCTTCAACTCGTTTAAAAAGTGATCTAGATCAATGTCGGTAGTATTCTCCAATTGTAATTCAACAGCGAAATTCTATAAATAATATTAATTAAAAAAGAAAACAATCATTTAATTAATTGTTGAATAATTACCGAAATTATATTTTTTATAATTGATTTATCTGTAGACATTTTCGCCCGTTGTATAACACTAACACCGCCACCTACCCATGTAACGAAAAGAAATTTCCGTCGTTTCGACATCTCATCACCTGTTTGTAAACGGATGTAGCCGAATACCCGTTCATTTTCATTGAATTCCTCTTTGAATTTATCAAAATCAGAACCGGTAGCGGTGCAAACAATTTGCGGACCGCTAAACTTGAATACTGCCCTGTAAATATTCGATTTTGTTTTCAATTATTGATCTATTGATACAAATAAAAAACTACCAATCGGTTTTCGTGTTATCAGCACGGACGTCTTCGTATGCCGAACGGACACTATCCACATCGACACTGGTGGACATCGGTACCTGTGAATAAAAATAATTTAATTTTGCTGATTTTTAACGATAAGAGTCTGGATTTTCAATGGCAACAAGAGAGTTTTGTATACTCTCCAATGAAAGTCAGTGGGTCAAAGAACGGGGTTAGAAGAAGAGTCAGACAAAAATCCGGCCGGTTTTGTCATAAATTTCGGATGTTGCCGTGTTCCACATATACGAACGAGACAAATTGATTTGTTCCCATCCACATTTACCACCTTTTTATTTGCGTCTTTAAATACTGTGACCTTAAAGATGAATTCCAATCAAATATCATCGTTGTTCTTGCTGCTGTTACTAGCCATATGTTTGAAAAGATTAACACTTAAGCGTATTTTAAGTTGAAACATTCAATTATATACTCGGTACATACGGATTTAATAAAAATTTTATTGTAACAGGTTGACCATATGGTCCTGTTTGCAGAATTTGATTATTGACCGCCATGGTATTTACCGTTTTTGTCGTAATTACAAATATTAAAAAAAAGCCATTAAAGTAGGTAAACGATAAAAATCGTGTAGATTAAACGTTTATGGTTTGTTATTTTTAGGAAATCAATGGAAACTCTCATGAATCATTCAATATTATTATTAACAGTCAATGAACAATTAATACCTCAGAAATAAAAGAAAAACATTAATTTTTTTCTGTTAATTAATGTTCGGATTGCATGAGAAGTTTTCATTATAATAAATCTAGATCACGCCAATTTGTAAAAACGATTAATGCAAATTAAACGGTAAAAAAATAGCCGTTTATCTAATCATTAAGCAAATCATTTTTAATGTTAAAAATAATCATTCAACCAAAAATCGAGGCGTGGGTGTGAAATCCATCGTCTAGCCGGCTTATCCGCCGGTTATTTCCATGCGTCACCTCACCGCCCCTAACGCGAAGGGGGAGGTTTCCGCTTTTAGATTTTCATAATTTAAAAATAGGTAATTAGTATTTTTTTTGTCTGGACAAAAATAAATGATAAAAAAAATTTACCTTCTTTGGTATTACATTGTTGACTACTGGTTCTGATGGGATTTCTTCGACACTTTCCACTGGCATTTTTTTTTGCTCTATTACTGTTCTCGTCTCCAAAAAGTCTAATTTTTACCGTCCCGTTATTATTTGTATTGTTATTATTATTATTATTGAAAGTTTTTTATAGGATATTTACAGAGCGTACATATCACATGAGTGCTAGCCGATTTTATTCAAACTTGAATTTGGAGCGCAGACTCTGGTGGCACGGGCCAAAGACCCCTTCTTCTTTCTTGTCTGTAAAATCCCCTCTTCTCGTGCCATATCAACAATGAGAGGTAAAAAACATATCAACATATTCTATAAATTTTAGGGGGAAAATCATGGAATGACTCAAAAATGACTAGGATCAATGATAAATATAAATAAAATCATATGTATATTAATCATACATGTATAAAATTAAAAAATTAATATAGTATAAAAATATTAGAATTGATTAGTGGTTAAAAACAATGCAAATATTTCATGCACAATTATTAGATTTACTCTTTTTTATCACCCCACATCCTTAATGCTGTTAATGCAGCATTCAATTTGTTACACCATTCGATTCGTTCTTCTTTTGTATCGGCGGATAATAAATGTCTAAAATTATCGAAAGAACCAAATATTCAACCCTTAATTTCCGCAAAAAAAATTAAACAAATTACCTTATAATGGTTTTCTCACCCTTCAAAACCATCACCAAAGTATCCCTATCTTGTGGATGTGCTGCACGCTCCCTTTCCAATAAGAATGTATGCAATCTAGCACAAATTTCCCTACTAACTGGTTCCACCTTTTTCGTTATACAACTCTTCAAATTTATCGTATCGATTGGTGGCTGATACAATAATTTTTGGTAATTTTTGTGTGTAATAATTGAAAGGAAATACTTACCATTTTCTTTTCGTCGTCCGGATATTTCCAATAGCTTAAAGTATGCCCTTTTAACAGATACCAACGACGATGCCATGCACCAAATCCTGATACGTCTTCAAACATTGTTAAAAATCCCCGATGTTCCACAGTTACAGCCAATTCACAATTGATTTGCATTTGAATAGTGCCCTCTAAAGGACTCATTGGTGGTGTCTAAAAATTACAATTTTAATTTAAAACAACATCAATAAAATTAGGTCATTTTTTTACATTATTAAGAGTCCAATGTTTCTTATTGATTGCTTGTACGGAAAATACAACATAACCCATCAATGTAAATGAAGAGGATCGCACAACATGTGGTCCAGCTGGTGATTCTTTAACAGGACCAATCATACGCGAATCCTGCTTGGTTTTCTTCGGTGTCAATTTATTGCTAGCCTACAAAAAAAAACATGGAAAGGGTATAGCCGGATAAGCATTGGAAATTTGCCCCAAAACATTTTTTAAAATCCATATGATGATCGATTTCTAATTAAAAAAAGCTTTTCAACCCTAAAGCTGGGCCCACACCAAAGCAACATTTATATTGCGTATTTATTAAAATATTCCTGAAAAATCGATCCATTTGGTGCAACATAGTCAAAATAAAGAAAATTACTCAAAATTAACGCTGAACCATATCTGGCAGTTGGCTATGCCTTTTTTAAGTAGTATCGTAACTTGATTCATACATGACATTTGCTAATGTATTTTTCCTGTGGCCGAATCAAACTACGATACTACGTAAGAAACGCACAGCCAACTGCGTCAAATGATTAATTTACTTAATTACAAAAACAGGTTTTTTTTCCTTTGTATTTTATCTTATTGTGTCATATAACGAGTAATATTTGAGTTTCTGTTCAATCGTAGAAAAAATAGTGTCTCTAACTCGAGTGGAAACGGCCTTTGTGAAACTCGTATGATTGAAGCACTTGTTTCACAAAAACCTTGTTTCTACTCTAGTTCGGTAAATAACTATTGTTGAAAAGTATTCAGTGAAATAGTCACAAAAAGAATACTGGAAACATTTTTTTTTTAACTAAGTCATAAATCTTAGGGTTGAAAAGTTGAAATTTACAAAAATATGGATTTTCAAAAATCTTTGGGGGCAAATTCTATGTGCTTATCATTTTTTTTTTCTTTTATAATAAAACATACCTTTTTATTGATATGATATTTAACATCATGCGGTACGATTTCTTCTTGTGCTTGTAAACAATAAACCTCAAATGTTATTGTAAAATCACTATAAATATCATTTAATTTAACAACACCGGGAATTTTCAAATCTAAATCGGGATTTTTCTTATTTGTTACAACAGTTGATACTAATTGTGTATCAACAACTTGTTCACCACATTTTATTAAACAAACAACATGATGACCCTTACCACCAGCTGCAGCTAATGCTGTTACATATTTTTGTTTTAATGGTAATGTAATTTTTGATATTGTTAATGTGCCTTTTTCAATTGGTAAATTCTTTGAATGTAATCCTTGTGGACGTAGATTATTTTCAACTTCTAAACGTTGTAATTCATGTAGAGCCGCCTGGCGACGATGCGCTATAAAAAAAGTAACATTTTTAATAATTAGTTAAAAAGAGCAATATTAAAATTACTGGCAATTAGTAGAAGTTTTTCTGCTTCAACTTGTTCAGGTGATCCAACAAATTCCGGTCTAGAATTGCAAACATTCAATGCTTGACTAGCTTGAGCAATATAAGTTTGTTGTTTATTAACTTCATTTTGTAATTGTTTTATCTTCATTTTGATTTGTTCATTTCCATTACAATTCTCGACATTATCATCACCAGTTTCTTCAATGATTGGTTGACGTATTATTTGTCGTATTGGTGTTGTTGTTGTATTTGATGATAATTGTTGTTTACGATAGAAACTAACAGTGTGTGTTAATGGTAGAACATTATCACCATCAACAATTAATGGTAATTCTTCCGATTTACGTGGTTTTATTTCTGATTTTGTTGGTGTAGTAAATTCAGATTTATTTTGGAAACTTTTATAATTAAACGAATTCGATTGTTGTGAAGCCTACCAAAAATTATTAATCTAAAATTTTGTAGAATTTTTTTTTTGTTAAAAACTTACATTAGCATCTTGACGATAATGTTTAGGTGGAGTTGGTCCAGATTCTGGTTCATCATATGCTAGAGCTTCATCAATATAATCATCACTACCATCGAGAATATCAGACATGTCGCTTGAAGTATCCAAAATTTGCTAAATTTTATCCAATTAATAATTTTATTAAACAAATTAAAAGATAAACTTACTCGTTTTTGTGGTGTTTGATTCTTGCATACTGTCTGGAGTATATCACGACCAAAACTCGTATTAACCACATCGGATTCAGCATAACTACCATTAAAACTGCTGTTGTGTACCGGAAACAAGAAAGGTTCTATTTATAATAAGAAAAAACAAAGATTCCATCGAAAACCGTGTTTTATTCTATCACAGTACCAAACAAATATCAGTCTAATTATGTTTTAAGTAGAATCAAATAAATTAGATTATAAATAATCGGAAAAGATATCTTAAAATTACGCTAAGCACAACAAAAATAATATCCAATCAGTAAAATGATCGCACCTGCTTTCATTAGTTGATAAATCATCATCTTCATTTCCACCATCATCATTTTCAGTTTCTGTAGTTGATTCAATATCAGTTAAACTAGGATATAAACGTCCAGTTTTTTTCGGTGCTACTTTTATACGTTTCACATCACTTAAAACTTCTACAACTTTCGGACTATCACCTTTACCTAATTTGAAGAATCAAATGAAGAATTTAAATTGAATTAAATTTAGATAAAAATTCAAAGATTACATTTTTGATTTTCATTACTTCGACGTTTTGCTGTTGTGGTAGAACTAGAAGGTAATGGTGGCGGTGGTGGTGGTGGTGGTGATAATGTTTGAGACGTAATTTTCAATTGTTTCCCTTTAAGCATTACAGTTTTTTCATTGGAATCATCAACTTCATCGTCGTCGTCTTCTTGTTCTTCTACAGTAATCTGGAATTTTTTTTTAATTGATAAAGTTTAATTTTTGGTTGTCAAGCATTTACCTCTTTATTTTTATTAAAACGATTCAATAATATTTCCATTTCTTGTTGTCGTTGTTCACGTACACTATTCTCGATTTGTTTTTGTGAAATTGTTGTTTTATTCTCTAATAAAGCAGCAACAGTACTTGCAACACCTTTACTTTGTGTTACTGTCGGTTTCACATCAATTTTATCTTGAACAATTGGTGGTTTAGGTGCTGGACTCTTTTTTGATGATTTTCTAACTTGTTGTGTTTGATTATCATTCTTTTTGACTGGTGTAGCCATAGCAAATGGTGCTTTCGGTACCAATGCTGCTCCTTTATTCTTTTCAAATAATGCTTTACGTTCAGATACTGATAATAATGCTGGATCTTTTTGTTTATTTGACGGTGAAGGTGTGTTTGAATTTGATTCAAATATTGCTGCTCTATCTGCAATTTTTGTTGTTTTCTGCTTCGCTACATTTTCTTGTATTTCTTCTTCTTCTTTTATAGTATTCTCTTTGTTACTTTTATTATTATTATTATTATTATTATTATTATTATTGCGGTTTTTATCCTGTGAATCATATTTATACACTAAACGACTACTAGAAGTCGTACGAGTGAAACCCTGTGACTCCTGTAAATTAATTAACAAATGAATATTAATTACAGAGTTTTCAAATGTTAGTCACAGGGTTGGGAAATTTGATTAAAATGGACAAAAAATAAAATTACCAAATTTTCCAAGACTTTTTCGTCCCATTTCAACGATTTTGTCATCTCTCCTTTAGTCGGCTCCTTTTCAATTATGGGTGGTGTTGGTGCTTTCGCTTTCATAGACGATTTCGGTGTTGTTGTTGTTGTTGTTGTTGGTGGTTGTGGTGCCGGTGGTTTCCACGTCTTCTTCGATTTCTCCTGTTTATCCAATTTCACCTATAATCAACAATAAAAAGAAATAAAATTTCGAAAATTTTATATAGAAAAAATTACATGTGTTAAATCATCTTCCCATTGATTGATATTCTCAGCTAAATCAGCTAATTTTTTTAAACCTTTCTTCGGTTTATCAATATCATCATTCTTGATTGATTTCTCGTTAATTTTTTGATTATTATCAATATGAAATTTGCCTTCTGTACGATGTATTGGTGATGAAATACCAGCATCTTCACCATTATCACTACCGTACAGTTTTCCTAAACGATTCAATCGATTCTTAGCATCCGGTCGTAGACCATCTTTCTCGATTTTATTTTCAATCATTTCGTTACAATCCACTTTTGATGGTGATTGTGATGTCTCCTCTTCAATTTGTACTTCGACACGTACATTATCTAGAGAAGTAACTTTGATTTCCATATTGAAATTATCGTTTTTTATATTTAATTTTTGTGATGATTTTGGTGATAATGGTGATAATTTTGTTGTTATTTCGGATGAGAAATGTGTCTGTCGTGTTATAAATGAAATATTACCTTCCTCATCTACTGCTCTATCGCCGGATCCATTGCATTTTTTTATCAAATTTGTGTCAGACATTGAAGTTTCTTTAATTTTATAATCATCATTATTAATTTTCGTTTCATTTAAATTCGGTTGTGATGATGATTTTGGTGAATTTCTATCATTAGTCTTGTTAATTGTAGTTAATGAGGGTGTAGTTGTTGTGTTAGGGTAGTTTTCTAAAAGTCGTTGACGTTCACGAGCCCGTGCCAAAATACGCTAATTTCAACGAAAATAAAACAAACAATATTCAAATTACTTAAATTAATCAACTTACCTCACTTACTGAATCCATTTTACTTAAAGAATTTCTCTTAAATTAAAAAAAAAAACTGTTAAACAACCTAACATTCCAATTGCAATGAAATTTTTATTTGTTGTTTGACCGTTGTCAAGTTAACAATTCAAAATTGTAATTGTTGAAAATAACCGGCAGGTGACGCTGCACCAATGTTGCCAAATCTCTTATTATTTCTAAAAATTTGATAATTGAAAGCAGTGGCCACTCGTGACTTACCTATGCCTGACAATGAGAGGGTGCTACTCTTACAGAGAAAAAAACTAAGAAATAATGAAGAAATACAAGGGAGCCCCTGTTCCAGATTAAACGCAATAAACCGGTTTCATTTGTTTTGTAAAATTCTGTTATAACAACAAATGTATGAACATCATTAATTTCGTATTTAGGCGGGGTTGTCACGTTTCATGTTGAATGATTCATTTACAAAAATGATCATGTTATAAAACGTGTTAACTTTTGATTCAGTTAAATGTGAATTGTGAATTGACCGAAAAGTTAAAGGAATTATACATACTTTTGTTCATTTGCCTTTCATAAATGCCAACATGCAAAAGGTTCTAAAATGAATTACATATACATTTTATACTTGTGAACAAATCAATGTTCATTTTCATTTTCATTAGACTTGACTCATGGCACAAGAGACACGTGAAATGAATCATTGAATATAAAACGTGACAATCCCGCTTTAGCCACGATTTTTTATACGTAGGGTCGTAGCTTGATTCGAACAATTGTCAGTAAGTCAGATTACTGACCGTTTAATTTTCTGTTGCTTAATTTTTCTTGGACTTCAATAAATTTCAAGAAAAAAAAAATTTTAGTTCATTATTATCATTATCCAACAAAATGTAATTCAGAAAGAATGTAGAGTATTTTAACCTCTTCGGTTTTTAATTGGAAAATAAATCAATAAATATTATATGTTGTAGAGTATCAATTAAGCTACGACGATACTCAAACCTATAATCCATGGCCAATTGCTAGTTCAGTTATTGTAGACATTTTGTAAACCGGATCGCCTTTCATAATGGACTGCCTTTTTATAATATACAATGAAACAAACATTTCTTTATATTTAAATTTTTTATTGTTAGTATTGAATATGACCCCCTTTTCAACACATATGCCTCACGCCGACTCTGTACAAATTCTTCTAATTACACAATTTGACAACATTGTATTCAAGAAATATGTCCGTTATAAAAGCGGTTATTTTAAAATTCAAATTCAATCGACGTAATTTGATTACCTGGTCAACCTTTTTTGAATTAAGTTCCAAATATTTATTTTATTTTATATTATGGGGGTGCTTCGATTGCTTCGACTGCTTCATTTCCATTATTTAGAAATTGAAATCTTGCAATTTCATGTAATACTGCCGCTAAATGCTTACGATCGCCGTCAGTAATCTGATTATTATGAAGGATATGCGACAATATTAATGCACCAGCACATATTACAACAGTAATTATAATACCCCTTATTCCATCTAATACCATTTTTTACACAAGAATTTTGAAATTATCGATAATTAATGTCAATTTTAAACAAAACAACAAACACTGTCAATTTTTAACTTTTACAGTATTATAGATATCAAGTCGACGTTGTTGAAAAATCGGTATTTGGCTTCTGACTTTATCACATTCATTAAAATCAAGATCACAATACAGAATCTCTTCATTATAACCGGCCTGTTTTAAAACTTTGCCCCATGGATCGGTGAATTGAGAATGTCCCCATGCACAATAGCCTATATCATTTCTAGCCGGACTAATTGCACACACATACAATTGATTATCCAAGGCACGGCCACGTTGTAATAATTCCCAATGGATTGGACCAGTCGTCATATTGAAAGCACCTGGATAAATTAATAATTCACAACCTTCAATACGATACAATTTTGCTAATTCCTCAAAACGTAAATCATAACATACACCTAAACCAATCTTAATACCATCAATTTCAAAGATTGTCAACTCATTACCACCATTCAAAATATCTGATTCTTTAAATGTTATACCATTCGGTATATCAATATCGAATAGATGCATCTTACGGTATTTCGCAATCATCTCACCATTTGGATTCCATACAGTACAAGTATTATAGAATTTCTTATCAGTATTATTGTCATTAATACGTTCCGGATATGTACCACCAACTAGATAAATTCGATTCGTTTTAGCACATTCTGATAACATCCGACTAGTTGGACCATCTGGTATTGTTTCAGAATATTCTTCAAAGAATTTCGTACCATATGGTGAATTGAAGCATTCAGGTAATGCTACAAGTTGTGCACCTTTTGATGTTGCTTCACATACAAGCTTTGAAGCATTCTTGAGATTTTCAACACGATCAGCACCGACTTTTAATTGTATTAATGCTGTTTTTAATATACGACTACACATTGTTTCTGTTGATTTTTTTGTATGCAATGATTTATTTAAATTACAAACTAGTTGATTTTTTAATAAATTAGAACAATTAAGTAATGTGGGAAAAGTACGCAACATTTATCAGAAATTTTTATCAGCAATAACTTTGAACTGTTTTGATAAAAATTTAAAATGAGGTTATGTTTGTATAGTACATAAAAAATATATAATTAATAAAAATTAAATACTAGAATTATTTATGCTGATTACTAAAGATAAACAATTACTGTAATCAAGGTCATTTTATTGTTTGAAAAGGGGAATTATTCCTATGGAAGAAATTACAACTGAAAAGCAGTGGCGTAACTGGGTTGCGGTCTGGGACTGCATATGTCTTATGTATGTAAAATAGTAAAATACATCTCATTATGCAAACCCATAACATCCCACAATTTATAGGTAATCTTCATTATTATTATTATTATTATTATTATCACCCAAATAAATCTCTTCATAGGGCCTTTATACATTATGGCGTAAAGTGCACCCCCGAACCCTTACTGTACAGTCAGGCCCAGCGTCAAAAAGCGTTCAACAAAGTTTGTCTCACTTCTTAACATATTTTAGCTCAATAATGTCTGGTAATGAATAATTTACCTTTAAGCTCTTAAGTCATTAAAGTCCGGTTCTTCTTCCCTCAGTTAGTCTAGTCTTAGCACGACCTTGCCTTAAATCGCCCTAAGTGTAGATTTATATGCATTTGGATGAGGACCATCTACATACAGATCCCCACGGCAAGGTTGTGCTAAGGCGAAACTAACTGAGGGAAGAACCGGGTCTAATATCGGTACTAATATTATAAGAAGAGGGGCACTTTTGTTGCAGGGGTGCCATGAGATTCTCTATTACACATCTGCCTCTATCAGACTTTTGAGTAGCACTCTTCACTTTTAAGCGAATTTTGCTGTTCAAAATAAGAAAATTCGGACACGTTTAGTCTGTTTTTGAGCTAAATGAAGTCTAGATTTGTTTCCTTGAGTTTATTTGCAGACAGCTTTATTTTTTTGAATAAAATTGTCAATTGAAGGCTTTAATTATTATCATGTATGGAGCCCCTTAAACTGCAACTGTTGCACCTTTTCTCCTTGTGAATCTTCACTATTTAACTGCATTCAATTTCAGAGTTCCACGAAAATTCCAGGCGGTCTTTTACTTAAACCGTACAGTCACTAAATATACATATATATTTAGTGACTGTATTAAACCGGCTACACACACGCCAATGTTTAGGATAAATGCAGTGGGGCCCGCTTCTGACGTGCTAATCTGCAAGGTTCCCTCTCTATTTCCCCTATTTCGTATTATAATAGTATAATCTTATTTTAAAAGAAGCGGCTAATTTTTACTGATGTCATATTTAACAAGAGCGGAACGGTCAGGCCCTGTATTCATATACCGAGTGTACCACGGTGGTGTGAGATATCGTGGTACACCCGATATATAACAACTTTGGTAGTTTCCACATAAGGGCTTACATACTTTTCTGATTATACCGGGTGTACCACGATATTTTCTCTCACAGAGTAACTTAACTTGGTTCATACTTGATATTTGCTGAAGAATATTTCAAATAGCCGAACCAAACTACGACACTACGTAAACAAAAGCACAGCCAACTGCGACAATACCGTGGTACACTCGGTACAAAAATCTACGGAAACTTAAGGGAATTGTTTAAATCCTCCAATGAAAATATCGTGATGTAAACCATGTATTATCTTAAAATTATAGATTTATATAAAATAAAATTTGTGCAAATTTATAGAATAATTTCGTTCCGTATGCTCCTTGACAATTCCTTATTTGGAAGCACAATAGAATTTAATAAAATCGTCTCAGCTGGAACACTAACCGCGCACCCTATAAATAATTGCTTTCAATTATAATTTTAAACAAAATTATATTAAATACCTAGAATCGTAATAGAAGGATTTAATCGTCCATCACTATTAAACAACGGTGGATTCTCCATTTTTGCAAACGGCTTATTTGGATCTGGATCAGATGGTGTACCTTCAACTCTAGCCCATGTTCCAATCTTTGAATTCCGTCCAATTATACTGTACAAAACAAGACTATGATCACTAATCACAGCATTAGCTAGAACGATACTTTCTCTAATCCGTACACCAGGTCCAATGATAACACCTGGACCGATACTAACATTAGGGCCCAACTGGAATATTCATTCTATAAATTCGGTTATATATAGCAATTAAATTGTATAGAAAAAAAACATACAACTGCAGATTCATCAATTTTCGCTGTTGGATCAATATAAACATCAGGAAAAATTTTACAACTCTCACCGGCTGTAAAATTTGCACATTTCAAACGTTCCGGATGTTTGATACGATACAATTCTAAATAATGGCGATTAGCATAAATTGCTGAACCGGCAGTTTTCAATTGTGACCACCAATTGCTCGATTGCAATGCATAAATCCGTCCAGTACCAGCCAATGCTGCTAGAATATCTTGTTCCAACTGTATATAACCAGCTTCTCGACCATTACCATTACGTTCTTGCTGTTTCGCATTGAATACATCGCCGATTGTATGGAAAATATCTAAAGAAAATACATAAATACCACAATTGATTAATGCTGAAACATAAGAGCCGGGTTTTTCAACGTAATGTGTCACTTCTGATGTATTCTTATCGGTCACCATACAACCATAATGTACGGATTGTTGACGTGTCGCTTCTGTACCCATTATTGTAACCAATGGCGAATTCGGTAAACTTTTATGGAATTTATACAATTCATCCAATGGGAAATCGGCACAAACATCACCATTTAAAACGAAAAATGCATCCGGATTGCCGTAGCGTATTTGATCACGGAAATGGTACAAACCACCGGCTGTACCTAAAGCTGTGAATTCTTGTAGATATTTTATCGTTACTTTATACTGATGTTGGATATCTTTAAGGAAATTCTCAATTAATGATACTGGATAAAAACCAATAATTAGAATTTCTTTTAAATCATTTAGTGCAACACAAGCTTCAATATGATGTTGGATTATAGGTAGACCAGCAACTGGGAAGAATGGTTTTGGTATATCCAAAGAAAGGGGGCGAAATCTTGTACCTACAAAACAATAACTTTTAAAATTATTAATTAAAATTGTTGTTTAATACCTTTTTGAGGTCCACCAATTAAAATTACAGCTTTCAACATTTTTATGGATGAATATAAACGTTAAACATCAGCAAAATCTTATCATAATCGGACACGTATTTATTACAAATAAACACTTAACCTAACAAATGATAATAAACGGAAAACACTCAAAATTTCATTATACTTTCAAGAAAATCACATAATTGTCAGGATAACGTAAAATTATCCTCAGGAGCTCATATTTCAATCAATTTTACAAATTAAATAAACACGAAAGCATAACGTAAATTTAAATCAACCGCTCAATTGTAACTAGCGCCACCTATCAATTACCCCGCCAAATTTAAACACACTTGCTATTTTAACATGGTGGAATTTGAAAAAAGAATCAAAAAATAGCTTCTACAAAAACTCAAATTTATTGAAAGTAACTTGTTTTTCAGGAATGTAAAATCTATTGTAACCACATAACTATCAGTACCATATCTATGAAATTCAGCAAACAACAGTATCACAGATAAAAGTTATATGGTTTGAGTAAGAAAAGCATTTTCATCATCCTAATTCTATGTCAACATACAAAAAAAAACGAACAATTTTTGTGTCAAAGAACAAGAAAAATCATCAATAAATGCAGACAAAGCATTTTTGTCATACTAATTGTATCTTAAACATAATACAAAAAAAAACACGAACTTTCAAATATCAAAAAAACAAGAAAAAACATAAGGGAATTATCAATAAACGTAGAAAACAAATGAAAAAGTAATACAACTTAAACTAAATCTCGTAGAAAAATAATCAATTGAACAAAACAAAAAACAATATGAGATTACCAAGTTTCTTCATCTTCAACAGGAACACCACTAGGATAATTATTAGCTTGACCGAAGTCATCCTGAAATAAATCAAATTTTAGATTTATAACAAAATTTTATATATATACATATATAAAAAAATTACCCCTCGGATATCGCGACCACCAAAAGCATCACCTTTGGAACCATGGAATGATTTACTACTCAACCATTCTGGCACATTTTGATTAGCTTGTGTTAAAATTCTTGCTAAATCATCGGCCAAATTAGTATCAACACTATCATCAAAGAAACTGGTAGCTTTTCCACGATTACCTAAGCATTACAATTTATTAATAAATTATCGATATTTATATTGATTAAAATAATTTACCAACACGTCCAGTTCGTCCGATTCTATGTACGTATTCATCAATACTTTTCGGTAAATCATAATTGATAACATGTTGGACGTCTTTTATGTCTAAACCACGAGCAGCAACGCCTGTTGCTACCAAGACTTTACGCATACCTTTCTTAAAATCATATAAGGCTTGTTCACGTTCTCTTTGGAAACGATCACCATGTATACTGGTTGTTTTAATATTATTTTCACTGAGGAATGTTGCCAGAAAATCGGCACTACGTTTAGTTTCAACAAAAACTAATGTACGATCATCAGGATTTTCTTTAAGTATCTCCATTAATTTGTCGCGTTTTTTGAATTTTTCCACCTGATAGATGATTTGTTCGACATCAGTTGATGCTGAACCAACAATACCAACTGCTAAAAATATATAATTATTCAAAAATCTAGCTGCTAATTCTTGAATCTCCTGCGGGAATGTTGCGGAAAACATCAAAGTTATTCGTTCACCCTTTTAAAAAATTTAAATAATTAAAAATTGATTTTTTCGAAATTAATAAAAAATTACAGTAGCTGGCATTGTCGGATGTGACAATATCTCCTCAACATCCGGTAGAAAGCCCATATCAAGCATACGATCAGCTTCATCAAGGACGAAATATTTAACAGAAGCAAACGAGACGAAATCTTTGCTGACGAAATCCTTTAAACGACCTGGGGTAGCAACTAAAATATGGCAACCACCCAAGACATGTTTACGTTGATAACTGACCGATGTCCCACCATATGCTAATACAACTTTAATAAATGAATTATAAGAGAATTTCTTTGCTTGATCATAGATTTGTATGGTTAGTTCTCTTGTTGGTGATATTATTACAACAGATGGTTGGGCACAATTTTCACCCATTGCTGGTGGATCTTGATTTGCTAACAATTGGTTAATTATTGGCAATAAAAAGGCAGCTGTTTTTCCTGAACCAGTTTGTGCACAACTCATCAAATCACGTCCAGCCATTACAGCTGGTATTGAATATTTTTGTACCGGTGTCGGTTTTGTATAACCTGATTTCATTACATTCTCAAGAAGTAGTGGACGTAAGCCGCATGATTCAAATGAAGTTATCGGCGTCGGCTTATCATTTCCAGTTACCTAAGTCAAGCAAATTTCATAATTTTATTTTACTTTTGTTTAATATAGAAGACAAATTTATATTTACATTGACTTCGATGTCGTCCAATTTGATAAAATTCACCCCCGAAGTAATACCACTAAACAACTCTTCTTCAGTTTCGTTCCGTTCTGGTGGGATGTAAATTTCACGTTTCTTCTCCGGTTCTCCATTATTACCATCTTGATCAGAATTAAAATCGCGATTTCGACCACCTCGTCCGCCACGACCACCGCCATCGCCACCGCGATCATCGAAACTTCTACGGGCACCCCTTGCAGAATCACCCCAATCGTCATTATCATCATTATGGTTATCGTTATTTCCCCAATGATTGTCGTTATCATTTCGTCGATTCGAACCGAAATTACGTCCGCCTCCACCATCGCCGTTATCATTATCGTAATTGCGTCGACCACCTCGACCGCCACCGCGGTCTCCACGGCCGCCGCGATCTCCTCGGCCTCCACGGCCACCACGGCCGCCACCTCTACCACCATGATCACGATCACCTCGTGAATTCCTATTATGAAAATCGTCTTGCTCCAGCTCTGTCGGCGCGTCATCCCAACCATCATTGCTGCTTTGAGGCTCTTAAATTTACAATTTCAATTAAATATAAAAATTCATGGTGACCTGATAAAGACATTTACCATTGTCCCATCCCCAATCACCGTTCTTGTTCGCATTTAGCTTCTTATCGGCTGGGACAAAGCCTCTGCCAGAGCTGAAACCGCAACCACCCTCAGAGAAACCATCAGAACTCTAGAATGTTTCTAAGAAATAACGATTTTTCAATACAAAATAAGGGGGTAATTACCGATTTAGCAGCCGGCGCCGCATTGGTACTCGGGGCATCCCAATCATCGTCTTCGTACATTTTTCCGTTAAAGATTCAAAAACTGATTACCAAGCAAAAAAAAAAGACAAAAGAACTATTTATAGAAAGACGCATTTTTCAGGTTAATATTTTCAAATCAATAAATATTAAGTAACAAGCATTTTAAAATGATAAAATTAATAATAACTTAGGAAAACTTACCACTAACAGAGACAAAAATTTTCTAAAATAATTTCCTCAGGAAAATTTCCAAACTGTACCATGCAGAACTGCTCTTGTTCGAGGTTGGCCTTGAATAAATTTGCCGGCAAAAACAACATCAACTGTTGATAACAAAAGTACCTAGATAATTCCCGGACTAATCAATTTCAAACAAAAATATAAAAATTATCGCAATAATGATAACACTAATAATACGAATAAGACGAGTTTAATATCACTATAAATCCGAAATTATCTCCAATACATTTTTTTTAATTTTAGTATGCATAGGTGCATTAAAAATTTAGTACTAATTTTCAGTTGGCAGCCACGCTAGAATTGGCGGGAAGTTCAAATTAAGCCACTTATTTTCTTAAAAAAACTGTATTAATAAATTTATATTTTTTGAGTTATAATTTATGATTTTCTATAATAAATATTTGAATCGTAATTTACATTAATACACCGGAAGTACTGGGCGAATTAGCTACCGCTGGAAAATTACCCTGTGTCCACATGATTAGATTATGTTCAGGCATCTGTGATGCTTGAAAATGATCATTAAGTAGCATTTGTGAGAAATTTACATGACGTTGATAGGCCTCATTTTCACTCTGTGGATCGTTACAAATTCTATACAAATCTAAAATAAAACAAAGAATTTATTTACCATCATTAAAATTAAAGTTTATTACCTTTAAGAATAGCCGAGGCCCATAATTGTACGTGAACATCAGGAATTTTACTAGCCAATTGCATAGCCGGTGTCACCATATTCATACTTTCTCTACTATTACCTAACGATAGAAATATATGACCTAATAGCACCAATGAACAGGACGTTAAACGATTCAAATCTTCAGCATTTGCCATCTTTAAAGTTTCACGCAAATATCGTCTAAAATATATTAAAATAATTTAATTCATTTGATTATTATTAAAACAAACAAACTTGGCTTCATTATAACGGCCTTGAAAGAACGCTTGTAAGCCTTGTACATAATAAGCAGCTGCACGTAAACTATGCGAATGTGATGGTAATGTTTCTGGATTAATACGTTCATGTAATGCATTAAAATCAGCTTCACGTTTACCACGTAAAAAGACAATAGCTAAATTTAAATTAGCAAATGTCCATAATTCACGTTCTCTTGACGTCTAAAATTTACACAATATAAAATTTAATTGATTTATATGATAATTCTTACATTTAATGTAGCCATAAATTGGGCTTCAGCAGCTTCCATACAATTCATACTCATTGAATATAAACCTAACAATGTGTGTAATTGTGGTCCGTGTGTTTCTAATAAACGTGGATTTTGTCTACATAACATTACAGCTGATGATATTTCTTGTAATGCTTGTGTTTTATTACCCATAACTAATCGGCACATTATTATATGCTCGAGTAACATTAATTGAAATACTGATAGAATTGGCTTATTATCAACAACTAAAAAAATCAAAATTTAAATAAATTAAATTAAAGAAATTAATTAAAATCAACTTTTTAATTTTTCAATCTGCATTAAAGCTTTATCGGTATATTTTTGTGCTTTCTCCATATAACCTGCTTGCATACTGTGCATCACAGTTACCAAGTAAACAAGAACGTACAAATGCTCCTTAGGCATCCACAGGAACATATCCCCAACGCTAGGACCGGTGAATACTACAATTACATTTAATTTAAACAAAAAAAAAAACGCAAATAAATAAATAATTACCATCATCAGTCGCCATAATTGTTTGGATACTTTGCTGTAGTTGCTTAAGGCATGGCTTAACGCTCTTTACTTGACCAGCCATCAAGCAATGGCAGACCTGTTAAAATTCATAAAACTTACACAATTTTAAATAAAATTTATTGAAATTACCTGCAATACAAGAAAATAAACGCGTAAATATTCTTTTTGATAAGCAGCACCTGTCCATGTTTCGATTAAATGACCAGCTTGCGTTAGAACCGGTTGAACTTGTTGTAATTTCTTGTCAATTAATAATAACTGAAATTTATATTTGTTTAAATAAATTGTCGGTAAAATTGATTAATTTCAAACTATACCATTCCTTTACTTAATAAGAATAAGATTTTGGTATAATGAGCGTTGGATATGTGGGCATAATCGACACCTACAGCTAATAAACTGCTAGCTAATTGGTAATCTTTCTCAGTTGCATGAATTTGCTGTAAATACACATACATTGAAAATTTTAAATTTGGTTTTGAATAAAAGCAAATCTTACAGCTAATTGGAAAATTAATCGACAATGCCAATAGACGTTATGTTGTGATAATTCAATTGCTTTCCTTAAAATCGGTTTCGATAAAGATATCTGTTGTTGTTGTTCGTATAGTTCAGCTAAAACACTAGCTGCTTCAAATTTAACATCATCAAATGAATTAATCATTTGTGATAACAGCCACTATAACATAAAAAATTAATATTTTCTACATATAAAACGGTAAATGGTAAAATTTACAGCTTGTTCTAAATGATTCTTAGCCAAATCTATATTTTTCGTATGTGTTAATAGGATATTGCCCAATTGTAAATGTGTACGTGCTTCAACTCTTGGTGGTGGTTTAAAATTGAAAACAGCTTGTAAACATTGTATACATAATTTTATCATCGGTGGACTACTTGTACGAAAATGTTCAGCTAGGCCCAATAACGACAAATACCATGCGTCTTGTGATGATGCCATTATAATGTTCGATATGATAATAATAACAATTTTAATAAAATAGTTCTAATGTTGAATTAATATTAATAATAATAATAGAAAATGCGGCATTATTTTTCTATATTTTTTTATGTTTGTTTATGATAAAAAAAAATAGGAAAACGACATCACTTGTCACTTGTCACTTTAGATGCAGGTTGGCCAACGATAGAAATTCAAATTTACTAACAACAATGGTTAACAGTGCTAAATCTACCCTATTTTCATCACATCTGCTGAATTTGTTTACAAGTAAATATTTTTTGTCAATTTTAACAGAATTTATTTGTATATCCCATATATATAATACACATATATTGCCTGTCGCCTATTCTCTACAATGCTTAAAAATTCTTACAGCAAAGCGAGATAACAATATGCTTAGTCCGTGTAAATCCGTATATATCTATCCTTCAGTTTTCAATGTATGAACACTGCAGGAGAAACATATACGGACAAATATATTTTTCGTAGGACAGATAGATGTTTCCATCTCGCTTTACTGTAAGAATTTTATGCCTGGAACACGCAATATATGAGTATTATATATATGGTATACCCTATCTATCCACTAAGATTTAAATTTGACAGAAATGTTAAATGTGGAGACACCCCAACGATTGTAAACTTACAATGATTGCTCATTGCCTATACTCTCCATATAAGCCAAATATTTGACGTCATTGACGGATAGTTAGTATACCTACATATACATGATAGAGACAGGCATAGCTACCTGTCTCTATCGATGTCTATCCGTATCTGTATGTACGCGAATGACGTCACTGGAGACGGCAAGAGTGGGGATGCCGAAAAAATGTGGTTCATGAGCAATCCTTGTAAGAATTCATAATCGTTGGAGACACCCAACTGAAGCTTACAAAAATTACTAAGAATTATATCTTTTGGTTGGTACCACTGCAAAAGGCACTGTTGCCAATGTTTGATTTTTCTGTCAAAATCTTACATTCAAATGGTGGATTTGGTTTAGAAGGAACAAATGGTTTGAAAACGTTTATTTAGTTTACTTTTTTGACTAGATTCTTTTAATAGAAACGTGTCTTTACAACTTATTCATTTATTTACAGATTTTGTAGGAAATTTGGCAACATAAGTTCTGCTAGAATCAACGTTACCGGCTGGTGTTAATTTTTCAAATTATCTGTTTTCCGATTGAAATGATAGCGTAAATTTAATATTATTTCCTTATTTGGGTTTCCTTGAATTGTATATAAATAGGATAATTTCAATTATTCTCTCTACTTTTGAATTTTATCAAAATTTAAGAAAATGCTCCGTACATGCGACAACAATGTTTGAGATTATACAAAATGGATTATTCTTTGAACATTTAAAAATTAAAAATAAATAACAAATTAAATTAGTTAATTATAAAACTAATATAAAAAATTCTAGCTCTTAATTAATAAATTAATCACGCCATGTATGATTACATTCAGTATTACAGCACCGATAGAAATTCGTCATTGGTTCATCAGCGGATCGTGTTTGTATTTGTAAGAAATAAGCATCTGGATGGCTACATTTTGGGCATCTTTCAGCTGTACGATTACAATTTTTGAATGCTTCAGAACTACCTAATATCAGCATATCTACAGGCTGTAATAAAGACAGCACATGTAAACATAACCTCAACTTGTAAAATTATTAAGAATTAACATAATTTAACTAGAAATTGATTAAAATTAGACAATTACCTTCGGTGTGAACCATGTAGTTTCAACTATTGGTTTCCTTATACGGAAAAATATTGGGCACAAATTACATGCTAGGACGTTTTTACCATTTCTTGATTTTACGAATAGTAAATTATTACAAAATGGACAAAACGACATTTTAGTAATTACTTAAAAACAACGGATCATCCTCTCAACATATTTTAAAGATTAATTTCGTGTTATTGAAAATAGTTAGGTTAGTCGGTGTGAACGAGGCTTAACGCTTAACTAAACGCGCCTAGTAACGTGGTAATGTATGGTATGATGGTGTCTATGGTATCGTAACATAAAATAGGTTTGTTCCAGGAAAACAGTCGTGAAAATTTGAGCATTTAGATTTGTTAATTTCTACACATTATAGCGCCTCTAAACAAATTTAAAGTATTTCAAGTCATTTGGTATCATTTGCGATCGAAATTTTATAAAATGTAACGTTTTTTTGCTTGATAATTAGAAATGTTTTATGGAGCGTAACTATTTCTTTGAAAGTTACTTGTATGTTCCAGCAGAGGGCACTTTTTCATAAAATCACAGATGTCGCTGTTGTTGAAATTTGTTTTTTCATATTTTATTTTTACTTGTGTTCAATTGCAAAACTAAAATTGCCGACAGTGATCAATTTTGCTGTGAATCTCGAAATAATTTTCCCAAATTGTAAATTATTCAAACATTAAATAATGTCTGATGACGGTTGGATCGAAGAGGATGTCTCTGTTGAAACACCACAGAATTCGGCGACGACATCCTCATACAAAACAAGAAGTTTTGAACGATCATCATTCCAACAGAATAACTGGCGTGGTGGTGATAATCGACGGAATAACACAAATGGACCACGAAATAATTACCAAAATCGTCAAAATTGGAATCAACAACAACGATCGAACAATGACAATTGTACAACCATGAAAATACCATCGAAATTTGTCGGGCGTGTTATAGGACGTGGTGGATCGAAAATTAACGATTTACAATTCGAATCTGGTGCAAAAATCATTATAACTAAAGAAATCGATGGTGATGAGACTGTTGTTAAATTGTTTGGTAATGACGAGGCTGTAACGAAAGCGAAAGATCTTATCGGTGATTTAACAGTTGAAAGAGAGACAGTAACAACAGAAAATACACCACAAAACTATTCAACAACCGCAGAACCTACCAAAGTTGAAGACAAAGCTAGTATTAATTGGCAGGATCTATTAAAACAATGCGTAAGTTGCTACATTTTCAAAGTATCAAAAAAATTAATGATTTATATAGGACGAGAATGAAAAAGCCGAATGGGCACAACTACCCCCAATCAAAAAAGACTTCTATGAAGAACATCCGGAAGTAACAGCATTAACAGACGCTGAAGTAGATGAATTCCGTCTCAACTACAACAATATTGTGGTTGAACGTACATTTAAAAGTGATGATAACAAACCAATACCTAAACCTATAATGAAATTCGAACATGCATTCCATAATTATCCAGAAATATTAGATGAAATTTACAAAGCTGGATTCGATAGACCAACACCGATACAATGTCAAGCATGGCCAGTATTATTAAGTGGTAATGATTTAATTGGAATCGCACAAACCGGAACTGGTATATACGAAAACTTTTTGATTAATTTATGTTTTTAACACGAAATTGTTATTTAGGTAAAACTTTAGCATTCCTTCTGCCAGCTTTAATCCATATTGACGGTCAAATAACAAAAACAACAGAACGTGACGGGCCGGCTGTTCTAGTGATGGCGCCTACACGAGAATTGGCTTTACAAATTGACAAAGAAGTCAAAAAGTACGAATACAAAGGGATTACAGCGTAAGTTATAAAACAGAGTATCAACTCTAAATTCAAATTCTAATTGTAATTTGTACATTTATCTAGAGTTTGTGTATACGGTGGTGGTAATAGACGTGATCAAATTAAAATCTTAACGGACGGTGTTGATATTGTAATAGCTACACCAGGCCGGTTAAACGATCTAATGGAATCTGGTTATTTAAATGTGAAATATGTCACTTATGTTGTATTAGATGAGGCTGATCGTATGTTAGATATGGGTTTTGAACCGCAAATTCGTAAAGTGATGTATAGTATACGTCCAACACGACAAACTGTAATGACTAGTGCTACATGGCCAATGGGTGTACGACGTTTAGCACAATCATATATGGAGGATCCTGTACAAATTTATGTTGGTACATTAGATTTAGCTGCAACACATACTGTACAACAAATTATTGAAATTCTACCGGAAGATGAAGCAGAGAAATATCAAACGTTTATGGAATTTATACAAAATTTAAATGAAGATGAAAAGGTGATTGTTTTCTGTGGTAAAAAATCACGCGCCAGTGATCTAGCATCGGATTTAGCATTAGCCGGTATATCATGCCAATCAATCCATGGTGATCGTGATCAAGCCGATCGTGAACAAGCTTTATTAGATATAGCAAATGGAACTGTACAAGTTTTAATTGCAACAGATGTCGCATCTAGAGGACTTGATATCGATGATATTACGTATGATTTTTATAAAATTCAAAATAATTTTGTATTTTCCTTCTTTATTTTTTAGTCATGTAATTAATTATGATTTCCCTCGTAATATTGAAGAGTATGTCCATAGAGTCGGTCGAACTGGTCGTGCTGGTAAAACAGGCAAATCAATCAGTTATTTTACAAAAGCTGATTGGGGACAAGCGAAAGACTTGATTCCGATTTTAGAGGAGGCACAACAATACATTCCTGAAGAGATCTACAATATGGCTGAACGACATACTGCTTGGAAAGCGAGGAAGGATGCTGAACGGCCGTTTGGTGGACGCCGGGGTGGTGGACGTCGTTGGTAAAATTGTTAGTTTTCTTTAACTCAACTATTGTCCTTTAATTAAACCATAATTATTCACATATGCTTTTTATTTTATCAAATTATCACTGTTTTTTTTTTCTAACATAAAACGTCATCGATAAAATGTTATTCGCATTGATTTTGTTTTTATTAAATCACGCTACAAGTTACTCGTCAAGAGTAGTACGAAGACATTGTGATGGTGATGAATCACCACAATTACCACCAAATTCGATTAATCCTAGTAAAAGTTTCGTAATATTGGCCTTATTTTTAGGATTATTATTTTGCTTACTCTTCCTCGGTAATATTCGATATATACAGAAATATCAATTATTTTTATTAATTCGAATTATTTCAGGGTTTTTGAAAGGTTTAATCGGGCTTTTATGGTGTTCACAGATCGGTATGTATGGTTTAGATTTGTTAATTGATGTACCACAGTATTTACCGCATTATTACGAAAATGAATTGAGAGATGAGCCGGTAATTTACGATGATGGTGGTTGGCCGGTTCATCCTTCTACCGGTGAACGAACCGTTCGAATTATATCAAAGTATTCTCTATTCATAAATTAATAGTGTTATCTTATCAATAATTCTTTTAGGCGTACAGAATTCTACTTAAATCTCGTCTTTTTTCTGTCATATCCGTTAGCAGCAAGCGTATACCTTTGCAGTCTATGTTGTAAAATCAAAAATGTCGATTCAGATCACTCTTGTATTTGTTATAAGCATGGGAAAATAATTACAATTGATGGTGTACGTGGGAGAGGATCACGGATATTGAGTCAATTATCGAAATCTAAATCGAAGGTAATTGATGATGAACGTAAGAATCTTCACAGTCCGTCACCATCATCATCATCAATGGAGTCATTCGAGTTTGATAATTGATCGAAATTAAATTCGGGTAATTTTCTAATTGATTTTTATTGTAATACTATTTATGTGAATTCGTACGTAATTATATACAAAATTTTTAAATATATTAAATAAAATTTAGGTAAGGTCTCTTCTATTACCGGAATTTGTGTTTATTCGATTTATCAGACTTTTTTAGTTTATAGAAATAAAATTATTCAAAATATCAAGATTTAAAAAAACCAAAAAATACTTCACCTATCAAAATAATCAGTCATTTCTCCGCTATTACTGTTCTAAAAATAGAAAACAACAATGTTGTTCTACTTTGATGAATGTAACTGTGATTGTTGCGATTGAATCCGACAATACATTCACATGATGATTTACACAGACAATACATAAAAATAATCTTAAATCTATTTAGTTAATATTTTCATAATTTCAATCATTGCAATATTCTTTTCACGTTCAGTCTTCTTTGTTAATAGTGCAGCAACTAAATCACCAAAAACTTGTTCTGGTGTTTTAATATTAACAACACAATCATCAATACGATCTCGTTTATCATACGATGAACATTCACTATTATCACTAGCTGAACGTTTACGACTTAATGGTATCATACCTGAATCATACGAACAATCTTGTACAGAATCACAACCTTCACTTTTCACAAACAGATCACCGGATGATGAATCATGTATTGAATCATCACCGTTATCATTGTGATTCTGTTGTTGTTGTTGTAACTGTTGATGTTGTTGTTCTGATTGTTGATGGTAGCTTAATGCTTCGATTGGTGTTAAAGAAAAGTGTCCATTATTGAAACGATTCTCAAATAAATCACACTGTTTTCGACGGTATTGTATCACATGATCTAAAAACGACATATCATCTAGGAACTCCCATTTGGCTTCACCTTCTTGATATTTCATCTTTTGTCGTATGTATTTCTCACGTAGACCCTTCCATCGGGTCATACAAACATTAACATCTCTATTTAATGCTTGTGCAATAGTCCGCCATAATTGATATTTTAATTGTTTACTAGGATAACCATTACTTTTACGATCCCATATCGGTGTTGCTTTTTTCACCATTTCAATCAAACTACGATCAAAATCGCTATGATTATTATTGTCTGTTAATTTGAATTGGAGTGGATTTGTTAGTTGATTGCATGTAAATTGATCATTATCGAAATTTATTGAGGGCTTCCGGAGCACGATGTGCGGATCGAGAAACGTTAAACTATCCAAATGCATCCAGGGCAGGTATTTATCGCCGAACATTGCTTGTTTTTCACGTTCACGAACGTATTTCTCACGTAAACTCTTAAATGCATCCCTACATATATTAGCTATAAAATAATACATAAACAAAATTCGAATTAATTTAATTAAATTAATTAGTTTAATTAAAACGAACCTGGTTGATTCATAAGTTGACCAATACGTTCCCAAGCCGCCTGTTTATGTTCTTTCTCTCTAAATAATGCACAATTCCTATCCCAAACTTGTGGAAACTCTTTGACAACACTAATCAATCTCGAATGGTCCATAGCGTCTTAATTTTGAGGTTAGGTTTCGTTAATTTCAATTGAATATTGTTTTAAAACTGATGGAATTAATTGATTTTATGAATTTTTCAAACATCCTACACAATATTGAACTGTTCTTGTTGCAATTATGATGCGTCAACTAAATCTTAATTAAATCCAAACGACTGGTTGGTTGTTGATTTAATTAGATTCCATTAAATTAAGAAATGGCCGCCATATATACTATTTATCTTTATTCAACTAATTACAATTAGATTAATCCATCTTTGTTATTGTTGTTGTGTTGATAATTAGTAATTTTGTCTCCGCCCATTTGTGCAATTAACTTTATTAATTACGTAGACGCAACCTTGAAATTACCGATTTATTTTTTAATTTCACTACTTTTTTCCCCTCAATTCAACATATCCTTGTTGTTTTAATTACATTAATACGTTTTTAAATCACCAATTTGAACAGAAATTGAAAAAAAAAATAATCAATGATTGAAAGCGGCGGTACATACAAAAATAAAATTGAATGTAATTACTTAAAATTCAGTTTTACGCAAATTAGGATACTGTAAATTACGAATAATGAAAGAATTTAATCTATTTCCTGCATTTTTCAATAGTGGAATTAGAATCGGTTTAGGTACAGTTTGAAATCGCCCACTTTACTATTGTTTTGTTGATTTCTAATTTTCAAGATTTATTCGTTTCTATTTTAATTCGTCCATCGTTGAAAAACATAATAAAAACTGTATTTATTTATTAAACAATATTAAAAAATGTATAATTTGTAAACAAAGAAGAATTTGCATGAAATCAGCTCATTTATTATCAAAATATCTGATAGTAACTCGATAATGTTTACATTGCAATGTAATTTTTCTATTTGTTTTTTTCCTCGAAGTACCGTGTGAATCACTTGAACTCTTCAAATGTTGCTTCATATTTTCCAACATTAATTTTCTTCGACGTTATAAAAACCTCTATAGACGAGTATGGATCTAGTCACGATTTCAAAACATAAGCGTGGACTAAACCCACAATCGCCAACACAGTGTTTTCGAAAATTTCCCCCAATCTTCTTGTTAAACACAAAAAAATAATAACACAATTTCCCATCTATGAGGCTGATTCGAAAGGGTCCTTAATGAGTGTGGATCTAGTCACGATTTTAAATTAACGTACCACTAGACCCGAACCCATCAAACACCCTCCGATTTCAAAATTAGATGTGTACACAAAGAAAGCCGGTGGTGGAAAATCTGAAAACTACACCAAATTTAATTAAATACAAGAGATTATTTTCAAATAAAATCAAAAGCTCACAATTTTGGTTGAAGAACTTGAAGACCGGCCAAATAGTTGTTTACACTTTTTGAGTTTTTCAAAAAGATGAAAAAATGCGGGTAAATTGCGCGCCGCCCCCTAGAACTACCGCCACCACCACCAATGAATCTCCAACACAACATAGCAACAGGTGGTTATTGGAATTTATTCAAATTTCTTCAGACATTTATTCACTTGTTGGCCGGATTTGATAGAGATGAAGGAGACAAGGGAAAAAACGGTTTTTCTCATACACACTAACACACCAACACATAGACAGACAATACACACATACAGACAGACACACATACAAACATTAAACTGGAGACAAAGCCAAGCGTCTTTCAACCGATTTTAACAATGGCCGCTATGCTGAAGGATACAACAGCCTTGAAAACTTTCTGAGAAAATTTTCAAGTTGTTTGCGCAAGTGCGTCCACTACGACAGACGTCCATATCTTTCTCTCCTTGTTATACACACATAAATTGTAAAAGACCAATGAACGAAGAACATCTATCGGTGATTAATGCTATTCAAGTGTAACGTTGGAAGAAAAAAATGGTGGTGAAACTGAAGAATTTGATGCCTCAACGGCCAATTTTTCAACACAAAAAAACTAACCCCCCGAAGAAATGCAGGAAATAACAATTTTAAAGCAATGATTTATACTATTTTTAATTAATTAATACGTTAATTTAGATTGAATAAAAATAAAAACTATTAACATACGAAAAATCGCACAGAATACACACTTTTCCTTTGATTTTAGTGAAAATAAAAACACCCAACTATTACAAAAGACTAACGTAACTGTAATACGATAAGTAACTTGAACCGCACAATTTCACACTATAATTACAGTTTAATTTAACAAAAAGATTTAAAATAATTTAACCACTATCAATTGTGGAAATTTACCGATAATTGTCGATAATAAAACGAAAATTCTTACTAGAAAAAATACGGTGAAAAAACTTGATTTTCAGCAAAATTTTTGGTAAACAAAAAGCGGGAAATGACAATGACACAGGTAAACCAACTTAACCTGTTGATTCGCCAACACTACCAACTGTACAAAAATAAAATCAGAGAGAATTATTATTATCAAGGCCTGCTTGATTTTTCAGCTCAACGCTGTTAACAGGCACATAAATTTGACACAAATCGATGGTCTTAAGAAGATGACAATTTTGGCCACAGTGGCGCTAGTTAGTTGACACCAAAAGAAGAAATAGCTTGTGTTTCTATCTCTGTTCATCCTTGTCATTTTTGTGTATCAACAGTTGCAAATTAGATAACCTTGAATATTTTTGTTAAATTATTTATTTTGATCTATTTGTATCATGGATCGTGTTAAAAGAGGTAAAAAAATTACGTTGAATCATGCAAAAAACAGAAACAGAAGACTTTTGCCTACCTGAATTCCCATCAAATAATGCGGTGGTTAGAAACAAATGGCATCAAATGGTTTGTAAATATAGGTTTAATTAAAGGTAAGAAGCAAGGCCTGCTTGATTTTTCAGCCTAAAGCTGTCTATCAGGCCTGTGCATTTTTTTAAAATCCCATAACAAGTAAAGTTTTGAGAAAATGCCAATTTTGGCCGCATTGGCGCTAGTTACCACCGCAAGAAAAGAAGTAGCTAGTATTTCAATCTCTAGCTTACTGACGTAATTAATGACAGTTTAATTACACAGTATGAGTGAGATAGAGATGGAAATACTTGTTATCTCTTTTCTTACTGTGGTAAGTAGCGCCAGTGCGGGCAAAATTCTCATTTACTTAAAATCAGCGATTTAGGTCAAATACACAGGCCTGTTGACAGCGTTGAGCTGAAAAATCAAGCAGGCCTTGGTAAGAAGTGACAATCACAATCACTATTTTGTTACTGATATTATATAATGTGATAATTATAAACCGTAATAAAATACCATATATTTTATTTAAAATCTAAGGTTAGTTTTACTCATATCGCATGATAAATATGTGATTGATTATGTACTACATGATTGAGCTAATTACAAAACTTAATCCAAAAGTGTCGGATAACTAGCGCCATTGCGGCCAAAGTTGGCATTTCCTCAAGACTTTGCTTCTTATGGGATTTTTAAGATATGCACAAGCCTGTAATGTCTGTAAGTGAGCGTCAAGCGAAATTATCTAGCAGGCCTTGAAAATAAAAAAAACTAGAAAAAATTGTGACAGTTAACCTCAAAATTCTAATAGTATTAATGCTGGCTAAAAGATGCTAGTATTCGGCATTCGTGTCGTTAAATTAACCAAAAACGTAATAAAATCGTCATATTCAACATATCATGTAAGTGTAGATTTTAAAACATTTTGATTTTTTTATTAAAAAAGAATCGTAGTCTTCTATTTCATTTCGTCGTAAAATCGAATCTTTGCGTGCGATGGCTTTGCCGGAAAGTCGCAAAAATCCGATAATATTGAAACTGGACAGTCCACAATTCCACTTCCTTTTCACCGAAGAACTGAATCAATTATCAGAGATATTTAAAAAGTACGGTTATGAAATACGGATAGCCGGTGGTGCTGTTCGTGATCTTCTCATGGATCTACAACCGAAGGATTTAGATTTCGCCACAATTGCAACACCGACACAAATGAAGGAGATGTTTACAAAAGAGGATATACGTATGATTAATATGAACGGCGAGAAACACGGTACAATCACGGCAAGAATCAACGATAAAGAGAACTTTGAAGTGACCACATTGAGAGTGGATGCGGTCACTGATGGACGGCATGCTCAAGTTGAATTTACAACCGATTGGTTATTGGATGCATTAAGACGAGATTTAACGATAAATTCAATGTTTTTAAGTAAATAATTGTGATTATTACAAAACAACAACTAAAAGCAACTTACTGTAGGTTTAAATGGGGACGTTTACGATTATTTTTACGGATACGAAGATATAAAGGCACGTAAAGTGAGATTTGTTGGTGATCCAGTTAAAAGAATTCAAGAAGACTATCTGCGAATTCTACGCTATTTCCGGTATATTTTCATGTTAATTAACAATTAAAAAAAGCTAATTTGTTTAAATCATCAGATTCTACGGGAGGATTTGTGAGAAACCCGACGATCATGATGAGGCCACATTAAAAGCGATCATTGAAAATAAACAAGGTTTAGCGAATATTTCCGGTGAAAGAATATGGGTTGAAGTGAAGAAAACATTGGAGGGTAATTTCGCTGGTGATTTATTGATTCGTATGATAGATTGTGGTTTGGCACCATACATCGGTCTACCGGAAACACCGGATATTGATGAATTGAAGAGGATTTGGTTGCAAAGCGGTCATTTAAAATTACATCCAATCACATTATTATCAACTCTATTAAAAGATGAAGATGATGCAGCCACGTTGAATGCCCGTTTAAAATTATCGGTATTTGAACGAGAATTGGCTGTTTTTGTTGTGAATCATCGTGGACCAAAATTCCATGAAATACCACTATTGCCATATAAACAATTAGTGATGAAAACAAAATCAAGAGCAACATATGTGTTTAAATACGTCATTGAAATATTAAAATATAATAATTCACCATATTTGGAAGAATTTGAAAAATGGTCAATACCATCATTGCCAGTTTCTGGACGTATGTTGGAAGAATTAGGTGTGGAGAGTGGACGACCAATGGGTATAGTTATGCATCAATTGAAAAATTTATGGGTAGATAGTAATTTTCAATTAACTACCGATGAATTATTGACACATGTACCGGAAATTGTTGAAAGAAAAAATAATAAACATTAAAATTTGGAAATGTAGATTTATTATAATTTCTGTTTCTTTTCCAAAAATTTTTGCGACACATTTAAGAATAAACTAGGTTTTTTCTTATTTCTTTTCAAGTAAAAATTTCAATTATGTACAAAATTTTTGTTGGTGTAAAGTATTTATAACTATGACAAATATTAAAAAACAAGGAAAAAACTACTCTAGTGATTTAATTTAAACATTAACTAAGCAATTAATAAATACACTGAACTAACAATAATTATTCATCATTTAAATCAACAATCTCAGTTATAGTGTTCGGTTGTAAGAATGGTTGACTTGTACCAGGACTTTGGAGAAAATGTTGCCTTGAAATAGATTTGAAAATTATTGAATTATCCATTTTTTTTTAGTTCAAGTATACTTACTGTGCTTGAAAGGGATTATGAAGAAAACCTTGTTGTTGTAGAAATTGTTGTTGTTGTTGTTGTCGTTGCATACTATAGAATTGTTCCTTCATTTGTTGCGCATGTAGAGATCTCAAAAATTTGATTTCGTTCTGAACTCTTTGATAAAACTGTAAAAGAAAATTGTAATTAAATTCAATTAAAAGAAAATTGATAATAATTTACAGTAAAATCGCCTTTCTTTAACGATTCAGATAACTGCACCGTCAACATTGGTATCATCGATCTAATTTGTTGGTCAGTCCATGTTGGATTCTCTTTACGTACTAAACTTACTATTGCTTCAGTAACAGAATGGTGCGTCATTCCAGCAATTGGTTCTAAAAAAGAAAGAAAACATCAAACATTGAAATAAAAGTAAATTCTACAAAAAAGTGATTTTACCGATATGATTTCCAAAATTATTCATGAAAAGACCTGTTTAATATTCACAAAATGATGTGTTTAACAAGGAGAAGTAAAAATAAAATAAGAAACAGAAAACTTACTTGTATTTCTTTGGATTTTCTCATTTTCAAATTCCTCCCATGCTGCCTTACGTTCTTCTTCATTCAAACCTTCTTCCTCTTTATTTTCTAATAATGATTGATGTTCATGATATTTATAAATACGATCCTCATATTTTTGTAATAGTTCTCCTAATAAAACATCTTTAGGAACTAGAGGAATCGGGCGGTCGTCTGGACGAGGATCAAATCTACAAAAAAAAACGTATCACTAAACTAAATTTAATTAATAAATGACTTAGAGCCTTTTGAGAGATTATAGAAACACATGACCTTAAATGAACCGACTTAATAAAGACATGCCTTTTTACGATTATTATTACAATTAATCTATGGGTGTGCAGCGGTATTTCACCTCGCAGTTGTCTCTGCTTTTCTTATGTAGTATCGTAACTTGATTCATACTTTACTACATTAGACATTTGTTAACGGATTTTTCAAGTAGTCTAACCAAGCTACGATACCAAATAGGTAAGAAAGGCACAGCCAACAAGGAGATGAAATACAGTTGTATACCCATAGATATACATAGTATACCCATAATAGCGCTTTCTCCCGAAATAGTGAGACAATCACGGATAGACAACCAAATTTTTTACCAATATTGGTTTATTAATTTGACCGATGCGATGAGCATTAAAAAGAACATTGAGTGGAGATATGTTGATATGGGTTCTAGAATAGATCAAGTTGTAAAACAATGTACGCATGCTCAGTTGAGAGCAGTAGTTTCAAAAAATACTGGCATAATACAAGACATGAAAGTGTGTTGCTACGGCACCTTTAACGTGTAATCGCACTATTCGCAAAACTAGGGAAAGCGCTATCCATATAAATACTACATCTATGTATACCCCCTGTATATGTAGCACGGTATTTTACCTCGCAGTTGGCTATGCTTTGTCTGCGTCGCGTCGTAGCTTTATTCACACTTCACTACATTTGACATTTGTTAGTGTATCATTTAACAAAGCAACGACGCTACATAACGAAATACATGGCCAACTGCGAAGAAAATATCGTGGTACTCCTGATATACAAAGTATACAACGCTAATTCACCTCACAATTAGCCATTTTTTGGCTTACTAAAAGCCCCAGTTTAGTTCAGTCGCTTGTTTTTTCACTGATGTAGTAAAGTATAATAAACCAAGTTACGATTTAATTTAACATAGGCATGGCCAACTGCGAGGTGAAATAGCACTGTACATCTAGTACAGGGTGTACAACAGTATTTCATTTCACAGTTGGATGTTCCTTTCTTACCACTGCTTGGTTCGTCTACTTGAAAAATACATTAACAAATATCAAAAATAAAAAAGTAGGAGTCAAGTTACGAAAAGCAGGGTCAACCGTTGTAAAACCCAGTATGGTGGTTAAAACAACTTATAAGCAAATTATTAATCTTTCATTTCTCACATAATGAATGTTATTACTTAAGTTTAATTGTAATTAAATATTCACTTATATATAAAAACAAACTTACTTGTAAAGTTCTAAAAGATCGTTTTGATTATAATGGCGATCGATTTGTTGTTCATCAATCACCCGTTTGGAAATGGCCTGTTTTGTAACTTGTCTTTCATAGATTTTCATTTCCATTGTACCCTGAAATATTTTTAAATTGTAACAAATAGAATTAGATTAATAGAAGTAAACAAAAAAAAAAAAACGTACATAAGTAACAAATCTATAAATATAGCATGGTTTCGTTTGTCCAAAACGATAGACACGATAAATACTTTGTATATCATGTGATGGATTCCATGATACATCAAAGATAATAACACGATTTGCTGCAACTAAATTAATACCTAAACCACCAGCCCTTGTTGATATTAAAAATAAACGTGCACGATAATTTTTTGGATCATTAAAATTTTTACACCATATATTACGATTATCACATGATGATGAACCATCTAAACGGAAATAATCTAAACCAAGACACCATGAGCCTGTATAACCATTTAAATTTGAGCCATCTTGTGTAGCATCATGGATTTTACCCAAGAAATATTCGATAACATTCAAAGAATATAATGATTGTGAAAAAACAAGACTACAATTAATAATATTTAATTGTTATAGTAATTAATTAATTAAATAATACGTACACTTTATCACCAATTTGCTCACATTCTTTCAAAATTTCAAACAACAAGAATAATTTCGAACTATGTTCAATATTATCTAATTCTTCACCATCACAATATTGTTGCCACCATTCTTTTGCTGAAACAATTTCAACATCATCATTATCATCATCATTTAGAGCTACTGTGGCTCTAGTTCTTCGCTTTGAGACTGTTGTTGTTTTTGTTGTTGCAACTTTACCATCTTCACCACTATTATCACTATCTGATCCATTTGTTGATGTATCCTCATCATCTTCATCATCAATAAAATCTTTTAATGAACCCTCTGAATCTTCATCTAAAAATATCTCTTTATTTCTATCTTCTATACTTTTATCAAGTAGAACACGTGGATGTGTACAGATACGTTGTAGTGATTGAAAATCAACAAATAAAAATGATGTTTTTGTACCACTTGAACTTCTTCTAGCAAAATGTGTCATATAATGCTCATATAATTTAATTTGTATATCTGTTAGACTTAAAAATAATACATATTCGTGTTTTGGTGGTAAATATGGTTGTAATACTGAATAATCACGACGTTGTACAACACCATCTAATAATTTATGTAAAACATGAGAACGTCGTCTCATTATTTGTATATCATGTAATGTTGAATCAGTATATTGTCCATTTGTGATTGGATTCACAAAACGATTTAAATACTCTTTATATGTACCTAATAGACTTGGTTTTATAAATTGTACCATACAAAAATATTCTTTTAAATTATTCTGTAATGGTGTACCAGTTAATACGATACGTCGCATTGTTTTCAAACGATTCATTGCAATACTAATATTGGTCTTTTCATTTTTTAATAAATGTCCCTCATCACATATCACTAAATCTGGTCCAGGATCAACGAGTGCCTCTTGAAATTTTACACGATATTTCTTATAAATTCTCTTATTATCTGGATTACTTAAATTACGAAACATTTCATAACCAATTATTAATACACCACCATTCTCATGCCATAATTGTAATTGATATTGACGTTCAACATTCTGTTTAAATGATACTAATTCAAATACATCAAAATCTGCATTATTTGGTAACCATTGTTTATATTCATTTACCCAATTTAATACAGTATTTAATGGACATACAACCATCACTTTTTTCACTAATGTTTTATCATAATTTGTTAATAATGTGTGTGTTAAAGCAATCACTTGTAATGTTTTACCTAAACCCATACAATGGGCTAATATACAACCGGAACCTTTTGTTTCTTTAGCACGTTCAATTGATTCAAAACAAGCATCCCACATAAAACGTATACCAGATGCTTGATGTGGTTTTAATTTACTTACAAGATCATCATCAACTTTCAATAATTCAGTTTTAGTTTTTTCATCAAAATCTAAGACGATCTTATCAACTTTTGCTTTAGCCTCATAATCACTATTTTCAAAAATTTGATTATACTACAAATAAATCAAAACAATTTATCAAAATTTAATTAAAATTGTAATTACCTTTTTCTGTTTCTCTATAATTCTAGCTTTACGTTGTTTCTCTTCATTTTCAGCAACTAATGTTGATTCAGATAAATCATCACGACCTAATACACGACGAATATGTTTCCTTGTTGATTTACCATCACTATCATCACTACTATCCTGCATACGTTTCACCCTTTTACGAGGCTTCTTTTTCCTTCAAAAATATTGATTTAAGAATAACGCTGTAAAGTGACTTGTTTTAAAGCAAATGATTAATATCATTAACCATTAAATTTTTGTATCAAGTTTCAATCAATACGTTTACACCGCACAGTTAACTAAAGCGGTAACTCGGTTAACAACTGTGTAAACGTGCCGTGTTGTGTTATCACAAATATGGTCCAAAACTGTAGTTTAGTTTGAAATTATCACAACTATTGTCGGTGTAAACGGTTAACTACACTTGTAATCGAGTTAACAGCAATAGTAACTTGAGAAAAAATACACTCTATCAAGTATACGCAAGTATTTAAAAAATAAACTACTAGCTCTCTGTTATTTTAATAACGAAGTAAAGGGTGCAAGTTAGCTTATTTAGCTGAGCTGGCAGTGTAATTTGTAACACAGTGTAAACATACTGAATATAAACTGTCATTTTGAAAAAGATAATCAAAGCCTATAATTTTACAAGTATGAAAAATGAAACATACTTGTCCTCTTTTTCTTCTTTTTCTTTCTCTGATTCTGTGGAAGATGATGAAGATTTTGATTCATCATTTTTGAAATCTTCATCACTATCCTTCTTTTTATTATCACCATCATCAGAATCAGAATCCGATATCACTCTACCTTTCTTTTTCACCAATCTATAAACAAAAAATAAATTGTTGTAATAAAATATAGAATAAATCAAAATAATTATACTTCTTCTTCTTTGAAATTGTTTTTATTTCTTCTTCATCATCATCATCATCATTGTTTCCATCGGCTTTTTGTTTCATAGCTTCTTTTTTCCTCAAAAATTTCTTCATTCCTGACTCAGAATCAGTATCTGATAATTTTTCTGTTAACAATTTATCCTTTCTCCATTTTTTCTTTTTTAATTCAATACTGCTAGATTCTATTTCATTTTTATCACCATTATCATCAGTTTTATCAGGTATTTCAATTTCAAATTCTTCATTTTCATTACTTTTATCATCATCATCACCATCATCATCATCAGTTTCTGCAATTATTTCAACAGTTTTATCGGTTTCTTCAACTGGTTCTTGTATTTTCGATGATTCCTGCAATTATTCAACCATAAACAACAATAATTGGGAATTTTGTAAAAATTCATCTTACATTATTTGAAACATCATCAGAATCATTAGAGATTTCTTTATCTGAATCCATTGATGCCTAGAATTTTAATTATTTATTTGAAATTACACAAATTTTCCTTAAAATTTACCAAAGCTAATTCAGCAGCTCCGTTAATATCACTATCTTCACTATTATTAATGATTAATGGTGATAAGACTGGTGAATTTAGATGATCCGATTTGGACTCTTCTATCTCAGATGATGAAGAAGAATCATTAGCATTGTTTGTTGTAATCTTTATAGTTTTCTTTTTTATGCGTTTATCACTATCTGACGATGAGTTTGAATCTTGACCATTACGACGTCTTTTCAAATTCTTTAAATCAGTTAATCTAAAACAAAATTTATGATGATTATTTGATAATTAATGTTTAAATAATTCACTTTTTGATTTCCTCCAATTCGTTTTTATTCGAATAGAATCTTTTCATTTCTTCACACGGTACTCTTAACACATTAACGACAGATTTAGATTTGAATTTAATATCATCTTTCCAATTATAATCCGAATCAGATAGGATACCATTATTGACCGATTGAATTTTATGTTTATTATTAAATGATTGTTTATTATTTTTATCGTTGATTAAATCAATATCGGATGATTCTGAATCTGAATCAGAATCTGAATTGTTATTGAGTTGTAATCGTGTTGATCGTTTTAAATTTTTGATATTCGAACAACGTTTCGAACGCCGTCCCATTGAACTCTTTTCATCATCAGAATCTGTTATAATGATAACACTAGAATCAAATTGTACACTTTTCTTTTCTTTTGGTGTTGAATCGTCTTTCTTGATTATAGTTTTCGGTTCAACTAATTTATTTATATCGACCAATTTTATTGTCGGCTTAGTTGTTGGTGTTGTTTCTTCATCTTCATTCTCTTTATTATCATCATCAACATCATTCTCAATCACATTATCAACACTAGAATCGAAAAGACTTGGTGTTGCATCTAAATCAACATCACTTAACGGATCTTTCTTATCACTAATATCACCATCTAGATCCTCATCGACTTTAGTTTCAATTAAATCACAATTCACTGTATTCAAATTGTTTAAAAATTCATCTTTTATTGAATTTGTTATATCGCACAAAGATTCAATTAATATTTTACTCTTATCTAACAGACTTTTTATATCTTTTGTTTCATCCTTCAATTCATTTTTTAAATCATCAAATTTATTCGTAATCTCTGTAATTTTCGTAATATCATCAAAAACTTGTTTTAAAACATCTAATGACATAATTAATTATTTATTCTTTGTTTCTTTGTATTTGAATTGAAATTATGGAGGTACAGATCTGATGGAAAAATACTTTCCCGCCTTATTGTAATTGATCAAAATTTAATGAAACAATTTAATGTTTATCTAATAGAATAAATTAAAAATTAATTAATTAATTGTAAAATTTCCAATATTTATATTGTATACAATTGTCGAAAAACTATTTTACAATAAAAATTATTTAAGAAATCAACAATAACAAGACCGCCATTACTGTACAACCGACAATTGGGAAAACGTCAAATTTGATTTTACAGTGTGCCAACATACGAGCGCTGAATTTCCTAGGAATTTATAAAAAAAACATAATTATAAATTAAATTATGTACAATTACAATTAAGTATTTAAATAATCAACTTTTAATTATTTGATAAATTAAGAAATGTTTTAAAAAATAATAAAAGTAAAGGCAATATCGAATATATAAGATATTCAGTAGATCTGCCGAATTTTGCTACATTCCATCAAAGCAAGGCCTGCTTGTTTTTTTTTCAAATTAACGCTATTTAATTAATAATGAATAATTAATTTCGATAAATCTATATACAGATACGTAAATATACAAAATCAATTATTGATACCGTGATTTTTATTAATCATCTGTATTTATATCATTTGCTAATTAACAATGATTAATAAATTCAGACATCTTCTTACCACACTAAAAATGTTGAAACAGACCAAATAAACACTCAAATTTGCATCACGCTATTATTCAAACTATATTTTTCAATATTTTCCACAATTTTTATCAGATTATTGATCTTTTCAGCACTTCAACTTTGTTGAACTGTACATCCGACAACACCGCTTAATTAGCTCTCATACTCCCCAAAATAGTTCTTTTGTACTATAGAAACTAATTTAGTAAAAATTTTGTAATTGTTTAAAGATGCAAATTAAATGAATATAAGTCAGTTTAGTTTCACCACCATCAAATTTGGGTAATAATACTTTAATAGAACAACGCTTTGGTGCTAAAAAGTGGACGGTAAATTGATGGAATTTTTTTGAGGTTAGTAGTTCATTTTTATTTACAATAAAATTATAATAATTTTCCACTACTTTTACGATGATATTTGATGGAATGCAGATTTTGTGTGTAATTTCGAATTATGTATGAAATGTTGCCTAAAGAATTAGGTGGGAAAACTAGTTGAATGAGTTCAAGTATTTTTAGTATTTCACTATTGTTATAATCGATGTTTTCCATGCATGAAAACTCGTCATCAGTGGTATGTGATATCATAATTGTTGTATAATTTGTTTAAATAAAATAATAGGCCGATTATTGTAGTGATAATTGATAATATATTGTATAAAGTATTATTATTATTATTATTATGAATATTCAAGAGTATTTCGAAACATTTCGTAGTTATATAGGTGAGTCGTTTAATGAGCGCTTATTAAATTAATTAACGATTAATTAATTCCAGTTGAATATATCGATATCGATTTTACATTATGGTTGACATGGTGTTTGACCCCATTATTTATAACGTTTTTGTTACCTGTAGTTATAGTGTTATTGTTATATTTAACAGCATTTATTTTTTATATTTATAAATTACATTGGCACAGTATACGTATAACACTTCAACAAAGTGATAAATGGGAGACAGCAAGGAGGACGGCTGCAGCAATTTGGGATGCACACGGCTGGATTTGGCATGGTTTTCGTATCAAGTTTTATCATAATTGTTTTGAATTAATTTAATATTATTTCGATAGGTTATGAAATTGATGGTATAGAGAATATTCCAGATAATGGACCAGCATTGATTATCTACTATCATGGTGCTATACCAATCGATATTTATTATTTCTTATCGAAAACAGTATTATTAAAAAATCGTCTAGTTCATACAGTTGCCGATCATTTCTTATTCCGTATACCTGGTTTCAGTATAATTGCAGATTGTTTAAAAGTCATACCAGGTACAATACAATCTTGTTCCAATACGTTAAAAGATGGTAATTTATTAGCAATTTCACCGGGTGGTGTTTATGAAGCACAATTTAGCCATCATTATAGTTTAATGTGGAAACGACGTTTAGGTTTTGCTAAAGTTGCATTAGATGCCAAAGTTGTTAGTATATTATTATCAATACTATTATTGATAATTTAAATTAATTTAATTTATTTATAGCCAATTATACCGTTATTCACCGAGAATTTGCGTGAAGCATTCCGTACTGTGAGTATAGGAAGACGAATCTTTTTAAAATTGTATGCATTATTTAAATTTCCATTTGCACCAATCTATGGTGGTTTCCCTGTTAAAATGATTAGTCATGTTGGTAAACCAATTGAATATGATCCAACAACAACACCAGAAGATTTACAAGCAAAAGTTGCTGCAGCAATTGAAGAATTAATTATAAGACATCAAAGACTTCCTGGTAATATTCTATTGGGTATTCTTGATAGGATACCATATTTTAAAGCAAGAAATTCAATACAACATCAAGAATAATATTGAATGATAGAAAATTATTACATTCCTAGAAATACAATTGTATTATAATTTGTACTTAACAACGAATCGGTGGATGTTTAAATATTAAAACATTAAATTATAAGATTCGGCTTTCATTCAATTCTTCAATAAAAAGCATCTTTGCTACAAACGATATATGCACGAATTTCTCGTTATACAGTGGATGAAGAATTCGAATTTAAGAAATTTTCGCCACTAAAAGGCTAAAATTTGTAATTTTAATATCACGAATAATGTATTTTCTATATAAAGATGTACAGCTAGGTGCATGGAAAAGGTAACGGCTAGTAAGCGAGAAATTACCGTTATTTTAATTGTGTAAATCAAGCTTTCTCCATCTTGAATTAAAGAGTATGAGACCATTTTCGCCTACTATTTTTGGATGAATATCTTTCTTTTCCAATCTTGAACTGTTAGGCATTCTGAGAAGTAATGTTACGGACCTCTGTTTCTGGTTCCGCAACTGCGGATATTTCCCATGATTTTGGAACTCTGTTTCCGCACCTTTTTAGAAAGAGATATAACGGAAATTTTTAGCATTTGCACTAGAGAAACACCATTAGTAAAGAATATCAATATGCGGGAAATTACACGGAGACAAATACGAAAAAAAATCCATTGTTTATGTTCTTATTCTGTATTTACAACGTTCCATGTTTACAAGATTTGGTAAACTTTTTGGTTTCAATGAATAAAATAAAAATCAAAACTGTATTCGTATTAGATTGTTTCTGATCTGTTTCCGTTATAATAAATTTCAAAACATCTGTTTCTGATTCTGTTTCTACTATGACACTTCTGTTAATTACATCTCTAATTCTGAGGACCTGACTTACACAGCCTCACAATTATCGATTATCGTCAAATTTTCTATGCACCTACTGTAGATTAGTGATGCGAGTGTGTATAATACAGTTGTAAAGCACAGCTGTATAATACAATAAATATCGTATGTATTAAAGATTTAATACCGAGTTTAATATGGCATTGAAAAAATAAGGCTATGTTGATATAATTTTTACCAATTTGACAGTTACATGAAAGTGAATTCAAAACAGAAAATAGGAATTTGTATTTCCTTTTTTTTAGAACTGTCAATGCTAGACCGCAGGTTACAAACTAGTGTCCCCTTTGATTTGACCAAAGAATATAAAAATGCAATAAAAAAATACACTATATTCGTTTTAAGAAAGTAAAGTGGACTACCCCATATAACAGGCCTTGCTATAAAAACGAAAATATTTTCTAATGATAGTTTAGGTGGCAGAATGTCTATAAACTAAATTTCATAAACTGCCATCAATTAGAACTTTTTATCCGCCACGATAAACTCTGTATATTTATCTTCACAGCCCACCGTCACGATACACCCTGTATATATCCAAAGAATAATTTTTGAATTTGGTAATTTCAGAATTGCCAACCAATTAACATAACCTCAATTTAAATAACCTCAAAATTGTTGAAAAAATCCAAAATTTGTTTATATTTTATTTAAATGGATTATAATTTGATGAGTGAAAAAGATTTAGAAAAATTACAACCGGATATTAAACGTTTACGTAGCGATGTAAAATTGTGTAATTTAAATAGACGTTATGAGAGACGACAACAAAGAAAATTACAATCAACTAGCCGAGATTCGGTTTCAAATCAATCGAAAGGCATCAATTAATAATGTTGGTTTATTATCAATTAATTTTAATTTTTTCTTGTAGATTACAATTTAGATGGTTTAATATTCGATAATGGTTCCTATACAATCAAAATTAATTATTCGTTTAAAGATGAGCCAAAGTAGTTGAATTTTTACAATTTACTATTAATTTTTGATTGATTATTTAATTTTAGAATAATTCCAAATTGTATAATGAAAGCGAAATCGGAACGTAAACGCTTATTTATCGGTAATCAGATTGATGAATGCCGGGATTGTTCAGGTTTATTCTATTTAATACCAAACGAACGTGGTTATATTACAAAATGGGATGTACAGAAACCAATATGGGATTATGTATTTAGTAAAAATGTCTGTCCAATCAATAATTATCCAATAATAATGACACAACCATTATTTAATTTTAAATCAATACAAGATTGTATTGATGAGATATTCTTTGAAGAATATGAAATTAATTCAATGTTTCGTGCAAATTCTACAGATTTAGCATTATTGAAATATCAACAAGAGATTGGTTATGAAACACCCTGTCTTATTGTTGATTCTGGTTATAGTTTCACACATATTATTCCATATATTGAAGGTAGCAAGTATTTTAAAGGAATCAAAAGAATTAATGTTGGCGGCAAGGTAATTATATTTATAATTAAAACTAATTGAAATCCATCACGAGAATTATTTTTAAGTTATTAACGAATTATCTAAAAGATATCATTTCATACCGTCAATATCACGTAATGGAGGAGACATACGTTATCAATCAAGTAAAAGAGGATACATGTTTTGTATCAGAGAATTTTAAGAATGATTTAAAATTAGCTGAATTACCTACAAATAAAAATCCAATAATAAAAAATTATGTATTACCAGATTTTAATAATATCCGTCGTGGTTATATACAACATCCAGAGAAACATGATGAAATTGCTGAAAATTGTCAAATATTACGTTTGAATAATGAACGTTTTACTGTACCGGAAATATTATTTCATCCATCTGATATTGGTTTAAAATCGATTGGTATTGGTGAAGCTATCTATAAATCAATCTTTAGTTGTCCATTGAAATATCGTCAACAATTAGCTAAAAATATTTTGTGTATTGGTGGTAATTGTAAATTTAATGGTTTTAAAGAGAGATTATTCAGTGAGGTGCGTTCTATGATACCGGCTAGTTGGGAGGTCAATGTCTACAAACCAGAAGAGTACGTATACGTATTTTAGTTTTTCTTATTTCTATAATAGAGGCTATTTTGGGACAATGAATTTATACCAATCTGGCAATCGGGACTTGAAATATACCACGGCTTTGAACCTTTATTTTCTTCCTGTTTTAGTTACGGTTCAATTGAAAAAAATATTCTGTTCGGTTCCGGTTTTAGTTACTGTAAAAATTGTAACGTTTTTTTCATTTTCGTTTCAGTTCCAAACATGGCTTCAAACTGGAACTGAACCGAAAACCGGAAAAAAACTAAATTTTGTCCGGAAAGAAATCCGGAGCTGAACCGAAAACAAAAACCTCTTTTTCGGTTTAAGCATGCCACTTATAACACTATTTTCACTCTCTTTTTTCCTCTTTCCTTTCTGCCTCGGAACTGCTTCAGGTACTACAATTTTAGGGGTTGCAAATTTTGCCGTTCATGTCCACATTCTAGTTTAAAGGAGACATTGAGGGTTAAAGTTACCCCTGGAAAATCAGTTTTTCTTCAAATATTTCTGTAAAGGCTCAATATACATGTTTTAAGTGAGTTAAAAGCTAGTTGATATAGCCGAATTTACATCCCTTGCTTTAGGCTAAAGTTATAGACGATTATATGCCATTTTTTTTTTTATATTTTTTGCGATTTCCTACCCCCTGAGAAATCTCATGACCATGAAAATTCTTCTGCTAATGGAAAATTACAAAATAATAATTGCATGTTTGAGGATTTCTCTGTATTTAAAATAGTTACTCACAATCAGTAGATAGCTCTTAGGGTAAAATTTAAAAATTGATCATTTGGAACTGAACCGAAAACAGAATTTTTTTTTTATTTTTGCAGGAACGAAAACTGGAAGAAGAAAGATAACGGTTCGAAGCCCTGTTTCCAAACGATTAATTTTCAAATTTCTAAATTTCACCCCAAAAAGTACAACCCCTAACAGGTATTTATAGGGTAACTATTTGAAATACAGAAAAACCCTCAAATAGGTGCCTTATTTTGTCATTTTCCATTATCAGAAGAATTTTTATAGTGATATTTATAACTTAGAATCTCGTAACTCATTTGGAAGTCGGTCAAAAATGATCATTTTGGGCAATGTCGCAATTTTCAAAAACAAGCTGAACACGTAAAATAACAGTGATTTTTTTCCGTTTTTCTCCATTGAATTTTAGAAGAAAATGCGAGGCATTTCCTCCGGTTCTCTAAATTAAAAAATGAAAAAATCAGTCTCAAGTGACTCCTTGAGGCATTCTGAGTCATTTTACGTGTGTAGTTTGTTATTGAGAAATGCCACATCGTCAGAAACGAGGTTCTACTACGAAGTTCTAATTTTGTTAAAACGATCTTCAAGGATCCTCCTCTAGATCCTCGAACTTATAGTCTTACGTGGACCAACCGGTATATGATTTAGGTTCGCATTGCACTTACTGTATATTTTTTCTCAATTATTCCATTCATTCCAACCATGAACTGGTATTTTTCTGTGAAAATTGCACTTTAGTCAGCTTATTGTGGTATTGTCTCAAATTCCAGCCCGATCGCTTACAGTTGGATGGGCGGAAAAGTCCTCTTGAAAGATCCAGAATTCAAAGATAAACTCGTGACGAGAGAACAATACGAAGAATTAGGTTTGAGTGCAATTCAAGAGAAATTCAACGATTGGTAATATACTTTAATATTATTTTATTAAAATCAGAAAAAAAATTGTTAATATTTAGGTCTGAGATTGTTGAAGAAAAACCGAAAACAACCCGTGAAATTCAACCAATTAGTTATATCGAACATATAAAAAAATATGATGTTTTTGGTAAAGGTGGCACAGATGAACCTGATGAAGAAACAAAGACTGATAATACAAGTAATGATAATATGGCTAATAATGGTGTAAATAAAGATAATAATTTATCGGATATTGATGAAGAATCCTCGTATGATAATAAGAATAGTAATAAAAACAATAAGAAAGTTACAAGAAATAGTACAGGGCAAGTTTTGTACTCTGTTAGGGTGATAACGAGTTCTAAATAAATTTTTCAAGGTTATATATATTTTTTTTAAAGAATTAAGTACTTAATTATTTTTGATCGATTTCCTTTATTTTGATGATGATAAAATAGCCTTGTTTATTACTTATAATAGTTGTCTTATCTAATAAGTTATCATCAATGATATTAATTATGAATTTTGATAACACTGCAATGATACCCTTCTATATCCTGTTCATAAGTCCAAATCGAGATGGAGTTGACGAGAAAAATTATGATGGGCAAATGAACATTTACCGTTGTACTTTGTAATTCTTGTTTTTTTTTTTTGATTAAAACAGAAAAAAAGTTGGATTGACGTTAAAGAACCGGTTCTAAAGATGCCAATTTTAACCGGAAACTACCTATTGTAAATACACTTGAGTGTTTTTTTTTAAATTAATATCCAATAGGTAATTAAAAAAAATGCTAGTAAAATTTTTGATTAGTAAAATTAATTTTCATTTTGTTACGCCTAATAACGGAAAATTATTATTAGTATAATAAATAATAATAACTACGATTAATATAATTATTTAGAAAATTGTACAAAATAAGGTTTGATCTATAATTAATTATTTTAATCGTTTGCTATTTTTATTTGCTTTTTTTCTCTCAATTAGAAGCAATTAAATATTGGATGCCATAAGAATGTTATCAACTATTTCAATAGTTCTCCGTTCGCCGTTTACGAATTTAGTTTTAGTAAACAGATCTCGTCTAACGGTGCCAGTTGTTGTCAGTTCAGTTTTGTTGAATTATCGTAAACTATTAACAACAACGATAATGGCAAATCCAATTGTTGAAATCAACGAGGGCCAAATTAAGGGTAAAACATTGGATGATTATTTAGGGAATAAATTTTACGGTTTTTTGGGAATACCGTACGCCCAACCGCCAATTGGCAATCTTCGCTTCAAGGTAAGTGAGAAATTTAACAAAAATACTTGCAAATCTTTGTTGATTCTCGTGTCGTTAATCCTGAATTTTTTCAATTTGATTCAAATTTATCTTTTGTGATAAATATAATAATAAAATATCTCGACAATTAAGAGGATATGTATGGACAAGTTAATTAATTCATGTTGTTTCGAATGGAGTGTGTATTAAAAATTGACTTTTAATTGGTTGCAATTACGTATAATAAACAAATAAAAAAATTGGTCAAGGTTGTAATACCGGTAGTAAATGAATTATTTTCGTTTGGTTTGTTAAAAATTCCCAACACAACAAAAAATATAATATATAAAGCTGAACTATTTCGTATACCGGGTGAGTCACGAAAAATCCGTTTAGTAACTCCCATTACTTGGCTATTGATTTGAAAAATATTTCAAAGACTTGTAAGGCGCTCAGAGAATATTTTAGCAAAATTAGAACTTTGTAGATCATTTGGAAATAAGTCAATGGATTTTGAAAACGAGCTAAAGACGTAAAATGACTAAAAATGACTCGGAGACCTTCCTAACATTGATTTTTTTCGTTTTTCTCCATTGCATACTAGTAGAAAAGCAAAACATTTCCACCTATTCTAGAATAAAATCAAGAAAAATTAAAAAAATCAATGTTGGGAGGATCCCCGAATCATTCTCAGTCATTTTATGTGTGTAGTTAGTTTTCTGAAAATCGCAACATCGTCAGAAGCGAGGGTTTTTAGACCAACTTCCAAATGAGCTACGAGGTTCTAATTTCACTTAAATGATCTTCAGTTACCCTCCTATAATTTTTCGAATCACTCGCCAAATAATGGGATTTGCCAAAAGAACTTTACGTCTTATGTGACTCACCCGGTATACAAATTACACTTTTCATGGCTTGTATACGAATAAACAAAAATAATTGTTAACACTGATGTAAAAAAAAAACACATACACATGTCCAACGATATAATCAACTGTTTTTATCAATTATTTTTGTTAAATTGTAAACATAAAAGTATTCCTAAAATTGCGTTAATTGCCTTCCTACTATTTGTTTTATAACTACATTTTTCTCTTTCGTCTGGTAATTGTAAAAAAAAATATTTAAAATTTGATTATTTTTCTCGTCTAAATATATTTTTTCCAACCACAAACATCGTTTGTTTAATGCGATAAAAATAGCAAATATTGAGTTTAGATGGATAAAAATATCGTACAAAATCTACAACCGCAAATATTGCAATAGAGTCTTGATGTTGTGACAAACAGCTTAAAAATTCTATTTTTGATAGCACAAAAATGTACAAAATTTTTGAGAAAAACTGCTTCGTAAAAACCCGCACTTTGTCTAAACTTTTTTTATGTGCTAGCATGTCATAGTCATAAAGTAACATTATACAGGATGTTCGATCTAAATATGCTCGATTCGTATGAAACTCCTACTAGTCGACGAGCGATTCGAAAAATATTTCAAGGATTTGTAAGATTAGAGAACATTTAAGCAAAATTAGAACTCGTAGTTCATTTGGAAGTTGGTTAAAAGACGCTTGTTTCTGACAATGTCATGATTTTCAAAAACGAGCTAAACACACCAAACGACTTAGAATGACTCAAGGATCCTTTCAGCATTGTTTTTCTTTGTTTCTCCTCTATTTTATTTTTGAGCAGAGGATGCAATGGAGAAAAACAACAAAAAATAATGTTCGAGTCGAGTCATTCTTAGTTGTTTTGAGTATTTAGCTGGTTTTTGAAAATCGCAACATCATCATAAACGAGAGATTTTTAACCAACTTCCAAATGAGCTACGAGGTTCTAATTTTGCTAAAAAGATCTCTAGACACCCTCCTACAAATCCTTGAAATATTTTTCGAATCGCTCGTCGACTAATAGAAGTTTCATAGAATCAACCATATTTAGATCAAACACCCTGTATAGGTAAATTTGAGGATTATAGAGATTCACTTTATCGAACTAAGGACCATAATATTTCGTTTATGATACTGAGTACCATAATGAGATATATTTCACTAAAATCAAGTAGCAAAACAACAGGTTACTATGGTTATTTTTTGACATTTTTAATTAAATGTCAAAAAAAATCACTTTTTTGAGGTTTTCTTTAATTTTTTTAAGCTAGCACATAAAATTTATCATGCCACTCGGGTTGTAACTAATCATTATGATTCACAACTTGTACCATAATTATTGACTTTACGATCCTTATAACAAATGACTATTATAATAAAAAATATATTAATTCGAGAACTTTTATATTTTTATTTAAATTTATGCACATTATTTTTGTTAAACACGTCCTTTTTTTATTAAAATTTCATTCAAAAGTGTACTTAAAAGCCCCTTACATGTAGTCCAGTCAGTGCCGGCCTGAGATTATATCGCGCCCTAGACTAAGCAGCAAACGTGTGGCACTTTATATCTACTTGCTTACAAAAATGTATTAAATAGAACAAAAAATAAATACAAAAGTAGTTATTATAAACTAAAATTAAATTTTACCTTTTACCTTCCACTTCTTTAAATTAAAATTGAAATCTACCTGATGACTAGATTTTTGAACCATAGACAGATGCCTAGTTCGTCCCTATGCTAGAGTCAGCATTGATACATGCTACTCTGTTACATTTGACCATTATGACAACGAAAAGTTCAGTTATTCGCAACAGGGAAATTATTTAGTTGAGCTTGAAAATTATGTGCCGCTCTATTAAAATATGAAAGTAGGGTGCACATGTCTTAAATAACGAGGGTTGCTAGAACAAAGCAAATGTTTTGTAAGAGTGATTCAGGTGGCATTACGTTTATGATCAAATTTCATAAACTTGCTTCAATTGGAACCAAAGGTGCATCCAGAATTTGTTCCTGGGGTGGGGGGGAGGGTTAAAAATGCCTACGTCTTTAGTTTTAATGAAAAATGTTCCTTGTTTTAGATGTTTAATTGAAAATTATTTTGCTTTAGATTATTCTTTGGGACTTGAGGCTGTAGAGAGGGGGGTTAACCCAAAAACTCACCCTCGGTGCCCTACTGATTAGAACCTCTTATATTTTCAATTTTCAATGGGCCACCCTCTTGGCTCATGTTGTATCATAGTATTTTTGACACAGTTCTATATTCTAATAATAGATGTATACTTAGGTATAATAATGAATAACGATATACATAGCCGGCAATTGAAACTGGAACACTAAAAAGTAGAAAAATTTGCCCATGTCTTAATTAGATTGTTCTCAAATAAGTTAGATAAAGAAATTGTCAATCTTTCTATCTTTTTTACTTGATTTTCTTTTAAGGAATGGCACGAGATTGAGACGGCATTTCTTATATGCTTCTAATTCCAATTGCCAGTACAGTATATAAAAGTAATTAATAAATTTTGTTTGATTAAGCAACCTGAACTAGTTAAAAATTTCAATGAACTCTTTTCTATCTTATCAATAGTTAAAGGATGCGGTTTTGACAACCACATTCATTATGATACAAATAATGCAATTCTTCAACTGATTCTCATTGAACAATTTTAAGACTTTTGCAATAAGCTCCTGCAAAGGTTTTGAAAATTTCACTAACCATTGAAAGGTCGTATAAAAAAGTACAGTTCCAGAATACCACCGCTAGATTCATTTTTGAAATAATGAACAATGAAATTGATTTATACAAAAAAAAAATCGACAATTCACTAAAAACACTCAATTTCAGATAATTCAAGGATTCCTAGATTAATAAGTTTTCTTTGTAAATTCGCTGATATCTTATCATCATTCGGGAAAATTAAAAAAATTGTCATACAATCGTACATTAAGAATGACAACAAGCCACTTCTATACAAAATTGAAATAAATATAAAATACTACAATTTTTGAAAACAAAGATCATGCATACCCTAATTGCAGGGCCGTATTTAGAAGAAAACTTAGAGCGCGGGGGAATCATTGATAATGAATGTGTAAATTTCGAATAATAGTTTTTTAATAAATAACTAATGATTTCATGAAATATCGATTAACGATATAGGTACTCTTTTAAGCAAAAACATCTCCTCAAATATGGCCCTAAGCAACTGAAAAATACTTAAATTGAGTCAAATTACAGGCGCCTGTTCCTGCTAAACCCTGGCAAGGTATCTATGATGCAACAAAAGAGGGTCCTGCATGCCCATCAAAACATCAATTGTTCTTCCATCTAATTGGTAATGAGGATAATTGTTTAGTATTGAACGTCTTCACAAAAGAGGTACTAATAATGACTATTATTTTTGACTTAATAATAAATAAAAAAATATTCAGCTCCCTAATGATGATACGTATAGTAATAATTTAAAACCTGTAATGGTATGGATACATGGTGGTGGTTTCACTTATGGTTCCAGTGAACTTGATATATATGGTCCTGAATATTTAATGACTGAAGATATTGTACTTGTTACGATCAATTATAGACTTGGCATCTTTGGTATGTTGTTGTTGTTGTTGTCTTAATAATCAATATTGATTAATGTCAATTGTTTTCAATTGATAGGTTTTTTAAGTTTAAAAGATCCAAGTTTGGATGTACCCGGTAATGCTGGCTTAAAAGATATGGTATTAGCATTGAAATGGGTACAGAAGAATATCGAAAATTTCGGTGGTGATCCAAAGAATGTTACAATTTTTGGTGAGAGTGCTGGTAGTGCTGCTGTACATCATTTGGTTCTATCACCATTAACAAAAGGCTTATTTCATAAGGCTATCATGCAGAGTGGTTGTGCATTGAATTGTTGGGGACGTGGTACAATTAATGGGCAATTGGCAGCTGAATTGGTTGATTGTAAAGAAACCGATGAAGCGAAGATTTTAGAATATTTAAAACAATTACCAGCACAGAAAATTGTTAAGGGTCTACATCGATCTCCTGATGTAAGCATGATTAATGCTTAAGTCTTTTGATATTACTAATTAATCTAAATTAATACAGGTGTTTACAGCTGATTTAATACGTCCATTTGGTCCAGTTATTGAACCATATCAAAATGATAATACATTCTTATCACAAGAACCGTTAGAGATTATTAAAAATGGTACTTATAATCATGTACCATTGATAATTGGTTATAATTCGAAAGAAGGTATATTTTTTGATGCTGTACGAAGATTTATACCAAAAGCAACAATTACAACAGATTTTGAAACGGAAATCAGTCATCTTTACAATATACCAAAAGGTAGTGAGAAATCCAAAGAGATTGCAATGAAAATCAAAAAATTCTATTTTGGTGATGAAGAACCAACTGAGAAGAATCTTGATAAATTATACATGGTATTCATTATTTATTTCATTTTTTCTCGTCAAGTAATTTGTGTGCTAGAGTATCAGAATAGTAGAATGAAAGTAATCATTCAAAGTAATAATAGCACGCATTATAGCGAGTTGTATACCTACTATCCTTGATCTACGACTTATTTCTAAGTTTACAGGTACTGATGGTGTACAAGAATATTTACCTTCTTTATTTCTTTTGCTTCCAAAACCGCATAATAACAGATACTTTAGAACTGTTGTTAGTTAAAATTATCCTTTTATTTATTTTTTGTCGTTAATATAGTTTGTTTAAATCTGACGGACATTATGATTGAAATACTATTTTCTGATTGGCTGATGAGGAGGGAATAATGAAGCATTATTCCCTCCATTATTCCCGTGAAGATAAACACGTGGTGTTTATCTTCACGACTTGTACCATAATGATTAACGTTATGATCCTTGTAACATAATTATTATTTGTTTCCAGTTGAAAGGTGATACCCAGTTCGTTTATGATATACACCGTACCATTGATGGTCACAAATCAACAAGTCAATGTCCAATTTACGTTTATCGAATGTCAATAGAGACATCATTAAATTTATATAAAACAATCTCGTTATCTAAAGGAACACCATTATTAGTTTTTATCAATTATTTAGCATATACATGTGGTAATGGTATGGTAAGAAATTTGTTTTTAAAAGCGGCCAGTACATTCCAAAAGAATCATGATATAAAAGGTGTATGTCATGCTGATGATTTATCATATTTATTAAGATCATTTTTAACGAAGAAATTAACTGTTGGTACAATTGAAGAATTAGCTGTACGTAGATTTGTAAAATTATGGACGAATTTTGCAAAAATTGCCAATCCAACACCTGTTCAAAATGATGTGGGTGATAATGATTTATTAAATGTTCAATGGAAACCGATTACAAAAGATGACTTCCATTATCTTGATATTGATGAGAAATTACGATTGGATAAAGATCCAGATGTAGAACGGATGAAATCGTTGAGTTCTATCTTTAATAATGATAATAATTAATATTTACTCTTACAATTTTAAAATGTTTTAAAGATTTGTTTTGTTTCGTTAAATAAAGCACATATTTTTTTAAAAAACTTGAGCTTCTCTAAGTATCCCAAAATGGCATTTGGCTCCTTAACAGAATTCCACTATTGTATACAGGATTATTCCCACTCGGCGAAAAGTTCTTATGCCAACTCCCGTTATTTGGCAAGCGATTCGAAAAATAGTCAAGGATTTGTACAAGGGTCCCCCAGATATTCTCTGGGAACTCCCTACAAATCCTTAAAATATTTTTCCAGTCACTCGCCAAACGATGGGGTTCTAAAATAGAAAATATTACTGCTGCTTAAAAAAAGTGATGATCTAAGATAGTGGTGGCGAAGCTATGACCAGGGGGTACGACAAATATCCATTCAGACTTTTTAAATTCTCCCTCGTTGATTTTTTAAACTTATTTTTTTTATCATAAAAGTAAGACGCCACTGACTTATATTGTTAGTGACCCACGAGCTAGCATTAACAAAAAAATGATTAAAACTTGACCCACGTCTTACTTATCTAAGATCACCATACATATTTTAAAACCTAGATTAAAAGTGGAGAATTTAGCTCTTTAAATGGTATAAAGTTGCCTGAAGCTCCTTTTTCCAACTAATCAATTGCAAATTTTGCCAAAAAACATTAATAATTTAGGAAGGAAATGCAAAATCTATTAGATTTAAAGTTAAGAATACAACTAAAAAGCTGTCCGAAAGATTTCGAATTCGTAGCAGTTCACTAAAAATGGATGATTTACGACAAAAAAATTTACGATTCAGGTTGAAGACTAGAATTGAACTGGAAAATCATCATAAAGTATCTCCTTTTCATGATTTCGTAGCAAAATTTTCTAAAAAACTTAAATAAGGCTAAAAGTGTCTCAATTTGGCTTTCTTAGACTCAAGAAAAAAAATTCATTTGAGGCTTATAATTTAGTATGAGAATGTTTTGCAACTTGGGCTAAAATTAGGGAGTTCAACTCTTTGAGTTTTTGATAACAAAATGGGCTAAAAATTCTGATTTAGAAGGAAAATATCAAAATATTTTAGTATGAGTTAAAAGAGTGAATCTAATTCAAAAGTCGATTAAAAGTGCCCATATAAGTAGTTTTTTACAATTTCTCACAAAAACTCATTAAAAATCAGTGTTTTGAATTTTTTAAGGCCTATCCTAAATTTAGCCCAAAAATAGACTTAAAATTTCTAAATTGTTTCATTTTCACAGTTTAATAGCAAAAACTGATGATTTATAACGAAAATATCTTGAAATCGAGCTTAAAAATAAAAACTAAAGTCTTCATTGTTCCCCTTTCACAGCTCCATAACAAGACGAAAGTATCTCAAAACTGATACTCCAATTCAAAAATTCTCCTCAAAAGCGCCTAGAAGCGTCAAAATTGCCTTCGCACTGGCAAAATTCGATAAAAACTGGTGATTTAGCAGAAAAATGTCTTCAGATGTCAAAAATTCGGCTACAAAATTGAAACGTACAGACAGAATACGAACTCAACTCTCCGAATTTGTGGGGCACAGGGATAGGGATTAACCTGCCCGGACTACTTATTCAAAGCCAGTCCGCTCCTGATTAATACGAAAATGCACGTGAATTTCTTATTATTTGAATATACCGAAGTCGAAATACTGCAATATGAACTTTGATTTAAAGTTTTATTGAACCATTATTGTAGATAAGAGAAACAATTAAATTTCGGTGTATTTAAAATAGATTAAATTATGAACAACAATAAATTAGAAGAATTTCCGAATGATAATATTGATAATGATTAATGATAAATAATTAGGTACTAATATTTCAGACTATCTTAATTTTAAAGGATTTCTATTTAAATTAATAATTATCTTGATGAGAGATTATTCCTTTAAAATCGTTTACAAATTGATATTTTGAAACTATTGTTAATTTATTGGTTGAACTTTACATTGTTAACAATAGTCCGTTTGTTTCTACTAAACTATCAAATAGTTGATAATGAGTGAAACTATACGCACTAATGGGGGTCTTCTAAGGGGAGCAATCAAAGAGGATTGCTTCGGCAAGAGATATTACAGTTTTCAAGGTGTACCGTATGCTGCACCACCTCTTGGTCCCCTAAGATTCAAGGTTAGCAATTTCAATTTCTTTATTTAAAAAAAAAAATATAGATTTAATCGGAAATTTTAGGCCCCACGGCCAGCAAAACCGTGGAGCGGTATACGAGACGCTACTCAAGAAGGTTCGGCGTGTTACTCCAGGCATGTCTTCTATCAAACATTAATAGGCTCTGAAGATTGCCTCTTTTTAAACGTTTACACACCTGAAGTATATTTTGTACAATTCTCTTTGTACATTTTAACACGATTTTTGTTCAAATAGTTACCTAAAAATGATTGTCCAAAATTGAAACCTGTAATGTTCTGGATACACGGTGGTTTATTTCTTTGTGGTTCTGGTACTTCCGAAATTTGCAGTCCTGATTACCTCCTACAACACGATATTGTTCTAATTACAATCAATTATCGTTTAGGACTCTTAGGATTTCTAACATGTGATAATCCAAATGTAGGTTGTCCAGGTAATGCTGGCTTGAAAGATGTTGTAATGGCTCTAAAATGGGTGCATGATAATATTGAGAGATTCTGTGGTGATCCAAATTGTGTGACAATATTTGGTAATAGTGCCGGTGCGGCTATTGTACATTATCTCATCTTATCACCAATGGCTAAGGGTTGATTTCTGTATAAATTTTAAATTGTGTTTTACTAATTAAGAAAAATTAAAGGGTTATTCCAGCGCGCTATTATGCAAAGTGGTTGTGCATTAAATTGTTGGGCGGCTGGTTATAATTGTTTTAAAGACATCAGGAAATTTATAGAAATCGATAGTGATAATGATAAGGAGATTTTCGAATATCTACAAAATATACCGGTTGAGAAACTGTTTGAAATTCAAGAGAAACTCAATCATGTATAACGATTTGTTTTATTTATAGATGGATCAAATTAAGTGTGTCCAAAACTATGGATGCGCAGTAGATCTTGTCTATAGTAGAATTACAATAGAGTGTACTCTCTCTTTGTCACGATCGGTTGAGGGGCTTCCGGACACATAACTTGATTCGGTGTGCAAAAATTCTCAATTTTCAAACATCGATATCTTGCTTGTATTTTAAGATATTGGAAAAGGTAAACGTGCATTAGATGGAGCATCTCAAGGTGCATGTTGTACAGCTTTTTATTTTGAAAAATTGTTATAAAATTCTGAATGGCAAAGAAAACTCTTGGACCCCGCTTTTTCGTGCATTTTTCTCTATAACTAGCTAAAATTTAAAGAAAATAATTAATTTTCAATAATTGAGATGGCAAATTAAACGAACTTTCCAAAGTTTCAAGAATTTTCTCCATAGAATTGTTAGTTTTCCGATAACTGAAGAAAATTAAAAAAAATTCCAAGATTAATGCCTTGCATAATTTTTCAGAATCATACTCTCGTTTTTAGTATAAGGAATGGTGATGAAGCTCGTTTAAGATCCAATTTTGAAAATTAAGTGGGTTTCACGGAAAATTTGAACCCCTTTTTCACCTATCATTTAAATCTATTAAAATTAATTAATTTACTTTAAAACTGATTGAAGTTTCAGCCAGTTTTGAGGGAAAATGTAGGAAAAAAACAGGTTCCAAGAGATTTCTCTGCCGTTCAGAATCTTATCAAAATTTTCGGAAATAAAAAACATTAAAATAAATAGTTTGAAATTCTCTATCTAACGCGTCTTTATTTTTTGCAATATCTTAAAAAACAAGCAAGATATCGATGTTTAAAAATTGACAATTTTCGCATACCGAATCGAGTAATGTGTCCGGAAGCCCCTTAAGCGAACTACTCCCGACTAGGACAAACTTGAGTTGATCCATCTATATCTACATAGGGAATTAATCGAGCAAATTTCAGGATTTTTGTGCAAGTAGACCAAGACCAGTAGCACCGATTATCGAGAAAATTTCTAATTTAGAGCCGAATTTTATTACACAAAAACCGATTGATATCATCGAATCTGGTAATTATAATCATGTACCACTAATAATCGGTTACTGTTCAAACGAGGGAATGCTATTTGATGTGATACAGAACGATCAAAGTGGTATTGCTACATTTGATAATTTTGAAAAAGTTATCCCGCACAGTTATGGTATTGAAACTGGTAGTAGTAAATCTAAGAAAATCTCAAAAGACATTCAATATTTCTATAATGGTAAAGATACGCCTCAAATCGATCAATTTCACAAAGTAAAACTTACAAAAACTTATCATTTTTTTTTTGTATTGATATTTGATTGAATTTTCAGTTAATTACTGATTGTTATTTTTTGGAAGGCATCTATAGAACAGCTAAACTACATGCAAAAACATCAAAATATCCTATCTACTTTTACAGACTGTCTTTAGATACGAATTTGAACTTTTTTAAGAATTTAACACATCTTACTAGTCCGGGTGCTTGTCATGGTGATGATTTGGGTTACATATTTAAAACATTCTTATCACCTGATTTAGAAGCTGGTAGTATTGAAGAGATTTCAGTGGAACGTATTACGAAATTATGGACAAATTTTTGTAGAAACGGTAATCCAAATTTGCCCTTATCAGATCGGATGGATTTAATTAAAATTAATTGGAAACCGTTCAAGTTGGAACAGAGAAATTACCTTGATATTGGTAATGAATTGAGTATTGGTACTGAGCCAGAGGTGGAAAGAATGCAGTTTTGGGAAAATCTATTGTATTATTCAACAAAATGTAGTAAACTTTGATGATTAAATGGAAACATAAATATTAAACTTGGGAATTTTTAATTTATAATGAGTTCTTGATTATTTCGATAATTATACATAATCAATACTTACCATATTCATTTAACAAGATAAGAATACTGAAAATCTGAGTTTGTTTTATTTGAAAATAATTAAACAATATTTGTTTTAAGCGAAATTTGCCTTGAACGTTTACAACAATTTCACGATCAATTTTAAAACAAATAACCATATGTGCCTATACAGTATACAGGGTGATTCACCATCTTAATCTTTCAGAAGCAGTGGCGCAGCGAGGAATTCTGGATGTCAAAACCCTCCCCAGAGCCATTGAGTGAACAATATCTAGGGAGTTCACCTTTATGGCTTATTCGTAACTGAAAAATTCGTTCTGCCATCTATTTGTTGAGAGCATAATTCTAACTCCATGTTTCTTTAAGAAAAATAAATTCTGTTTCTATTTTAGACTTTTGGAATAATAGCCTCCAAATTGTACAATTTTTTTTCAGATTTTCTTCAATATATTTATTGGGCTGTAATATGATACAATTGCATTAATTAACGCTTATGATTGGATTTTTTTTGAGAGAGAATATATTGCCGTCTTTTAGGCAATAGATGTACTTAGAACACAACTCTTGTCTGAAACTGTGTAATTTGATGGAATTGCCATCTGGTGGTAGGAATACTCTAAGTGCTTTTCGGAATACTTTTCGGTTACAGAGTGTTTGGTCTAAGTCTAAGAAACTCCTATTAGTCTACGAGCGATTCGAAAAATACTTTAAGGATTTGTAGGAGGGTCCTTAAAGAACAATTCAGCAAAATTAGAACCTCATAGCTCATTTGGAAGTTGGTTAAAAACAAACTAAACACGCAAAACGACTTAGAATGACTTTAGGATCCTCCCAAAATTGATTTTTTCGTTTTTCTCTAGTTTATTCTGGAACAGGTGGAAATATTTCGTATTTTCTCTGGAATACAAAAGAGAAAAACGAAAAAAATCAATGTTGGGACAGTCTCTAAGTCATTTTTAGCCGTTCTGCGTGTTTTGCTCGTTTTTAAAAATTGCGACATTGTCCAAAACGATCGTTTTTTGACCAACTTTGAAATGAGCTACGAGGTTCTAATTTTGCTAAAATGTTCCCTAGAGACTCTTCTACAAATCCTCATCGCTCGTCGACTAATAGGAGTTTCTTAGAACTCTCCATACTGAGAGCAAACACCCTGTATATATATATATATATATATATATATATATATATATATATATATATATATATATATATATATAATCACCTGATGATGACTTATTAGTGTTATTAACCGAAATCATCTAATTAAATACAAGGTTTTTGTTTTTTTTGTGGTAGAATTTTCAAACTTTTAGACTTCATTTCCATTATTATGGATCTACCTTAAATCATTGATACATTTTTTTGAAAGTTATTTCTTTGTTAAGGTTTTCGTCAAGGTTAATTGAAAAAAAAATCTATTATTGGTTCAGTTCCGGTTTTCGTTCCTGCAAAAATAACAGTTTTCTCCGTTTTCAGTTCAGTCTAAAATGATTAATTTTTAAATTTTACTCTAAGAGTTCCAATCCCTAAGAGCTATTGACCAAAAATCATCGAAATCGGGACTTTCGACGTAGTTCCGGAGCAGGAAAAAAGATGTGAAAAGAAAATCGTGTTAAGCGGTATGCTAGAGCCGAAGAAAAATGATTTTTGTTTTCGGTTCAGCTATGGATTTTGTTCCGGTCAAAATTTAGTGTTTTTTTTTTCAGTTTTCGGTTTCAGTACAGTTCTGGTTCCACGCTTTGGTTAAAAGTAGAAATGAAACAGAAGTGTCATTGTAGAAACAGATTTTTTGAAATTTATTATAACGGAAACAGATCATAAACGGAAACGTAAGCTAAAAAAGTTAAAGAAATTAATTAACAGGTTTATCACAATCTAATACGAATACAGTTATGGTGCAGGAATTTTTATTTTATTTATTTAAACCAAAAAGCTTACCAAATCTTGTTAATATGGAATGTTGTACCATAATAAGAACTATGACATTTCGCCGAGCCAACATAAAGAATGGACTTTTCTTCTTTCGTATTTTTCTGTGTATTTTTCCCGCATATTGATATTTTTAACTTCCCCGACCAGAGGGTAGGGAAGTTATTAGTTTCGGACCAAAATTTCGAATTCGAGATTTCACCAGATCTTTACGTTTTGGGGTCCCCTGAACACGTTTTTGAAGTTTTTAGCATGATGTCCGTGTGTGTGTGTGTGTGTGTGTGTGTGTGTGTGTGTGTGTGTGTGTGTGTGTGTGTGTGTGTGTGTGTGTGTGTGTGTGTGTGTGTGTGTGTGTGTGCGGCTGTCGTTTCTCCAACGATTACTCAAAAACGGCTTAACCGATTGCGTTCAAATTTGGCCAGCATCAACTATTCCGTGGACTTTCGAGTTGATTAGTTTTTGGTGCCAATCGGACCACGGGGGTGGACGGGGGAGGGGGTTGATTGAAAAAAATGTAAGATAACGTATTAATTTGATATCACCAATCGAAAGGGCATGTGCTTTTATGTCAGAAATAATACCCATCATGTGCGATATTTTTCAATCTGGCGACTTATAATGATTAAATTAATTAGATGGACAGTGATTCTTTACTAATCAAGTATGTACGCAAGACAAAAGAATAAGACATTAATATATCAAATATAAATCAGGATTTACGGCCGTTGTCTAGCAACAAGACTGTTTCGTGAAAGATCGAGTAGGTGTAAATAATTGCGTTGTTTTTTTTTAAATTTCGGTGCTGATTTTGACATCTTTGGTTTTGTTAAAAGCTTTACTGGAATATTTGTTTAATCTTTTGTTGTGAATTTATTGTAATGGATAACATAATGAGTAATAATACTTTTACTATCCATAGAGGCAGTAAGTAAACTAAAGTTTTCTATTTGTTAAGAATAAAATAACAAAATAGTAAAGATGATTATTTCCATAATTGAAAAGAAAAAAAATAAAGTTATTCTGGGGAGAATTGAACCCCGTAGCAAACAGATGTCAGGCGAGAGCGCAACCACTGTGCTTTTCGCAGAAATTTGACAATTTTCTCTTGATCGTAGAAAAATTTTTTTCTAATTAATGATTAACTACTGGGACTGATCAGTCGGGGAAGTTGCTAGGCTGGGTCTTCGATTCGGCCCCTTTTCCAACTCGTTTACTAATAGTGTTTCTCTAGTGCAATTGCTAAAAATTCTCATTATATCTCCGTTTAAAAAATCTGGAATGGGATTGACCCTGCAGGCCATTCCTGAAACTTCCCGCTAAGTTTTTAAAGCTCCAAAATTATTGTGAGGACTACAAATTTGATTGGTTAAAGAATTTTGAGGTTATGTTGAAAAAACGCTTTTTTCAAAAACTTTTGACAACGATATCTCGCAAACAAATCAACGGATTTTGACGAGCTTTGCGGCATTCGACGCAGTTTTTAAAGCTTTAAAATTATTGTGAGGTATACAAATTTGATTGGTTGAGTAATTTTGAAATTATGTTAAAAAATCGTTTTTTTCGAAATCTATCGACAAAGATATCTCGCGAACAAATCAACGGATTTTGACGAGCTTTGCGGCACTCGGCGCAGTTTCTTAAGCCCTCAAATTATTGTGAGAGGTATAAATTTGATTGGTTAAGTAATTTTGAGGTTATGTTGAAAAAACACTTTTTCGATATTTTTCGACAACGATAACTCGTGAACGAATCAACGGATTTTGATCGTTCAAACGGAATTCGACGTCATTAGTTAAGGTTAAGAGCTGATTAGATTATGGAATTGATCGGTACAGCTGCTTAATAGTTATTTTGAAAAAACATGATTTTAACAAAAGAAATTTTTCGGTTTTTTTGGAATTTCTGAAAATCTATCGGGCCAAATCGGTTCAAACTTACACGAAATCTAAGTTTGGTGGAACCCTTTCGAATGCCGTAAAGAGCGTTTCATTACGTCAATCCGTTCAAAAGTTATGAGCTGCTTACATAGTCTTACCATACACACACACACACACACACATACATACAGCCATACAGACATCCTCGCAAAAATAGTCAAAATAGCTTCCTAGGGTCCCAAAACGTCGAGATCTGCTGAAAATTCAATTTTCGAAAATCAGGGTGAAACCAATAACTTCCCGAAATTTTGAAAATTTTCAATTTTCTTAGCGGGAAGTTAAAAAGTGCGGAAACCGAATCGGAAACAGTGCTTCAAAACCATGCGAAATTTCCGCAGTTGCGGAACCCGAAACAGAGATCCGTAACAACACTAAAGATAAGTTAAAACGACTACAAACATTACATCAAATTCCTTATGGAGAATTTCTTGTAATTCAAATAAGTAATGAATGATCAAAATGACTCTGTATTTATTTATGTGCTTATCGTTACGTTTATTAATTTAATCTAATTTCAAGTGCAACTATAAAAACGCCAAAACATGAGATATCCATGACTAGAGATTTTTTTATCAAAAAACGTAAAAGCAAATACTGTGAAACTATACTAAATGATAAAATTTATAAAAGTCATGCTGTTACATAATTTACAGTTTAATTTAATGAATCGTAATTTCATTTAAACAATTACATTCAATAGTTTTTTTATTTCAGTTTAATCCAATCAAAACACTTCAAATTTATCAGCAAGTTTGATGGATTTTCCAAGAAACATATTCCAAAACATTTAAATCAGTGCGATTCAATTTTTGTCAATTTAGTCAGTTTTTTTCCGAAGTAAATCTCTGCATTCACGTCTAAGAGTGTTTACCAAAAATTCTATACGACGGACGGAAAACTTGTTGGCCAATTATTGAAAGATGAACGATCCTATTGTTAGTGTTGAAACGGGAAAACTTCGAGGCACCATTGAGAAAGATATCAATGGTAAAGAGTTTTACAGCTTCCGTGGTATTCCCTATGGAAAACCAACAAGTGGTGATGCAAGATTCAAGGTATAAAACTCTATAATTATTTACATTTTCATTTTGTGTAATGATGAAAATTTTTTTATATATTAGGCCCCAGAGCCTGCAGAATGTTGGACAGGTATCCGAGATGCCAACACAGATGGTGATGCATGCTTCTCGAGACAAGAATTCACCCATAAATTGATTGGTTCCGAAAACTGTTTGGTTTTAAATGTTTATACACCAACAATATCAACAGATAATACCGTTAAAAAACCCGTCATGGTATGGATTCATGGTGGTGGTTTCACATTCGGTTCCAACAGTACTGAATTGTACGGTCCTGAATTTCTTGTTGCCGAAGATGTTGTTCTGGTGGCAATCAACTATCGACTTCATGCTCTCGGTTTTCTATCATTAGAAGATCCAAGTTTGGATGTACCCGGTAATGGTGGCTTAAAAGATATGGTATTAGCATTGAAATGGGTACAGAAGAATATCGAAAATTTCGGTGGTGACCCAAAGAATGTTACAATTTTTGGTGAAAGTGCCGGTGGTGCTGCTGTGCATTATTTGATTCTATCACCGAAAACTGAAGGATTATTTCATAAAGCGATTATACAGAGTGGTTGTGCTATAATTCCACGGGCTCGAGGTAGATCTATTGCTATCGAATTGGGCCAACAATTAGGTTTAACTACAACCAATGAAAAAGAGTTATTAGAGCATTTCCGTAAGACACCAGTTCAAGAATTATTCGAAGCTGCTGAGAAGATTAAAGATGTAAAATAACATAAAATTAGTTAATTACGTTTATTAATTTTAGTTTATTTAAGGAATTTGTAGCTAGTCATAAGCGTCCACATGGTCCCGTTGTTGAGAAACTCATTTCAACGGATGCATTTTTAACACAAGAGCCTGTCGAAATTATAAAATCGGGCAAATACAATCATGTACCAATATTGATGGGTTACACTAATAGAGAAGGGATGTTATGGCACTTGATGAAGACAGAATATACACCACATTCCGATTTTGAAGCAGTAATCCCTCATACCTATAATGTAGAAAAAGGTTCAGAAACATCAAAACTTATCGCTGAAAAAATTAAATCTTTCTATTATGGTAATAAACAACACTCTGATGGTGGTTTAGATGCTTTTAATCTGGTAAGATTTCGTTTATTAGAAAATTAAATCGTATTTATATTCTTCATTTCAGTTGGGAAGTGATACTTTTTTCATAATTGACATATTGAATACCATCATCAATCACAGTAAAAATGCCAAAAAACCGATCTATTTGTATCGCATGTCAATCGAGAGTGGCTTAAATTATTTTAAAACTGCTTACAAGTTAACAGATCCAGGTTGAAATCGTTAAAATTTATTCTTGTTGTAAAACTTAATAATGCTTTATTCTACCAAATAGGTGTTTCTCATGCTGATGATTTGGGGTATTTGTTTAAAAGTATAGTAACACCAGAAATCACACCTGGTAGTATTGAAGATATTGGTAGACGTAGATTCTGTAGGATTTGGTCGAATTTTGCACGATACGGTCGTCCAAATCCACACACTAATGATGATTTAATTAATATTGAATGGAAACCCGTTACACCAGAACAATTACATTTTGTCGATATAGGAAAAGAGTTAACAAGTGGTGTTAATCCGGAAAAGGAGCGCCTGGAGTTGTGGAATGATATCGCTAAAATGTGCCCCAAACGTACAAATTTCTAAAAGATTGTAAACTAATTCTTAAAAAGAGAAAAATTAATCAAAAATATGCAATAATTATATAGGTGATTTAAGTAAGAAATAAAGTTTTTGAATTATATTTACAAAGAACAGAAATAGATTTTGATAAATCAAAATTACTGCTCCAATTTTAATTACAAATGATTAACTCAATAAAGATAAAATGCGTATACAGGGTGTTCTTATTAGTCGAAGAGCGATTTGAGAAATATTTTATGCGTTTAAAGGAGTGTCCCTATACAACATTTTAGCAAAATTAGAACCTCGTAGCTCATTTGGAAGTTGCTCAAAAAACGCTCGTTTCTTTTTTTGAGCAGCATCAAAATGAGCCACGAGGTTCTAATTTCCTTGAAATATTTCTCGAATCTCATGCCAAGTGATGGCAGTTGCCACAATAACTTTTCCTTCGACGTGAATAACCCTCTATATTGGACAGACTTTAAAAGGAATCCAAGAACATTGTAAAAGACCTTCAACAACTTTCAAACAACATCTAAAGTAGATGATGTAATGAAGAGTGGTTGAAGCTTAATCTATTGGAATTTTACGATATTTATAATAATCATATAGGTAAAAAAAAAATTGTATCTACGACTTATATATGAAGTGATCATTATACTTGTAGTTTTGGCAATATAATGACCTATATTATTCCCTACTATGGCTTACAAGAGGGAAGAAAATAAATAAATGCCCTCCTCATCAGCCAATCAATTCAAAAAATAGTCTTAATGTGGGCGGTTTTTAAGCAATTTTGAATCATAGTTGCTGTGAAATGTAAGATTGCCATGGCAATGAGAGAAAATAAATAAACAAACCGACATTTCAAATATAGTTGTGAAAATATACGCTGTGGTTAAAATGGTAAGTGACCAAGAAGACAATACTGACAATACTTCTTGTAGAATCGAAAATGATGAAGAAGGTAAATATTCTTGTACACCAACCACCAACACCTACCTTCTGTACACTTATTGTTAGAAATAAGTCGTAGATAAAGTATAGTATACAATTCGCTTATGGTATAATGAATTCTTATTATTATTACCTCGAAGGGTTATTTAACCTTCATTCTCGGTAATAATAGCATTCATTATAGACTCTTTGTATAATAGATAAACTTTTAATTACTTAACGGTCAGATAGAACTGGACTTCGATCCTATTTTCAATTTCTTGTATCATGCATCTTGAAATTCGTCGCTTTTTACCAGATTTTTATATGTATGTGCAATAATTTTGTATTTGTTTTTAACGCATATATAAATGTGCAATTTAATTATTTTGTAATTGTAGGTATTTTTACTTACATCATTCGGTAAGTCTCCATTATGTTTTATATTTGATCTCTGAAAATTGAAAATTATCGATATCGATTTATTAAAACTGTTCGAGCATTATTAATTTGAATTAATCTTAATCGAATTTAAATAATTGTTATAATTTTTGGTGTATTTTGAATGTATCTGTAAATGGATTTTGCTTTATATGTTTGAATGTTTCATATTAAAAGTCTCTTGTTTTTTACTGACGTAAATTTATTATACTTGATAATTGTATTTTATACATATAAGAAATTTTGTAGTATTCACCTGATGATGACTTATTAGCCGAAATCATCTAATTAAATACAAGGTTTTTGATTTTTTGTGGTGGAATTTTCAAACTTTTAGACTTTATTTCCATCATTATGAATCTACCTTAAATCGTTGATACATTTTTTTGAAAGTTATTTCTTTGTTAAAGTTTTCGTCAAGGTTCATTTAAAAAAAATCTATTACTGGTTCAGTTCCGGTTTTCGTTCCTGCAAAAATAACGGTTTTCGGTTCAGTTCAAGATGATTAATTTTTAAATTTTACTCTAAGAGTTCCATTTCCGAAGAGCTATTGACCATAAATCATCGAAATCGGGACTTTCGACGTAGTTCCGGAGCAGGAAGAGATGTGAAAAAAAATTTTGTTAAGTGGTATGCTTGAGCCGAAGAAAAATGATCTCTTTCCGGTCAAAATTTCGGTGTTTTTTTCAGTTTTCGGTTTCAGTACAGTTCTGGTTCCAAGCCTTGGTTAAAAGTAGAAATGAAACACAAGTGTCATAGTAGAAACAAATTTTTTGAAATTTCTTATAACGGAAACAGATCATAAACAGAAACGTAAACTGAAAAAGTTAAAAAAAATAATTAACAGGTTTATTACAATCTAATACGAATACCTACAGTTATGGTGCAGGCATTTTTATTTTATTCATTGAAACCAAAAAGCTTACCAAATCTTGTAAATATGAAACGTTGTAACATAATAAGAACTACAACATTTCGCCGAGCCAACATAAAGAATGGACTTTTTTCCTTTCGTATTTTTCTCTGAGTAATTTTCCCGCATATTGATATTTTTTACTGATAGTGTTTCTCTTGTACAAATGCTAAAAATTTCCCTTACATCTCTGTTTAAAAAGGTGCGGCAACAGAATCGGAAACAGACCTCCAAAATTATGCGAAATTTCCGCAGTTGCGGAAGCAGAAACAGAGATCGGTAACATCACTAGTTAAAATGACTACAAACATTTCATCAAATTCCTTATTGAGAATTTTTTGTAATTCTAATAAGTAATGAATGATCAAAATGACTCTGTATTTATTTATGTGCTTATCGTTACGTTTATTAATTTAATCTAATTTTAAGAGCAGTTATAAAAAAAGATCTCCAAAGGCAGCAAGTACCTTATATAGCGAATTTTTTATGTATCTACATACTGAAATATTAATTGCAAAACATTCTTATGATACTGACAATTAATATATTTTATCTACGACTTATATATAAAGTGATCATTATACTTGTGGTTTTTGTAATATAATGACCTACTTTATATCCCTAGGGAGATAAAGTAAATGAATATCCCTCTCATCAGCCAATCAGAAAATAGTATTTTAATTATAATTTCCGTCAAATGTAAACAAACCATGGTAACGACAAAAATAATTAACAATAGTTTCAACAAGTAGGCCTAAAGTGGGCGTTTTCATGCAATTTTAAATAAAATGATATTTGATTTTTCTAAAATTTCGAACAAATACTTAGTTGTGAGAATATTCGTTGTATTTACAATGGGAAGTGGTAAAGAAGACGATTTTAGTAGAAGATAACAGTTTCTATTAAATGTAAAAAACCATGGTAACGACAAAAAATAAATAACAGTTTCAACAAACAGTTGTAAATAAGTGTCAATTTTTAGTGCGATTTTAGAATCGAAAATGACAAAGAAGGTAAATATTCTTGTTCACTACCAGTAACTGTACATGTAGAAATAAGTCGTAGATAAAGTATAGTATACAACTCGCTTATAATGAATGCTAATTATAACCTCGAATGATTACAACACTCGCTCGCTCCGCTCGCTTGTGTTGTAAACTTCATTCTCGGTAATAATAGCATTCATTATAGACTCGTTGTATAATATACTATTAATAACATTGAATCAACTAATAAATTCATTTCCCGTAATACGTTTAATCAAGGCCTGCTTGATTTTTTCAAGCGAAATTCTCTAGCAGGCCTTGCGTCTAATATTAACTGTCAAAATTAGTTGCCCCCCGCGATATTCAATTTTTTTTCTAATATCAATTGTCAGAACACATAGCCATCTTAGATACGTGATTTTACTGCTTATACTCAAAAAAGAGATTTTTGCATTTTTCTTGCGATCCAATGAACCGATTTTGATGATTTTTTTTCTGGGTCATAGAGGATCGACGACTCTACTGTTATTTTAATTTTCATCAAAATCTAAGCAAATTTAATATTGAAAATGATTTTTTTTAACATTTCTTCAGCTCTTATTCCAAATGTGTTGGCCCTACCAGTCTGGTCAACGAACTCATCCAAGCTATCCCAAAGACCGATTTTTGTACCAAGTTTCATTAAGATTGGTGTATTTTTACGGCAGTTATCGTGGGTATACATATACATATATATATATATATATATATATATATATATATATATATATATATATATATATATATATATATATATATATATATATATATATATATATATATAAAAATTTTAACGAACGGTGGATATGGGTTCCTGAGGTCCCAAAACGAACTTCTGTGCAAAAATTTTTCGGAAATTCAAAAGTGAGGATCTCGTCATTAGCTAATTTTTTTTAAAAAATTCGCTAAAAACGCCAAAACATGAGATATCCATGACTAGATATGTTTTATCAAAAAACGTAAAAGCAAATACTATGTACCTATACTAAATGATAACATTTATAAAAGTCATACAGTTACATAATTTACAGTTTAATTTAATGAATAGTTATTTCGTTTAAACAATTACATTCAATTGGTTTTTTTTATTTCAGTTTAATCTAATCAAAACACTTCAAATTTATCAGCAAGTTTAATGGATTTTCCAAGAAACATATTTCAAAACATTTAAATCGGTACGATTCAATTTTTGTCAATTTAGTCATTTTTTTCCGAAGTAAATCTCTGCATTCACATCTAAAAGTGTTTACCAAAAATTCTATATTGAAAGATGAACGATCCTATTGTTAGTATTGAAACGGGAAAACTTCGAGGCACCATTGAGAAAGATATCAACGGTAAAGAGTTTTACAGCTTCCGTGGTATTCCCTATGGAAAACCAACAAGTGGTGATGCAAGATTCAAGGTATAAAACTCTATAATTATTTACATTTTCATTTTGTGTAATGATGAAAATTTTTTTATATATTAGGCCCCAGAGTCTGCAGAATGTTGGACAGGTATCCGAGATGCCAACACAGATGGTGATGCATGCTTTTCGAGACAAGAATTCACCCATAAATTGATTGGTTCAGAAAATTGTTTGGTTTTAAATGTTTATACACCAACAATATCAACAGATAATACCGTTAAAAAACCTGTCATGGTATGGATTCATGGTGGTGGTTTCACATTCGGTTCCAACAGTACTGAATTGTACGGTCCTGAATTTTTTGTTGCCGAAGATGTTGTTTTGGTGGCAATCAACTATCGACTTCATGCTCTCGGTTTTCTATCATTAAAAGATCAAAATTTGGAAGTACCCGGTAATGTTGGCTTAAAAGATATGGTATTAGCATTGAAATGGGTACAGAAGAATATCGAAAATTTCGGTGGTGATCCAAAGAATGTTACAATCTTTGGTGAAAGTGCCGGTGGTGCTGCTGTACATTATTTGATTCTATCACCGAAAACTGAAGGATTATTTCATAAAGCGATTATACAGAGTGGTTGTGCTCTAAATCCATGGGCTCGTGGTAGACCTATTGCCATCGAATTGGGCCAACAATTAGGTTTAACTACAACCAATGAAAAAGAGTTATTAGAGCATTTCCGTAAGACACCAGTTCAAGAATTATTCGAAGCTGCTGAGAAGATTAAAGATGTAAAATAACATAAAATTAGTTAATTACGTTTATTAATTTAAGTTTATTTAAGGAATTTGTAGCTAGTCATAAGCGTCCACATGGTCCCGTTGTTGAGAAACTCATTTCAACGGATGCATTTTTAACACAAGAGCCTGTCGAAATTATAAAATCGGGCAAATACAATCATGTACCAATATTGATGGGTTACACTAATAGAGAAGGGATGTTATGGCACATGATGAAGACAGAATTTACACCACATTCCGATTTTGAAGCAGTAATCCCTCATACCTATAATGTAGAAAAAGGTTCAAAAACATCAAAACTTATCGCTGAAAAAATTAAATCTTCCTATTATGGTAATAAACAACACTCTGATGGTGGTTTAGATGCTTTTAATCTGGTAAGATTTCGTTTATTAGAAAATTAAATCGTATTTATATTCTTCATTTAAGCTGGAAAGTGATACTTTTTTCATAATTGACATATTGAATACCATCATCAATCACAGTAAAAATGCCAAAAAACCGATCTATTTGTATCGCATGTCAATCGAGAGTGGCTTAAATTATTTTAAAACTGCTTACAAGTTAACAGATCCAGGTTGAAATCGTTAAAATTTATTCTTGTTGTAAAACTTAATAATGCTTTATTCTACCAAATAGGTGTTTCTCATGCTGATGATTTGGGGTATTTGTTTAAAAGTATAGTAACACCAGAAATCACACCTGGTAGTATTGAAGATATTGGTAGACGTAGATTCTGTAAGATTTGGTCGAATTTTGCACGATACGGTCGTCCAAATCCGCATACTAATGATGATTTAATTAATATTGAATGGAAACCCGTTACACCAGAACAATTACATTTTGTCGATATAGGAAAAGAGTTAACAAGTGGTGTTAATCCGGAAAAGGAGCGCCTGGAGTTGTGGAATGATATCGCTAAAATGTGCCCCAAACGTACAAATTTCTAAAAGATTGTAAACTAATTCTTAATAAGAGAAAAATTAGTCAAAAATATGCAATAATTATAGGTGATTTCATTAAAAAATAAAGATTGTCAATAAAATTTGAACAATTTGCTTGATTAATTTAAATTTGGCGCTTTACGTACATGATTGCCAAAATTGTAAATGTCCTCGAATGATTAGCGGTGTTGTCAACTTTATCAAAATTTCAATAAATTGTATTTCTGTTGTTATTATTGAAACTTTAGAAAATCGTGGAATGGTCACAATTGAAATCTGGAAATAAAATAATCCACAACTCTATTGTACAATTCATCTAGATTTACAGATTTTATAAAAACTAACGGCAACAATGCAGGTCGGTGACGATAATAGAAGCCCCTCCACTAAAACCCCTTTCCTATTATTAATGTAAATTAATCTATAATTTAAATGTTATTTATTTTAATATCTTTGTTATCTATAGATAGCTGTTATACTATCTATCTGGTCTACTATCTGGTCTAATTACAACTAGAAACTAAATTAAAATTGTTATTTATACGTTTGACATCTAGTCAACTTGTGTCATTTGAGAATTAGGTGGGATAATTTGAATATTTCCTTTTAATTTTTAAAAAAAATTGTTATCAGAAAGTTATCGAACAAGGCAGATTTTCAATCAATTAACTTTGTACAGTTTGTTTTTAATTGTCGTTTGTTATATACCGATAACCTTGGAAAATGAGCAGCCCTATTGTTAGTATTGAAACGGGAAAACTTTGTGGAACTATTGAGAATGATATCAACGATAAAGAATTTTATGCTTTTCGTGGTATTCCATATGGGAAAACGACAAGTGGTGATGCAAGGTTCAAGGTACAAAACGATAATTGTCTATATGTTATATAACAATTAACCAACTTTTTTTGTAGGCACCAGAACCTGTTGAATCATGGACAGGTGTCCGGGAGGCTACAACAGATGGCGATCAATGTTTCTCCAGACATCAAGTCTTCAAAACATTGACTGGATCAGAAGATTGTTTATATTTAAATGTTTACACACCAACAATATCAAAATACACTATTAAAAAACCTGTAATGGTATGGATTCATGGTGGTGGTTTTATTTCAGGTTCAAACAGTAGTCAGATCTACGGTCCTGAATTTCTTATTGCCGAAGATGTTGTTCTGGTGACAATCAACTATAGACTTCAAATTCTTGGTTTTCTATCATTAGAAGATCCAAGTTTGGATGTACCCGGTAATGCTGGATTAAAAGATATACTATTAGCATTGAAATGGGTACAGACGAATATCGAAAATTTCGGTGGTGATCCAAAGAATGTTACAATTTTTGGCGAGAGTGCCGGTGGTGCTGCTGTACATTATTTGATTCTATCACCGAAAGCTGAAAGATTATTCCATAAAGCGATTATACAGAGTGGTTGTGCTATAAATCCATGGGCTCGTGGTAGACCTATTGCCATCGAATTAGGCCGACAATTAGGCTTAACTACAACCAATGAGAAGGAATTATTAGAGCATTTTCGTAAAATACCAGTTGAAGAATTATTTGAAGCCGCTGAAAAACTTTACGATGTAAAATTATTTTGAAAAAATCCTCAAATTCTCTACTGATTTCTATAAATTTTAGGCTTATTTAGCTAGTTGTAAACGGCCACATGGTCCTGTTGTTGAAAAACCCTCAAAAAATGCATTTTTAACCCAAGATCCTATCGAGATTATAAAATCGGGTAAATACAATCATGTACCGATATTGATTGGTTACAATACTAGAGAAGGCATGTTGGCACAAGCTATGCGAAAACAATTCACACCACATTCTGATTTTGAGGCGATAATTCCTCATATGTACAACATAGAGAAAGGGTCAAAAACTTCGAAACTTATCAGTGAGAAACTTAAAACTTTCTATTATGGTAATGAAGTACCATCGATTAACAATAAAGATCAATACTATTTGGTAAGATTTAGAATTATAAACATTTTATTCACAAATCAATACTTACATAAGTTATTTTAGCTGGAAAGCGATAGTTTCTTTATAATTGATATATTAAACACTGTTATTTATCATAGTATAAATGCTAAACAACCAATCTATCTGTATAGGATGTCAATTGAAAGCAATTTAAATATGTTTAAACGTTTCGCTAATATTACAGATCCAGGTAGGTTTCTTAAAATTTCCCTATATACATTCTGTCAAGAAAGTACCGGGAATGCATCATTTAAAAAGCCCGCTTATGAGGAAAATCAATATTATTTTTGTCGATAAGTGGGGACACCTGTCCTTTATACTCACCGGATGTTTAAGCGTCACCTATCTATTCGTTTATTTACAGTACGTAATTTTGTCAGTTCATGTAAGGTGTCTCTTGCGATTTTTAAAATGGATAAAAGTATCGAACAGAGAATTTGTCTTAAATTTTGCATTGCAAATGAAATTTCATGTGCCGAAGCACTGAAAATGTTACAAAAGGCTTATGGTGAAGCAGCTTTATCAAAAACACGTGCCTATGAGTGGTACAGTGCATTCAAAAGCGGTCGAGATGTGGTGGAAGATTTGCCTCGATCTGGTCGGCCATCAACGTCTTCAACTGAACTTAACATCAGTAAAATAAAGAAAATGGTTACTGAAAATCGTCGTTTAAGTCTGAGAGAGATAGCCGCTGAAATTTCTGTGTCTCACGAGTCAATTCGTACCATTTTAAACGATTGTTTGGGAATGAAACGCGTGGCCGCTCGATTAGTGCCGAAAGATCTGAATTTCTTACAAAAAGTTAATCGCGTAAGGGTCGCTGAAGACATGATAGAGCGGGCCAATTCCGACCCCACATTTATAAAACGTATTATAACAGGTGATGAGACATGGGTGTACGAGTTTGACATGCAAACCAGTCAACAATCTTCAGAGTGGCGCCTTCCAACTGAACCAAAACCCAAAAAAGCCCGTCAAAGTCGATCGAAAATTAAGGTGATGTTGTCAGTTTTTTTTGATTACCGCGGGGTTGTGCATTCCGAATTCTTGCCAGAAGGTGAAACTGTGAATAAACAATATTATCTCAGCGTTATGCAACGTTTGAGAGAACAAGTTCGTAGGAAAAGACCGGATTTGTGGGGAGACAACTCATGGATTTTGCATCACGATAATGCACCATCTCACACAGCTATCATTGTGAACGAATTTCTGGCCAAAAACTCAACAAATATCATCGAACAACCACCTTATTCCCCTGATATGGCCCCGGCCGACTTTTTCCTATTCCCAAAGTTAAAATTACCACTTCGAGGTACCCGCTTTCAGTCGATAGATGACATAAAAGAGAATTCGCTGCGAGCACTGAAGTTGATTCCAAAGAATGCGTTTCAAAAATGTTTTGATGATTGGATGATTCGTTGGCGTAAGTGTATTGTTTCAGAAGGGGCCTACTTTGAAGGCGATACAATAAATTTGGATAATTAATACATAATTTGTCTTTTATTGAACAATTCCCGGTACTTTCTTGACAGAGTAGTACATAAATTAATCTAGTTTCTTTTATCTGAAAGGTGTTTCTCATGCTGATGATTTGGGGTATTTGTTTAAAAGTGTAGTAACACCAGAAATCACACCTGGTAGTATTGAAGATATTGGTAGACGTAGATTCTGTAAGATTTGGTCGAATTTTGCACGATACGGTCGTCCAAATCCGCATACTAATGATGATTTAATTAATGTTGAATGGAAACCTGTTACAACAGAAGAATTACATTTTGTCGATATAGGAAAAGAGTTAACAAGTGGTGTTAATCCGGAAAAGGAGCGTCTAGAATTCTGGAATGATATCGCTAAAATGTGCCCTAAAAGTAAATTGTAGTGGATAAGAGCAAATTTATTATTATTAAGTTTTAAGTGAAACCAGTATAAATTTTATTTTCAATATAGTTTTGTTCTTATTTTGGCCTCGAATCGAAACTAACTAACTTTATTAACGACCCAAACTACGACCTACGTTCGTTAATCTTGATTTTATAGTCGAATTAACAACCAAACACATCTTCACATAAAGAAATCACCAATCCGTATCGATTTAAATAGAGCGGAAAACGTGTGTCCATGTGAACTCCTCCTAATGACCGGATTTCGATTATACCGGGTGATACACGTAAACCGAAAAGCAATTCGATAAATATTTCAAGCATTTGTGGGTCCCTAGAGAACATGTAAGCAAAATTAGAACCTCATTTGGAAGTTCACCAAAAAACTATCGTTTTGGGCAATGTTTCGATTTTCACTAACCGGTTATACTCGTCAAAGGACTAAGAGTGCCTAGAAGATCCTCTTACAAATAGTTCTTATTCTTCTCTAGGTACTCAAAGATGCCAGTTTTGTATACAGAGTTTTCACATCCGGTCAAAAATTCTTATGCCAACTCCCATTATTTGGCAAGCGATTCGAATAATATTTAAGGATTTGTAGCGGGTCCCCAGAGAGCATTTGAGAAAAATTAGAACCATCTAGCTCATTGGGAAATTGGTGAAAAAAACTTTTATTCCGATGATGTCGAGATTTTCACTGACCTCCTTTTGAAATAGTTTTCATTCGTTTTTCATCACTGGATCCTTGCGAATATGGGAACACTGATTTTCCAAAATCCTTCTGAATGACAAGGTCATTTACCTATTTTTACTATTTTAACTGGATGGAGGAAGATTATTTATGCTGATTAAGTGTTTGTTGTTTCGTTAAAAGAAAAACCTCGACATTGGAAACTTCAGAAACAAATAAAACTACGTGACTTTTATTATTCTTACATTAAAAGAAATCAATGAGCAATAAACATAAACAATCTTACCCTATCAAGTTCAAAATAGTACAAAAGAGAGACGGTTACTCACACTAGATTCATTCATTTTTCCACAACCAATCTCCACTATATTTTTCAAGGATGTAAATGATCTATGGTCTACGAAGTATTTTTAGTCGGTTCATGCGTGTAGTTGGTTGGCGGAAATCGCAATCTTTTTTGACCAACTTCCCAATGAGCCACGAGGCGCTAATTTTACTTAAATAACAGTTGTTATGATATTTCGGTGATCTTATTTACAATGATCAAGAAACAACTGTACATTCTGTTTGAAAGCTATTCAGTAATCAAAAACCTGTTGATTTATTATAACTGAAATTATCAACAAATATTTCATAAGCAATTTTGTATACCTACAGCCGGTGTAATTTTTCTTTTCTTTTTTTTCGCATTTTTTCTTTTCCTTTTAATATTAACGAGATGAAAGTGTATAAATGAAACAGCCCCCACTTGAAGTCGCGTTATGCTTTCATATAAAGGGGAACATTATTTATAATTTTGGATTTCTCTTAAACTTTTGATAGTATTGATTTAGAATTGTTAAAGTGATCTTCTCCTCTTATTGTACAACAATACAATTAAAAACGAAAATGTTATTGTAAGTATAATTAAATTATAATTATAAATTACAAAAGATGTTGTAATTATTGTTGTTCGCATGAGAACAAATAATTAACAAGATTTGTATTAAATAACAACAAATTAAATCAATTTTAAAGTTTTTCCAAATTTATTGGAAGACAATAATCGAAAATCTCGAGCTCTAATTTGACCTAGACCCTAGTTTCGCTCATTTGCATCTCTATAATTAACATAATTTGTAGAAATTTTTAATTGTGCATAAATTTCACGATCCGTTTATTATAAAAACGAGCACTCTTAACAAATCAACTATGGACAAATTCGATTGCACCTGTTATTGTCTCGGTTTTTTCCCATTCAATCTCTTTTTCATCATCATCTTCTTATTGTCATTATTACACTTGATTTGTTATCAAAATCTATACTTTCTCTTTTTGTTAATCAATTAATCGATTTAAATACACCGATTTTAAGATAAAAGAATATTTTATGTTGAGGGAAAAGTTGTTTCTTTTTATTTTCTTTTAATTATAAAAAAAAAATGGATACAAGCAAAAGTTGAAGCGACAGAAGTGTAGCAGAGAAAAGAAAGTTAACCGGAGGGATCGTATAGGAAAAAAACGTTGGGGACAATTTGTGTGTAATTTTCACATGTGTCACAAGGGTGTGGACGTAAAGAGAGAGTGCTTATTGAATATTTACAACTCTATTGATAATTTATCATTAATTAATCAAATTTTGTTGGGAAATTATTATATAATTGTTATCTAATCTATTGTTATCAAAATTGAGAATTTTCCTTTACAGTTCTTGTTTTATAAAGAGAAAGCTATAATGAAACAGACGAAAAAAATACAATTTGTATATTATTTTTTTTAGTTTCGCTTTTATTTGCATTCTTGTTTTTGTATTAGATCATTCATAATTTCCCCGAAAAGACAACAACAAATTCGTTTTATGAAACTTTCACTTTCTTGAAAAGCCTACATTTTCACACATCTATCCCTTACTTGATTTATTCTCAATTGATTACACGAGCATTACACAATAATTACAACAAATATCTTAATTAATGTATTAATTAGGTTTTTTTTTTCAAATCAAGTAAAAATTTACATAAAATAAATGAAAGACTTTCTCTACGTTTTGGTCTGAATAATTACAAAAAAAATAGAAATTATTTAAACGCTCGATTAATTAATGTGCCGAATTATTTTCCAGTTTACAAATACTATTTTTGGTATTTTTAACAATACACGGTTACCCACAAGTAAACTATGATGAAACCGATTTAGAAGATTCAACAATTGCAGCATTTGAAGATAAGACTGGTGCTTCATCACAGCATGCACGTGCCGTCACTTATCCTGAAAACTATCCCTATCAGAATTCACTACCTGTACGATCTAATACTAATAATAATAAATATAATTATCCTATTGAAAGTAGTCAGCAAGTTGTGCGACCTAAAACGAATTATCCACAACAATACCGGCCAGTACTAAGCCAACAACAACAACAACAACAACAAAATAAACTGGAAGAACAACAAGAAGAGGAAGAAATTGAGGAGCCGGATCGTCTAAGTTTATTACTACCACAATCGAAATTCCATTGTACCGATAAAAAAACCGGCTATTACGCTGATGAAGATTTAAATTGTGAAGTCTTCCATTATTGTCAAGATAACATAAAACATTCATGGATATGTCCAGAAGGTTTTACATTCCATCAAGTACATTTAATTTGTATGCCACCAACTACTGATAGTATTTGTGCAAAATCATCGCAATATCATTTCGTTAATGATTATTTGTATAAACCAATTAATTTAGAAGAACACCAACAGAGACCCAATGTATCGTTACGTTATTCAGAACGTTATTATCCCGAAAATATTTATCAAGAAGATTATTATGATGATGGTGAACAACAAGTTAATCATCATAGAACATCGGTATAACTATTAATGCTATTATTGTATTTGTTGTTTAATATTCTTTGGTGAATTTTAGATACGTGTACGTGATTCTGAACCGGAACAAATCACACGAACAACATTCCGTCCGGAAACAACAGTAGCACAAGTATTTCGAACACCGAACGAAATCAATATTCCATTACAACAAAGACGGCCACAGTATGTAAATCAAAGATATTTGGTATAAAATTATTGGCAAATAAAATATGAGTAATAAATTATTAACTTACATTTGTAACAGAAAGATGAAAATTTGAGGGTCTGATACGATAGAATTCATACTTTATATTTATATAAATTTCACTTTTAATTATTGTTTTCAATTTTAAATTAAATAATTCAACCAGTAATCTAGGGATTTTATTTTATATAACCTCAAAAAAACATTGACATTCATAACTATAGTAAGTTAGTAATGTTGCCACATCATCCCTATAACAAATTATAAAATAATTAAGAATATTACACGCTACAATTTATTGATTGTTAATTAATTGAGGATTTTAATTAGGTAAATAATTAGACAATTGCTTTTTTAGTTAATTTATAAGTGAATATAAATTGTTGTATAGTGATACCGGCAACGGTGCTAGTTTCTTGAACATACTATCATGTAGCGTAGTTGCACGTTTGCCAAATTCACTAATTACATCAAATCTACTGATTAATTCTTCAAGTTTTTACTAATTATTAAGCATATTCTTTTATGATTGATAAAAAAACGTGTAGAAACAGCAATGATTTGAATATTATTATTTAATTTAAGCATGCAAATTATGTACTTGTCGCTTTCTAATCAATTAAAATTTACAGTTGATAAAAAGTGTTTAGAAACGAGCTTGTGGCTGTTGAATCATCAAAAAGCGTTAAATTATTAACAGTTATACCTACAAAAAGTACAATTTGATGATGAAACTTTGATTTTTGTATTGTTTTTTTTTGGGCAACTCTCGATTGAGTTCAAGGATATTGTAGGATCAAGTTTGGCAACGTTGCTTACCAGCTGTCATTACAATAATCGTGAGGTTAAAAAAACAATAAAAATAAATATTTAATTAGAAATTAAAATGCAACAAAGAGAGGATTAAAATTAAATAATTTTCCATTGTAGATAGTTTAATCCGTTTAATAATAATTTAAGAGAACAATAACTGGAAACAAGGTTACTTTTTCTGTTGACTTTCGACAAATTCAAGATTAGGAAAAAAATTAATGATCCGTGAACGTAATTCGGTCATGATCATTTAGTTTTTTTTTTATTTTTATCGTATAAGTATTATTTGAAGCACTTATAAGACTTATCTTTGTTCATTTCTATTCTTAAATATATTTGAATACATCAATAATGGCTTGTAGTGTAAAGCCGTTACTTTTACGTTTATTAGCATCCTCAGTGACGGTAGCAACACGTGCTGGTAAAATTGTACGCGATGTAATGAGTCGTGGTGAATTAGGAATTGTCGATAAAGTAAGTTTTATTAATATCAAACTATAATTGTTATCTATATGTTAATAATTTAGGGTGTTGATGATCTACAAACAGAAGCAGATCGTTCAGCTCAACGTTGTATTATAGCATCATTACTACAACAATATCCGAATTTAACAATAATCGGTGAGGAAACAACAAGTAATTTTGAAGTACCAAGTGATTGGATTGTAACCGAATTAGATAAAGATGTAATAAACAATCAATGTCCTAAAGAATACGAATTAGTAAATAACGACGATATTGTTGTATGGGTTGATCCTTTAGATGGTACAAAAGAATATACACAAGGTCTATTAGACCATGTAACAGTATTGATTGGTTTAGCTGTAAAAGGGCAAGCTATTGGGGGTGTTATACACCAACCCTATTATAATTATAAACAAAGTGGTGAGTTGATTGGTCGTACTATATGGGGTATGAATGGTATCGGTGTTGGTGGTGGTTTAACTGTACAACAACCACCGATTGGAAAATTAATTGTAACAACAACACGATCACATTCGAATTCATTAAATACAAAAACCATAGAAAGTCTACAACCGGATGAAGTGATTCGTGTTGGAGGCGCTGGACACAAAGTAACTAAATCTTTGAAAATAAATCTTTTTTTTATTAATAAAATTCCTTCAGGTATTATTATTGTTGGAAGGTAAAGCTCATGCATTTATTTTTGCTAGTAAAGGAACAAAAAAATGGGATACTTGCGGACCGGAAGCAATACTAACAGCATCCGGTGGTAAATTAACAACAATACAAGGTGATTTCTATCAATATGATAAAGATGTAGATCATCCGAATGATCGGGGTATTATTGCAACAGCAAATGGTGTCGATCATGCACAAATCTTATCAAAAATACCTCAAGACGTACAAAATGAATTGAAATAAAAGAAAAAATAATCAATTTTTAGATCTTCAACTTCCACTAATCCCCACCACCGCCACCATTGTGATAATTTTAATTTTAATATTGATGTTGGGATAATTGTTGCGAGATCTTTATTTTAATTATAATACAAATTTTATGTTATATCAATAATTGTTTTATTAAATGTAAAATTTATCGGGGAAAGAAATATAAAATAAACGAAACGTATTGTTGTTTCTAACAAGAATCTATAACAGTCTTGGCGACTATATCCTTCAATTTATTGAACTTTAGGTGTGAATTTTACCTTAAATTTTGTACCGAATTCTCTTCATCTTCTCCGTTTAACTTTGCCACGACCTTTACGTCGTTTTGTACCGCTACCATTACGACCATTATCAGTGTTATTGTCGTGTTTTTTAGCTTGTTTTGCGGCTTTCGGTTGTGGCACAGTACCAGGTCGTTTCGGTACCAATAAATGTTGTTCAACTAAATCGGCTAATTTACCTTGTTCGGCTAACATTGATAGAAATGTACAAATGAATTCATCGTAATTGTGTGTTCGTCTACAATCATCAATCTGGAAAATTAAACTTTTTTTGTTTGTTTCTACAGGGTGACTGTTTTAAATGTGGTCGATTCTCATGAAACTTCTATTAGTTAAGGAAGGTTTGTCGAGGGACACCATTTTAGCAAAATTGGAACCTCGTAGCCCATTTAGAAGTTGGTCAGCATTGATTTTTTTTCATTTTATTTTGGAACAGGTGGAAATGTTTCGCATTTTTTCAGGAATGCTATGGAGAAAAACGAAAAATTAAATATTGGGAGAGTCTTCAAGTCATTTTTGCTTGTTTTTGAAAATCGCAATATGATTGTTTTTTGACTAACTTCCAAATGAGCTACGAGGTTCCAATTTTGCTAAAATAGTCTCCAGGGGACTCTACAAATCCTTGAAATACAGGATGATTCATGTTAAACGAAAAGTTCTTATGGCAACTCCCATTAATTCACAAGTGATTCGAAAAATATTCTAAGAATTTGTAGGGGGATCCCCCAGAGAACATTTAGGCAAAATTAGGGCCTTGTAGATCATTAGGAAGTTGGTCAAAAAAACGCTTTATTCCAACAATGTCGAGTTTTCCGTCAACCAACTACACGCATTAAACTATTAAAAATGGCTCGTAGACCATGGTAAAATTGATTTTGCCCGTTTTTCTCATTTGTATCCTTGAGTAACCTTCTCTGTTCACTATTTTTAACTTGATAGGGTAAGATTGTTTATGCTAATTCAATGTTTATTGCTCTTATTCTGATTTTCTTTAATGTAAAAATAATAAGTCACGTAGTCTTATTTGTTTATAATGTTTCCAATGTTATGTCTGTTCATTTAAATCAACAAACACTTGATCATCATAAACAATCTTCCCCCATCGAGTTAATAATAGTAAAAATAGGTAAATGACCTCGTTATTCATAAGGATGTAGGAAAAGCAGTGTTCCCATTTTCGCAAGGATTCACTGATGAAAAACGAATAAAAACTATTTTGGGGAACTGTCTAGTCATTTTTAGACCTGTGATGGGTATAACAAGTTAGTGAAAATCACCACAAAGCGTCTTCTTACCAATTTTTTAATAAGCTACAAGGCCCTAATTTTTCTTAAATGATCTCTAAAAAAAAACAAATAAGAATTTTTTTGAGAAGTTCTAGTCATTCTTAATCCTTTGGCGGGTATAACAGGTCATAATAAATAATTTTTTGACCAATTTCCCAATGAGTTACAATGTTATAATTTTGCTAAAACATTCTCTGGGGACTCCCCTACAAATCCTTCAAATATTTTTCGTACAACTCGCAAAATAATGCGAATTACCGTGACAACTTTTCATCTCATATGAATCAAGCATTTGCTAACTAATAGATCTCCTAATGTAAGAATCGACCACTTTTAAAGCAGACATACGGTATACAAAATTTGGACGATTATAATTTCTCACTTTATATTTGTTTTGTTTATCATTTTCATCTTTTAAATTAATCTCACACATACAAATCTCATTCTCTAAATTCCTTAATAATGCTAATAGATCTTGTGGAGCGAATGTATGTGGTTCTAGTAGTTCTGGATGATGTTTCTTTTCTGCAACAACAGTATCTCCATCACTAGTTTTAACACGAGCTACTGCACCACTGCCTGAATTTTTCGTATCATTTCCTTCTTTTTTAGCTAATTTATATGATCCATTTGTTATTATTATTCTATTACGTTTATATCTTGCAATCTAATAACTTACCATTCTTTTTTTCTTCATCTTCCTGCTCAGCCATACGTATTACAACGAATTTTTTAACATCCTTCGATGATGGACTCGGTTGTTGTCCTTGTGTCGACCAATTCCATGGTTGTGTTGGTGAATTAAATGCAGAACCTATTTCTGATGATGTATCAGTACCTGAGGTGCTCGGTGCTGGTGATGTTTGGATTGTTAAAGGTGTCGCATAATCTAAAGGCCCTAAAGTTACAGCATTTTTTGTGGTTGTTGTTGTTGTTGTTGTTGTACAAGATGATGATGATGATGATGAAACTGTAGGTGTAGGAAAATTATCTTCTTCTTTAATAACCCCCGTACTACTAGTGCTACCAGGTGTAGTCGTCTCGTCTTCATTTATTTGTTGATTCGTTGATGTTGATTCCTCATCTTTTTTATCTTTCTTCAATTTTACCAAATGTTTCAAAGCGTCAAGTACAATTTGTCGATTAGTTTTCAACATTTTCAATTTATGATGAATGGCTAGACGCCGATCGGGTACAACTGCCATTAAATTGAATCGTATTTCATTGCCTTCATCACCAGCAGAGACGGCTAAACGATCTGCGATAACCGAACGAAATTTGTCCGTCCATTGTTCACCGTCCGCCCATGGTCCATGATCGATTGGATACGGTTTCAGGCCGTCTAATTCAAATAAACGTCCGCCGATCGGTACAAAACTGACAAAATGGAAAGCCTCACCGGTGAAACGACCTGTAGAAACTCCACTACCTATAATCAAAAAAGTATAATTATCCAATTTATATGAAACTTTAGAATTGTTTCACCTTTATCCAATCGTCGTTTGGCTTGCGGCATTGCATGTGAATTGTGCGCTTTCGCTAATTCCGGTGTATTACCAATGGCCCAACCTTTATTCTCCGGTGACATACCGCGTGTATGTTGTCGTAAACGTTCTAATGTTGAACCTAAATGTAAATCGGCACAATTCAATAAAACTGAAACTAAAGCATGTGTAGCACAACTATTTGGAACCATTTGTTGGGCAAAAAAGATCTCATTGACAATCTCTTCATCACGTACGAATACTTCAGTTGGTTCAATTTTACGTCTAGATCTACGCTCTTCCATCCAACGGAATAAAAATATAAAACCATAAACAGGGCCATCTAATGGTTTATGTATATCGTAGATCTCTTCAACTTGTACACCTTTCACACCGAAATCTTCCAATAGAAGGGAAAATAGACCGGGATCACTCTCTAATTCTAACCAACCTTCTGTAAGTTCTTTGATATCCACAGGCATACTTTTATCGGTTTATTTCAAATCAAAATTCACATAATTTCATGTAAGTTTGTTGATGTTGTTGTTTAAATGTCACTATAGAACGCCACTGACAAACGTCAAACTTTACATAACCTCAATATGTCAATCATCTTTATTCTGAACAAAACAATTTTATAGCTATATGTAGATAAGAGTGCATCAATTTTCTAAAATACGCATATCAATCCATATCATCCATATATTCAACTGATAAAATTTGATAAAAAATTATGTTTTTATTTTAAATTGAAAAATATCAATTTTGTCAAATCACACATGATTTTGACAAATGACGATTGCAACATTGCCAGATATACTTCTATACGATTTAAACTGTAATTTCTCTCTGAATTTACGCAATTTTATTTAAATTTACACTTGTAACTTCCAAAACTTTCTTCACAACTCCTTTATTTATGTTTAAAAATATAACTCCAAAGACAAATCAGTAGATATACTGAAAACGATAAATTTGTCATTGATGGAACATAACCTCTATAACCTCTAATTTAGTGATTAATTAAAATTGCGAAATTATTACCGAAAAATGCGTATAATCCACAAAAACTTGTTGAATATCACAAATTCTATTAGAAATCATACTAATTTACAGGTTAGAAATTTTGTAAAATTACTACATAACGAACATGTAACAAAATTAACTGAAGAAACATTAACAGGCCGGATATTGAATTATTTAAATATCGATAAAGAAACACAAATAAATCTATCAATAAATAGAAAAGAACAAAATCTTCTATCGAATTTTAATGAGAATATTATAGAAAAATCTACCGCTAATGAATTAATAAGTCGTATAAGTTCATTAAAGAATCGAACAAATCTGCAACAATCTTCTAAAATCCTACAACAATTCGATAGTGAATGTTTATTGAGATTACACACTTTGAATTTTGAGGAGATTTTCAGATTGTTGAGTGTATTTATGCAAATTCTACCGAATCGAATAACTGAACTGAAATTCTATAAAGTTGCTATTAAAGAATTATCGAATTCAATCAATCAATTGAATAAAAACGAATTATTACAATTAATTTTCTATATTGGTTTGAGGAAGAAATCATCAAAATCACGAGATTTAATTCGTAAATGCATGAAAACATTCGATCAAGATTTTATAAATAATTTAACAATCGAAGAATTGTGTATTGTGTGTAATTCGAGTTTTAAAACAAGCACAAGAATTGAGAATCGATTCTTTTTAGATAAAGTACGTGATTGTTTAAATGATCATCTATTTTTATTAAAAGATACACAATTATTTATCACATTAATAAAAACTATACGACATAATCGGTATCAAGATGAGAACCTGTTAAGTACTATAGCTTGTGCTATTTTCTTCAATCAAACATTGAAATTGTATAATTTCTCCGCATTATGTCACATATTAGCATTATTTGCCGATTACAATTATTACGATGCGAATATTGTTAAATATTTTACCGAAAAATGTTTAGATCAATTAAAACATTCGGAATTTAAATCGAAATTCACGCATATATCACAACAATTGCGCGGTAAAGATATCAAACGTTTCCTATGGTGTTTGTGTAATTTCTCTTATTATAAAATATTGGAATGTGATGATTTCAAATCGATTATAATGCCAAAGATAATTGAACGATTTGAAATGGACGAATTTGATGATGATATTGATACATTGATTGAAATCACTTTGTATTCATGGATATTGAATTATCGTCCATATGAACTAGTGCCTTATGTATTGACTGAAAAAAATCTACAAATTTTACAAGGTATGAATCTATAGGGTGAACCAAAATTCGCGGAACAGCTTAGTGACACGTTGTTGAACACACATCATTGAACATGAGAAAAATGTTTTAATTTCGTAGATATTATTTTGTATCCAAGGAAGTAAAAATAATTTTGCTACATATTTTTTTCAGGTGAGAACAATCCAAAATCATCTCCTGAAAATGACAGATAAGTAAAGTGAATGAGCGTTAAGCTAATCATAACTGTTCATAATTATTATTTAACTGATCTACACAGATCTAATAGATAAACTCTTCTTAATAATTGAAATTAAGGAACCTAAAAGTTCAACCTTTGAGGTTTTATATCTTGAAAATTGGAGAAAATAGATTTTTTTAACATTTTTCTCAGCAGTTTTGGGTAACGGTTAATAACGTGTCGCTGAGCTGTTTCGGTTCATCCTGTACAATTAAAATTAATTGATCAATTGTGTTTAGGGAAAAAATCAAAAGCTAAAGAAAGACTGAATCTCCTCTTATATTGTATATTTATTGAAGACCGTGATCTATATAATAAATTAAATGTAAAACCAATTATTCCACAAAATTTACTACCAATTGATTATCATCTAAAACGACGTCCTATCTTGAAACGTGTCATGGATAATTTGAAATCATTGTCGAAACAATGTGATTTGAATCGTTTTGAATACACATATGAAATACCGTATATTAATATTGTTGGTATTACTGGATATAAAAAGAAAATCTATAAGACTGTATTTATTGAAATTTTGGATGATATAACTTGTTTAAAGAATATTAATGATGATAATATACCGATTGGTATGATGGATTTAAAATTGAGATTATTGGATCAATCAGATGAAGCTGTAATTCTGGTAAGATACTAGATTTTCTTGTTAAATTTTTGGTTAAAATTGTTTTACCATTGTAAATTATTTTATATTGCAGTTTTCAATATAAATTTATCTGCGCGTTTGTGTATTTAAGAGGTAAAATTGCCTAATATCGATGTTGTCAATTCAATAATCACTTCTTTATTGCTGTTAATTCTCTCCCTATTGCTTTATCTAATTAATTCGATAAAATAGTCGATCAAATGTGGGGAGAAAGTTCGGATTCCGCCTTATTGTTGTGCCCAAGAACGTAAAATTCTACTTTTTAAATTTCGTAATTTACATAATTTTCAAGTATTTTGACCAATTTAAACTAGAAATATGGAAATATTTTTAAAACCAATTTGAGAGCCCCTATTCTTGCTTAATTTGACAAATCAAAAAATCGTAATGGTATACAACATTCCACCTCTTACTTGGCTATGCCTTTGGTTACATAGAGTCGTAGCTTGGTTCATACTTTACTACAATGGACGGATTTTTTAATGAAAAACAAGCAGTCGAACCAAGCTACGGTGCTACGTCACCAAAGGCATGTCCAACTGTGAAATAGTGCTGTATAAATACAAACATAAAGTAATTAGAATTCTACAGGGTGTAGCACGGTATTTAATCTCGCAGTTGGCGGTGCTCTTGGTGACGTAGTATCGTAGTTTGGTTCGGACATTTTAAAAACCAAATTAACAAATGTCAAGTGTGAATCTAGTTATGATACTACGTAAAAAAAGCACAGCCAACTGAGAATAAATATCGTGGTACAACCTGTATGTCTTCATCTGCTACGATTAAATCTTGATTTTCTTTTATGTTTGATAAAACAGCACTTTTCCTTTAAATTCGTAGAACAACAAGAGTGGTTTGTCTTCAATTTAAAAAAAAGAAAATATTTGTAAAAGCGTTGTTAACCGAGGATTTCAATTTTAAAACTGAACTGAACCGAAAACCGGGAAAAACCGAAATTTTAGCCCGAAAACTTTTTTTTGGTTCAAGTATACTACTTTACATGATCTTTTTCTCTCTGTTTTTTTGTTTCCTTTTTCCTCCCTTACCCGAAAAACTGCATTAGCAATATTTCAGGGCACTTTAGACGATCTTACAAGTAAACCATCAAAGATTTCGATGATTTTTGGTTTATAGGTAGTCCATTCTATTCTTGCCCATACTCAAGTTTAAGGGAGACTTTGGGGGAGTTGAAGGTATACCTATGCAAAATCAGTTTGTTCAAAAATCTCTGAAAAGACGTTTTTATCCCTTGCTAGGGGGTTCAAGTTATACATAGATGATAATATGCCATTTTTTATGTTACATCATGAAAATTTTCCTGATAAGAGTGATAAGACAAAATTACAAAACAGTTACCTACTCGGGGGGGGGGGGGATTCCCCACCTATATTTAGAATAGTTAGATTGTAAATAGCTTAGGTGCTGCAAAATCACTTTTTTCAGAAGTCTCTGGAACCGCTCAATAGAAAATTACAGTATAAAAGTCTCATGTATTTTAAATAGTTACCCTGTGAACAGCTCTTAGGGGCTGTATCTTTTAGGGTAAAATTTGAAGAATTTGAAAATTAATCACTTGGAACTGAACCAAAAATCGAAAACAGAAAGAAACCATAATTTTTGCTGGAACTAAAACCGGAACGAACCGATACTTTTTTTAATTGGACCGGAGCAAAAAAATAACGGTTCGAAGTCCTGCAATTAATTTTCTTTCGTTTAGATAAATTTTTCGGCGGTAATTTCATCAAATTTTAACCGCGTTTTGATTTTTTTTACTTGTTTGATTTCCCATTTTGGCATTTTAACTCAACTTTCAAGTTTCTACTTCAGTAAAAGTTGCAATATTTAGATTTCGTCCATTATTAATGGAATCCAAACTTCTCCCCATGTACTCAATTCTACTGTAAACTTACTTAAATTGAGTAAATTATTGCAGTATTTAATCTCATTACATTTACAGGTGCACCAGAACGAGATCGCAACAATGACTGAATCTCAACTACAAGAAATGTTATACGATGAAATTAATTTAGTTTGTAATATTTAAATCTATAAATATTTGAAGATATGTGAATTTATCAGTATTGGAATGTTTAAATTTTTAAAAATCAAATTAAACAATTTATTATTATAATAAATAATTTGATTATATATAAAGAGACCCATCAGCTGGTCCTAAATAATGTAATGAAATTAAAATAACATCAATAATTGTCCAAACACCTAGCCCACCAAAACTAAACAATTTACCAATACCTTCCTGCCAATGGCCTAAATAGAAACGATCAGCACCGAAACCGCCTAATGTTATGCTTAATATTAATGCAGTCGACCAACGATAACCACCAGTCCAGTTACACAAAACGTTTTTACTGAACGTTCGATAGCCTACAATTTATAAAAATTAATAAAACGATTGATAATTTAACAAAAATCAATACCGAGACATAGGATGTCATCTTTAACTGTACAATTAGTCGCATAATACGGTCTAGGTGAGGCAACAGAGTTACAATTTGCTTTTAAATCACAAACATGCTCCCAAATTTCGGTCTGGTAACAGTATCTACAAATCAATTCTTTTGTGAACTGTCTAGCGCCCTACAAATTATTAATTAATAACAAAATATTGATTACAACTTTCTTTACCTTGCAATCAATCATCGGTTTCGGTTTACAAATTGTCGATACTGAATTACCATAGATGCAATTAAACGTTAAATCACATTCTATACAAGGTACAGGTAGATCGGAACAATTTGAATCTGTTGGACAATACAAGATCAAATCAGGTGTTGGTAATTTCGGTGAAAATATATCTTCATTATTGGATGGTGGATCTTTTTTACGTTGTTTATTCGGGTGATCCATTTCGTTATCAGCTAAATTTATTATAATTGAACATTTTAATATAATTTAGCAAATTAATGAATTTTACCCATTTGTATTATAGTGAAATTGTTGATAATCAATGATAATAAAATAAATGTAACCTGCCTTATATTTATATGTAAACATTGCATTTTTTATTTATGTTTACAAACTTATTCATGACAATTACAACAATTTTAAGGTTAGAATATTAACGCGCAATTCACCTGCGCAACTTTCTACAACAACGTTGCCAATTCTTCAATTGCAATTACAAATAAGAGCTTAAGATAAATTAAATACCAAAAATCAAATATAAAATCCACCTCTATTTTGTGTTTTATCAACAAATGAATCTAAAATATATTATTTGATATGTAACTAGACCCATAATAGATAAAATAAGTAGACTTGTTTATAACAACAATTGGTAGATTTAGAGAAAAAAATTGAGGCTTGGCAACAGAAATTGCAGTACAACCAACCGAATCGGTAAAATCCACTAGTTTTGGCGGTAATTCTATTATTAATCAGCGATTAATAATAATCACCGACAATTAAACACGTTTTACTGTTTTTGATGAGAATTTTATGTATTTTTAAAAGAAATTGAACGTTTTGTTTGTGTATTAGTGTTTGTGTTTTATTATTAATTTTATTAATTAAAATATGTCGACGAGAAGAACACCAAATTCACAACGTAAACTAAGACTATCAAATGTAGGTGATTCAGTTAAACGAAATTTAAATCGTTCATTTAGCGAATGTAAAGATTTGAAAACCACTAATAACAATGATAAGAAATCAGATTTAACTATTGTTATCAATAGAAAGACGAAAACGTGTCGATATAAACATTATTATTACGAATCAGTATCCGAATCTGATGGTGAAGATGATCCGAAAAAGTTAATAATTACAGGTAAACGCCGTATTAAATCACCGGTTAAGTATTCAGATTATGAATACACACCGAAAAGTCCACGTAAATACGGTTATGAGAGCGGTACAACAACACCAATTAAAAGTGATGGTGTTAATCGTACACCAAGAACACCACGTACACCGAAATTATTAAAAAATAAACTATTACAAAACGATAATTTATTACAAACAACACCCAAGACAAATTCACCAAAGAATCGTTTAAAATTAATTAAAAATGGTGCAATAATACCATCGATGCCAATGAGAGAAACTTTATTGACACCAAATAATACACCATTATCAAAAACAAGGAATCGTCTACATGTCTCTTATGTACCGAAACAATTACCGTGTCGTGAGAAAGAATATGGGGAGATTCTAAATTTTTTAAAAACGAAATTGTTTGATAATTGTGGAGGTTGTATGTACATATCTGGTGTACCTGGTACAGGTAAAACAGCTACAGTTAATGCTGTTATCAATCATTTATTAGAAATAATTAGGATTGATGAACATAGTTTACCGAAATTTGAATTCGTTAGCATTAATGGTATGAAATTAACAGAACCACGACAGGCTTACGTTGAGGTATTTGACAATTAATAATTAAAATACAGGATGGACAAAGAGGATGGCCTACTGAAAATATAAGAAGTTCTAATTTGGTATATAGCCGGTTTTCCACTTGAATTACCTCTAGAAAATATTTTGGTTGTTCTAGCGACCCCCTTTAGATGGGGTAGTATACCCTACTCTCTTATTTCAGATAGGTAGAACAACAAAAATATTTTCTAGTTCAAGTGGCAAAATGGTCACACACCAAGCTTCATAAAGTTCCATAAATTAGAACTTCTTATACTGGTTATCTTGGTTCACCCTGTATAGCAAATTTTATTAGATTTACGTTTCAGATTTTGAAACAATTGACTGGTAAAACAATCGCCTGGGAACAAGCACAGAATATTCTAAACGATAGATTTACGAAGAAGACAAAACAACCAAAATCACCTGTTATTCTTCTAATAGATGAAGTAAGAAATATTTTTATAATCGTTCATTTTTAACGACAATTCACTTCTTTATAGCTGGATATAATCTGCACTAGACGCCAAGACGTTGTTTATAATCTATTAGACTGGCCCACAAAGGCCAACAACCAACTAATCGTGATCACTATAGCCAACACAATGGACTTACCTGAACGGTATACAAAAATTATCAATCTTCTACAATAATGCAAACTTGCAATTTTTCCAGATTATTAATGAATCGTGTAACAAGTCGTTTAGGTCTAACACGTCTAACATTCCAAGCTTACACTTACAAACAACTACAAGAGATAGTCAGTCGTCGTTTGTTCGATTTGAACAGTTTCAATTCGGATGCAATACAATTAGTATCACGTAAAGTGGCTTCTGTATCGGGTGATGCACGTCGTGCTTTGGATATATGTCGGCGTGCTGCTGAAATTGCCGAATCGGAAAGTCCTAATACTTTAGTTACAATCAAACATGTTGATCAAGCATTAAAAATGATGATAACACAACCTAAAGTACAAGCTATAAAACATTGTACAATTATAGAAAAATACTTATTACAAGCTGTAGTTGCTGAAATGGAACGTACAGGAATTGAAGAAACAAATTTCTGTGATATTTACCGTACTTTTATATCATTATTAACATTAAATGGTATTAAAACAGTTACAATAACTGTTGCATTAATGACAATAGCACGCTTAAGTTCATCACGATTATTATTAGTTGATACAAAATGTAACGATTTAGATCAAAGGATTATTTTAAATGTAACTTCAGATGAGGTTTATTACGCATTGAAAGAAGAATAAATTAAGTTCTAGCAATTTTCGTCAGGTAGCGTTTTAAATAAATTAATTGTGCTTGACTTTCTAATTTAGTTAAATTTTTAACGATCGGTGCCATTTGTGCTGTATGATTTTCATAATTTGTAGTTTGTAATTTTCGTTTTTGTCCATAAACAACTTTACCATCAAATTCATCCATTGGTACTTTCATATCTGGTTCGATTTGTTGAATTGTTATATTTAAATGATCTTCAATATCAGCTAACAACTAAATTTATTTATTTTTATAATGAAATTAAAGATATTTTATTAAATAAATTACCTGTGGTTCATTATACCAAATACAACAACCTTTCTGTTCGACTAGATTTGTATTCCAACAATCTCTACCACGTGTTTTACACCATTGTCCATGATACCAGACTTTTTCCGGTACTGAACTAACTAAACTGATAGCTAAACCCATACGTTCAGCACGACCAACTCGTCCAATTCGATGTACATAATTTGATTTCTCATCAGGTAATGTAACATTTATCATAAATGGTAGACCAGTTATATCTAAACCTCTTGCTGCAACATCTGTACAAATCAAAAATTTAACACTACCACTTTTAAATGCTTCCAAATTCATTTTCCTTTCTTGTGGTTTACGATCACCATGTAAACAAACACATGAATATTTATTTTTATCTAATTGTTTTAAATATTTTTCTAAATTATCACAATCTAATTTCGTACGACAAAATATTATAGCACGATCCATTTTATGTTCATCGATTGCTCTAACACAATACTCTCCTTTCAACATTTTAACAGCTTCACTTAATGTTTCCGGTGTATTATTGCCAGGTTTCACATTATCTTGTGCATGTACACCATCTGTTAATATATGACGACGTAAATTATACCATGTACGATCTTTTTGTGGATCAACCATTACAACAACATGATGTACAGTTTCTGGTACAGAATCTTCACCTTTTAAATCCACCCATGTTGGAAAATGCATTAATTTCTCCTAATTATAACAAAGAAAATTAATAATTTAATTTGATGATTAATAAACAAAAAACTTACAGCCATTTTTTTCACTTCAAATGCATGTAAAGTTGCACTACAAACAATCATTTGTAAACGATGTCCATCTTGTGTTATTTTCGGCATTTGTCTATGTAAACGTTCAATTAATTCATTATAACCTTGTTTTAATAAACCATCAGCTTCATCTAATACGAAAAAACGACAATTTGTTAAGGATAAATAACCACCTTGTATTAAATCTTCTAAACGTCCAGGTGTACCAACAATTATATCAGCACCTTGATTTTGTAATGTTGATATTTGTTCTTTAACATTAACACCACCAATAACTAATAGATCACGAACTGTTGGTTTTTCTAGATATTTTTTAAATTTTTTGATTTGATTCGATGTTTGTTCAGCCAATTCTCTAGAAGGCTATACCAGAAAAAGAAGTTTTTATTGAAAAAATTGAGTCAACTCTATGTATCTTTGAAAATATATATTTTTCTTTTTTATTAAGGGTATGCTGGAGTCAGGCTTGGTTTCGGTGTATGAAAAGTGAGCATTTTTAATAATTTTTAATCATCGATTTCTTGCTTATTTTCTGAGATATTCAAACGCTGTAACCAGCGTTGAATTGGGCGTTTAATAGTGCAACTTGTTTGAAAGCTTATTCATGGGCGGAGGGCAGATAGTTCCCAAAAAATCCAATTTTGGAAAATTGAAAAAAGAAAATTTTCTCCAATTTTTTTTTCAATAACTTTTTTGATTATCCAAAATTGGATTTTCCGCGAACTATCAGCCCTCCACCCATGAATAAGCTCTCAAACAAGCTGCTATATGATTTTTTATCTTTAAAATTGTAGACAAAGCGTTGTTTTTAATTTTTTCACATGATCCCACATTTCCCTCTGCACTTTAGAATTTAGTGAAAATTTTCCAAAATAGAAAACTCTGTCCGATGCACCACGAAACGCCCAATTCAACTCTGGTTACAACGTTTAAATATCCCAGAAAATAACCGAGAAATCGATTATTAAAAAGTATTTAAAATTGTCCTTTATCAAAGAAAGGAGCCTTAACTCCAGCATACCCTTAAGGACTAAAACGGAACTGATTCGATTAGAAACACAGAAAATTTCAAAACCTACGGAAATTCTAATAGAAACAAATTGAAAATGTTTTATAACGATAATAAGAAGAACGTAAGGCGTAGCTTGATGTATCCTCTAGCAAAATATCAATTTTACTAGAAGCTGCGACTTACGTTTTCAATTCATTTGAATTTTTTAAAAAAAATTATGAACTCAAAAGTTTTTTTTTTCATTGGAAACGCCAGATTATAAAAATATAACCAATGGAGAAACTCTAAATATAAAACTATCAATAAACAATAAAATTAATCATTTCCGACTTTCAAGATACGAAGAGTCGATTGTAAGATAGAAAAATTATAAAAATACCTCGATTATTATAGCTTGTGGGGCATTATTAACAATTTTCACAGTATCCCCAGAACTGCCACCATTCGTATTGACAACAATTTTATCATGTGGTGCTGATTTTATTGCATTATATCCTTGTGGTAACGAGTATTTAAATGGTTTATCACCGAAATTAAATTCCATTTCAGCATTCTAAAATTTCATATTGAATTTATATCAATATAATTAATTACAAAATAATTATTACCTTTAATACAACAGCTGGAAAGAATGATGAATTTAAAATTTGTTTATTTATTGTAAATGCTATACCTAAATCAACACCATTTTTCATGAAACTTATCTCACCATTATCCAAATTTAATAAACATGTAATTACATCATTCTTCCCAAATGGTTCACCATAATTATCAAATTGTTTATTATTTGATTTTTTACCAGTACCACCGAAACCGAAACCATAACGATCTGTACCTAAATCCAGATTTGCACCCAATGTTGACCATCCAACACGACATAGACCTTCATCAATTACAGTTGCTTCAAATGCATATTTACCATTATTTTGTATACCACGTGTACAACGAACACCATGCCATTCGCGTTGTTCACGTGATTGTACACGAAGACCATCTGGGGCGACAGCTAAAGCACTACCACGATCTACCATCGACATTGTCCATGCTGGTGCTATAATAATTCAGTACTTTACAATTGAGAAAAACGAAATTAGACGAAAATAATCGATATACAATGACTGGATGATGATTTATTCAATTTTCCACTCTGGATATCTTTGAGTGTTTCCCAAACTATCTGAATGATCGGTAGACAGAAGGCAGCAGTTTTACCACTACCTGTCTCAGCTGCCATTAGGACATCACCACCACCTAATACTAAAGGAATGCCCTCGGCTTGGATATCAGTGGGCAATCTTAAAAAATCAACATATTCAACATAAATCATAGCAAAACCAATAATTTAACTTACGTCCATTCCATTTCATCAATAGCTTTAGCTATTTCCGGAAGAACTCCAAATTCTACCAAGAAAAATATGTTGACAATAAATTCAAAATACTTACAATTATTCTTACCTTCAAATGCAGTCATTTTTGTTCGGTTATAGCGTTGAGAATCGGGTTTTTATGTACTTTTTCTTCAAAAATTTATATCACTTCGATATTTTCAACAACAAGAAAATCAGCCGGCGATTTGACAGCTTGTTGACAGTTGTGCAGTACCGCCAACTGCCGTAAAATAAAATCACTAGAATCAAAAAAGTTAGTTTTTTTCTACAATTTTTTCTCTAAATTCAATTTAAGATCAAATTTTTCAATGATAGCAGAAAAGAATCAGTTGTCATCTAAATACTTATTTATAAAAGCGAAAAAATTAAAATATTGTGAAACGTAGAGTTAGTTAAATTAATAGCCAGTAGATAGCGCTAAAATAGAATGTTTCAATAAATTATAGAAACAATTAATTTTAAATCATTTAGTGTTTGTTAAATTCTATTGTATTGTTTTTTCTTGATAACCTGCTTAATTACTGATTATATTGATACAACATTATAAATATTCAATTTAATCATCAGTTTAATGAATAATCATAGATTTGGCAACTATCCATTCTCAACTGACAGATGTCGGTAAAGAAAATTTCTTCTTTGCCGATCACAAGAATATAACCTCATTCTTTGTCGTGTTTTTCCTTCAAGAAAATTCGATAATTTTCCGGAAAATATCAGGTAAACTATTACATACACGCTTAATTATTCGTAATTTATTCAATTAATTTTAAAATAATTAATTCTACTGCAGATATCAACAATGGGTCGTGTACGTACAAAAACTGTGAAAAAAGCATCGAAAGTTATAATTGAAAAATATTACACACGTTTAACATTAGATTTTCATACAAATAAACGTATTTGTGAAGAGATTGCAATTATACCAACGAAACCATTACGTAATAAAATCGCTGGTTTCGTTACACATTTAATGAAACGTTTACGACACTCCCAAGTACGTGGAATATCAATTAAATTACAAGAAGAAGAACGTGAAAGACGTGATAATTTCGTACCGGAAGTATCAGCATTAGAACATGATATTATAGAAGTTGATCCAGAAACTAAAGAGATGTTGAAAATGTTGGATTTCAATAATATTAGCGGTTTACAATTGACACAACCAACTACAAATACATTCAATAGACGAGTGTAAAACTTTGTGGATGAAATAAATCATTCGACAGAGTTTTAGCCCTTGAATTTGGGGAAAATCACTAAAATCCTTAAATATTAATATTGACATTTATTTAAAGGAAACAATGAATGTTCTAGTCTTTGGTTTTAGGTGCATAGATGGTGGATGCTGCATGTAAGAATGACAAAAACATATCAGCATCTTTACTGTGGGCTCTTCGCCACAGATGTTCACAAATATACGAATCAAACTGTCCTTTGATGTGTTTGGTACGTTTCAAATGCGCTTTAATCGAATTCCATATATAAACATTCATGGTAGATTGTTCGTATTTAAGCGAATTAATTATAGATAAATATCTAAAATCGTCATCATTTAAACAGTTATAATTCTGCCATAGACTCGATATAATTGTCGTACCAGGTTCTATATAATCTCGAATAACTTCCAATAAAGTTTCACTGTTATTTTGATCGACAATCACGATAAAGAATTGATTTGAGCCTCTTTCAACACCAGCAAACACCCAATTACCATCTAATTTGATACGTTTGTTGTATTTCTCATTGGAGAATTGTCCACCGTCTAATTCAACAGTTTTATTTACACCGCCCAATTTGGTACTTTCTTGTAAACATAATTTTATACAAGTCTCCCGACACAGTTTCTTCCATTCACTTATCGGGTAACGTTCTCGTCTCGTTTCGTTCATTATAAATTCATTTGAACATTTATTCAACCATAAATAGATAATTTTTAGGATATCAGTAAGTGTTAGTTTACTTTCACTGAAAATTGATCCATTCCGCACACTTCTGGATAGATCATGTGGATTTTCTTTGGTTCTTTTATGGCACACCCATGCATAACCATCAGATGTGTTGGGTCGTTTATTCAATGCCATTGGCCCATTACATTTCGGACATTCATATCGATTTGTAATCAGTCCGTTATTAATACACCAATCGATAACAGAACGTTTACCTTCTGCTTCTAAATCGTATAAGAATTTCAGATTGATTTTGGTCTTTTTTGATGATTTCTCTTTAAGTGGAGGATCAAATTCATTCAATTCTGTATCACTGGAGATGATTGTGATACTGTAACATTCGTAAGATTCCTAAAATAAAATTAATTGTTGGAATATTCAAATAATATTGTTATAAATGATCGTGATGGATACCGAATATGGAATTTCAACAGTTTCTATAACTTCTTCCATAATAAATAAAGCGAATTTGTTTAAATTGGGGGCACGGGTCTAGCATTGGGAGGACATTGCACACATTGTAACCACTGATACTGCAGTAACATTCGATGCTGACGAATCACAGCGTTGCCGCTTGAGATTGACATTTGTTTGGCAATGTTGGTCAACGATTGTAAACTTACAATGATTGCTCATTGCCTATACTCTCTATATAAGCCAAATATTTGACGTCATTGACGGATAGTTAGCATACCTACATATACATGATAGAGACAGGCATAGCTACCTGTCTCTATCGATGTCTATCCGTATCTGTATGTACGCGAATGACGTCACTGGAGACGACAAGAGTGGGGATGCCGAAAAAATGTGGTTCATGAGCAATCCTTGTAAGAATTCATAATCGTTGAATGTTGGTGGGTCGATGTAGGCAGCACAACATACACCACCTACAATAAATACGCCGAACCATCGCTCGAGTGGCAACGCTGTCAAACGGAGATTCTAAGCGCTGTGATTGGTCAGGACGGAAGATCCTTTTTTTTTAAAGTTCAAAATTTCGATTAGGTTCCGTCAGAAAGGGATTCTATGAGTAATTTTGAGCCCTTATGTGAAATTTCATAACGACCAAGTCAGTATTAGCTAAACGTTTACCGAAATTGGTACTTTTTTTTCTAATTTGTACAAATTGAAAGTTTTAATTTTTTACATCGATTAAAAATCCTCTGATTAGCATTATTTTTAATTAAAATAAGCCGTAAATTCAGAACGTAAGGCTTAACTTGATGCAATTATAATAAAATTGTAATTTATTAGTGATTTAATTTTCCTATTTATCAATGACAGTTCAACGTGACGTCATCAGACATAACAGTATGTGGTAGGAATATAGCGAACCTGTGATCTAGTTGAAAAACATTGACTTACTGTCATTTGAAATATTACAAGACTGTGGATGTATAGTTGAAAAAAAATAAAGTTTCCCTTTAAAAAATCGAAAATTCTTTACACAGAAATAATATTAATGAAAATATTTTAAAAATAATCAGTTATTCGTTATTTGGTGAGATAATTTCAATAATTTCACTGTGTTTATGTACGCTGTGATGGCTGAGTATCCGCGCTTTAATTATTAATTAAATATCCATGTTAAATATGGAACTCTCTAAAAATATTTTTATTTGTTAAATATTCTTGTTGTATTTATAATTGTACAAATGAAGACTGCACCGATTCCATCTGGGGATGTAATTTGGTCTTCCAATGATGATCTTCTATCGACTGAGGTATAAAAGTTGTATTTATAATTTGAAATTTGACCTCAATATCTTACATTTTTTACGTTAATAATAGGGCTGTTTACCTGTTATTGGTAGTTGCCAAGTATCATCAATTTTATCTACATTAGATAATCCAAATGAACGTATCATTGAAACAACAGAAACACTGCCACCACCAGCCTCGATTATTCAAGCATCTCAGCCACCACTGCCACAACAACAACAACCACAACCACAACAAAATAATATTGATATAGTCGAGTTAAACAACGAAACGAATAAGACACAAAATAATTATGTTGTACTCAAAGATATTGGTATTAGTTGTAATAACAGCAATGATAATAATGGTAAGAAAGTAAAGAAACAGGATAAATGTAACAATTTAAAGAATGGTGATAAGAATTTCGAGAATGTACTGTATTTTGTGTGTAATTTATGTCCATTTCTATGTACGAAAAATACGAAAATCACCGAACATTTAGAGAATGCCCATAAGAATAAAACAGTAAGAAAAATACCACATTTAAAATGTCCAGCATGCACCAATGTTTTCTCACATAAAATGTCATTACGATCGCATCTATTGCATGATCATGGTGTTGGCAATTCCGATTTAAGTCTAATTGTTCAAGCTGTTGTTTACTATGCTAATAAAGCTAAAAATAATGACAATAAAAATAAATTAAAGAAGACTTCAAATATTAACAATAACAATAGTCATACAAATGATAATAACATTAAAGAGATTGAAGTTAATTGTGAGAATGTTGGTGAAGAATCGAATAGTAACGTTGATACGTCTTGTAGTGATGTTGGGCCAAATCTGATCGAGAAAGTATTGGATCATCAATCAGTATTGCAACCACAGACACAAAATCAGCCATCTCAACAACAACAACCTATTTCTGGATTAAAATTTAAAAAAACACACAGTTGCCTTGTGCCTTTATGTAAAGTACAAATGCAGAATGTTGATAATTTAAATTATCACATGAATTGTCATAAAGATACTGGTTTTTCCTGTTTAATATGTAATGAAACATTCAGTTTATGGAAACAATTAAGCAGTCATCTGTGGCGATTTCATAAAATCGATATGGAATTATATTCATGCGATCAATGCAATTATAAATCAGTTAGTTTAGCCAAATTGAATAATATACATAAATTAATACATGGCAATATAAAATCGTACATTTGTACATTATGTAAGAAAGCATTTAAAAATAGTAAACAATTGAATAATCATAAGACAACACATAAGAATCGATTGAACAAAACGAAATTCTCATGTGAGATATGTTTGAAAACATTGACTGATAAACGACAATTAAAAATACATATGAATATGGTACATGAGAAAATTAAACCGTTTTTGTGTAATTTTTGCCCGTATAAAGGATCGTCGAGGAGTTCGCTCAAGATGCACATACGTCAGCATACAGGTCTGTATTTTATTCAGACGTCTCCGATACGGCGACCGCCACTTAATTCGGGCCATTTTGGAGGGATTTATTTGAACAAATCAATTTTCAGGTGAAAAACCGTTCGCTTGCGACTCATGTTCGTACACAACATCCGATCATAATTCGTTAAGACGCCACAAATTGCGACACACCGGTCAGAAGCCGTACAAATGTTCGTATTGTTCATACGCTTGCATTCAAAGCAGTACCTATAAAGTGCATTTAAAAACGAAACATCCAGGCCAAGAGAAGGATTTAATGTTCACATGTACAGAATGCCAATTTCGTTCTGTTAACAAAGAAATGTTTACGTTACATACGATAACAGTTCACAATCAAAAGCCGCAATTTCAATAACATTAAAGAACAATCATAATTTTTTTATATAAACACCAATAAAATCTTTAGTAGCCTTAATTTCTTGATAATCGTACAATAACCAATTCGTAGTACCGAAATCTACAGTAAATGGTTGTGGATCTGTATACCGGCCAGCTTCAGGTCCTGGTCCTATTATAAAAACTAAATCACCATCATAATGCTGGATATAATCACGGAAACTATCACCATCATTGAAATAACAAAATAATAATGCATAATTCGGATCCAAAGTTTCATTAAATGGTAACTTTGGATAGTACAAATCGATAAATTTAGGATTTGAATATTTACTCAACCACCATTCTTGATTGATCTCGTAACCAACAACAGGTAAATCTAAAATTTTTCAATTATATATCAATTTAATTAAATTAAATTAATTAATTACGTAAATATTGGATTAGTATCCATTCAAGTAGACCACAACCACATCCGATTGAAATTATTCCGATTTTATTAAACCGATTCAAGTTGATTTTGATGAAATTGAGATTTGTTTCGTCAGGCCATACCCATAATAATTTACGGGCGTTTAAATTATCCGAATTTCGATTACAATCAAGAATTTCTCGCCAACGATTCTCTTTGTGTAATTGTAAAATTTTACAGATAAATTCAGTTTCCATTACGGTTATAACTGAGCCAAAATATTTTTAGGTTTTTTCTCAATTGACCTTCGAAATACGTTTACATCATAGTTGGAAGAAATTTCAAATTGTATTTCAAGTATAAGCGTAAACTTTATTATTAAATAAACAAATTAATAATAATAATAAAAACATATAAAAATGCTTGATAAGGCAGTTATTTATGGTTATCAGAAGAATTTAACACCTTGATCTTCATCTGATAAGATCAATTCACATTTACGTTTATTTTCCAATACTCTTAAAATACGTATCAATACATCAATATCAATATTACACCATTCTTTATCTTTTACATCATCACCTTGTGATAATTCAAATAGTGTTAATACAGTATTTTGCATGCCTTGTTCATTGATAAAATCGTAAATCATTGTTGCCCATTCTTCTAATGTATGCCAATAGATTTCCCAACGTTGTTTACTTTTATCTAAAGGTAAGGCATTACCGTTCTTTGATAATTCCGATAATATCGAGACGATAACATTTTGTTCTAATTTACGATTAATTGTTGTATTATTAAATAATGGTAATTGATGTGCTTCTCTTATATCAATGATATATAATTTATTTTTTTGGCAATAATCCAATATTAAGTGTTTCCATGCTTGGATCTGTTTTGAACGGGTCTCTGGATGAGTTTGTAATGTGAAAAACGGTGGAAAACTGTATTGCCATGGCCATTCGTAATCGACTTCAGACATTGTTTAAACAAACCCTGAAAATTTTAAATCAAATAAATTTATTATCATTAAATCAATTATTACCTGTAGATTCTTATCAATTTTTTTCCCCAATAATTGATCAATCAATCAAACATTACATTTCAAAATTTTGTGCATTTTATAGGTTATCTTTTTGACAGATGTCAAAAACACCGCAGATAGTCTGACATCTTACGGTACGCTTATTAGTTAAATCAAAAATGGTCATGTAGTAGTTTTTAATTTTTAGTATTTTTATTTATAAAATAAAATTAGGAAATTTTCGATATTCGAATAAGAAACGTATTAATTGTATCTTGGTGATAAATCGAATATTTGACACCAATTTTGGCAATCTGACAACTTTGTAGACATTTTACGGAATATTTCCCAACTAAATTTAAAAAATGGCGGTAATTTTATTCTATTTTTGGATAAAGTACGCAGATTACTGTAATCACTGGTGGTGTATTTTAGAATTAAATTCAAAAAATCGCGGTAATCTTTTTGTCTCACCAAGATTGATGGCTGACAAATCACCCTTTCGATAAATTTTTTTCTTTTTGTGTTCAGTATTTAGTCTTGTTTGTAAATTGTGTTGGATTGTAGAGAAAATAGAGGATCATTTACATATTTCCGATGTAAGAGGTTTCAATGTAATGAATGGCTTGTCAACTGTTGTCTGTTTTATTTATTTTTTTGGTTGATTTTTTTCGTCTTTCACCTGTCGACTTTTGCTAAAGACTATTGGATTTATTAGGTGGTAAAATAACGTTTCGATACCTGTATATGATGCTAATGATAGACCAAAAAAAAAATATTTATTATTGTATTGTAATTTTAGTATTTATTGTTGATTTAACAATGGTGTTGTTGATTGATAAAAATTATGGTTGATTTTTAAGATTCTTAATTTAATAGATGAGCAAAAAGACACTAAAGGATTCGAAGAACGATCAATAATAAATAATGATTAAAATATAATCTTATAGGAATATTTTTTCGGATTTCATCTAATCGATTATTGATGCATCAACGATATTTTGACACGATTAGTAAATTGAAAGACTTAGGACTATGGACATCTTTTATGTCTTGTTACGTAGTATCGTAACTTGGTTCATACTTTATTACATTTGACATTTGTTAATGTATTTTTCAAGTGGCCGAACCAAGCTAAGATCTATGCAAGAGAGGTATAGCCAACTGTGACTTGAAATACCACTGTACGCGTCCTGTATGTATGCAGGAAAAATGTTTCAAGGACTTATAGGAGGGTAGCTAAAGATCATTTGAGCAAAATTAGAACCTCATAGCTCATTTAAAAGTTGGTCAAAACAGGCCTGTAGTCAAATGGGGGCATTGCCACCCCTATAGCTACATTTTGCCTCCCCTGAAAGTATTAAATAAGCTATTAATCAGTAATCAGTAATCACACTCGCTGTCATTGGTCACACAATTTGTTATGGTGATTTTTTTAAACTTTTAACTGTGTTTCGCAAAAGAAATTGTACTCCCTTGTCGTCCCAAAATCCCTCCCGTTCTTTAGCCTGGCTACGGCGTTGGGTCAAAAACTCTTGTTTTGAACAAGGTCGCGATTTTCGAAAACGAGCTAAAGGCGCAAAACGACTGAGAATGATTCGGAGACCCTCCCAACATTGATTTTTATCGTTTTTCTCCTTTGCATTCTAGAAAAAATGCGGAACATCCCCATTTGTTCCAGAATAAAATGGAGAAAAACGAAAAAAAATGAATGTCGGTAGGTCCCTCGAGTCATCTTGCGTCTTTGTTTTTTAAAATGGCAACGATTTTTTTTGACCAACTTCCAAATGCGCTACGAGGTTCTAATTTTGATAACATTATCTCGAGGGATGCTCCTACAAATCTTGAAATATTCTTACGAATCGCTCGCCAAATAATGGGAGTTGCCATAAAAACTTTTCGTCCGACTTGAATAACCCTGTAATGGATACCTGTCCAAATTGAACATTATTTTAATGGTCTGGCAAAATCACATTGCATTAGATATGCATATTGCATATTAATTAGTTTTCATAAGCTGGACACCTGTCTATGTTGGACATTATTTGATTACACTGCGAATGTCCAACTGAGACAGGTTTTACTGTACCTACTTTTATCTGAATCAGAAATAATCTTTAATATATTCAGTGTAGAATTCCAATATATGTATAACAGGAATTATTTCTATTCAATCAATAAATAAATAAATTTATCTACGGTAAATTCACCGAGACTGGTTAGTAAACAACAATAAATAAACAGTATCCGTTATCTCTGATTGGTCGTTTTTCAAAATACAAAGGTGCGTAGAATTTTAGAGTACTAAAGTAGAATTGGCAATATATCAAATGATGTCTCTAGATATTAAATGAGCTAACTTTATGATATATTTTACAGTCCTTAACTTAAATCCCAGGTGTCCCCTGTTTATCTTGTTACAAGTAATTGTATATCAACAGTGGTGTAAAATACACCCCCGCAACCCACGCAGAACTGAGATCTAGTGCCAAAGGAAGCTCAATAAAGTTTAAATCTCTTTTCTTCAATTATTTTAACATAATAATGTAATAAATGGCTGTTAATGAATGACTTATAGGCGGACCTGATATTTTCCGTTACGGCACTGTTTTAAAAAATGTAAGGGATGTGATTTTTTCCCATACAGAATGACCCATAAGTTTCGCACAGTCTCTTAGGGGCAGATATGGGATGAAATTCTAAGGCGAAAAGTCCAATACCATTTTTTTCATTTGACACACAGGTAATCAGTAATTAATTAAATTACGTGGCCAATCAGCTACTCGCATATGGAGGGCAAAGAAGTTGGGGAATTCAAGTTACTTTCGTCGGTATAACGTCTTTCTTCTGGTGAGCACCTGTAAATACAGTGTCAAATGCGCAAATGCTCAAGCACGGCTCAAGGTAGTTAGAAACAATCTTGGGTCCAAGCATCGGTGGGTGCTTCAGGCTCGTTTATAAAACACAAACGGGTCGCGTACTCATACTCAAGCATTGGCATCGCCTCAAGTACGGTTTAGAAATACGGACAGTGTAGATTAAACTTTTAGACTTTCATTGAGAGTATCACAAGATAAGCAAAGTCGGAGCGGGACACCTGGGAAGTTTCTTTGACAGTCAGTAATGTTAGGATGAATTGCCCTGTAGACATGTTGACTTATAGAGAAACAGCCCCAAGTGTCCCTCTACAATTTTTTTCCTCTAATAATAAATAGTTGTCGCTCAAGATCTAAGACTAATTTTGCGGTGTCGTTATGCTTTTTACAAGTGCCTTTCAACAATTAAAAGAATAAATTTTGGGAGGACCATTTGGAGCGGTTTCCTTATGTGGTACTGTATTTATTTATTTTTCCAGTCTGAGTACTTCAATATTGTTGCTAATGAATTCATGTAAAAATTTAATTACGAAAAGCTATGCAACATCAAACGATATAGAAGCTTAATAGTTCAACATTTTCGTCGATATTGTTTATTGACAAAAAACCCGTATTTCATTACCTGCAAATCTTGAAGTCTTTAAATTCTAAACTATAAATATTGTAAATGTCCCCTACATTGTTGACAGCATCGATGCTGGAACTTTGAACATTCAAATTTTGAATTGTTTTGAACTTCTTTAATTCTTTGTTGCGTTTTATTTTTCTTGATTTTTTTTATTTGTTTTATCTTCCATCGATCTCCTTTCGTTTTATACGCGATTGTTCTCGATTCTACGCTCTATCTCTACATTGGGTATACGGTTGTGTGTTGATTTTTGTACTTTGTTTTGTTATTCTTTAAGGAATTCAGGTTTGCATGGATGAAATAGTGTCCATACTGTATAAAGTGCGGATTTGCGGTCGGTACTTGTATACTGTACATGTGTGTATGTGTGTGTGTGTGTGTGTATACTATATAGGTATAGAAAGAAGTATATGTAGATGGTGCGTGGTCAGATGGCAGTTGGCAAGTTATGGTCGCGGGCGATCGCATACCGCTCTAGACGGCAAACTCTGATGCCGCCACCGACAGGAACGTATTCAGACAAATTCCCAAAAAGTATCCTGAAACTTCCCCAAAATTTCACCACACCATCTAACGTATATAAAAACAAAACCATCCATTTAAACCACCAAAAACTACAAGTATTTCCAATTAAAAATTAATCATTTAATTAACAAAATTCATAATTATCTTGCAATTATTTCAACAATCATCATCGTATAAAAATTAAAACGAATTTAATGTTGTTAAATAAGAATTTATGCACATGCTACAATCTGCGAAATACGTCTCTGTAGTGCTGTCTCGACTATCTTGGACATATATTAGCTGTTGCTGTCACCCGCTACTGTGCTGACATCTGGCGGCCAATAGTTGCTAACTAACTGCATCTTTAGCTGTCACACTATGTTGTTGTTGTTACTATTCTTGCTCTTCGTCTTCTTCTTTTCAAAGACCTACAGAAGACGATGGAGAAGCATTAAATCATCCTCTTCTATTATTGGAAAATCTTCTAATACCAAATGCATCTTAATTGCCCCGCTTTTATCTACCGGCCAATTTAAATTATTTATAATACGATATTCACACAATAGACAGAGATAGAAGACTGTAGAGAAAAGTTTAGTTTTCCCAATTAGTGTAAACTAGACCAGTGTTTCTCAACTTGTTTCTAATCGCGAACCGGTAAAATACTTAATAGCCCTTCAAGAACGAAACTACATTTTTGGATTAAGATTCTGTATTGGGATCCACTAAAGCATTAGTGAGAGCTTTTCGTAAGGAGGTAAAAATTTTAAAAGAAAACTTGAAATCTTGCACTAGTGGTGTCACATTGCTTGATTTTTTTTAACAGAATCTACAAATCTGATAGAGCGATTCGAATAGTATTTTAGGGACTTATTGGAGAAGATTTTAGGGAAATTAGGAGCTTGCAGTTTATTTGGGAGTCGATCAAAAAACGCTCGATATTGACGGAGTCGCAATTTTTACCGACCAGCTGCACACATAAAATGACTTGGAATGATTCAAGGATCTTCCCAATTTTGATTTTTGTTTTATTTTTCTCCACAGCATTCTAGAAAAAATCCAAAAGATTGCCTTTTGATCCAAAAGAAAATGTTGGGAGGATTTCCGACTCATTCTATGTCGTTTTGCGTATTTGGCTTGTTTTTGAAAATCGCGACATTGTCCAAAGCTTGCGTTTTTTGATAAACTTTCAAATGAACTACGAGGCTACAATTTTGCTAAAATGTTCATTAGAGACTATCTACTAAAATATGATTTATCTTGTTCTATTATTTAGGTAGAGACGGTCAAATTGTATATACTCAGGCCGGATTTTTGCAAACTTTATAAAATACCTTTTATGGCACTTTTCAGACACTTCAATAATCACAATTTTTGACGTGAAACTTCTGAGGTGGCGATTCTATAATAGATAATTGGACGACAATTGAGAGAGAAATCTTAAGGACGCGTCACGTTTATTTGAAACATTTCGTTACATGAGAGAGAAGAAAGATATAATGTAGAGAGAAAGAAAGCTATATATTTCGACGCCTTGGAAGTGGAGCAATAGAGAGCAACGTATACACAACGATACAAAGCGATAGAATAAGATAGTTTCGCGTGATGCTCTCTCTCTCTCTCTCTTTTATTCTTAATTTTTCAAGAAGTTTCACTTCTATCACGTGTACGCTGCAGGCTTCCCAAACTTTTGTATAATGTAATCTACATATAAAAAAATCGAATTTGTATTTGTTGTGGATCAGAAAAAACATTGCGAATCGGTGGTTGAGAAATACTAAAGTAGATGAATATCGAAGGTAATCACGGACATACGTCCTATTTTCATAAGCCACACTCTAATTGAAATTGGTGGATAATAAATTCTTGAAAATCAACAAATAAAAACGATTATAGATAAGGAAATTTTACGAAATGTTTTTAACATGCAAATTGCTGTAGTAGATCGAGATTTAAATCTTGTTTCAATCAAAAGATTTATAATTTTCTTTTTTTAAGATTGACAAAGAGGATTTCAATCAAAATTGGGCTTGTTTCAATAAAATTAAATGTCTGTAGAATAACAATGCCAAAATTTAATGTGACTCATTTTACTGTTTAACTGTAATTGAAGTTGCAAAACTTTGACTTCCGGTGGTGGTTGTCTTTTTGTCTAGAAAATTTCCAGAGAGGATTTGTAAGAAGAAAAAAATCTCTAAAACCGACACGAGTTCTTTTTACGGTTAATTAAGATCGGGGCAAGGAAGTTGGCAATTGTTAAAGCCGTGAGATATCTACCAAACAGCTATAAACATACAGAGTTTTGTACTAGATTTATAACAAAGCGGATCATTTGATGTCGACCTTTTTTCAAAGTCTTTCATGATTATGGTAATGATGGTGTTGATGATGATGATGACGATGAAATTCTAGAAAACACAATGTTTAAAAAGTAACTTTGACGCTTCCTCCACTCGATACTCATTCGTATTCATATTTGTATTTCAATTCATAATTCAAAATTGATACAAATTGACGTTTGTTTGTTTTATTGAAGAGATATACGTGTATATGTGTGGGTTATTGTATCTATGTATGTAACTATACATATGTGATATTTTATATAAATGGGCTTCAATAATAGGTACAGATACTCACACATGTACAAGAAGTTTTTCATCTATTAATATTAATCAGCATATGTCAAAGTGTCACCGATCTTTACAATTGACATACAAGACCTTACCGACAAGTCGCATAAATTTTCAACATTTGTATTTCCATCTTCACGTCTACTTCATGTCTTTATCTTTTTTTTTTTTCGTTGTATTTGATTATTATCATAGTTGTTATTAGATACTCGATTCGGTTATCGTTCTTATAGGTGATACTATGGGTTGGTTGGCGGCTAACAGTGCTATCACATTCCTTCAAGGTGTGTTACAGGTAGTCTTATTTACACCATTAAGAACTGTTCTCTTTTCAATTTCTTTTAGGTAATTAATTAATTTATTAATTGTTTTTTTTGTTAAGTGGCATGAGAACTAGTATACAGAGTGTCCGGCCTGGGAGTCAACAATTTGGCCATTTCCATGAAACTTTTGGAGCGATTCAAATAATATTTTAAGGTTTTGTAGGGTAATCTACAGGGAACATTTGAGCGAGAGTAGAACTCCGTAGATAATCGGGAAGTTAGTCAAAAAATGTTCGTTTTGAACAATGTCGTAATTTTCAAAAACGAGCTACACACGTTAAATAACTAAGAATGACTCAAAGACCCATCCAATATATTGATTTTTTCATTTTTCTCCATTGTATTCTAGAAAAAATACGAGACATTTCGATCTGCTAGAAAATATGGTGGAACAAACGAAAAAAATCAATGTTGGGAGGATCTAGAAGTCATTCTAACGATAAATCATTTTACCTGTGCAGTAAGTTTTTGAAAATAGTGTCATCGCCAAAAAACAGCTTTTTTGACCGACTTTCAAATGTGCTAATATTGCAAAAATGTTCTCAAGGGATTTGTAGGAGAGTCTCTAGGGAAATTTTCAGCAAAATTAGAACTCTGTAGCTCATTTATAAGTTGGTCCAAAAAACGATCGTTTTGGACACCGTCGCAATTTTCAAAAACGAACTAAACATGCAAGACGACTGAGAATGACTCTGCCTCCTTTCCAACATTGATTTTTTTCGTTATTCTCCATCGTATTCCAGAGAAAATACGAAATGTTTCCTTACCTGTTCCAGAATAAAATGGAGAAAAACGAAAAAAAAAATCAATTTTGGGAGGATCCTAGAGTCATACTAAGTCGTTTTGCGTGTTTACTTCGTTTTTGAAAATCGCTACATCGTCAGAAACGAACGTTTTTTGACCAACTTCCAAATGAGCTACGAGGTTCTAATTTTGCTGAAATGTTCTCTAAGGACATTCCTACAAATCCTTGAGATATTTTTCAAATCGCTTGTCGACTAATAGGAGTTTCATAGAATCAACCATATTTAGGTTGAACACCTCGTATAATGCAATGAGATTGTAATGAGTAATGAATATTATGAATGCATGGGTAAAGTTTGTCTGAGAAGATTGTGTTTCTTGCCGAAAAATGTACGTTCAGTTGTCATAATTATAACAAATTAGGGAGATGAATCAAAGATTCCATTATCAGAGCCGTATGAATGGTAAGTTTTATTTCCTTGTACCTATTTTGGCACAGCTCTTAGGAAATGGTTGCAATAACTGTATTCATAATCATACTTTCATCAAAAAGAAAACTAAAAAACTCATGCTTATCAGAGATTCACTTTCTCTTTTCATTAAAATTGATTTTTTCTCCAAAATTTTAAATTTGAATGTATACCTGCGCAAAAGTTTTCTGAGAATTCTGCGCTCCTCAAAAATTTGCGCTATCTAGAAGCAATAGCGTCTTATGCTTATTACTTAATACGCCACTGTTTATTATTTTGATTTAAAAAGAATTCGTGGAAAATATTATCTTTACTTGTTTGTAATTCAACGTCCGTGACGAATCTTAATTTAAAATTTAAAAAAAGGCACATATTCTGAGACAGGTCTCATATTTTATTGTGGATTATCTAAAAAGATATTTAATTTTTGAGTATTTCTATTCTTACGTTTCCAGTGAATTGATTTCATTTATTTTTCTTCTTTGGACTCATTTAAAGTTTTTCAGATGTGTTAGTATTTCAATGAAAAATTATTGTCGACCGAGGGGGATCTCAGGGGACGATCTCAAAAAGCCCCTTTACATTTTCAGATTTTACATCCGATTTTTAGTTCCGAGCAAATCAAACAAGAAATTTGTGTCTTCACACCATTCGATTTCTTTATCCGAGATATTTCATCCGATTTTTTCAGAATAGAAGGATCTCTAATTTCATCCGATTTGTCAAAAAGTGTCATGCGCAGTATATTGTTTTGACAATTTCGGGTTGTACGCAAGTTGTTTGGTGTCGTCATATCGTTTAGTATCAGCTTGTCTGTTGTCTGTTAATTCCTGTGTATATACACATGTAACTCGTATAATGTAAAGATGAAAATATCTGGCATTCCAGGTGAATCGGATATAGGTAAAATCGAATAGAATAATCGGATATAAAACTCGGACAATGTAAAGGGCTTTTAGTCTAAATAAACTACAGCAATAATTGAACTTTTTGAAAATTGGAAATTTATAGAAGGTTAGAAACGAATTTAGATGTGATCTGTGAAGAATTATTAAAAAAGATGTGTTTTTTCAATTTTGACATAATCAATACTCTTTTAATTATAATACAATTCATTTGTTCTGACTGTAATATCGAAATTTGTAAGTGATACAGATCGCTAAGTTATAGAAGCGGATAAAGATTTGTTTGATTATTTCAACGAAAATTTGTGTTATATGATGATTAAGCAGCAGTATTTGCCCCGATATTGGGACTTTGACGTCACTGCTTCGAACTGTCTTGTAGGTAAGCGCTCTACAGTTACTGCTCAATCTCACAACAGAGTTATATGTTAACTCGTTGCAATTGTAACACTATACTCTATAATCATTCAACGTAGTTGATGAAGTGAATGAACGACATCATAAACAATAAATAAACGGCCGACTGTAGCTGATATTTTCATATTTTCCACGTCTACTAATTGTATGTTTCTTCATAGGCCCAGCAAATGGGTTCGAATTGCTGAGTGATAGATTATGTGAATAAACACAAAATGAAACAAACAAAATCTGTTAATATTTTGAGTTTAATTGAATTGTGCCGTAAGATTCGAAAGTCACGTACGCCGACGATAGTCACGCGACAATCTAAAGGCGTTCCATGATCCTAAGCTTAATGATGATTAATTTGCTTTATTTAATTGTAATGAATGCAGATTTAGTTACTAGAATATCGTTTATTGAGATGATTTATTGTTGTACTATTATCATAAATACAATATCGAGGACTACAGTTTATACTTGAATTTACCAACGAAAACAGTTCCAATGATGAATTATTGTGGCCCTCTTTACAAATTCAAACTATTTTTACCTTTCGATGGTCTACTTCTATTAGTAATTCTTTGTTTGAAGTGTAGACCTTCTTTTGTGACCCGTTTCTATCACTTTCACGTTCTAACAAAGAGAAATAGTTTTTCGACCATTTATTCCACCTTTATTCTTACTAATTATAGACCGAAATACAGAGTGCCAACAATCAATTAACATTGCTACTTTAATTCTACAATTTTTATTACTATTATTTTATTTTATTTTTTAAATTAGGTAGTTGTTTTTGTTTGTCTTGTTTGTGATCTTTTATATTTGTCTATACAACGTAAGTGTGTATGTGTGTGTTTTTCGAGGAAGCCAGACGAAATTTTTATGTAAATTAATGTCTATGGACGTGGCAAAATTTTATCGTTTGATATTTTCACCTTTACCAATCATCTTACATTACAATACAATAATATCAATATTATTATTATTTGTTTTTTGTTTTTTTACCTTCCACTATGTATACTTGTCTGTTCTTATTTTTAATCTGCATACGCTCTAAAAACGAACCATGCATAAAATCCTAGCTTCACCATCATTAAGATCTTAACCGGAAATAATCAGATATCATCTCTATTTTACTTACTATACTTTGTAAACAATTTCGAGATGATGGTGTGGATAACTGTAAAGAACAACAACCGAAAAAAAAAACACTAAAATAACGCATATCTACATATATCGATTTATTGCAACAGTTGATTTCAAGAAGGAAATTAGTTTCATTAAACCGAATAAGTTTGTCAAACATAATCAAATCGAACAAATTCCATACAAGTACCTACAGGGTGTCTTATTCTCGATGCTATTTAAGGGAGAACCTGCCTTAAAATAAACGTACGGTTATTATGCTTCTCAAACGTTAGATGGCGCTTCCTCCACTGTGTTGCTTATATATGTATGTATTTCTATTCATATTTACAGATTATTGTATTTTCCTAGAGAGCAACATGGTGAAATTTATAAATTAAAATTTTAAAATTGATGTTGACGCTAAATAATTTTTTTTAGGTCAATTTTCATCGTCGATTCGATATCGTACACTTGGTTTCAAGCGTACATTAACATTAAATACACTTATTTCGATATTTTTTTATTTTTTGGGACAAAAACAGAATATTCAGCATCATCCAAAAAAAAAAATTACATGGTAAATAAAACTAATTTGGATGTGATAAGAAAGTTTAAACTTAATCTGGTATAAAGTTTTCGAGATAAAAAATAAAATAGTGCAAAACCATGGTTTTCTCACTTTTTTTTTCAAAACTTTGTACCAGATTGTTTTTAAATTTGTTTTAAGTAAAGCTTAGGCTAATAGTAAGTTCTGGTGATTTTTTGAAAATTTTTGAATATCTCTTGTGTTTTTAACCCGGTAGAGTTCAACCTTAAGGATATCTCATAATCTCATGTACCTAAGTAGTGATGGGACAAATTAATTGATAACACATTCTCGCTCTACTTTTTGTGCTTTTGAGCTTTTTTGTTACATTCATTTGTTTTCAATTTTTCAGAATTCTAAGAATGCTCAATATCTTTGGGATCAATGAACATATTGGAAAGATTTTTATTCATTCTTTTACAGTTTCATAGGTAAAATGTCCTTAAAAAACTGTAACTGAAATGTCATAAATGTATTTCATCTTTTCGAAAATACACGAGATACAAAGCATTTTTAAGATTTTGAAAAATTGAGAAAATTAAATAACTCGAAAACAAATGAATGTAATAAAAAAACAAGAAGGCCTTTCAATTAAGCTCAAAAAAGTATTACTGGAATGTGTTATATCAGTTATCAGTTGATTTGTTCCATCACGGCTAACATGAGATATCCTTAAGGTTGAACCCTACTGGAATGAAAAAAAAAACTTCAAAAATTTTGAAAAAAATACTAGAGCTTAATATTACTCTAATCTTTACTTACACCAAATTTAAAAACAATCTGATAGGAAGCTTACGGATAAAGTAAAAAAAAACATGACTTTTACGCTATTTTTTTTTTATCTTGAGAACTTTGTACAAGATTTTGTTTACTCTTTTTTATCACATCCGAATTTTACTGGATGATGCTGCACCAATGTTAATGTACGCTTGAAACCAAGTGTACGATATAGAATTAATGATGAAAATTGATATAAACGAAATTAACGTCAACATCAATTTTTCGCCAAAAAAGCATTTGAAAATTTTAATTTATAAATTCCGTCACATTGCTCTATACGAAAATAAAGTAATTTGTAAATATGGATAGAAATACATGTATAAAAGACGTAGTGGAGAAAGCGCCATCTAACGTTTGAGAAACGTAATACTCGCAGGTATTATTCTATCTTAAATACCATTGAAAATAAGGCATCCTGTACAGTTAATTACTTCATCTATTACTGGTAGTAATTGTAATAATAATAATAATGATGATGATGATGTTGTTGATGATAAAAAGACGATATAAATTTATAACAGGAGAAAAAAAAAACAGTATTAACCAAGACGACGATCAAGAAGTAGAAGAAGAGGGAGACGAAATCACGATACAATTCCTGAATGTCACCGTGGTCTCTAACAAATTACAGATCGACCATGATTATGTAGAAATACTGACTGGAAGTTTACAATAATAAATTATCCATTTGGCCGGCGGTCTGCTTAAAATATCTCTAAAGACGATCGCCGACTTTGGAAATTTACTAAAGCTCTCTAACTCTCTTTTACGTATCGATGTATGTACGTATAGAAAACATATACATAGACGACAATCCACTAACTACTGGTGAATAAAAGAAGAACAAGAAGACGACAACGACGTGCCAGTTGAAAAATCATTGTCCTTTTTGGTCGGCGATTTTTATGCGTTTTTTCCTTTCTATAACGAATTGAACCAAGTTGAAACTAGTGTGGTGTTTGTAAATTTCGAAATTTTGATGTTGATCTTTATTTTTTTTATTTTTTTGGATGCTTAAAATTTGATTTACAAGCTCTAGATGACAAAGAATAATTAAATATGAGGATTAGTTATTAACAGGTCGTGTTTTTTTTGTGTTTGTGTTGTAAATTGTAAACAAGACAAAATGCAACGTAATTAAATAATTATATATTTCCCATCATATATGATAACTAACTATTTACAACATTTAATAACCGATAGTTAAAGTTACAATTATAATACACAAAATACAAACTTTGGTCTTTATCAAGAAAAATCTCTTTTACAATAATTATATACACATGTTAATTTAAATATTACAAATAAACGAAAAAAAAATAACAATTAAAACTAGGAATATAAATAGTGTTTTTTTTGGAAAAAACTCAAAAATCTTGCGAGTTTTTCTCCCTAGGGATCGATTTCACCAACGCCTATTAAATTTAACAAACAAATAAGTATCTGCTTGATCTGCTTGATTTTTTTGGCTCAACGCTATCTGACAGGCGTGCATTTTTTTAAATCCCATAAGAAGCAAATTTTTGAGAAAATACCAATTTTGGCCGCATTAGCGCTAGTTACCACCGCATCAAAAAAAAATAGCTAATATTTCTATCTCTATGTAGTATGAGTAAAATAGAGATGGAATTGCTATTTTTTTCGAAAGCAGCAATTTAGAACAAATGCACGGGCTTGTTGAGCCGAAAAATCAAGCAGGTCTTGATAGCAGCGATTATTTTTTAACTGTTCATTAAGATAACTTAAGTTGGTGAAATCCTCCTTTAAATCAATTTAAATATATGTCATTTATAACAACAAATTAACAACTGCAGTCTTAATTTGTACAAAATTACAAAAATCTATCTACAAATAAGCACACTTATAATATCAATAATTATAGATAAGGCACCTGTATTTTTACAGATAGTCCCATTGAAGCGATCCCGTATCTAGTATACGTCAAGCTTGAATTTGAATTAATTTAATTTAATTTAATTTAACCAGCCTGTGATGATGAGATTTGGCGTTAACGTATGTCATGCGGATGCTCCTACCATATTCTAGTCGCACCCCAAATGGGACACCCTGTATTTATTGCTATATTTTATTTAATTTTTAAAGACAGACGATGATAACAAACAAGACCAAGATCATTAATAGAGTATTTATAACAAAAATTATTAATTAAAATAGTAACGATAATAAATCAACAATTTAATCCGTAAAAGTCGTGGAAAATCAAATAAATGTCAACGATGAAAAGCTCATTGAAAAGTTTATCTAAAGTCGCTTGACGTCAACTGTTTTATTTTAATAATAATCAAAACATTGTTGTTTTTTAAAAAAAAAAAATTAAAAAACTGGCCGACATTTCGAGATTTATCTCACATTTATTTAATTAATTAATTAACACGATTAATTACTGTAGCAAGTTTTACGGACATCGGCTAATATTTCACTAAAATCATCATCATTTTTTGTTACAACAACACCATTTGTTGTCATCTCATAAACATCCGGATAGTTTAAGATCGGTTCCGGTTTTATATTTGTATTTGGCAGGATCACACTTGTATGTTGTTGTTGTTGCTGCTGCTGTTGTTGTTGTTGTTGTTGTTGATGTTGTTGGTGATGATAATAGTTGATAACGTCACCCCGATGTTGATGTTGATGATGTGGATGGTGATAATTATGATTAGAATCGATTAAATTCGATTCGTTATTTGTAAATTTCAAGTATTTATCAAATTCTCTTGTATCAACATCGCTATCAACATCGCTGCGTTCGTCTTGTTGTTGTTGTTGATGATGATGATGATGGTGTTGATTTGCCCCCGTTACCGTTGTTGTTGTCGTTGTATTCGTTGTACTTGTTGTTAAATACGATAAAGTATTATTTGTGTATTGTTGATAATTATCATCTAATTGATTTGTTTTATAATGATTATTAATATCAGATGTTGTTGTAAGATCAGTTTTTTGTGAATTATGATAATTGAATGGTGTTTCTGGTGGTTTTGTTGGTGTTGTTGTTGTTGTTGTTGTACCATTACCATTACCTGTTGTTTGATCATTTTGATGTTCATATGTTGTTGTATAATCTTTTGGTGATTGATGATGATAATATTGTTGTATAGTTGTATTATAATAATGTAGATTTGTTGTTTGTGCAATTGTATTTAAATTTGTATTTTGTTGATTTGTTCCTAATAATTGTTGATCTTGTGATGTTGCAACTGGTGGATAAAATGTACCTGTTACAACATGTCCTTGTTCAACTGAACTCTTATTCGTACACATCACATACATGCCATTTGCCATTGGTACAGATGTTATTGGTTGTGCATTTGTATAATTATTATTGTTTGTTTGTCGATAATTTTGTACTCTTGTATTATAACTTTGTTGTGCTGGATTACTACTATTATTACCATTATTATTATTACTACTATTGTTATTATTGTTGTTATTAATTAAATTATTTGTATGCTGGATATTTGGTATTCGTTTATCATCGTACGTATCGTGTTGTTCTAATGGTGACAATTCCGGTGTTGGTAATGAATTATTATCATCCCTTGGACTATCTTTACATTCATCAGAACTCTTCGGTGTATTCTTCGGTTCTGGACTATGTGTTGGTGATGTATCCGGTGTATGGATATCATACGGACTCTTTTCATAATTTTGATAATTCTGATAATTTTGATATTGACTAAATTTATAACCATCAGGACTGTAACGTTTATCATTCGTTATATAATCACCACCACCACCACCACCACCACCTGTTGTTGTTGATGTTGTTGTATTTGGACTTGGAAAATCTATACTATTATAATTTTGTTGTTGTTGTTGTATACTGGGTGATAGACTTGAATTGGGTATATAACCAGCATATCTTGGTGACATATTTGGTAAATTTGGACTTGGTAATGATTGACCAACACGGGATGGACCTGTACCGGATGTTGCTCTCTGTTTATTATGCTTCCGCCGTCTAGGTCTATATTTATAGTTGGGGTGTTCAGTCATGTGGATCACACGTAGGCGTTCAGCTTCTTCAACGAACGGTCGACGGTCTTGGGGTGTCAAAGAGCGCCACTTTTTACCTGTAAAACAACAAACCATCAATTAACATAACTAATTAATATTGTTATATATTTAAAACAAACAAGAGGTAAATTCTTAACCCTTTCCCAATAAAATAATAAATAAGATTTGAATCAAATGAATGATTATCACTTTTCTATTAGTCTTTAGGGAATGGTAAACTTAACAGGGCAAAATCGCTTGTTAACAATTAGAAACAACTTATAGGCTCCAAAATGAGCTCGACGGTGGAGAAGAAGGACCTCAACCGAGGCTCTCCTCCATCCGATTTCGAGGAAGAGCAATGGTTGTCACCTGCTCCAAATGTACACCCTTTGAATTAGAGACCCTTCAGACAGTGAATGTGGGGCAACTTCAAAAACCCGTGAGAGTCCTCACATGGCTACCGGGAACCATTATGGAACCGGAGAAGACGCTGAGGAGCATTGCGGTACAGAATCAGGGACTGAATATCAGAACCTGGAAAATAGGAGACCGGAGGCAACATCCAAATGAATGGCAGCTGGTCCTTAGCTGAACTTCTCCAGGACCAAGTTTAGGAAAATGAGGAAGAAAGACAAGGACAAGATAGAGGAGATGTACCCTGAACCTCTCAGGATTAGCCTGGAGTTAACCTTCAAGGTCCTTCAGATTAACTTGCACCATTGCAGGGCTGCATCAGCAGTCCTTCAGAGGTGCGTAAAAAGAACTCCTTTAAACAGTAACCTGGAGTTTATTAAGAAGACTATTGGGACAAGACAGCTAACCCAAATCAGGTGTGTTAACGGGTGTACAACAGATCTTAAAGGCCGAGGTACAGTGGGGAACGAACAACAGCTCGTGTGTGAGGGGCGGAAAAGAGACCTCACACCAAACCAATTAATTAATTAATTAATTAAAAGTTGGTTAAAACTTAAGAGCAGAACTCGCTAGGAATTGAAAAGGTGGAAAGTTCGGCTCTAAAAGTGCTTGCAATTCGCATAAAAAGATGTCTTAAAACAAAATTCAATTCGCAAATTAACTGAGTGTCTAAGATGTCTCATTGTTTTAGATTAAAATTTGCTAAAAATTAATGATTTCGGGCTAAAAATACGGTTTAAAAGGCTATAAAAACTGCCTAAAGCCTCACAAGTAGGGGACTGAAATCACAAACCTCATCCAAAAATTTCATATTTCACCCATTCTGGATATGTAAAGGGAAGGTAAATTCTAAAGATGGAAATTTAAGTATGTTTTTTTACGATATCTATTTCGCGAAAATCAAATCTACAAACGTGGGTTGTTCTGAAAATTCTTTGTATCCGTTTTTAGCTTTGTATCTAATAAAATTTTGTTATTTCCCATCGATATCTAGAAGAATTGATCATCATATTTCACATCTAAATGAAAGAAATAGAGATGTCTTGTATGAAATTTCAATCCTTTTATACTATTGAGGATCAGATATACTAACAACAACAACAACAACAACATATACAGTTGAATAATAAATCGTTTAAGTCTACAGAACTGGTAAATCAACAGGGGCCATCTACTATATGTAATTAATTATCTTTAACCAGATACTGTCCATATTAAGTCTTAATTTTTTTTCTTTCGATTTTGTATTATGTTTAGATATTTTTTTGCTGTCCACGATATTAAAATCGATTTTTCTTTTTGATAAAATCATCATTTTTTTGTTTAATTAAATTCATTTGAACATTGGCCTTTACCAACAATAAGACCTCACCACCTTGGCCCAGAATATTCGCCACATCTTGTTTGTATATGTGTGCGTGTGTGTGTTGAATTAAATCGGTAGGTGGTAACTAGCAAGAACACCTACTTACAGACATGAATTTCACCAGGGAAAGCCGTCAAAAATATTTCAAAGATTAATCAGTGTTTTGTTGATTGAACTCCTTTTTCCGTGTGTGCATGAGTATTAAAAATTGATTGAATAAGAAATAGAAATGACACCTAATTGTCGTTGGGTCACCCAGTTTAGTTCCAACACGTCGCTCTTCACAAATTCAATTTACATAAATTTCTAAAGCCGGGTGGCGTAGGCTTCGGGACCATTTCTTCCTTTTTTCCCCTCGTTCTTTTCCACATATTATTAGTATTATTATTTGTTGAGATCCATAAATAATCATCAATCTTGTTAATGAGAAAATATTATGTGTCGTCGATGTTGTGCGGCTAGTGCTCCTTTTTATCCACACACACACACACGCTCGATTATTTATTATTTGGGAAAAAAATCTATTATTAAACGTGAATTAATGGTTATATTTATCAAATTGAAGAAAGAAAAGGAAAAACGAGATCGAAAGAGGTCTCAAAAAATACGAAGTCTACCGGTTGATGTGTTTATAGATCAGCTTAATTCTTGTTAAATATAAGTTGAACACTTGATAAATATTTGATTGTTTGCGATAAGAGGATTTTTCGAGTGTATTTGTTTGGTAATAAATGTCATAATTTATATTTGGAGAGGTAGAGTGGCAAAATATTTGCTTACATACATTTAAGGGTAAAGTGCCGAAATTGTACCATATCCTACATCGTACCAACAGCCCTTATAACTCTAAAGGAATCCTTAAATTTACATTGTTATCAAAAAATTCAACAGTAGATTGCTTTATTTAAGAGTTGTGAATGCAAGGAAGACTTTGAGGTCCTACAGTGAACGTACTAAACTCATATTTATATCAAAATTTTATAAATTTATTTGTTCAAATAAGTCAATAGTTTAAAATATATTGAACCGTGCACCACAGTTCTCAAATAGTACCACTAACAATAAGTTTATTCCTGAAATCGTACCGGTAGTACGAATTCCTCATTTAGAGGACTTACCCGGTCCTCGCTTCTCCTTTTTGTTGGTTTATAAAGGTAACATTCATAACTATTAAAATATTTAAGAGTTTAATTGTCAGAGAAGGTAACGATAAAGGCAGAAATTTTTTCGAGTGTGTTTGTTTGGTAATAATATTTAGGGAAGTAGAGTGACAAAATATTTGCTATAAGGGTAAAGTACCGAAATCGTACTAACAAAGTGAAACTTTTGTTTAGGAAACCTGCTAAACTTGCAAGCTTAGCAGGTTTCCTAAGCAAAAGTTTCATCGTCTATCTGTACCTTAAGAGTTGTGAATGCAAGTAGAAAAAGGTACTGTTTACTGTGTTATCAGGAAGACTTTGAGTACAGTATAAGTACTAAACTCATATTTCTATCAAAATTTTATAAATTTATTTGAACAAATAAGTCAATAGTTTAAATTAAACTGAGCCATGTATAGTTTCTCAAATAGTACCACTAACAATAAGTCTGCTCCTAAAGCCGTACCGATAGTACGAATTCCTCCATAAGAGGAGTTTCTCAGACCTCTGTCCTCATTTTTGTTGGTTTATAAAGGTAACATTCACAACTATTAAATATTTAAGAATTTAATTGTAAGAGAATGTAGAAATAGATGAGGAAACCTTTATTTACTAAACCTACTAAACTTGAAAGTTTAGTATTGTTTCGTGTAAATGTCCTAAATTTTATAAAACTTCATGGTAAACTAAATATTTGAATGGAAGCACATGAAATTTACAGCTAAAGAACTTTTTTGTAGGCTTAGGTGTGTACAGAAGATTTTAATACATTTTTCACGATTAGCGAAATATAAATTTATTCAAATAACGCTAAACTAACTAAACTTTTGATTCAGTTTCTTTTCAGTTCTAAGTGATTAATTTTGGAATTTTCAAATTTCACCCTAAAAGAGCCAATTACAGGGTACAGAAGAACCCTCAAACATGTAAGTTTCCTTTTGTAATTTTCTCATTATAGAAGAATTTTCAAGTTGATCTAAACATAAAAAATCGTCTATAATTTCGACCCCTAGCAAGAGGTGAATACGTCTTTCCAGAGATTTTTGGAAAAACTGATTTTGCAGGGGTAATTTCAACCCCCAATATTTCCCAAAATTATTGAAATCTAAAATTTCTACTTCAGGTGCTTTAGGTAATTGTAAGATCGTCTTAAGTGCCCTGAAGTATTGTTGACGCACCTTTTAAGGTAAGAGTGGAAAGAGGAAATGAAAAGGGAAAAAGATCCTTCAAGTGGTATTCATGAACCGCGAAATTTTTTTTTCGGTTCAGCTCCGGATTTCTTTCCGGCCAAAATTTCAGCATTTCCGTTTTTTTTTCTCAGTTCAGTTGAAGCCCAGGTTTAAACATACCTTTACACACTTGTTTCTTAAATCGTACCCTTTGCAAACCTTTTGAATGGAAAGGTTTACAAAGGCGATTTAAAAAAGATTCTTTTTTGATTTTGCTTCTATAATAGCGTTGTTAATAGAACAAAAGGAGTGCTTTAATACCTGTTAACGCACTCCTTTTGCGTATTTTAATAGCTAGTATAATTTATTTTATATCCTATGTGATTTGTGTTGCGCTATTTGTTGCGTTATTTGTTGATACAAAATTTGTACTGAATTTATTATTGCCACTCACATTTGTGATGATTTCTGAATTTAAATATAAACAATCCAGGAAGTGCAGATCAAAAAACAATTGAACAAATTTAAAATGTCGCTCTAGTTAATACCAACTGCTGCTAAATTCCCTACATTTCAAGAATTCAATTTTTATTATCTACAAAAAGGGTGCAAAATAGAAAAAATAGTATAAAAAACTCGTTTCAGAAGTCAATTGTCGATTTCTCGTTTTTAATGAGTAAAAGAGGCAATTTGGGCTTAGAATAAACAAGATTTTAGACAATTTATGAAAAACTGAAAAATGGTACGATTGGGGCAACTTTACCATACAATATTACAAAGAAGTTTGAGGTGTTTTATTCTTAATAATTTAACATAAGATCGGTTTTATTGATGGTTTAATTGGAGATTTATTGATAATTGAGTTTTGGAATGGTTATTTTTTGTTTTGTAGAACCGTTTTGTCAATAACTTAATCAAATGGGAGCCCACACAGTGTAAATCCTTCTGTGTTGTTAATTCAGAACACCTCGTCGAGAATATAAATTAAATGAATTAATTGTTTCATGTTTATGTATAGAATAATTAACAAAACAATTTACGAAGACTTGGCATTAAATTGTTTTATTTGAAACTTTGTCTGTTATTGTTGATATCTCGTTATTTTTTATTGCTACAATTCCTTTAAAATTGCCATTTAATTTCTTCCGTATATATTTATTATTAGTTCATCAATGAAAATTCAACCTTCACAATAATATGATTAATGCAAGTTTAAACAGCAGGCAACTAGTTAATACCCAGCTCTCGGCAAGGGGGCCCACTATACTTTGGTAGCATACCTGCAGGTGATCACACTGGTACACCATAAACACAACACACTCGTTCAGAACGAAAATGATAACAATGAGTGATATTTATTCGGTCTTGTTCTCGATGATTTTTCTTCACTTTTCCAACATTTAATTATTAAACATACTGACGATATCATAGAATTAGATGAAGTACTTATTATTATTTTGCATCAGGGAGGTTGCGATCAAAAGGATTTGATAACGTTTTTTTATAGTATAAGATATTCTACTATAGCGAATATATTTATAAGCGAATGGAGTCTGGCGCGTACGCCTTTAAGAGATAGATAAACCTTGACTATGACTATATGTTCATGATTAATTATTTAGGGGCGTGATTGGTGATTGACAAGCGCGATTGGAGCACAGCGGGTGGTCGTCCAAATGGCCATTCTAAATCATATTAATACCAAAAAAAGAAAAATCTCTTGACTCTATTATATACCTATAACTCATTTAAATAATAATAATAATGATAGTAATAACCAAAAATTTGTTTATAATTATTGTTGACAATTTACGTGTAGGTGTCGCAATGAACCTCTCACCTTTATGCTAGAGAATTATATAACTGTTATAAAATATCCAGAAAATACCGTATGTCCCATTGGAAATTATTATTTGATTTGTTTGCAATGCAAAATTAGCCCACACCTTATTTATTGACATCCAATCGGCAAGGTTAGTGTTCATTAAAAAAATTTACTAGTTTACAAACTAAGCTATCGGATTTTTTGATGAGGCGATGGTATCATAAAGCGGATACCCGTTATGCATTCTATACATATTTATATAGAGATGGATGTATGGTTCTTTTTTTTTCCAAATGGATTGATCATGGGATGTGAGCGAGCAAGAGAGATGGATGGATTTGTTTTGTGGCCGATGTCTATTTTTGAGGAATCGGTATATAATTAAGATTCATGACATGAGCTAGGGCCGCCCGCGACTCCGCAATTGTGATGCAGAGTGGGTCTGTTAACGCGTGTCGGCCCGCCTGGTCTGGGTGCGGCCCGGTCTTTAAGTACTGCTAATACCTCACATTGTCCGTTCGTTTAGCTAACATTTATAAAATTTATATTTATCTATACACAAGTACCTATACATATTGTCACACACACACACACACATGCCAGATGCCGAAATTTCAAAGCTAAAGAATCCAATGACGGCAAGAAGAAGAAGACGAAGGCCAAGAATAGATGCAAATTGGAGAGGTAATGAAATCAAAGTCTGCCGCCTACGCTAGTTGATCATGAACGTGTTCTAAATATTTGCAAAATAAATCGATATTTTGGCCGTAAAAATCGACTAGTACCCATTGTTTCCTCTACTAGATTGTAAAAACTGTATGTATTTAACTGTACAAACAAGGGAAGAGAGTCGAAGTGAACTATGTATCCACCAACACAATTTCGAATGCATGAATTATTAATACCAATCATGGGTCTCTCTCTCTTTTGAGATGTTCGTCATTGCCCTGTTGGTTGTCTTTCTGAATGACAGTGTTTTGTTTTAGGGTGCGGCACTTGTTCTTGTCATAATCGTTGTTATCTATTCCTGGGGTTCATTTTTGATGTATACATAAATTTTTACATTTCGACCACTATGAATCGAACAAAAAAAAACTTACCCAAAGCTATTTTTTTATCCCTACAAGAGAAATTCCGTTGTTCAATTAAATTAGTAATGCAATTTTTAACGGATCGAAGCGTAAAACCGTCAGGAAATTAGTTGGTTTTTTTAGATTTGTGGTGTCAATCTAACGGAAAACTTTACAATTTTTTCGTGTTTACAATAATTTTAAAATTCATATGTTTACAGGAAGAGTAACCCTGATTGAGGACGGGAGTAGTCAAGCGGTACTTCTCGGATCAGCATAAAATTCCTCATTTCTTCCTCACATGAAGGCTAAATTTGCATTTATGCCATTGAAAAAGATTATATATGCATATGAAATGCTCATTTGTGGTGAATCAAACTAAATGGAATAGTGCCCTTAACCTTTCTGTATATGCGCAATTTTACAAGTGTCAACTATTTCATCAATCAGGAAGCTTCCTAGTAACTATAAAGTACATTGTAGACTTTTTAAAGCTAAAATATGTATAAGTTATGACTCAAGTGTGCAAATCAATCGATTTAGCATAAATTAATAAACATTGAATAAAGCAACAAAACTAAGATGCTTATAACTACGTCACGGCCGCATTCTAGCAATGAGAAAGTTTACCTTGTATGATTTGACTGTGGTGGAAACGTAAAGGTTTGCGTCCATGCAACGATTTCCTTGAATTCAAATTGACTAATTGATGATTTCACGTAGAAATATATTTTTTACATTTACTTTTAAGATGCATTATTAAGAAATTACAGTGAAGCACAAGAAACTTTTCTGCTACTTCGGGGAGTACTCGACAGTACTTCAAGATGAGCCCATTTTTTGTCAAAATGTAAAATATATGGGTACCATTTTTAGCAAAAAAATCTGGAGTGACAGTGCCAAAAAGCGCATGTTTGGAGAACGCAACTTCAAAATTTTGCACTTCTTTGGCCTTAAATCTTCAACATTTTAGTCTTTAAGGTTCTACTCTTTCAGTCAAGGTGCCGAAAATTGTGACTTTTATAGCACCGGTCTTGATAATACAGATGAAGTATTTTTAGCTCAAGGGTTCTTTTGGTACTTGATTTAGCTCATGCACTAAATAATAAGTCTCGATTTTCATTCAAGATCTATATTTTGGTAACCCAGTTAGCGCCGTAGCCAGGCTAAATTACCAGGGGAGGAAATGAAAATTTTGGGGGGACAAGGGAGTACCACACCTTTACAAATTGTGTGACCAATGACAGCGAGTGTGATTACTGATTAATAGCTTATTTGATTCTTTCAGGGGGGGGGGGTAACGTAGCTATAGGGGTGGCAATGCCCCCATTTGCCTACGAGCCTGAACCCAGTCTTCAGGTGTGTTTTGGATTAATTTTTACTTTTTTAACTTCGAATCCAATGAGGATTTAAAATTTATACCGCCTGCGTCGTTTTCGTCTGATGGCTTGTATGGCGGAAGATCAATCGAAAAAAACTTGCATAAGATTATTGTACCAAAAATTATAAACCGATTTTGTCTGTAAAAGATGATCGTATAAGTCGAAATAAGCCTTCCAAAACAATAAAGTTCTTGTATTAACCCTAATTTCTGAAACGAAACAAAATTTTGCCCAACATCAGTACTATCAATTCTTGTCTACGTGTTAGTAATCAAAGGTTTTCTTCTATTACTTTTGATTTTATACATGTAATTAACTCAAAGAAGATATCTTTTCTGGGATATTAATAGGCAGAGGGTTATGAACAATAGATCAGGATGGTCGCAGTTCTGAAGGACTGAAAAGCCGAACGACCCTGATAAACTAACTAACTAACTAACTAACTAACTGACTCATTAAGAACGGGACTGTTTTGATGTATACACGCAACAAGAAATCGATACGATAAATCTGTACAGTTCTTTTCTTACCGGTTTCATACAACGATATTCCTTGAAGAAAATCGGCTTATTGTTAGTCCGTTTAACTTGCTATACTAAATATTAGAGTGTCTGTCCTTGTCCCTCTGTCGTTCAGCCGGTCAGAACTGACCGATATTCCTAACAATGCTACACACACAACGATTTATCTGCACAGTTTAAACTGTACAGATAGATCTAATCATTTCTCGATTCGATCTGGTGGTCTGGTTCGACCGATAAAACCGCACAATTTTCGATCGTACAATCTACGTAAAATCGAAAGGTATGAACTGTACCGATTTATCGTTGTTTGTATGGGGGGCTTAATTAAGAACTCTAAAAAATCCGTGTTATAAAAACTTGACGTTAATCAGTAGTCAACTAAATAAATAGATAAGCCAATTACCTATATTTGTTAAGTTTTTCGTGTTGATTAAATATTTAATTGGAAAGACCTTTAAATTATTATTTTTTTGTTAGATAAGTCAATCTAATGGCGCCAAAATAAATCAACAAATTACTAAATACGAGTACAAAAGAAAAAAATCAAATATTTCGACAATTTAATTGGTAAATTAATTTTACAATAATAATTGAAACAATAATAGCAACAACATTTATTGTAACAATAATAATAAATAATAAAATTATATTTATATATATATATATGTAGGTATATTACGGAAAATATATTTATAAGAAACTTTACAGTGAAATAAAATTCAAGTTAAATTTATGGCTGGCAACAAATTAAATTGGCGATAAGAATTATTTCGATTTTATACGTGATTTATTAATTTCATAATATAACAGCAAAAAAATCGGGAGATTTAAATTATTTATAAACTAAACTGGCACGTGTTATTTGTTTATAAGATAAATAAGTAAATAAATAAATAAATAGATTATATTTGTATTTCGTAATTAGATCATAACATCTGATAATAAACTAGACGACACTAATATTTTTTTAATGATGCAACATTTTGATAAAACTGATTGAACTAAAAAAAATATATCTATTGTATAGTATTGGAATCGAGAAAATTATTGGAGATTTATTTGGAGCCCTCGTTCTTGTTGTTCAAACAGAAACGGACCGTAACATTTCGATGCCCTGGGTTAACACTGTTTTGGAGCCAAACCAATTTGCATAATTTTGGGTTTGATAAAAGTTATTCGCAGAAATCAAATACATAAATAAATAAATAAGGCTCCTCGAGTACGGACCTGGTCTAATTTCAGAAAGAATTTTCCAAAAATTATCAAAAAATTGTCAACGACACTGGTGTTATTGGTAAGCCCAAAAATGCTCCACAAACTGTTGCAAAAGAATCATTTTAATTGGGTCAAAATAACGTATGAACTGTTGGAGAATTTTTCCGATTTTTCCAAAAAGCTTTAAGTTTTACAACAAATTATGGAATGAAGCAGATGGAAAAATTCATTGAGGATTTGAGAAGCCCTTTCAATTTGCTCTCGTTTATCTATAATTTTCATTGCCAAAGAATTAACATTGACTAGTTATTGAGAAAATACTAAAAAAAAAAATGCTCCAAGAGTTTTCTTTGTAATTCAGAATTTCGTTGAAATTTTCCAAAAATCAAATTGTTATTGAATGCACCCTGAATTTTCCGTTACATTGCTAGTTTACGCAGCTCGATATCTCAGAAACTAAGCGAGATATCGATCACTAAATATTGGCATTTTTCTGATAAAGTATTCCCATTGATTTACTCTATCATTCTCAATATGTACCATCAATTTCACAAGAAAGTGACCACTTTTTGTGCGACTGTGTAAAACAGACTTTTAACGCAATCTCAACAGGTGAGAATTAGAGAAGGAAGATATTCAATCAGGGATTTTGGTGCCAATTTGGGTATTTACCTGAATAGAAAATGCTTTCTACAAATTTGGTGTGGTGGAACACTTCCTACTACCAGAGATACAGCCTGACTTACACGAACCAAATAACGTGATATTTCCGCTCAAGACTCGGTCACTTTTTTGTAAAATCCATAATACTTATCTTCTTTCAGAGCAGTGAAGAGAAGGTGTAGTTTATTCAATACAAAACATCCCCTAATCTATTAAACATGTGTTTTTCTTGCATTCTTTATTTGAATTGTCTTTTAATTTTTATTATTTTAAGTGCAAAGGGGACATTTTGATTGAACGGAGCCCTTAGCCTTTAAAGACCTGTGGCTTAACTACGCCTTTGTGCTCAAAGAAAGAGAACAGGAGAGACGATGACGAATCGTTGGACCTTCTATAACAACGAAACATGATGGACATATATTAATAATGATATCGATGATCGTTTTTCTCAAGAAGACACGACCTCAACGGACAGCTGATGAATGCAGTGTCAAACTATAAAGACAGGTACATATGGCTGTTTTGTTGAGGATGTTGAGTCCTGTGGACATTACGTTACCACCACCACCAACACCGCCACCCTTCTTTGGACTTATCATCATTATTATTAACGACATTCGTAGAAATTATTGGTACCGTTTCATTTTTTCTTTGATTTTTTCTGTTGTGTGAACATTAATCATAAAATGCCAAATATGGAAAGTTTCAAGAATCATTAAAGCACTATTATTGGTTTATTTTCAGACAGTAACAATATAACTATGTCTGGTCCTGATCTTGACTAGTTCTTTTCTTCTGTTGTTGTTTTTTTTTTCGAAAATATATTACACGATGTCTAGATCTATATTGAAATCTTTAAATTTATGTAAATGATATTGTGTTGTTATTATTGAAAAAAATAACAAGAAAAGGCTGGTTTTAAAGGGCGGAGAAACTAATTTTGTCATTTCTGTAAAGCTCTGACATTGTTGTGTTTGGAACGTGTTAGTTGCCAATTATATTATTAAGTTGAAGATTATATACATAGGTATATCTATGTATAGTTGTGTTTATGTGTGCGTGTAGAGAGAAAGAACAAGATTTCAACTTTGTCGAGGTTAAAGACATCAATAAAGCTGACAGACAAACATGTAATAAATAATAACATTCATCATTGTGTGAATGTTATTACTATCGGGCATGCCGCACGACCATTTCAATGAGGCATATAAAGAGGCGCACACAAATAACACTATTGCCGATAATGGAAATTGGCGAAAATTTCCAGTTAATAACCAAAGCGGCTCTTTAAAATTCCCATCTCGATTCGTTGAATTGAAGCGGAAGAAAAACGAACGAATTTTCGATTGTCAGTTAACGGTGCTGTTATGATGAACGCTAGAGGAATGGCAAAATTAAATTTCATAGCTGCAGAACCGTAGTCAAAAACCTATTCCAAAAGGAAGCGAAAAAGTTCATATGAAAGGCGATGTTGAGCCCCATTTGGCTCCCCCCACAGCCAAGACAAGAGCCGGGAGAGCGGGGTGCTTTCTCTAATGCCTAAAATTGAGTAATAATAAAGAAACATTAGGTCCTAGTGACTCATTTAGAAGTCGATCAACAACACTTTGTTGACATTATGTCGAGCAGCTGCACACTTTAAACGACTTAGAATGATTTGAAGATCCTTCCAACATTGACTTATTTCGTTTTTCTTCATTTTCTTTCGAAAGAAGTTGTAATATTTTTTCATTTTCTCTAGAATGCTGTGGAGAAAAATAAAAAACAATGATGGGGACCTTCGAGTCATTCTAAATCGTTTCACCTATGTGCGTTTTTTGACCGAGTCCAATTTTGTTACAACGTTCTCTAGAGACTACCCTAAAAATTGTTATAATTCGAAGTGCTCTATTATTTTGGAGGAAACGACCAAATTTTATACTCCCAGTAGGTATATTATTTAGTGTTGGGGAGGCCTAAAGACTGGCTCTCCTTAGAGCCTGCTGAATATCCCGATGGCCCTGGCTTCGGCCCTGTATAGTTGTTTATGTATGTGTGTGTGTGTGTGTGTGTGTCATAAAGTGCAGGAATAATATTGAGAGAAATCAAATGACAAACTTTACACCCTACAATCATAGTTTTATGTATGTATGGTGATGTATGGGCAATGGGCAGGCTGGCGGAGCTTAATAACAGAGCGGCGTAATAATATACGGCCAGTGTTGGTATTGCATCGGCCTCATGCCGCGGTTCATGCCGTCAAAGTGAGCTAAATGCCTTTAGGGGAAACACACAACAGCCCAACACCAATATGTGTCAATTGACCACCAATGCGATGAGCGTAGGTGAATACACAAATTAAAATAATAATAAAAAAAAAAAACGATACAAAAATAAAAGGAAATTATTATTAATAACAATAAAACAACGATGCAAGTCGTGATATATCAATGAAATAAAATTGCCACATTGGAAGAGATGATGGTCTTTTAAGAACAATAACAATCGATGAAAAAATAACAACAACGACAAAATCTTGATCGGTTTGCATAGGAATAATCGATATATAGAAGAGGACTGTCTATTTTAATAGCCGCAAATGTCTAGTTTTAGAGGACAATTATTGATATGCAAGTGGTGTCCATGTTTGGTCAGTTCCATTTGTGTCCTGTCGGGTTAACGTTCTTACCATCCTAACCAAACTATTTTATAAGTTTTATAAAAAATATTGTAAAACTTTACCACAAATTCACCGTTAATCCAACTATATATTTTAATTATTGTATGCTTTCACACCAAATCCGTACAAAATTATTCCAACTACCCACAATAACGGATTACAAAACAACGAAAAGCAATTAAAATTTTGACATATTCGACCTATTTATGTAGAATTTAATGAAGAACAACAACAAAAAAACAAATTCTAATAGATTGAAATTTCGTTGTGGTCAACACGTTAAATACTAAAACATTAAATTGTACCGCGAAAAGGTGTGTCGAAGGAGGCTACGGTGAGTGAGCATAACTTATAAACTTGGACGCTTCCGATGACGTCATCCATCCGGTACTATAGCGGCGGCGGTATATTTTATCAAGCAACACACAGAGAAAGATAATCAAGAGGAAAAACTACAGTTCATACTAACAAAGAAAAGTATATGTTTGATTTCATTTGCAAACGCTATCAAAAGAAGAAGACACTAGAAATTATCTGTTATCTGATAACAAATGGATCGTGTCAATGTACCTGGACTGGAGGATAGAATAGGACAGAAATAGAAATCGATATCGAGATCATAATTTATCTAGAATACTGTTTATATTGATTTAAGAATATCTTGTGCTCTAAATTTAGACTTATTTGCGTAGAGCATCATCAAAGAAGGAGAGAAATCCGGAGAGGAAGGAAGAAGAGAAAAGAAAGAGAGAAAGCTAGAAAAGAAGAAAAAAGATAGAAGATAAAGAAAGGAAGACAGGAAAAAGAAGAGCTAACGAACGAAAGATAAGCGGGACTGAAAGAATGAGAGATAGGGAGAAAAAAGAGAAACATAGGAGAGTAAGGAAAAAAACAGAGAAAAGACAAGGAAAGAAAGAAAAAAACATGAAAAAAAGGAAAAATTAATCATTAGTTAAAAATTTTGAGTGAAAACAGAGGATGTTGTATTTTCGCAATGCTTCTACACGAACCTCCTTTGTATGCGCTATTAGTACTAAAGGCTAGCTTATTGTAGAGCTATATGGGCTAAATATGAAATCGAAAATTATTGCACAGTGTATATAAAAAGTTTCATATTCAATTATTCAAGATTTTATTCCAAGATCAATTTTCAATCAGCATTTGTAACTTTTAGGCTATATTTCAAGACATTTTGTTCTAAATCATGAAATTCTTCTGTCCAATTTTGCTACTGAATCGTCAAAAGGAGAAGATTTAGACACTTTTAGTCAATTTTAGAAATGAATTTTTGACTTTTAGTCCAAGTATTTTCAACATAAATTCTCAGATTTTAGTGGTTTCTGTTCTTAAATAAAGATAACTCAGATTTTCGATGCTTCTTAAGCAGCTATATAGAGTAGATTGTAAGAAATTTTTCTTTACATTTACAGTTTATTGTTGAATAGTCAAAAGGAAGAGATTTAGTCAAGTTGAATCAATTTTCAAGCAGAATTCTCGATTTTCATTCTGGATTATAACTTATAAGACATCTTTGTCCCATTTTCGTCAATTTTGCCATTGAATCGTGAAAAGATAATGAATTATAAGCATTTTCTGTCCTTAAGGCGCAAATTTTGGACTTATAATCCAGATATTTCCAACCGAAATCCTTAATTTTAGCAAATTTTGCTCTTAAATGTGTGATTAAAAGACAATTTGAAGAATTTTTGCTACTTTTGAGCAAAGTTCTCGACTGAAGCCTGAGTTTGAAGAAATTTTTGTTCCACATCATTAGCTTTTTTTGTTAAATTTTGCAACTGAATAGTCAAAAGGAGGAGATTTAATCAATTTTCGATTTTTAGTCAAAATTTTGCTACATTTCGATCTCAACAAATTAGCAAATTTTCGAAGTACATCGTAAAAAAGACCCTAGTAAATAGTGAAACTGCATAAAAACCTTACTGAGCTCTGCTTATTTCTGCTATAGAGGATTGTTTTTAGTAATTGATATTAGCAGTCACTTAATTCTTCTAAAGTGTACAGCCAGGTGCATGGAAAAGCTGACGATTCTTAAGCGATAAATATCTGTTCTTTTTAGTTGTGTAAACCAAACTTTCTCCACCTTGAGCAAAAGATGGTTTGCCTACTATTTTTGGTTGAACATCTTTCTTTTCCAATTCTAACCTTCTAGACATTATGAGGAACTACCTCTTTAGCCTGACTTACACAGCCTCATACATATAGTCACCTTTTCCATGCATCTAACTATACAAGTGATGTGAAAGTGGATTTGCCTTTCTTTTTTTGAAGTCTATTGTCAGTATTACTGTTTAATTATATGTACAATTGGTAAAATTGATTTTCTATAGTTATTAAAAGCTCCTCAGATAAAACATCGCAACATACCGTAATAATTTATGGAAATTTTTAGTAGAATCGTCACACAATATTGGAACGAATGTTGTTACAAAACGGATTATAAAGATAAGTGGCCATTTTCCGGTAATTACAACAAATGTACACAATGTAAAAACAATTTAAACTGTGTATATTGAAATTTAATTGTAAATTGAATGAAATTATTGTTGATATGAAAGTATAATAATAAAATTATTGTATTTACCGTGGGGCAAAATCAAACTGTATAGACTGATTTTATTCAACAAATAGAACCAGGGCCGTACCTAACGCAATTCTTTGCCTCGTCCTACAAACTCTGTCATTAGAGCTTTAGCCCTCAAATCAGCATAGAAAACAGGTTACGCTCAGTAAGAAAAGCGCTTGATAAGTTGCAACAATTGAGCTTTCGTTGAACATATCACAACCGTTCTAACTACCCACAATACATCTACCTATGTGGTACATGGTATGGATGTCATATTTTTACCTTTTCCGACTTCCACGTAAGAAAACAGCTGATAGTCTGTCATATTTGCGCTGACTTTGGGAAGCGCATTAATCTACCGCTGACTAAATTACTCAACCACTCAGCAGTCAGGCAGCGCTTCCATCGGTATTGCCAAAGCTCATGACTTATGAGTGATTAGCGCCCATTGTTACTTTTAAAGGTTCCCTACTTTCTCAAAAAAGAATCGTTTTCTGATTACGGCCCTGCTTACTTTCTATACGCATAGTTGGGTCATCATGTATGTTATTGTGAATGTAATAAAAATTATGAATAAATTAGTAACAAAGATATAAATGGTGGCATAATGGCATCACGTTGCCAACAATTGCTTACAATTTTAATGTCAGTAGTTTCAGGTAGTTTCAGTTGTTGTTGTTCATATGTTGTTAACCACTTGTGGCTTTTTTTCTCAGTACTAAACGTAAATGCAGGTAAGTTATAACAAAAAAAAAAGAAGTTTCCTTCTTGTTTTTTTTTTGTTGTTGAAAGACTTGATGTTTGTACTATAAGCACGAAGTTGGAAAGCACATAAAATGACGTCATACCGTAAAATCTGACTGTAAATTATTTTGATTGGTTTCACCTGATTGTTAAACTAGAGAGAACTATTTCAACTATAAGCAATATGTATGAAATAACAACAACAACAGTGGGAACAATAATAAAACAACAAGTACATACATACAACTTGAAGGATTTTATCAAAGAACAAATTTTATTAACTGAATAATTGAAGTGATAAGACTTATAACAACTATTGAGGGTGTTGAACTAGAAACTCCTTTATTTCTTTTGTTATTGTTGTTGTTTTATTCCTTCTTGTACTACAACTATAATGGAAAATTATACTAAACGGTGTTAATAATTTTATCTTTCACCAAGATCGTTAAGAAGTCTTAACCGTGAAAAATAATTTTAATAAAAGAAAAAAAAATTAATAAATACAGCTTTTTATTAAAAATTGAAGGTATATAGTAGAGATGAAATGTTTATACTATATTGGCGGCGGCACACCCCAGACAGGATGGGAGTTCCTTCTGACCCCTTACCTCTTTATCCCTCTGTTATTTCGTTTTTTTTTATATACATACAAAACGGTACTCTACAACAACAACCGAAAAGAACAAAAGGGTGTGGCCAATTGAAAAATCGTTTCGTAATTCATTTGATTGCATGGATGCTACAACAACAACAACAATAACACGAAACTATCATTTTTTCTGTTATTTAAATCATACAAAAAATAAGGAGATGGTTCAAAATTTTTTATTATAAGTTTATCGACAATTGTATGCAGTTAGAATCAAATAACAGTAATATAGAAAAGAATCGAAAATTTAAATATAATTTAAGAGGTTTTTATCGAATTTGTTTTAAACACATCTATCATATGATTGTTGTGGAGTATAGCTGAAATGCTGTATCATTGTACAGACAGGTGTGGCTTTATTTAACTGAACATAGAGAGAATCACTTCTATCAATTTGGACGAAAGGACCATTGTTGTTATTATTATAATAAATCAATGTAATTTTCAGTAGTACAATTTGAATTGTAAGCTCAAGTAAGCAGTTAATTAATGATGGATTAATTTCAGGCATTGAAAGAGATTCCAATGCCTGAGAGAGTTTGCAAAATTGAGCGTTAGGACTTACTTTTAGATAAATTGAAAATTTGTAGTAATTAAAATTATTAGCAAAAAGTTATAACAGAATTACAGGTACAAAATTGACTTCTCCTCGTGTTGCTCTTAAGTAAAACACTAATTTGGTAGTGAATGCCGAAATGGACCATTAAATGTATGCCTCGTGAAGCAAGATCATTTCTTTCATATGGCCAACTGGGAGGCAAAATAGCGTTGTAAAGCCCAGGGCCGTTCCTAGCGGGCGTGCAGTGCGTGCCCCGCACACAGGCGGCCGCCCGAAAGGGTGGCCGATTAGTAATACAGGATGTCCCGTAAGTCGCGCATTTCCTGCTAAGGAGCAGATAAGGGATGAAATTCTAAGGTGAAAATTCCTGTACCATTTTTTTATCTGGCGCACACATAATCAGTTATTAATTAAATCATATAACCAAATCAGCTGCTCGATATAGCGATAAAAAGAGAGAAGGAAACAGTCTTGACGGAAGGACGTAGGAAGCGGACCAGTTAGCAGGCTGGCGCGAGAGCCGCTCAAAGTAAGAGAGCACCTAATTGGCTACTTGATTTAATTAATTAAAAATGCTACAGGACTTTTCACCTTAGAATTTCACCCACTATCTGCCCCGAAGGAGCAAGGGTGCGACTTACGGGACGCCCTGTATAGTATAATACAGGGTGTTTGGTCTATGTATGGTGACTTCTATTCTAAGAAACTCCTATTAGTCGACGAGCGATTCGAAAAATATTTTAAGGATTTGTAGGAGGGTCCGTAAGCCTCGTAGCTCATTTGGAAGTTGGTCAAAAATCGCTCTTTTCTAACGATATGTAGCGATTTTCGAAAACGAACTAAACACGCAAAACGACTTAGAATGACTTTAGGATCCTCCCAAAATTGATGTTTTTCGTTTTTCGCCATTTTATTCTGGAACAGGTGGAAATATTTCGTATTTTCTCTAAAATACAGTGGAGAAAAATGAAAAAAATCAATGTTGGGAAGGCCCCTGAGACATTTCTAGTCGTTCTGCGTGTTTTGTTCGTTTTTTAAAATTGCGACATTGTCCAAAATAATCATTTTTGACCAACTTTGAAATGAGCTACGAGGTTCTAATTTTGCTAAAATGTTCCTTGGGGACTCTACTACAAATCTTCAAAATATTTTTCGAATCGCTCGTCGACTAATAGGAGTTTCTTAGAATAGAAGTCACCATACATAGACCAAACACCCTGTATACTAATAAATATAGGGGCAGCAGTTGAGACCTTTGCACGCAGGCGGCAATACCCCTAAGAACGGCCCTGGTAAAGCCGATATCACAAGAAAGTGATGACTTTTTGACCAACTATGTAAACCAGGCTTTTGTGGACAGTAGTTACAATGTAAAAGAATTTTCACAGGTCAAGATTTCGGAAGAGAGATATTCAATCAGTGGAAGGAGGTTGGGATTAGTGGTACCACTTTGGGTATTTTCCTTAATAGACAAATATTTTCTACATTTTTTTACACCTTCTACCTTCCCACCTTTTTAGTCTCACGAGAGAAATAGCCAGACTCACATGAACCGAAAAACGTGATATTCCTCGCTCAAGGGTCGGTCACTTTTTTCTGACAAAGGTTTTACATTTTGGTGGCTCATTGAAATTATGAAAAATTCTAATGATTGAAACTCATGAAATTTGGTTTATAGCAGTTTTACCATCTGAATTAGCCTTAGAAAACATTTTTATTGTTCCAACAATCCCTGTTATATGGGATAGTGCACCCTACTTTCTTATTTTAAATAGAATAGTACATTTTTTATTGCATTTTTAAATTCTTTTGTTAAATTTAAAGGGACTTTTACAATATGACTTATGGTCGAGCGCTAACAGTTTTTCAAATATTTTGACATTCCATAAAATTTTAATTTTTACAGTGTTAGTTTAATAAAATTCATATCTTTCAAAGTATTGCAGGTGAAAGGTTAAAATTTCAAATTTTAATACTACAGATAATGTACACTGGGAAGCACATAAAAGAGACCGACTCTTGAACGTGGAATGTCATGTTTTTCGGTTCGTGTAAGTCAGGCTGCTTCTCTTGTGTAGAAAGTATCCTTCTATTCAGGTAAATACCCAAAATGGCATCAGTAACTCCACCTCCATCTTCTGATTGAATATCCTTTCCAAATCCTAACTTGTGAAAGTTCTATTACCTACATTTGTATATATGACTATTTTACACAGTCGCACTTAAAGTGGTCTCTTTTATCTACACCTCATTGTACTTTCTATCAAACAAATTCTACACCGAACTGTAGTAACATTCCATACACCTTGTGATCATTTTTCAATTATTTAAAATTTTCGATTTTCTCTACTTTTCTCCCCACTCTGAAAGTGCCATCCACCTAATCACCTACGCCAAGTTAAGTCGCCTTTCAAAAAATGCATAGAAGGCTTAGGAAAATGACATTAACTTTCAGAAATGACCTTAATAATGAATATTCTACAAGTTTTTTCTACAAATTTATTCCATTCTGCATGCATAAAATATAAATTCAATAAATCTTGATTTAATTATCAATTACGTGCATTTTTTTCATTAAAAAAAAATCTACAATTAATTAGTTACTTTCAAGGCCCGCTCATCATCTGTGCATATTGTTTTACCGCACAAGGGCACCAATCTAACAAGCAAACATTCCCAGATGTCCCTCTTCGATTTCGATGAGACTGAGATACACCTTCCGCAGATAAAAAACATGCATCTCTTAGATTTCAATGAAGCTCAGTGTCATCGAAATCGGGGAGGGACACCTGGGAATGTTTTCTTGTAAAGAAGAGCTAATCTAAGAGAGTAAAAAAAGGAGCGAAAACATCGCCAAATATGAATTAATAATAAAAGATTAAACTATCCTGACTAGGCTTAGAATATTCTTTTTTTTTTAGACTATACAAGAATTCGAACATCTTTCCAAAATTGCCACTTAAAAACTATTCAAAGTGTTAAGCCTTAATAGGATTATCAAATGCAGTTTAGTCGCTGCGCAATGAAATTCTAAACTGTAATAGGCTTTATTACAGTACAGTTTTGATAGAAACGGTTCTTACTAAAATTGGAGGCCTATGAAAAATCTTTTGGTGGTTGTTTACAGTCGGCTTTTCAATTCGCTTATTTTTCACCTTTAACATGTTTGTGTGTTTTATTGTTATTGCCACTCTGATTATTGATATCAAAAATATTGTGATCATAATGGCCGAATTCGACCCATTATTAAAATCTACAATTTCAAAATGCAATAAAATACCTGATTGGCTAACGTATATTGAACACTATAGTTTAAATTGAAATATCCAGTGGCGTCCCTAAAATTTTGGCAAGTTAAATAGGACTTAATTGTGAAAAATATGGTCAATTTTGGTGGCACCTTATCAGGATGTCCCTGGTAATATCTCGAATTGATTATTGATTTATTCTAGAATTTATTCATCAAATTTCTTTCCCGTTCTACTCCACCAAAAAAGTGAAAGAACAGAAGGCAAGAAATCAAAGGTACTAAATTCCATCAAGCATGACTTAAGTCATACTTAATACATAATAAGATAAATGGCTGCATGTATAAAAGGAAACACTTTCAGAATTGCACACACATATAAGCGAAAAAGACAACAATTTCCGGTGTACTAAAAGCAGATTAGAAATTTCACAAAAAAAATGGATCGTTGTAGCTTTTCTAATTTATGTCTTTATTATTGAAATGAATTCGCTAATTTGTCAAAAACTGTCATAAATTCCGTCTTGTTTCTCCCCCTTATTATTATGTACCTATTACAATTTTTTTGCTAGTTTCTATAATAGAATCATGCAAGGTTTTTATTAAATTACATATGTATGAATGTAGAAGAAAAGGCAATGATTTCTCAACTTCCTGCCTCAATTACTGGGTAATTAGCGGAGAGTTAACTGCCGCCGCCCCGCTACATCTTTCGTCCCCCTTTGAAATCTGTTGTTTTTTTTCTCTCCTCATCTATCTATTCCACTCTTTCCTTAATACTTCTCATCTACAATAAACAGCAACAACACAACAACAACAACAACAGGTAGCACAATGCTGAGAACGCCCCGGTAAGAGGTCGAGGGGTCACATTCCCATAAGAATACTCCCACACTCTATATTAAATGATTATAAAGTAATAGTAAAATAGTATGTATGTGGAGTAATATTGAGAGAATACGGTGCAATTTTTTTTTCTACATCTAGCACTACTGTTGTTTGACCAAATTTCTAAATTTTAATAATAACGATTGGTAGAAAATTAATTCGAGGTTGACTTATGTAAAATTCGTTGTTTTTTTTTTGTAATAGTTGTAAAATTAACTGGAAAATTAGATTTTCATCAAGTTTTCTTTTATTATTGTTGTTGTTATTGGTTAATTGATTAAGTATCGAATTTTTTCAGCTTCCTACATATCGATTTTAGCCGTTCTGGTGGCAGTTATACTACTGTTAATTTCAATGAAAATCCACTAAATTTAGCCGATAATCGATAAGTTAGAAAAATACATGTAATAATAATTAAACATAAATTGTTTAATTGTGTTTTATTAATCATTCATGAAATTTCACCACATTAGAAATCTTTTAAATATCGCGGTGTATGTATTGGGAAAAAAATAGTTAAAATAATGATGACTAATATATAATTTTTTTTGTTGGTTAAAAATAACAAGAACTAATCAAAATTGCAACCTACTTATATATTATGATGATGATAAAAACATAGTGAAGGAGTTAAATTAAAATCTTCATTACATTTATAATTTTATTATCAATTTGGTCAGTCGTAAAATCTCCCTCATAAATTCGAATATCTACATATTATACCAGGTGTACCATTTACGTAAATCACAATGTAGTGATAGTTTAACAAAGCAACAAGGAGCATTTTGCGTGTAAAATTATCTGACATTAAAGGCGAGAAAATTTGCCCTATTGACGACTCAAAGGCAGGCATGAAATAAATATGAACGGTAGAAAAGCCAATTTGTATACACCTGTTTGTAAGTTTAAGAATAAAATGTTTTCAGTGTGAATAATTGTCTAGTCTTATTTTCAATTTTTTTATCAATTTATGTGATTACAACTAAACGTATGGAATATATGGAGATACGTCCTTGCCTCGTGCTTGGCTCAAATTTGGACTCAATCTAATATTAGCACAATCATAATAATAGTAATTATTAATTAATTCTTGAAAAATATCATCATTTTTTTAGAAATTAAAAGAAGCTACATATTAGAGGTAAAAATTTGGGCTACCCAGAATACTTGCTGAAAAGTGGCAACCTTTCCTTTATTTCAAGACAGTAGACAAAGACAAGACGTTTCAGTGGTGCGTTATACTGTAAGCAAATTAGGCAAATTGCCTAGTGTCCCGATGTGTTTGGGGCACGCATTGTGCATACCTCTATCCTCGAGCAAAATTGTCGCATTGTCATATCATGAAATGGGGTCCCAATATCTATTTTGCCCAAGGTCCACAAAGTCCTAAGTTTCAAAGGCTTAAAAACAGCGTACCTTATTATGAAATTTATTTGGATTTGTCGGAGGGGGAAGTTTCAGTTTCTCATTTGCTGAAGATGTTTTGTTTTCGCTCCAAATTGCAAAAATTATCTTTCGTAAACATCCTTCTAATGAATTTGATTGGTAAAATACTGAAGCACTTCAAAAATGAGCAGCTTCAGTTAGTCTTCTTTCGTTTTGAAGCACCTTCTGGTTCTGAAATTGTTGTGCATCGAATTTATTTTAAATTTTTGTAGACGTAAGGAAATTGCTTAAAAGTGTATCAGTAGTTCTCAGAAAGTGTCAGTAAACTTTTGAGAACTAATATCAGCATGTTTTTCTTTAAATTCAAAATCATGAATGCATTTTTCATTTAAATATGTAACGAAAAATTTTGCTTAAAACATCTTCTAATGCAGAAAATCGTTAGACATTGAATACCTACTTGTTTTAAATTTCGTTAATGTAACAAAGGCAGATTTGCAGTTATATTTCATGCATTTCAAAAATGATTTTTGTTAAAGAAACTTCTAAAGAAAGAGCAAAATAAAAGAGAAAATTAGTTTTCTTTATTTGAAAACGTTATAAGGAGCAATTTTAGCTATTTTTATTTTTATTTTGAAACACTCGACGCCTGGATTATTGCTTATTTTCATGTTTAGGTATTGATAAAATCGTGTTTTATTAGATAGGTACTACATATTAATCAAATTTGGTCGAGTGGAGTTACATCGTTTATGCATCTTTTAACACGATTTTGTATGAGCCTTTTATTAGCCTGAATTTCCTCAATGTCTCCACCTATCTCTCATTGTGTTCTGCCATAATCACAATGAAAAATGTGAAAAACGATTTTCACATTATTTTCATTCGCTTTTCAGATTATTCTTTTTGATAGTTTAGGTACACTCGGGTGCACATAAAGGAGACCACTTTTGTGCAGTTGTGTAAAACCGGCTTTTGAGGGCGGCCGTAACAATGTAACACAACTTTCAAAGGATAGGATAGGATCAGAAGATGAGGGTCGAGTTACTGTATAGTGGAAGCTCCTCCTATTTGCTCACCCTCTTATACTAACGAGAGAAACAGCATGACTCACACTAACCGAAAAACAATATTCCTCGTTCAACAGTCCATCTCTTTTATGTGCACCTGAGTGTACAACGTTCGACAATCCTTCTTCTTAGTCCGTTAACAAAAATGTTAAAGCTAACATGGCGTTTTCATGGCACTTTATCTCATAGATCCCTCGATTTACACGGTAGAAGCGTTCTTAATAAAATCGTGTAAATTAAAATTAGAAACACAAAACTGTCTTTTTACACCTGTCATTAATATTCACTTGTTCGTTTTATTGGAGGTTTTATTAAATCTAAGGATACTGATAAAACCCAAGAATGTTATTTTAGTTTCATTTAAAACCGTGTAAAAGCGTAACCGTGCAAATTTAGTAAGAAAACAAATTAGGTACACTCACGAGCACATAAAAGAGACCACTTTTTGTGCGACTGTGTAAAACCAGCTTTCGAGAGCAGTCGTCTCAATTTTAACTGGTCAGAATTTGGGAAGAGAATTGTCCAATCGGAACAGGGGGTGGGGGGTGGAGTTATTGTCACTTCTCCATATTTACGAAATTTCGACAGGAAATAGAATAGCAAATACTCTCTAAAGAGGGTGGTTCTACAAAATTTGCTATGTCTGAAACTGGCTACAGCACTTCCTACCTCTACACCTTCTTCCGCTGGCGAGAGAAGGAGCCTGACGCACACGAACCGAAAAACATGATATTCCTCACTCAAAAGTCGGTATCTTTTATGTGCTCGTGAGTGTACACTGGTGATCAAAAAAAAGAGACCGACACTTGAGTGAGAATTTCACATATTTTCGTTAGTGTAAATCAGATTGTTTATCTCGTGAGGGTAAGAAGGTGGGTAGGTAGGAGGTGTTGGAGCCAGTTTCCGCCAAAACTGATTTATAGAAGCCACCCTCTTTATAGAATATAAAAATAACTGATTTCCAAATATTAGTTCCTCAACCCTCTCCTTCTGATTGAATACGTGTTTTCCCAAGTTCTAGCCTGTTAAAATTCTGTTACACTGTGACGATTGCCATCGCAAGCCTGTTTTACACAGCCGGACAAAAAGTAGTCACTTTCTTGATCGCCAGTGTACCTAATGGAAGTACTTTCTGATTATCAGATCGTGGTTTGTTTAAACAGAACATCCGGCGATTAAAAAAATAAACTGAGCGAGAATTTCACATATTTTCGTAAAGTGTTGAAGCCAGTTTCAGTCATAGCAAATTTGTAGAAAATATCTTTGTATTCAAGTAAATACCCAAAATGGCATCAATAACCCTACGCCCTTCTTCTTATTGAATATATTTCTTCCCAAATTCTGACTTGTTAAGATTCTGTTATATTGCAATGACCACCCTTATAAGCCTGTTCTACACAGCCGCACAAGATGTGGTCTCTTTTTTTTGATCGCCACTATACCTATACCTATGTTATTTGTTTTTTTGATTTAATAATAAAACCCTTCACTATATCGTTGAAATATTTAAAATAATTTGTAGAGAAATACCTACACAACCGTAAATAAATGAGAAATGATTAAAAACAAATCATGTAGGTTGCAACATAGGGAGATAAAATGTCGCCGACTATGTGTATATATTTATTATTGACTTTATGCGACAATAGTAATAATAATAATAATTGTCACAACAGTGTTATCATGTGGCTTCGTTAGAAGAAATTATAAATGGTCGTCAAGTTATATTGGATTTTTCTCCCTTTTTTCTGTGGACAAGAGAGACTCGATTGTCCTTCAAAAAATTGTCAGACTCAATAATAGGTACATAAATCTTATTGTGTGTTGTGTTAGGTTATGTTTGTAGAATTTTTAATTGTCTTAAAAGATTTTTTCCGTTATTATAAGTCAGTATGTCGCTTTAGAACGGATGTAGCACCATACATAAACACGTGACATTACAACTGGAAAAAATATTTATAAAAAGAAACGAAAGAAATATAGGGTTCGTGCCGTGATTTATCGATGAAGTCTCCTTATATTAATAACGAAATATAGACACAAATTTCGATAATCAATTGCGATTTTTATTAACATTTTCTGTTGGTGTTATTAATTTTTTTGAAAAAGAATTTTATTAATATGCACACGAGCCATAAAGCGTATAATTTCGGCACCATTATTGAGGTATACGTCTATACAATATAATCTTTTAACATTGCATATCCTTGGCAACGTATAATTTCAAAAACCACACAGACAACACGACTACTAATCGATGCAAATCATGATGTTGATAATTTTTTTTTTTAAAACTGAAAGAAAAAGCTCAATTTTGTGTAGGTATATTGATTGATTTACGTCAAATAAAACAGCAATACAGCTACTAAACTAACTGTAAACTAAGCAGTTATAAGTAAAACAATTCAGAACTGAGGGTCCATTGTTTGAACGTGTGACTCTTTTATACATACAGGTATACACACGTTCATTCACTTTGTTTTCATTCATTTCATCCTAACGGTCACATCTCAACACACGATCTTTTCTTCTTGTTGTTGTTGTTATTACTATTGTTACAATTCGTCTGTTATCACCATTGTGACATAATCAGAAAAATTGAAATAACACAACAAAAGACGCAAAACAAGGGCGAATAATCGCGTCTATACCTACCCAATAAAATAAATCGCCTTTTAACAATTATTTAAAACGGCAGCTAATTTTTTTTCATGTTGTGGTAAAATATTCATTATAATACGACACTGTAACTATATTGTAGCTAATTTTTCGTTTTAAAACCAACGTCCAGCGGTTTTCTTGTCGTAAATTGTTGCGGTATTGGTGTATTTTTTTAAAAACTTTACACCAATAGAAACTAAACGGTTTCTTCATCCATATACCGATATACCTTTCTCTACATCTATCTCCTTCTATTTTTTGCAATTAATCGTTAATAGTTTTAATTTTTCTCGTTATTATCGTTTTAATATTACTTAAATAGAGTTATTATCGTGAAATATCCATAAATAATTATACAATTTGATAAACGAAAATTATTAGTGTAGTTTATTGCATAATTGATCAATAAAAAAGTCATTTGTACTGATTTTTGTTTTGTTATACCTAATTTCACTCTTTCAATTTTGATTTAAACAAATTTTTAATGATTCGAAATCACTTTTATAATTCCAATTTTTTTTTATTATTAATTTTGTTGTAATTATTGATTTTTATGTTGTTTTATTTTGATAATGATATAAACAAGTCGTATTAATAATAACGGCCATTTTCTATATTGGAATGACCTTAAAATAAAATAAAGGGGAATAATTGGAGGCGTTTAGTGATTGGTTGTTGGTGACTAGTCGATGGTTTGGCGTGTCCAATCAGCGTAGAGGGCAGACCCACAACCAGTTATATATGTATATATAGACCTGTGTATATATACATAGACAACATATACACATACACCAAAACCCCATTAATCCATGTCTAATGAGATGCACACAAATCTCTTCGGTTGTTGTTGTTGTTTTTTCGTTTTCTTCTTCTCTTTAACATCAACTCTCTCTCTATTTATTCTAGTTATCTCCACCTCTTTTGTAGTTATTACAACCAATCATCGGTAATTTAATCAATGATTATCGTTTTTGCTTCTATTTTACTTAAAGTTTTATCATTACAGCTTCTGTTTTTAATTAGATTACTTTTGGTAGACATTAGGGTAACAAGATAAGTGTTATCAGTTAAATAACACATGATATAATTTTGTTGTTGCTTATCTTTGTTTAATTCGATTTCCATGACGTAGGTACCTAATTGTTAATCCGTAGAGCAATTAAATTCAATTATAATAAATTTATTATTATTTAAAAGATATTCTCTCATACTTATAATTAGAGAAATTTTATATTTCAATTTGTGGTTTGATTAATTTTTTGTTTCCTTCACACTTTGCGATTTCCCTTCATTTTACGCCTATTAACGCATAAACGTTCTAATATCTTCGATTCATTTAGAGATTAATATAAAAAACAGTAGAATTTAATTATTAACAACTACTAGATTTATTTGTAAGATAAATAAATGTTTTGTTTTTATTAGAACATTTATTTTTGATTATGATAAATAGCTTTTGAATTCTTGTTTTATCTTGCACGCAGGAAGTGATGACAATACAATTTAACTTTTCCTGTTACCTATAAGGTAGGTATGTTTGATAAGTATAAGTGTGGTTCAACATTGTTCATACAATGAATCATCATAATTTCGGGATGTTGTTATTATTAATATCAAAGATTTTCTTTCAATTGAAATATCTTAAACGATACAATCAAATTGAACCAGAATAGGTATAGTGGAAATCAAAAAAAAGAGACCGAGTCTTCTTGAGCGAGAATGTCACATATTTTCGTTAGTGTGAATCAGGTTGTTTCTCTCGTGAGGGTAAGAATAAGGTGGCTAGGTAGGAGATATTCGAGACAGTTTCCGCCATAGCTAATTTGTAGAACCACCCCCTCTTTAAAGAATATAAAAATAACTCAATTCCAAATATTAATAACTCCACCCTCTCCTTCTGTTTTCCCAAATTCTAGTCTGTTAAAATTCTGTTACATTGTAACGACCGCCCTCGCAAGCCTGTTTTACACAGTCGCACAAGAGATGGTCTCTTTTTCTTGATCTCCAGTGTACCTATATAATTCATATTCTGTTGGAAAATTCAGACTGCAATAATAGGTTTGTTCTACCGGAAAGTTCAAGTTTCACAAGTTTCTGTCCAAAATTTGAAAGGGTATGGAGGATTGTTATAGCTTTTTTGAAAAAGAGCGTTTGATAGGTACTTCAATGCTTAAGAGTGCTGGAAAAAAAGAGTTTAAAAAGGACAGATACAAATCCATCTGCAGCGATTATAATGATCCGAATAAAACTTGACTTTAGAGGTACAATGGCGGCCAAAAAAAAGAAACCGAGCGAGAATATTACATATTTTCGCTCGTGTGACTCAGGCTGTTTCTCTCGTGAGTGAAAAAAATGGGATAAGTAGGAAGTATTAGAAGGACCTTCCACCATACGAATTTGTACCTAAATACCTACTCAAAATGGCACCACCAACTCGACCTGGTGAGATTCTGATACATTGTGAAGACTGCCCTCATAAACCTATTTTACACAACTACACAACCGCACAAGAAGTGGCCTCTTTTTTATGGCCGCCAGTGTACAGTGACGAGCATATAAAAGAGACCGCTTTTAGTGGCGCTGTGTAAAACAGGCTTTTGAGAACGTTCGTGACAATGTAACAAAATTTACATAGATCAAACTTTGGGATGAAAGTAATTGAATCAGAAATTGAGGGTGGGGTTGAAGATGTCATTTTGGGCATTTACCCGAATAGACGAATATTTTCTGCAAAGTTTTGTTTGGTGGAAAATTCGTTCTAAAACTACGTACCCTCACGATAAAAACACCCTCCTCAAGACTTGTTCTCCTTTATATGCTCATCATTGTACTTTTAAAAGTAGCTATACTGTAAAATACTGATAAGAGAACAAGAAGCTTTATATGAGCATCAATGTTAATCAGTAGCAAAATCCACATTCTATCAATTATAATCTTGAAACAGACTAATCTTGTGACTTTGACTTTTGAGATTAGATTATCAAAAAAATAATAATCTACTTTTAATGAGATTTTTGAATAAAAGTTCAACGTTTTCAGTTTAAACTTTGACAAGTATCACTTATGGGCTCAATACTTATAGCGTCAATTTCAAAATTTGATGATGACTGATAAGTATGCTTAGGATTTCAGTTCACTAGGGCGGGCCGTTGAAAAATAATCTCTAGAACAATTTCAGTGTAGCGGATCGTTAATCACCGCTGGTTTTAGCATAGGTTTGATTGTCAACAAAGTGAGCTGCTTTATACCGATAGAAAGCGAATGATGACAATTAGAAGAGCATAGATTGTTTGTTTTTAGTTTTAGTAATAGTAGATCTACTATTTATATGGATAGCGCTTTTCCTAGTCTAATATTTAGGCAACACATTAAATATCCCATACGAAAAAAAAGGTACTTATTAAGTATTAAGAGACAGCTAGGATTTCTATTACTATTTTACTGTCATTATTTATAACAGCTTACACACACAGTATATGAGTAAGATAGAGATGGAAATATTAGTTATTTCTTTTCTTGCTGTAGTAAAATAAACTAGCGCCAATGCGGCCAAAATTGGCGTTTTCTCAAGAGTTTAAATCAAATGCATAGGCTTGTTAGATAGTGTCGAGCTGACAAATCAAGCAGGCCTTGGAGGGAAATTTGTGCTTTTTGTTAATTTATTAGTATAATGAATCAAACGTGGCTTGGCTTACAATAAATAGGAGAATCAGATAAATTTCTGATGTTATTTTATTAGAGTCAAGCTGATCAAGTCATAATTGCCTTACTATAATCCACAATTACCTATTCAAGGTTGTATTATTATTATCTTGATTATATTATCTACAATTAATACTTTATGTTTAAATTATTTTACTGATTTTATTGCATTGCTGAGAATTAGACAATTTTCCTAGTTTCTTTTACAAAAATTTCTAGAGATACAATAATTACCTATTTAGTAGGTAATAAATACAGAAGTGGCAAGGGTAGTTGAATATTAACAGATAATTAAAGTACTTAGGAGTTATTGAGTATGTAATAAACTCCACTTACCGAGCATTTTACTGAGATCAGCATTATGTAGATCAGGATTCTCATCCGCTAATTTCTTTCGTTCAACTTTAGCCCACACCATGAAGGCATTCATTGGCCGTCGAATTCTCGCCTCTTTTGGTACTTTTTGTCCACCTTGTACAACACTACTGCCACCACTAACACCACCACCACCACCACCACCGCCACTGCCACCATTATTGCCGCCACTATTGCCAATTTTCGGCATAAAACTCGTTCTTGTCTGTGTTGTAAATACAGGCAATGTATCTACATAATTATGCCGTAAACTGTTACTATAATCAACACTAACACTATTAAAACGTCCAGTTGTTGCATCGTAACGATAATCATGTGGATGATGTGTATGATGATGATGATGATGATATAAATTCTGGCCCATATCCCAGATAGTGTCCTGTTGTTGGGTTTTTGTTGGTAAAACTTGTGGTAGAACTTGACTTGCTGGTATCATCTCTTGATCTTGATAATCGTAACGTGATGTTGGTGTTAATTGATAATGGGGTGGTAATAATGGGGATGGAGAACTGGATGGTGATAGACAATTTGTATAATGACCAGTTGTTGTGGGTGATGGAGTTGTATCATCCATCATCCTGTAAAATAAAGAGAATTCCAACAAAAAAAATAAATAAATCAATTATTATTTCACAATTAATCGTGGAAAATATGACGCACCATATTGATTATTACAATCTAATAGAGTGTAAAACAAAGAAAAATTGGTGCTATATACAGAAATTTATCGTTAATTTAATATCGATAAGAAATGTAGCGATAAGCACGTGTCTTAATTAATAAATTAATCAAAAAAAAATAAAAATTTCAAAATTTCAAACAAAAGATTATTAAATATAGGTACCTAATTAATATTGCAAAGAAATATTCAAACATTATAAGTATTTTTATTAATTAAATTTTTTTTATTGTTCCAATAACAAAAAATTAATTTTCCAATTATTTCAAAAGATCGATAATTAATGACAATTTATAAAATCTGAGACGTGATTATTTCAAAATTTCAGATTTTCAACAATGATAAGATAAAAAAGAAAATTTTGACAACATATTGCTTATCGATTATCTTATCGATAGCTTATCGATGGATTTTTCTCAATTTTCCATGATAGATTTGAAATTTGTCAATTATCTACCTATATAAAAGATAAATTGCAGTTTCCAAGAAACTATGGTGCAATTTATTTAAAATACATGAAACGTAAAATTTTAAGGAAATTCTGCTCTCGTTCCTAAATAAGATTTGGGTACCATCGAGTGGAATTTTTGGAAAATTGATGGTACAATGATGAGCACATAAAAGAGACCACTTTTGTGGGGATGTGTAAAAAAGGCTTTTGAAATCAGCCAGAATTTTCACAGGTCAAACTTTGGGAAGAAGGATGTTCAATCAGAAGAAGGGGGTGGGGTGCTATTTTAAGTACATATTTACCTACTTAAATAGAGAGGTAGTTTCTACAAATTTGGTGTGATGCAAACTCGTACTAACTTCTTATCCTTACGAAAGTAAGAGCCTGCTTCACACGAACTAAAAAACGTGATATTCCTCGCTCAAGACTTGGTCACTTTTATATGCTCGCCACTGTACAGAAGGAAAAAGTGCTTATAAGCTCTATATTATACTGTATTTTCTATTCTAATTGCACACTGAAAATTAATCAAGCAATTGTGGAGCTAAAATGTTTTTTTCTAAAATCTAGGGAATTTTATTTGCTCCTCAATTTTTAGTGTTCAGACGATAGAACGACTTTAGAATAAACTTATTTCGATGGATTTTCAAAAGCCCCAAGTGAATTTTTCTGTTTCTTTTTATCACTATAAATAAAGAAAATTATAAAAGATGATAGAGTTAAATGTTTGATATGAGCGATTCCCTATTTTCTCCTTAATCATTGAAGAAGATTAGTGTTGTATTTTTCGCTTAGGTAAAGACTCTTTTTAAAACATTTGAGAACGTCTCAAAAATTCAAAAAATTGTGTATTAACAAATGGATTAAAAAATACAAAATTTAATAGCTCATCAAGCGAATTTGATGATAAGTGGAGACTTTTAATGGAGTCACACTTATCAAATTTGATCGTTTGTGGAGACCATTTTTTAACTACAATCACAGTCCTCCAAAAATGCGTAGGTATGCTTATCGTGCTTAAGAGAAAAGTCAATTTGAAATCTTATTGATTGGCTAGGAAGTTATAAAAAATGAAAATGACCAGTAGACAAATAGATAAAAAAATCTGGAATGGGATTGTCCCTGCAGGCCATTCCTGAAACTTCCCGCTAAGTTTTTAAAGCTCCAAAATTATTCTGAGGAGTACAAATTTGATTGGTTAAGGAATTTTGAGGTTATGTTGAAAAAACGCTTTTTCAAAAACTTTTGACAACGATATCTCGCAAACAAATCAACGGATTTTGACGAGCTTTGCGGCATTCGACGCACTTTTTAAAGCTCTAAAATTTTTGTGAGAGGTACAAACTTGATTTATTAAATAATTTTGAGGTTATGTTGAAAAAACACTTTTTTCGATATTTTTCGACAACGATAACTCGTGAACGAATCAACGGATTTTGACGAGCTTTGCGGCACTCGACGCACTTTTTAAAGCTCTAAAATTTTTGTGAAAGGTACAAATCTAAGTAATAGCGTACAAGTTCCACAAGAAAGTTACCACAATTGTGGGGTTGTGTAAATCAGGCTTTTAGGGCCGGTCTTGACAATATAACAGAATTTGGGAAGAACGATATTCAATCAGAAGATGGACGTGGGGTTGTTGGTGCCATTTTGTATTCTTATAAATAGGTTTACAAAGATTATCTTATCTGCTCACCTTCTTACTCGGCGCCATACTCTTGGCCCAAACAAGTTCGTAAACATTGGCTGATATTGGAGTAGTTATTTTTTGTAAAACGTCGAGGCAATGGAGACACCGTGCGCGTCAGATCGATTTACACCGACCACACATTGAACAAACACTGTTTCTGTAAACAAATGGCCAAGAGTGTGGCGCCGGGGTTACCCTTAGAAAAAAAAACAGCCTGATTGACACGAAACTCGGTCACTTTTTTCTGAAAACGATCGTATCAAGAAAATTTAATGGTTAGTGGAAATTTATACAAGAGCCACAAATTTGTGAAATTCAACAATAGTCACAATTGTGTACTTAGAAAAAAACTAGTGAAATAGTGTAAAAGAGTTAAGAAAAATGTCATTTCTAAATGTTCCCATATTATTCCATAAATCTTACACTCTAAACACAAATTTAATTGAACTCCAATAGTTTGTCAAAGGAAATTTTGATGATGAGTGGATGCCTTAACAGAGCCACCGACGATAGAACACTCTTACCAAAATTTGATTGTCAGTGGAGATAGTTAAATTTGATGGTGTGTTGTATTAATTTTAGATCCGTTAAATATGCAAATAGAGTACGGTTTGTTTCAACAAAACGGAGAGAATAATTATTGTTAGCTTAGAATTTAATCGAAAAATTAAAAGGAATCTTATATTAATAATAACAATAATAATAATAATTATGTATTATAATAAAACAAATTTTATGATGTAGAAATTTCTAAACAAATCTAATGCATGGGTAACTCTCCTTTGTTTAAACACATACATCTATAAGAAGTTTAACAACTGGAACCATATTGATATGTGTTGTTAGATTTTAATTTAAATACCTATATGTGCCTACTATAACAGATTTGTGATAATCATAGTAACAGGATGATCTAATAATAAAAATAATAAATAAGGGCAATTTGCAGACATACATCGATTCAGCGTGCGAAATTTATCAATTTTCAAACAACGATATATCGCTTATTTTTTAAGATATTGTGAAATTAAAACGTGCGTTGGATAGAGCATTTCAAGGTGCATGTTCTGAAGCTTTTCATTAAAGGAAAATGTGATAAAATTCGGAATGATAGAGAAAACTGTTGGACCATGTTTTTTTGTACATTTTCCTTCATAATTGGCTAAAAATTGGTCAATATGATTGATTTTAATTATCTATTGAGTGATTTAGATGGAAAATGATGAGATCTTTCCAAATATTCAAGAATTCTCCCGATACGTTTGTTAGTTTTCCCAATTTTTGAAGAAAATTAAATGAACTTTGATCCGTAATACAGGGCACAATTTTAAAGATAGAATAATACTTCTCGCAACACAAACACGCTTGGTTAAGAAAATTACCTACAGACAGATTTTCAAATATTTTTCATTATTATGATATGGTCGTGAAAGAAAATGGATTTTCCTATATTTTGATACTTATTATCGGTCAAATTAATTAATTTTAATAGCTGTAAATAACAGGTGAAAATAAGATTCCAAATTTCCCAATAAATTACGTAATTTTCAAAATTTTCTAAAACCCGAGCTTTATCCCCTCCGCCCTTACAATATCTTTCTAAAAACAAGAGTAAAAAAATTCTATCTTTAAAATTGTGCCCTATATTACGGGGATCAAAGTTCATTTAATTTTCTTCAAAATTGGGAAAACTAACAAACGTATCGGGAAAATTCTTGAAGATATGGAAAGATCTACTCATTTTCCATCTAAATCACTCAATAGATATTTAAAATCAATCATATTGACCAATTTTTAGCCACTTATGAAGGAAAATGTACAAAAAAACATGGTCCAACAGTTTTCTCTATCATTCCGAATTTTATCACATTTTCCTTTAATGAAAAGCTTCAGAACATGCACCTTGAAATGCTCTATCCAACGCACGTTTCAATTTCACAATATCTTAAAAAATAAGCGATATATCGTTGTTTGAAAATTGATAAATTTCGCACGCTGAATCGATGTATTTCTGCAAATTGCCCTTAAACGTTAAATTTAGATCGTTAATCATTGTTTTTAATACTTTAATCAAATTCAAAAACTTGTTAAAATAACAAATTCGTTCATGTTAATATTTCATTCGATGCTCGTTATGTCTTTGTGTTTGTATGTGTTGTTGTCTGTAAAAACACAACAATTCAAACACACAAATCGTCGTCTGTTTGAGAGATGTCTTGGCTCGTTTGTCATACATCAACGTTTTTCGACTCATCACTCAATTCACTATTTAATAACTCTATTTTTTCCCCCATCATCATCATTGATACATAATGTATTATGTATATAGGTATGTATATAGATGTGTTTGCTTCAACGAAAATTCTCAAAAAATTTTCAAGAAAAATTTATAATCCAGTCAGCCATCATTAAAATCTCCGTTTTGTATACAGACAACAACCATAACAACAAGTAGAAAAAATTTACAGCAAATAATTCCAACTAGACAGAGAGAATCAACTGAAGAACAGTTGATTTAAACGTGATGTTGTGCAGTAAATGTCTTAATTATTGACGAGAACGTTGGCGCGAATCTAAACGGTCTCTTATGGCCATTTCTGGCCATATCGGACATATCGAGAAAAACTGACAATGTCGATGTCGATGATGATGATGATGATGGAGAGAAAATCAGAAGGGAGAAAAAATAAAAAAATAACAAATAGATGATGATCATGATCATGATGATGATGATGGTGGAGGCGAAGGAAAAAAAACGGTCAAGTTGTGGATGCGAAACACGTGAGACGACTACTGAAACTGACTGACTATACACGGCCATTATAATGTGAATTATTTCTGATGAAAAAGCATTGCTTGGAGTGGCCGGCCGGCCGCGTCGAGACATTCGAACGTTTCAAAAATGTCCCCGTTTTCTTTTTTCCACCCATCCTGCTACTCTTCTCAACTAGTCGTTTTGCTATACACACATACACACACATATTTGTCGATTTTTATTCTTATTTCGTGCAGTTTTGATATGGTCGTTGTTGGAATCTTTGAATCAATTACCATCTTATCGCGTCTTGAAAATATACAGATCGGGCAGTCTATCTAGGTACACTTTCAGCCAAAAAAATCTCGAGCGAGAATATCGCACATTTTCTTGTGAGCAGTGGCGGAACTACAGGTGAGCCAGGATGAACCCGTGCCCACCACCAAATAATTTAAAAAAAATATGATACACCATTTTGTAAAATGAATACTAATGTATGCTTTTGATGTGATCGACACCAATGCACAGATCACAGAAGGCGAGTCAAAAAATGTTTAATTCTTAATTTGCTTTTATTAAATGGGGTGCCCACCTAAAATTAAGTTAGCCCACCTAAAACTGGATGTTAGTTCCGCCACGACTCGTGAGAGTGACAAGGTGGGTAAGTATAGGAGGTGTTGGAGCGAGTTTGAGCCATAGCAAAATTCTAGAAAGTATTTTTCCATTCAAGTATATATCCTCAATTGCATCAATAACCCCATCCTGTTCACCTAATTGAATATCTTTCTTCCCAAATTCTAACCTATGAAAGTTCTATTACGTTATTACGACCACCCTGAAAAGTTGGTTTTACACAGCCGCGCACGCATAGTGTTTTTTTTTGGCCGCCTCTGAAAATTTGAAAGATATCACTGCCGCCCATGCCTATGGGTTAGAAAGTGATAGAGAGAAAATAGGTAGCCAAAAATGAAATATCATGTAGGCTATTACCAACAACCCTTAGTCTTTTGGCCAAAACAAACCACTTTCTTTTGTACCAAAAAATTTTCATTTAAAAGTCATGATTTCCTAATAAATGCATAAGACAAAGATATTATGCTCAAGAAATCGTTATTGATAAGATAGTAGATACTTTTTTGAGCTACAAAATGTTTAAAAAAAAAATGAGTTTGTAGCACAGGGTAGGGATAAAAATTTTATACAGCGAGTCCGACAATAACAAAGGTTCAAATCCTGCTCGATAAACTTTTTTATTGATTTTTCTATTTCCATTGCATTATTTTTTTACAAAACAGACCTTAATTTTTATTAAACACTTGAATTTGAAAGAAAATCCTTTCTTTTTCACTTTTAAAATGCCTGAACGTAAGTACGAAAACAGAAGTAGCAATGAATTTGATTAAAACATCTTCTAATTCTTTTAACACTAAGAATTAATGAAGGAAACATTGCTTTGTGAAATAATAATTTAGTAAAAATAAATAAAAAAGTCTATCTTTCAAAAAAAATTGTCCAGCCCGGTGCTAAAAGCTAATCCCTTACGTATTATGTAACTCAAACAAAATACCCATTATTTTACTAAAAACGGTATCTTAAGAATAGTCCCTCCTTTGTCTGATGCATTTGGTGAATATACGAGCTCATGACAAAGATACCGAATTTCAATCATCTGTTTGTTCATTATAAAATTTTAAAATCTGAAATATAAGCTTTTTTTATATAGAAGAGATTGGTGTGTTTGCTCAATCATTTCTAAATTTTTGACCACTCATTTCATCTCCATTTCTTTTTAACTTGCATGGAGAGAGAGAGAGAGAGACGAACCTCATTTTATCTCCATTTCTTTTTACCTTGCATGTAGAGAGAGACAAACTTGATATTTTCCAAATGTACCCATTTTAGTGTGCAGTTCTGTATAAAAGACCGTAAATTTGACAAGGGGTGATTTCAATGTGCGATCAAGGCACAAGAAAACAAACAATTCCATTTGATTTCAACGTTATCAGCGTTCTATAATTGAAGTAGAAAATTAAAATTGATGGAAAATTAATAATTTTACAATTAGTTACATCCAGCTACTGTTAGATAAAATAAATTTATTATCTTTTTTGAAATTAAAATCAATTCAAATGGAAATAATCGACAATTATTGAGAATAAATAATATTGGATTTATTGTTTTTATATGTATAAATCGAATGAAATAAACTAAAATAAATTACAACTTTACACATAGTGTAATTTGAATAAAGAAAATTAGAAAATTGAAACGGAAACAAAGATAAAATCCTATTATTGGTATTAATGTTGTGTTGAAGTTAATTTTAAATATAGAAGGAATTAATTGAGAAATCACCAGTCAATGGACGATATATGAAGAATTATAAGCAATACCATTCTTATCAAATTAACGACCTTGATTATTATAATTGATAATGATAAGACTAGAATTATGTCTAACTTTACAAAAAAAATATGTTACTTAAAATTGTATAATTGGTTTTTAAAGGTGGAATTGTTTAAGAAATTGTTGGTGTGCAAGAGTTTAGAGCTAGGTCAAGGTGTGTAGAATTCCAAACAATTCAATTGTTCAATCAATAAATAAATTGCAATTATTCTCTTTATATATTTATACACAAACATACGGTTTTTCTTGTGATTTTTTCCACCACACTTACGGATAATTAAATGTTGTACTACAATCTTCATCCGACGCCATTTTATCACACTAATCAATCACTTTTTTTTGGAACAATAACAAAAATATTATTCGACTTTGTTACGTTATCACCACTTATAATAATAAAAATAATAATAATAATGTGAAGTAGGAATGCATATCAGAAATATTTCTACATCGTTCTTCAAAGTTGTTATTGATTTGTGTTTAAAGGAAAAGCCCGATTAAGAAATATGCTTCTATTTACTTTTCAATTTAAGTCAATATAAGACTGTATCAATTAATAATAATAATAATAACACTATCACATTTTCAAATTGGAAAATTACAGGATAAGAATAAGAGCAAAACTGTAATCACTGATCACATTGTGTGATGATGCCAGGCGTCGGTAAATATCGATTTGTTTTATTGTTAATTTATGAAGAAAATAGCGCAAATTCTGCTTTATTTATTATATGTTATATATTGTAAAAGACAAGAAAAACGCCGTTTTCCGTCACGATAATGATCGCGTTTTTATCACACATATACACACACACACACGCACGTTGTTGATGACGAGGATGACAACGACGGCGACGGTAACGTACGTCTACACCTGAACAGGTATATGGAGATACTGAATGTATATATCGTTGTGTATATGTGTGTGTATGAGTGAGTGTCTCCTCTACCACCTACCTACCTATCCGTCGTGTATACCTATGATCATGATGATGATGATGATGATGATGCCAAGCAACTGGTGGTGGTGGTGGTGGTTGTGGTAGTAGTGGTGGTATTAAATATACAACCACCCGCCATACCGTCGCAATATACGCAACTTTATACAGTTTTATATAACATTTACCTGTTGCGGTCTTATCACGTATCAGGTATGTTTCGATGCGCGTGCTTCATAATTTTGACTGGACATTGTTTCCAATCCTTCTGTCTATAGGTATACATATACATTTATAAAAAAATTTATAAAGGAATTTAAAGGACAGTAGTTGAAATACTGTTTAAATTCCACGTTATAATCATATTTTTATTTGTTTATTTATAAATTGAATATTTGAGCATCAATTAAAATATGAGAAATTTTCATTATAATTGGCATTTACCTTTACAAAAAAAAATTGGAACGTTCCGAAATTGTTTCATGATTCTATCGGAAGACTAAAAAGAAATTTTTTAACTTGACCGGTTTCCTGTTTTACACGCAACTTTTTTACACGATTCTCATTCTACACGATATCCTTCCATGGTGATTCAAATGTAGAGAATTTAGGAGCTTATCGCTTTTTCCCCGCTTGTTGAGCTTTCTTTCTTATCAACTTTATTGCTTATCAATAAATGACTGATTTTACATTCTAATCAAGTCATGCTCATTTAATTTAAAACATTTTAATTGTATGTAAAGATTTAATTTTGAACGTATCGTTGTTTTTATCTTTTTAAACCCCAATTTGTAACCGTAATAAATTAGTTAAGTAAACAATAACCGTGTAAATCGAGGTTTTTTTCAAGGTGTAATATAAGAATTATAATGTTGTTACGTACAGTAGCGAGTTTATAAAAGAGACCAAGTCTCCAGCGAGAAATATCACGTTTTTTGATTCCTGTAAGTCAAGCTGTAGCAAATGTTGGTTATTGACGTAAATAAAATGGCACCATTAACCTCATCTGCATTTTCTGATTGAATATTCTCTTCCCAAAAGTGTAACCTGTAAAAATTCTGTTACATTGTCACGACCGCCCTCAAAAGCTTGTTTTACACAGCCCCACAAAAGCGGCCTCTTTTATATGCTCGTCACTGTACAGTCGAGTGCGTACAAAATTTTAACGATTCATGATGAGAAATTTGGCCTTATTAGATTGAACCGTTGTTCCACTATTGTTGGTATTGGGGATGAACCGAACCTGTTTTATTGCTTTATCTGTTTTGGCGAATAGTAGCTGTTAAAGTTGAACCATAAATAAACAGAGGGTGGCAAATTACCTGATCAGCTAGAGGGGGAGTAAGGTGCTTTCCTTATTCAGATGAATCTCCTTCTTTCTCTCGATAACCAATAGTATGCTGTTCCCCTTAGGCAAAAGTCTGGTTTACACCATACAATCCTCATCGTTAAAATTTTTCCGCACTCGACTGTACATTCTCATACCTATTTATTGTAATAATAATGGAACCTTCTGTTATAGTAAGTAGCAAAATGTAATGTTTTAATTTTTCTGAAATTATTAGGGAGCACATGGGAAAACTTCCAGATATTTAATTTTTTATTTCAAGAGACAAGTATAATTAGATGAATTTTCATTATACCTAAATGCAAAAAAAAGAACAATGAGAAATAGAAATTTATCCGTTTTTCAAATAGAATTCGCAACTTTTAAGCTTCAATACATTTTTATATACATTATCTTATTTATACATTATACATTATACATTATTATATACATTGTCTTTTTGTTCAATTTTGCTTCTGAAGAGAAAATTCAGACACTTCTAGTCAATTTTATAAACAAATTTTTAACTTTTAGTCCAAATTTTAATACATTTTCGTCCTAAACCATTAGTTTTTTAGCAATTTTGCTATTAAATCGTAAAATGGTAAAATTTTAGAGACAATTTACCGAAATGTGCTGTTAAATGCGTGATAAAGGGGCAATTTGCACAATTTCGACCATTTTCGAGCAAAGTTCTCGACTTTTATCCTAATACCTAAGTTTGAAGAAAATATGAAACAAAAACAAATTATGTTGTTCATATATTAGAAATTATTACCGTTTATAAATTTTAGCATTCGCCTATACTTTGTGAACATATTCTGTGAAGAATTCAACAGATAAACGTGAGAAATCAGCAAGTGTATATACAGTGAATGTTCGCTTTCTATTTTATAGGATATTAGCCCTAATTAAAATTATTAAAAGATTGCTAGCCCGAATTTAGGCTAAGTAGCCTCAACTCGTTATTTACCTTATGCCGATTTCCTTTAATTTCACCTGTATAAAACTGACTCTGATCATTATGGTTTGTTCCACAAAAAAAATAATTCCGAGCAAACCATCGGACATGGTGAATAATCATTTTAAGGGCACACAGTAGTTAATTGTATATAGTAGATATTAATCTGTAACCAGGGTTCAATCATGCATTTTACGGTACTTACATCCGAATGAGCTTTCCGTTGTGGAAAATGTTGAGGAAATTCTGAATTATAGAGGAAAATCTCGGACCATGTCCAAAATAATAAACAATGCTGTGTTTACTATTTTTAAAGATAAAAGTTGTACAATCAAGTGCGTAAAAATTTTAACGACTTTTAGCCTGTTTTACATAGATTCAACCACTCTTCCACCATTGTTCGTATTAGGGATGAACTGAACCTACTTTGTTGCTTTAGGTACCTGTTTTGGCGAATAGTAGCTCTTGAAGTTGAACCATAAATAAGTAGAGGGTGGCAAATTACTTGATCTGCTATGGGGGCTGTGGCATTTTCTTTATTTAGGTACATAAATCGTCCCCTTGTTTCTTGCGATATGCAATATGTAGTATGTTTGCTCCCTTCAAGCAAAAGTCGGCTTTACACCGTACAAGCTTCATCGTTGAAATTTTTCCGCACTTGACTGTACGACAGCTTATACGTGAGCGGAGCAGGCTCAGTGACATAAAAATACAATTTTGAAAATTCAAGAAAGTTAATTTAAAAAAGTAATGAAAATTTTCTAACTTTTTTGAATTTATAAAATTGGATCCAGTAGGAAAATAATGTAGCATGCCTAGTAAGGCTATCCCAACTAGGGTGATTGTATACAGAGATTAAACAATAGAGATTTCTATTAATTATCATACGATGTATATTTTTTCTAGTTTACAAGACGTTGAGGTTATATACGATAATTATTGCATCTTTTCCGTGACTCTCTATTTAATTATTATTAAAACGAATATTCCTGTATGAATAGAAAACATAGAATAATATGTAATTACTTATCTCTTAAAGTTATTTCAGTATTTTAAATAATGATCAAGTCGATAGAGGAGGCATTTCTTTTATTGTGATCTTTAATTTAAAGCTTTTAGATAAATGTTACAAATTGCTTGAAAGATTCCGTCGAAGCATCTTGAAAAATGAAGGAAATCAATCTATTTTTTGGCTGAAATATTGCATAATTGTCTTCCTCCGATCCTTTAAGAGTTATCAAAGAAGAATTCAATAGAAAAACGTGAATTAACGGTAAGCTTGCATTCTTTCATCAACCCTAAATCAACCGTAAATCCAATTTACGTTAAATATAATAGCGCTATACTTGAAAAATAATAGGGTTTTCGCCCGTCTCCGATACGTTATAAACTCTCCGTTAGAACTTATAAATCTTATATAGTTATAAATTATAATATAAGATCTAAATTCTTATACCGGGTGAGTCACGTAAGACGAAAACTTCTTATGGCAACTCTCATTATTCGGCGAGCTATTGGTAAACTATTTCAAGGATTTATAAGAGGGTAATTGGCGATAATTTTAGCAAAATTAGAACCACGTAGCTCATTTGGAAGTTGGTCAAAAACTACTAAGCACGCAAAACGGCTTAGAATGACTCAAAGATCCTCCCAATATTCATTTTTTTTCGTTTTTCTTAATTTTTTTCTGGAATAAGTGGGAATGTTTGGCAATTTTTCTAGAAGGCAATGGAGAAAAAAATTAATGTTGAGAGGGTCTCCGAGTCATTTTTAGCTCGTTTTGGAAATTCGCGACCTTATCCAAAACGAACGTTTTGTGACCAACTTCCAAATGAGGTACAAGTTTCTAATTTTGATAAAATGCTCTATGGGGGGGGGGCCACAAATCCATGGAATATTTTTCGAATCACTCGCTAAATAATTTATAGCTTAAGGTTATAAAATAACATATCGATAACGGGCGAAAAGTATATATAATAACTGTCAAAATATGGGATAGCTTATGGACACTAAAGCGCTTTTCCAATAGCTTTCTCTGTAAAAGTCTCGTTTGAAACAATTAGCTTTAAAAAGAAATATTCTACAGTTGTTTCTTAGTAATTATCGTCGATCGTCGATATAAGACAGTTAACTGCGTACGTACAGAATGAAATTGGCCATGCCTTTGGAGACGTAGCGTCGTAGCTTAGTTCAGCTGCTTCTCGCATTGAAAAAATCCGAAACCGAGTAAAGTATGAAGTAAGCTACGACTCCGTATGACAAAAGCATGGCCAACTGTGAGGTGATACAGCGTTGTACACATATCGTACAGTTTTATTAGAAGAGCCTATCGCAACTTGAGTGTCTACAAAAAATATAAATGACTCAGTACGAGATTTTTACTCATCGACAAATGCTCAAGCATAATATTTCCTGAATGTGTTGCGTATAAATGTATCGATTATAGATGTTGTTTTATTGATTGTAGAATGCCTTTTTCTCAAGTTGTTTTGTATTCAATATGACCCATGAAATATAGCTGTTTCAAATAACCCATTTCGATTATTTTATGTACAATTTTATGCGAACTGGTAGGCCAATATAGGGGTTAGATTTTTATTGACCATGTTAGCCTATACATATTTATTATTCTAGACTATTGTCACGTTTACTAGTAATTCTAAACTTTAGAATTATTACCATTTAAGTACCTAGTTGAAATATTTGAATAATGGAAAAATAAATAAATAAGGAAGTTGAATTTTTCATGTGCTTATTTGTAATTTTCAGTGAAAATATTTGAAGAAAATAATTACTTTCTCTACACTTTTTTTTTGAAAATTTAATGATATAGTGAAAGTGGTTCGGTTCATCCCTCTGCACAATTGTCGTACATTTATAGTAATTGATTCATATCTTGTAATTATAGTAATTAGTACAAATAAAAAGTGACAAAACTGTCGCATAGACACCAATGTGAGTGTAAAAAATGTTCTACATCAGTAATTATTTTCACTTTTTGCAGAAATCGGCCATGCGTACCTAGTACAATGTTAAATTTGGCGAGACCAGTGTGTTCTTCTGTCTCTTCACTACCACCATCATCATCATCATCATCATCATCGAAATCATCGACATAGAGACAAATCTAACGAGACAGCAACACTCGATTTCTTATGCCCTAATAACTGAAAAAATACCACTCTGTCTCCTCTCGTTCAGCAAAATACTGTGAAAGTTTACCGGTGTTTACACATGAAAATAGCCCTTACACACATAGAACGATTTCAAAATCATGACATAAAAACCTAATAAGAATTTTGTTGGAGCATTTGGCAATAATGGCAACACGAAATTTTATTTTTCCACTTAATGTTCTATAAAAGTATGATGACATTTGAATATGTTTAACATGTTGACCTGGCTTCCGTCACCTTTTGCCGTCATTTCCGGTTGATTGGACTCTTCAGTTACTCGTTTCTAGGTATTTTTTATTTTTTTGAATATTCAACGATTTCATGTGATCATATGATTATCATAATTGAACGGGGTTACGGATTTACAGGGCCGGGCCGATGGCAGTGCAAAAGTGCAAGCGTACAAAGGAACAGATTTTTCTGAGGGCTCCGAGCCGCTGATTGATTTTGCAAAATCAAAAAAATTATCTGTTTTATTTTTGTTTCGTTGTCAAGTTTTGATTATAAGATCAGAGTCAGTGTGTGTAATTAAATTGCCTTTAAACCTCTATATAGGCTCCAAAACTGAGTCGATTTATTTACAGGATTCACGTCGGTTGAAAAGTTCTTATGGCAACTCCCATTATTTGGCGAGATCCGGAAGAAAATCGAGGATTTATAGGAAGGTCTACTTATAAAAAATATTTCAAGGATTTATGGGGAGATCCCTAGAGAATCTTTTAGCAAAATTAAAACTTCGTAGCTCATTTGTAAATAGGTTTGGGGTAAGATCGCGATTTGCAAAAACCAGCTCAAGGCGTAAAACGACTAAAAATGACTCGGCGACTCTCCCAACATTGATTTTTTGCGTTTTACTCCATTGCATTTTAGAAAAATTGCAAAACATTCCCACTTATTTCAGAATAAAATGAAGAAAAATTAAAAAAATAATGTTGTAGAGTCATCCTAAATCGTTAGAAACGAGCGTTTTCGAATAACTTTCACATGAGCTCGAAGGTTTAATTTTGCTAAAATGTTCTCTAGGGACCTCCCCACAAATCCTTGAAATATTCTTTGAATCGCTTGCCAAATAATGGAAGTTGCAATAATAACTTTTCGTCCTGTATGTATTAGGGAGACTAATGGGCCCGTTTTCGAGAAAAGGGGGTTGAAAATTTCGCCAAGATTTTCAGAGATATTGACAACGAGCAACTTAAGTTACCTGGTTATGTTTGTTTTAAAAAGGTAGGTTAATAAGACTTGTTTGGCTTAATGGTATGGAAATCCGAGATGTGTGATATTGACATCTGCTTTCTTATCAGTCTTTGACAATAACATTACGTTAGGTTAGTACTTATCCAGCGACCATCAAACAATGGTTCCATGGCTAGTTTTAGACAAAAATATGTTTCTTTTTTACCCTTTATCATATCTATTCTATTCCATGTATGGATATGGTATTTAACCATGACAAATATTAGAATTCTTATTCAGAGCTAACTTATTTGCATCTGCAGAAAGATCCTTCTCATGATGGAAAAATATTATTCAACAACTGTCAATGCAAAAAGTGTTATCCTGTTGTTTAAACACTCAGCACTGGGCCCCGTTTTTGTTCGTGCCGACCCTGCGTATTTATAAACCAAAGTCCAGACTTTCGAGTGGTTGTATTTTTTAGAAAACGAAAAAAAAAATGATCAAAATAATGAAAAGAAAAATTAGAAAATCACAATATTAAGAGTGAAGCAATTTCTTCTCCATACATGACTTAGGATGTCACAGACCGTGGTAAAACAATCAAGAAAAGTCCAATGAACACACGTTTAATGTGACATTTAGAGCGTAAGGGGCATGTCTTTAGGAAATCACAACTTTCCCCTAATCGCATCGACGCTGTGTGATTTTCGAGAATTTTCTATTTCTCTATCAACATTTAAAAAAATAAAATCTCCAAAGGCAGCAAGTACCTTATATAGCGAATTTTTTTATGTATCTACATACTGAAATATTAATTGCAAAACATTCTTATGATACTGACAATTAATATATTTTAATAACATTGAATCAACTAATAAATTCATTTCCCCGATGTTATTTTGATATTTATGATTTTTATTGAAAAATAGTTTTAATCCACAAATAATAAGAAACACTAATAAAATTTCATTCGTTTGTTGTTTGTCTAATACGTCTAATCAAGGCCTGCTTGATTTTTTCAAGCGAAATTCTCTAGCAGGCCTTGCGTCTAATATTAACTGTCAAAATTAGTTGCCCCCCCGCGATATTCAATTTTTTTTCTAATATCAATAGTCAGAACACATAGCCATCTTAGATACGTGATTTTACTGCTTATACTCAAAAAAGAGATTTTTGCATTTTTCTTGCGAACCAACGAACCGATTTTGATGATTTTTTTTCTGGGTCATAGAGAATGGACTGCTCTACTATTATTTCAATTTTCATCAAAATCTAAGCAAATGTAATATTGAAAATGATTTTTTTTAACATTTCTTCAGCTCTTATTCCAAAAGTGTTGGCCCTACCAGTCTGGCCAACGAACTCATCCAAGCTATCACAAAGACCGATTTTTGTACCAAGTTTCATTAAGATTGGTGTATTTTTACGGCAGTTATCGTGGATATACATATATAAATATATATATAAATATATATATATATATATATATATATATATATATATATATATATATATATATATATATATATATATATATATAAAAATTTTAACGAACGGTGGATATGGGTTCCTGAGGTCCCAAAACGAACTTCTGTGCAAAAATTTTTCGGAAATTCAAAAGTGAGGATCTCGTCATTAGCTAATTTTTTTTAAAAAAATTCGCTAAAAAAACATAAAAAATTACATACTCAATTGTATTTTTTACCAATTTTTACGATAAAAATTGAAAAATTAATAATTATTATCTTTAACATTTACATTTTGTAATATTTAACTGTTTTTGGTCGAATACAAATTTAGTAATGTTTGAATTGAATTGTGAAAAACTCCCACAAAAATCAAGCACACAACAAAAACACACATATGTCTATTTCTTAGTTAGTTTATATACAAATGTCCCAGTTTCTTATCCTTCCATTCATCTGGACTTGATCCGTAAATCTCTCTCAACTCAAATCAACTTAATAAGAATCGTTATTCTTACCTTCCTCCATCTTCTACACCTCAATCTCTCCTCTATTATATACATTATTATTATTATTATTATTATTTAATTAAATATGTGTGAATTTCTTTTAATTATTTTGATTAGAAACTCTCTTCCTTTTGTAATTTTTATCTATCTATGTTAAGCTTTAAACAGTTACCAGACAGGGTAACCTTGCTTCATTTGTTGTTATTAAAAAAAAAATACATATATAAAGAAAATTAGCCACACACACACACACACTCAAATAAATGCATTCATACGTACGTTTGTACGTATAGTTAAGACAATATAAATGAGAACAAAAGCTCCCACACTCGAAATTCTCCCATGGTAAAGTGCGGAAATTTTACAATTAATATTATGCTCAAGGAGATTTTGAACTGACTGTCCGCTAATTTAATGTTTATGTACATTTTTATTCTATTATTTCATCTTTTATCTTCGTTCAATTCACAGTACCTATATATGTATATTATTTTGAAATTAGACGATTTAATTATCAGACGTAATTAAAACAAAATAACTGTAAAGTAATAATAATAATAATAATAATAATAATAATTCAGGAAGTTTTCCTCAATTGATAATAACGATAAGAGTTTATTTATAGGTGAGAACAATGTTTTAGTAATTAATGGGGAAGTTGTCATGTTTTCATATTTAGAGCATTTGAAAATAATTGAATGTAGATAAGAAAATGGTCTTTTAGCATTCCTTTTGATTACTACTGCTGTTTATCGAGCAATGCAATGAAGATAATAGAAGTTGATTCTGGAAAAAAATCAGATTTGAGTAGTGGCGTAACTATAATTTTTAGGCCCGTGAGCAAGACTCATCATTCGGAAACCTATACACAGTGGCGTAAAATACACCCCTGCAGCACATACAATGCTGGGAACCCAGCGTCAAAGGGGAGCTAAAACTTAAATCTTTTTCTTGTGATATTTTAACTCAATAATATAATAAATAATTTACCTTCAAGTGCTAGGTGAGTTATTCAGTAATGTACTAATGAGTAGAAGGGCCCTTTTGTTGCTAGGAAGTTCTGAGATTTTCCGTTATGTATACCGTAGTGGTATTCTCAATAGATACATGGGAGAAACATTAGTGCCGCCCATGTCCCGTCTTTGTCAAATCACATGTTTCATGAATAACAGACAAAGATACCAAATCCACAAAACACATCTGGTTTTTATTATCTTTTGAAATAGAAAGTTTTGAAGGTTCTTTCATACAAAAGAAATTGTTTTGTTTAGTCAAAGTCTAAGGACTAAGAATAATTTTTAATTTCTAGACCACCTGTGCTCTCTCTGTCTCTTTCTCTAAATAATATTTAAGTAGTATAGATGGGCGGGACCAATGTTACTCATATGTATCTATTTGAAACTGCCACTGCTGTATAAACTTGACAATAGCATGGCAAGGAGGTATCGTAAGACGGAGCCACTTTGACTTTTCAGGTAACTTTGACAGTTCTTGGGGCTACTTTAATAAAGCACCAAAATCGTAGATTTAGCCCAAATTATTGGTTGAAATGTCACAATTTTCATATTTTTAGATGAAATTCACGTGCTTTTTTACACTTTTAACTAAAAAAATACCTAAATATTTGGAAAACTGTCTTTTTAGCAGCTCATTTGGAATTTTTAGTTTAAAATACGTCGATTTACCTAGTTTTAGCCTATTTTAAAGCTATTGCTTGTATTTTAGTTACAAATTTGGAGACTAAATAGAGCAAAATCTTGCTATTAGTGACTGCAATGTCACAATTTTCATACTTAAAGATGAAAATAATCATTAAATATATATGTAATACATAAAGCATTGTGTTTTCTTAGCTGAATTTTGAGATTTTAAGGCGTTTTTGTCATCAATTTTAAATTTTAAGCGAATTTTGCTAATTAATCGTACAGTGGTGTAGTGAGGAGGGGGTCGAGGGGTTTAGTTGTTCAGAGGCGCCAAATAGCGATATTCGTATAAATATCCCTAAATAACAATCAATTAAATGGTGAAAACAGGGAGTTTAGGGGACGTCTCTTAACAGTTTGCCATTAAATACTGAAATTCCTCGCTACGCCTTTTTAATCACACAGAAAACACAAATTTCGGCTCCTTTAATCGTTTATTGAGAATTTTTAAGCTTAAGTCTAATCTTTGTTATTTTGTTATTAAATCACCAAAAATCTGGAGATTTAGTCAAAATTGAATTGATTTTCAAGCTCAGTTATCATATTTTTTTGTTCTTTTAATTAAAGTTCAGGATGTCATTTCAGATTTTTGGCTTAACACTTGTGTGCCCCAAATTTTTTTGTAACACAATAACTGTGAGCTTCTTGCATCAAGCTGTCCCTCGCCTAGCAGGAGTGTCAGTTACGTAAAGTATACCCCTGCAATCCGGTGGAGCTTAGCGTTATAGAGGAGGCCCAACATCAAAGAGGCTCAACAAAGCTTAAATCTCTTTTCTTGTTTTAGCTTAATAGGTAATGTAAAAAAATGCCTCTTAATTCATGATTTACCTTCTGGGTAAGTCATTAAGGAACAGAGTAATGAGTAGAAGAGCCCTGTTGTTGCGAGGGTACTGAGATTTTTCGTTACGCCATCATTAATATAATTTTCCTGAAAATAAAGCTAAATTTACAAAAATTTCAGAACTAGCAATAAATGTAACTTTATAAATTTGTATAGGCAGTACAGTATTTACTTTTTTCCCTTCTCTCAAATAATTGCCCATTTAATTCATTGTGCCTTTTAATCCCTATTGTGAATTTCAGAAAATGATGAATAAATATTCTGAAAAAGTCATTTTCATGAAAAAGAGCAAGATTTTCACCATTTTATCATTATCGTCAAGTTATCTAGGTTTATTTTTTATAAGTCGCTTTTGCAGTCGATTTTCAATAGAAAAAGGCACAATTATATTGTAAAAAATGAGATTTTGTGTAAGAAAAGAAAAGTATTGGCTCGCCTTTTACTTCAACTATATGTATGTTTTAGAAATCTAAAATATCCTCGGTTATTTGTTTCAATAGAAAATTATTCTGTTGCAATCATCCTGCTGGCTATTCATTCAGATAGGTATTGAATAAAGTTTCATTTTTATCTAATATTTTTATCGAAACACAACAACAAGAACAAAACGAGAGAACTCAACAACAACATTAAAACGTAATCTTTTTTTTTCTTTGTCGACCACCAACGATATTATAAAGTTGTCTTGTATTTAAATATTGCTTGTTAAACGTTTGCCGCACTGTTGTTGTTTGTTATTAGATAGTTTCCGGTTCCGGTAGATGAGTGCCGTTCGAATTGATGGCTCGATAATCCCTTAACTTCAACAACAAAGGTCCCTCTTTCACCTCCATAGAACGAGTGTATTTTTGGGTTAAAATATACATATATAAACACACACACACATAGTCAAGTATAGACAAAAAAGAGTCTAATGTTCGTTACCGGGTCACTGCACACCCAACTGTTAATTAACATTTCGATTATTTTTTCTTTTCTTCTCCATCAAAAGTCTATTTACTGGTTGGAACTCTTCAAAATATCGCCGATAATGCAAATGTTGCAAAATTTAAAATACAAAAATTCAAGGTTTTACGTATACATATTGATTTTTTTTTATTTTTGCATTATTAATCGCACGATTCTATAGTGAATTAATTAATGAAAAGTTGAATCTTTATTATAACAAGAAAAAATTATTAATTGTTTGAAAATTCTTCTCTATCATATAGTGAAAAAGAGTACGATGTCCGTTCGGATGTAATTATTTCGGCGCGATGCGATCTCGTGAGAACCGGAAGTTCAACTTGACGTCACGGAACAGGTGTTGTGTTTGTAGGGTCTGTCGAAAAAACCCTTTTCTTATACCTCAACCAACACACTCGACTCAATTTTATGCCGTGATAATGATAACACTACTAATATGGTTTATCAATTTAATTGAAAAAAAAGAATTTCATTAGGATTTAATTAATTTTACAGGTAAATAAATTAGAAAAGTATTTATGACAATGATTCACTAACAAGAGAAGAGATTAGTTGTTGTTGTTGTTGTTATTTCGCTCTTTTTTAATTATAATTTTTTTTCTAATCGTTAAGGCAATTAATCGCCAGGATGTTGTTGAATCATTATAATCTTTGTCGTCATTATTTTATTTTTATAAAGACTTTTCGGAAATATGCTAAAAATTCTTTGTACAGGAAAACGTCTATTTTAATCATATACAAATAATAAAACTTATCAAAATTTTTTTTAAAAAATTATAAGATTCAGGTGGAAATTTTTCGACAAAAATAACAGCCGGAAGCTTAAAATGAAATACAGTAAAGTTTCTGTACAATGTTGTTCTACAGTCTAGAAGAATACAAATTAATAGTCACAGTCATATGTCAGTTGTGTCAATTTTTTACTGTCCGTTTACTGAATGTTAAAATCGAGTCAGGTGGATGATTTAGGAACAGGGCGTCCGCCGGGGTCCCCCAGGTCATAATGATAATAATAATGAACCGTGAAAGACCGCTTTGACACTTTAATGAAGACTAGGATTTCAATGAATTTTGGTATTAAATCGTAAATGGTTTACTCATTTCTAGGCGATTTTCGAGCATTATGGTCATCTTTAGTTTAGATTGTGAGGCGTTTTTACATGACGAAAAAATTGTGATGATTTAATTCTTAATTTTAATTGATGGGTACATTCTAAGTCAGTTTTTAATCCAAATTCACTCAAGAGTTTTGGGATATTTTTATCCGAAATCATCATTTTTTCGACAAAATTTCGCACTAGATCGTTAAAAGAAATTAATTTAAACATTTTTAATTAGTATTTGATGTAAAAATTGATTATCATTTTAAAATTTATCAGAATGAAGAGATTCGATGAATTTTCATTCAGTTTTTAATGAAATTCTCAAAATTACTCTAATTTTCAAAGTTGATTTAATAAAATAATAATATACCTAAAATATGGGATTAAAATTCATTAACAAACATCAAAGATCGAGCTAATTATTATTTTTTACAATATTTAATCAACTTGAATTCAATATACAATTATTAGTGCAATTTTTAGTACACGTCTCTGCAACCCTTAATATTTTACACCTATCGGCGCTATCTATCCGGAATTTTACGAACTAACAACCACTCTTCATTTTAATTTCCCCAAGGAAAACAAGCTTCGAACCAGAACTGAATCGAAAATTGAAAACAGGAAGAAACCGAAATTTTGGCCGGAACAAAATCCGGAGATAAACCGAAAAGAAAAAAACTTATTTTTTCGGTTCAAGCATACCATTCAAGTTCATTTTTATTCATATCTTCTTTCTGTCCTGCTCAAGAAAGACTAAATTTCCATGATTTTTGGTTTATAGAAAGTCCATTTTATTTTCGTATTTTATCGTTCGTGCTCATACTCAAGTATAAGGGAGATATTGGGGGTTGAAGTTACTCCTGCAAAATTAGTTTTTTTCAGTAGGTATCTCTGGAACAGCTCAATATTTTTTAGTGACTGAAGAACTAAATGATATAACTTCTCTAGGGCTAGCAAAAGGTTGTAAGTCGAGCTTTCATCCCTCGTTGGGGGTTAAAGTTACAGGAGATTATATGCCATTTTTTATGCTTTTTTCTTGTGATTTTCTACCCCATGATAAAACATACAGGGTGTTCAATCTAAATATGGTTCGTTCTATGAAACTCCTATTAATTAATATTTTAAGGATTTGTAGGAGAGTCCCTGAGGAACATTTAAAATTAGAACCTAGTAGCTCATTTCTAAGTTGGTCAAAAAACGATCGTTTTTGGGCATTGTCGCAATTTTCAAAAACGAACTAAACATGCAAAATGACTAAGAATGACTCGGAGTCCATTCCAACACTGTTTTTTTTTCGTTTTTCTCCATTGTATTCCAGCAAAAATACAAAATATTTCCACCTGTTTCAGAATAAAATGGAGAAAAACTCAAAAAAATCAATTTTAGAAGAAACCTAGAGTCGTTCTAAGTCGATTTGCGTGTTTAGTTGGTTTTTGAAAATCGCTACATCGCCAGAAACGAGCTTTTTTTGGTTTTTTGACCAACTTCCAAATGAGCTATGAGGTCCTAATTATGCTGAAATGTTCTCTAAGGACCCTCCTACAAATCTTTGAAATATTTTTCGAATCGCTCGTCGACTAATAGGAGTTTCATAGAATCAACCATATTTAAATTGAACACCCCGTATACCTAGCTTTGAAAATTATTCTGCTAATAGAAAATTACAAAATTAAAGTTATATTTTTCTGTATTTAAAATATTTACCCTGTAAATAGCTCTTAGGAATTCTACCTTTTAGTGTAAGACTTAAAAATTTGAAAATGAATTATTTTAAACTGAAACGAAAACCAAAAAATTTTTTTTGCAGGAACGAAAACCGGAACTGAACTTACAATATTTTTTAATTGAACCGGAACAAAAAAAAGTAACAGTTCGAAGCCCTGCTATAAACAATCATAGCCTCAGAAAAGTCATAAAATTGATGTAAGAATTCTGTTCCGAATTCCGAAACAATTATTTTTAGTAGGTCCAATATATCAAGTGAATTTTTTTTAAAAAGACCAAGCTTCCAAACAAATGATCGCCCCCTTGTCCACCTTTAAAATTGTGCTCAAATTTCTAGAAACAGAGTCGTAAAAAGTTGTAGTCCTCCTTTGAATGAGGTTTCATCTTTAACTGTATATAAGCTCCTATTTAATGTTTCTCTTAAATTTTAGAACGATAGTTTTAGCCAATTTCCTAGCTGAAATTCCGACGTTTCGTGTAGTTTCCGATATATTTTTGTTCTAAATCATCTATTTTCAACAAATTTTGCACATAGACGTGAAAAGAGACAATTTAGAAAGTAATTTCGACACTTTCAGTTGGTTTTATAGAACAGTTTTGAGTCAAGAATTTAAGACATTTTCATTCTTTATTATCAGTTTTTAACAAATTTTACTTCTGAATCGTCAAAAATAGATTTTTGAGCAGTTGTATAGGAAAACATGTAGAGATCGAATTTCATGGATATAACGACCCAAATTGTTCGTTATAGAGGGTTTCAGATTTCTGCAGCTTTCCAGTTCGGCAATGACTCAAATACATGAGTTTTTGAAATTTTACAGGCGTCGCTATTTACAAGTTTCATTAAATTAATAGACTTCCTCCATTATCACCTTTTAATTTAATAATAAACATACCTAATTATTGTTAATTGTTACTCTTTCTATATTGTAATAAAACGATATAACTAATAGAATTTGGTGAATGTACATTTTTGGTCGATGTATAGAACTAATTGATACTTAAATCTCCAATAAATCATCGATAAATGACGACAGATAGAAAATATTAAAAATACATTCATTAACAATCAACCACTCCTTCGATAGAATTATATCCTCTCTAATAATTATAATTATAGGAAGGCAAAAATAAAACCGTATACATAGTTCTATAGGAGTATTTTTTTTTTTGTAGAAGAACTCAAACACTGTAGTTAAGACTAAAGTATAAGTCTCTACCCTTGCAATACAAGAATTTTTAAATATTTGAAAAAATAATGATTGATGAGCATATAAGTTTTAATTAGGAAATGATAAACAAATTACCAAAATAGAAGTTAAAGACCCTAATAAACAGCTATAGAAGATGTAATAAACTAAAATGAGTACTTGTACTAATTATAAATATATAGTCTTAATTACTACAATTATTTTGCCATTATTGTAGGAATATTCATTAGATAAGAGATCTAAAATAAGGAAAATCTTCAAGACGATGAGTTTGAATACGGAAGACATTTGTTGTATCTTTTATATATTCTACAAGAATCGTTAATAATAAAATAAAAGATCTCCAAAGGCAGCAAGTACCTTATATAGCGAATTTTCTTATGTATCTACATGCTGAAATATTAAATGCAAAACATTCTTATGATACTGACAATTAATATATTTTAATAACATTGAATCAACTACTCTTAAATTCATTTCCCGATGTTATTTTAATATTTATGATTTTTATTGAAAAATACTTTTAATCCACAAACAATAAGAAACACTAATAAAATTTCAAATTTCACTCGTTTCTAAGTTTGTTGTTTGTCTAATACGTCTAATTAAGGCCTGCTTGATTTTTTCAAGCGAAATTATCTAACAGGCCTTGCGTCTAATATTAACTGTCAAAATTAGCTGGCCTCTGCGATTATCAATTTTTTTTCTAATATCAATTGTCAGAACACATAGCCATCTTAGATACGTGATTTTACTGCTTATACTCAAAAAAGAGATTTTTGCATTTTGCTTGCGATCCAATGAACCGATTTTGATGATTTTTTTTCTGGGTCATAGAGGATCGACGGCTCTACTGTTATTTTAATTTTCATCAAAATCTAAGCAAATGTAATATTGAAAATGATTTTTTTTAACATTTCTTCAGCTCTTATTCCAAAAGTGTTGGCCCTACTAGTCTGGCCAACGAACTCATCCAAGCTATCCCAAAGACCGATTTTTGTACCAAGTTTCATTAAGATTGGTGTATTTTTACGGCAGTTATCGTGGGTATACATATATAAATATATATATACAGGGTGGATAAAAAGTATGGGTTCAGCTAAATATCTTAGAAACGGGTTATCCGACTTAGCTGAAATTTAAAACACAGTTACAAGGTAAATAAATCTATAACCTAAGATTTTTTTCAGATTTGTATCGTCATATGTTTCCGAGATACAAGGCTAACTTGATGTTTTTTAAACGGCATAAGGGGTCAAATGTACTGTTTCTATAAAGAGGATTTTTTTCTATATTCAGTGATATAGCACATGTCCATCTTTATTTCTACAAAAACCGAAAAAAAAAATTTTTGCAAATTTAGTTTTGAGAAAAAGTTAAATTAAGTTAGCTTTGGAAATGACGTCATGAAGTGCCTACCATTTACACGTTGAACAAAAATTAAATTTGTGTAAAATAATCACTATAAAAATGGGGCATTTAAGTGAAGAAGCATATAGAAATCCTGATGGTTGAATATGGTGATTGAAGACGAATTTGTACAGAGGTTATTTATTTTTTTAATTATAGACACCTCATGACGTAATTTCCAAAGTTAACTTAATTTAACTTTTTCTTAAAATTAAATTTGCAAAATTATTTTTTTTTTTGGTTTTTATAAAGATAAAGATAAACATGTGCTATATCACTGAAAAGAGAAAAAAAATTTCTTTTCAAAAATAGTACACTTGAACCCCTGTGCCATTTGAAAAACATCAAGTTAGCCTTGTATCTCGGAAACAAATGACGATACAAATCTGACAAAAATTTTAATTGTAGATTTAATTACATTGTGACTGTATTTCAAATTTCAGCTAATTCGGATAACCCGTTTCTAAGATATTTAGCTGTACCCATACTTTTTATCCACCCTGTATATAAATATATATACAGGGTGAGTTTAAAGTAACGCATAATGACAATAACTTTTTTATTTATGAGAATTTTGGAAAACGCCGAGACAGGTAACTTTTTATTTTTAAATTAAGTATTCGGGAAGGAGCCAAAACGGCTCTACCAGTTACCATTACGAAGAACTGCCATCATCAACGTTTTTTTCAAATAGCAACCCCCATTTTTTATTGCATTTTCGGATAGGGCATATTTTTCTGCATTCAGACATGTGAAAATCGTAGGGGGTTCCATGAGAAAATTTTCGAGAAAAAAATTATTAAAGTTTGCAAGATTTTTTGTCATCATTATATCCTTGCAGCAGCATAGTCTACGAAAAACACAACACCTTCGAATAAGCATTGCAAGCATTGGATTAAGTAGGCGTATGTAGAATTTTGACAAAACTATTGGCAAATATGGCGGATTAAATTGTCAAAAATTAAATTGCAAATTTAAATGAAATTGGAAGTTTTAGCTACATGTAAACTGTTAGATAGATCGCATACACTTCAACCTTGCTTCCCATTTTCTCCCTAGGAGTAACCACCCTTAGGATTTTCGGCTTTATTTTTGACAACTACGTCCGCCATATTTAAGATTACTTTTGACAAATATTCAAAATACGCCTACTTAATCCAGTAATAAGCCAACGCTTGCAATGCTTATTCAAAGATGTTGTGTTTTCAAATATTATGCTGATGCATGGGTACTATGATGACAGAAAATCTTGCAAATTTTAAGAATTTTTTTCTCGAAAATTTACTTATGTAACCCCACATCATTTTTACATATCTGAACGTAGAAAAAAATTCTCTAGCTAAAAATGCAATAAAAAATAGGGGTTGCCATTTAAAAAAATTGTTGATGATGGCAGTTCTTTGCAATGGTAATTGGTAGAGCCGTTTTGGCTCCTTCGCGCATACTTAATTTAAAAATAAAAAGTTACCTGTCTCGGCGTTTTCCAAAATTCTCATAAATAAAAAAGTTATTGTCATTATGCGTTACTTTAAACTCACCCTATATATATATATATATATATATATATATATATATATATATATATATATATATATATATATATATATATATATATATATATAATATATACATATATGTATATAATTATATATATAAAATTTTTAACGAACGGTGGATATGGGTTCCTGAGGTCCCAAAACGAACTTCTGTGCAAAAATTTTTCGGAAATTCAAAAGTGAGGATCTCGTCATTAGCTAATTTTTTTTAAAAAAATTCGCTAATAAGATAGAAACGAAGATGTAGAAGAAAAAAATTATGAAAAACGCATTCATTAATGATCGAAAACGGCGACGACGACGTCGACGACCAAGAAGAAGAAGAAGAAGAAAAAGGAACCAAGTTGGACCACTCCTTCGGTCGGATAATGTTTTCTCTAATAACTATAATCACGTAGGTAAATATGTAATCAATTTATTGTTAAGGTCTGGCTTCACTCCCACACAATTCAGTTAATATATATTCTCTTATACACTGTTAAAATAATATTTTAATCATAATAAATTTTTATAAAATTAAGTAACTTTACGTTAATTATATTTCCATATTAATCCATTAATTACTTGATTTTTTTTATCTATCATTGTGCAATATTCTTTCTAATTTCATTATCGTGTTTTAATTATTATTATTATTGTTATTAGAATCATTAATTTTGTTGTTTTTTTTATGGTAAATATAAAAGTAAAGCTATATTGATATTTCCAGTGTATTATTATTAAACTTTTTTTTTGAGTTTTTTTCTAGATTATCTTAAGAGGTAATAATACGTTTTGAGACCATTAAATTTCATAAGCAAATACAAGATCTTGATGCACGACGTTCTAAATCAAGGTGAGCTGAAAAGATTTACGACAACAGTTTCGACAACTATATTTTAAAATCTTCATCACGTTCCGATCCGATTTTTCCTAAACCAATAACAATAACAACAACAATGGGGCGACACGCTAAAAACGAGCAATTGAAACGTATTGAAAACTGACCAAAAAAAAACAATAAAGTCGATAACTCAATCAAGCTCATATACAAAATCATAACACTACATGGAATAGGGACGTAAGTATGTGGTGCTAGATGGGACTGAGCCTCATCTAGTGCAATTTCGCGCCCCTATTATCATAAGAACTATTTACATCAAATCATGGCTACTTTCAAAGTTGCCCTGCCTGCCAAAAAACACGTTCCACCTGATTACGACTTGAAGCACTAACAGATTGAATGAGAGCTGATAAGAGTAACTTTGTTGTACGAAGCAAAATTTATACGCATCTCTTATCTATGTTAGAAATTTACCCCATTTTTTACAAAATGGTACAGTTCTTGGTTGTGGTTGTCTGTCCACCTTTGAAGATAGAGGAATACGGGTTTCCACCAGTAGATTCTTCGTCCAAAATTTGGGTGCAACATGTTCTTACAATTAGATTTTTCCAAAAAAAAAACCAGCCAAATCAAGCTCAAAGATCATGAAAATAAAGTCTATAAGATACGGACCAAAAATTAAGTGTTGACAAAAGTTTTCAACAACGCTGATTCTGAATCTGCTATCAGAATTTTCCAATAAGGAGTGCTTCAGCCCATCAGCGAAAGTGGACGGATCTCTCGGATACCACTGCTCCGATTTAGATTTTTGATAAGATCAATCGAATGCATATCAAAACTTACGTTTATTGATAATGTTGACAGGGGACGCCACCTTCTAAAGTCAAAAAACTGCCTACGATTAATTGATTATTTCCCTAATGTCTGAAAATATTGGCGAACATGTTCAGGGGATTATTGCTAGAGGGTTTCTATTGTGTTTTAAAAGAGTTGGAGGTAATTAGAAAAATATTTGTAGGTTGTTTCTGGACTGAACAATGAAAGAATCATAGTTTCCTAACATTTAAACACAAGAGTTCTGTTTTTTGCTAATATGTACCTACTAGAATTCCTGATTGGATTAGTACTGATTAGTGATAACTGTGATAAGAGCTCTCTAGAGAGGGATCAATAATAACAAGAAAATTTTATTTCCATTGAATCAAATATTATATTAATTTGGTTTATTTCTTTTAAAAAGTGCACAGTTTCAATTAACAATCTTCTGATAAAAATTACTTGTTATAATGGTAAGATTTCAGGCCTTAAAAGCCTAGCAATAAGGCGTATTCGCGTCAGTTTCTTGATAAGTTTTAAAGAAGCAACTTTTAAAATTCAGAACCGATTCTAATTGTAACTGTGAAGTCAAAATTATTTTCACTTTTGTAGAATTCAACTCTTGTACTTGATAAATAGACCTAAGTATATTATAATAATTTTACGACTTCGAAGCTGATTTTTGTACAAACAACACTGATTAAAACAGAAAAATCCTTTGTCAAAGCTGAGTAGATTTCTACTATTGAACAGGAGCTCAAGAGTTTAAATCAGAAAATGTTTTAACTAAAAACGTTAATTTTCCGCCCTAAAGCGGACAAGTACTTTTCTACTCGCTAAGGAACCAATCAGCAACGAGTTACCATCTTGTTGTTTACGTTACTAAATAACAGTTATACTCTAAGGCAATTAGTAGTTTTCAATATAAGGGTGGAAAATGTGTCTTTACGAAACAAGGATGTTCGAGTTTCACAAAGATACGTTTCCGCTCGAATATCGAACACTATTTTTTTTTTTAAAGATTGAAGAGGAACTCAAAAATCTTACAATTAAACAAATTACTTTTTCGTGCTGAGGCTGACAAGTACTTTTCCGCCCGCTGAGGAACCAATCAGCATCGAGTTACCATCTAAAGAACGTTCACAGTCTATAGCACCTGCGAAACATGGTTGAAAATTGACAGTTTCCGTTCAATAATAGAAGTTTTTTTGCTGTAAATGAAACAACTAGTTGTAATAAGGCTGAATAGGTTCCAGATGGGTATCCTTTATGGGCTTCTATAAAAAATAATGAAAACTGAGGAGTTATTTTATTTTCACTTTTAAGGAAGAGGTGGATTCATAATCAACAAATCAACCTAATTTTTATTTTCTTCTAAAATAAAGTAAATGTTCTTCTACTGAATTATCTGATTTCTAAAAGTTCTAAGTACAAAAAAAAGTTCTTTTCTATTTTATCAAAGAATAATTAAAGATTTTAATAAGCTATGATTAAATTGACTTAAGTTTTCCTGAAATACATCTGATTTGCTTCTACTGAATTATTTGATTTCTAAAAGCTCAACAAAAAAAACTCAAAAATTAATGATTTATGACAAATAAATCTTAAAATCTAAGAGGAACAGTCAAAAGTTTTGCATAAAATAAAGCTTAAAGTTGATAGTTTTACTCAAAAACCAAAAGTTTCTAGATCGTTTCCTGTTCACTACATTTAGGGCGATATTTGTCAAAATAATCTCACGATTTGGAAAAAAAACTTCATAAAATTTGAAAATTCCGTCTGAATTAAAAATCTAGACAAATAATCTGCTTGATGGAAAAAATTTCTAAAATTTGATGAGTTGAAATAACGATTAAAAAATCAAGAATTCAACTCAAAAATCGATTTTATGTGTCGGAAGTTGCCCTTTTGACGACTCAATAATGAAATTTGCTAAGCAAAGTATAAAATTGTCTCAAATCCTAGACTTGATCTCAATAATGCTGCTAAAAAACGACTTGTATTTGGAGATCTGTAAGAGCTTTTAACATATTAAGCTCTAATAATCGCTCAACATTTAAATTTATGTAATTGAGACTTAAATAGTGTATATACGTTATCATAATTTGAAGATTCTAGATTTCTTAAGAAAAGCTCTAGTCTAATTTTTGCACTATATTTGTGTCTCAATCTCAGTTAGTGTGACATTTTTAACAATACATTACCGTGTTATTTGTGAACTATTTGTAACGCTATTCCATCGTGAAATTTTTCAATAAAAGAGAAAATAGTAATGCTATTATTTTCTTATCCGACGGATACTTTAATCTGCTTTCATAAGAAATCAAGCTTAACTCTTAAAAACAAAGTCCTGAACGTACAAATTTCCAATTTCCATTAATTTTGGATTTTTAGTAATGCGGCCAACACACGGCATAACACCCCCAGTTATGAATCTGCACAATTTTTGATCTACTTTCGTAAGAATTCAAAAAAAAAAACAACAGTACTTTTCTTAATGAATTTGTACCAATTTGCCGCCATTTCCTATCTCTCCCTATACAAACAAAAAGAAACAACAACAACAAAAAAACTGTTACGTATGTGTAAAATATGAAACAGGAAATAATTCGGTTCTCTTCCATATTACCATAACTAAGCAACAGTGAAATATTTGCATTGTTCTTTCAAAACGGATAAAAATCTTCGTCATTGCTTTAATTAAACGGATAATAGACTATAGTAATTATTACAATATATGAATGTATGTTGGTAGAAATGATTGATAAATGTGTATAGATAAAGAAGTGTTCTTAGATGAAATTAGGACAAAATTTTTATTTCTTCAATTGAACAACAAAAGAATTCATTTCTTATTTTTTTTTTTAATATTGTTGTTCCCGTTGTTGTTGTTAGATTTGGCTTGTGTACAGAGTGTGGTCGGATCGATGACTTTTTTCTGTTGGAAAATTATGCCCCAAACCAACCACACTCATATTTAAGCACGTGCCAGACATTGTACACACATTGAATAATTTTCTTACAATGTTTCTTTTATAGAATTCATAATAAATCTACCTAGATTCGAAATATTTTTAATCGTACACAGTTTTGTTGACTTAAAATTAGCCTTATCAGTTTTCAATGTATACAACACTCATTTCTATATTGCTCTCCTACTTATTATTTTATCAGATTTCAGAAATATGTCACGATTTCAACAATTTTCCATTAATTATAAAAAAAAAATCTACTTTGTTGTTGTTGTTATTGTTGTTTTATTAATTGATAGGCAAAGTTGAATTTATTATGACTTGTTTTTTTGTTATTGTTGTTGTTGTCGCAAAGCACAAGTGACAATGTGAATTTGTTAAAATTTCCGTCAGGTGCTAAGTTAAACTGGTAGATGTACAGAGGAGAAATAGAAATAATAATTAAGTCTGGAATATTCAATTAGATAGACGGGATTATTATTATTTGAAAAGAAGTGAATCACCTTTTTACATGAATCGTGCTTTCTACTTTTCTATGTAATCTTTTTTTTGTGTTTTTTTTTTCTTTAAAAAAGAATTAAATTGAAATAGCCACGTGTTTATTGTTACAAGTCATTCATTTATTGAATCATAATTAGTTTTTTTTGTTTGTTTGTTTTTGTTCGAAAATAATATTTCGTGTTATTATTTTATGATATTCTTGGAAATACGCCTGGAATTATGCAATCAAATATACAGGGCGAGTCTAAAAGTAACGCATAATTCTTTATTTATGAAAATTTTGTAAACTTTTTATTTTATAAATATTTGATTGTGTTTGAACCAAAAAGGTTGCATTAGTTACCATTACAAAGAAATGACATTATCAACAATTTTTTAAATGGCACCCCCTATTCCTTATTGCATTTTCTAGTAGGCAGTGTCGGACTGGGCCTACAGATTGGTTTGTTGAAGGCCAACAGTGCCGGATTATACCTACAGTAAATTGAGTAAACGGCCGCTTAGGGCCCACAGTTGATATGGGCCCATCAACTTTCAAATGAAATATCTTTTTCCAAAATTTAGTTTAAATTTTGAAATATTTTCATCTTTTTTGATTCAGTGTCTGAAAAATGACAGTTTTGATCATTGATGTTTCGTTTCTTTTCTGAGACATTGAGATGAGAAAACTAGCTTTAGAACGACCATTTTTCGGTGCATTCATAGTCATTTTCTATTTAGGAAAATTTTGGCGAAATTCTGAAATGAAAAAGAAAATCTTACAAGATGTTTTATTTTTATTTTTTCCCACAACTGACCAATATTATTTATTTAACAATGATTGCCAGGCAGTAGGTAGATAGATAATTGAAAGCATTTTCCAAATCTCCAAGAAATTTTTCGATCCAGTTGTTGAGAACGTCAAAAGCTCAATTTCAAGATTTTTTCTCCATCTTGAAGAAAAGAGAGTGGGGCCCTCTAAGTAAATAAGCACTCTTATTCTCGCCTACTATTTTTGGCTGAATATCTTTCTTTTACAAAAGGGCCAAATGGTTGCCAGTCAGACACTACTCGTAGGGCATATTTTTCTACGTTCAGACATGTGAAAATAGTAGGGAGTTACATTAGGAAACTTTTGGGGAAAAAAATTTTCAAAGTTTGCCATCAGAATATCCATGCATCAACATCGGAAAACACAACACCTTTGACTAAGCATGGCAAGCCACAGATCAGGTTTTCTAGAAGTAAGTGGCATAAGTGGTCTGTGTTGCAAGCATTGATTTTTTAGAGGATCAAGTATGTATGTACATATGTATATATAAATTGTTGATAAAATTATTGGCAAGCATGGCATACTTCAACCATGCTTACTGTTTTCCCTCCATAAGTAATCGTCATTAAAATTTCTAACTTTATTTTTAACAATAAGGTCCGCCATTTTTTCTGATCATATTGTCAAATATTTAACATACGCCTACTTAAACTAGTAATAAATTAATGCTTGCAATGCTTAAGGCTGCCAAAACAGCTCTAATTGGACCTGGACTCTCATACGGGATCGCTTAAGGGGCCATAAAGGAAGAATTAGAACGAAAACTCTACTGGGAGGAATTACCAGAAATGGTCTTGTCCTGTCAAAGGCATTTCTACATTTATCAAACCGTAGAAGACCAAAAGAACTCCTAGAACTAAGCAGGAGGCAACTAAGACAGATCACAGGACTGTTAATTGGTCACTGTGCACTAAAGAAGCATCTCAATAATATTGGGATTGTAAAAGACCCAACATATATCTTATGCTACTGTAAAGCCTTGAAGGATCTCGGAGTATCCTGGACTTTATTAAAAGAACGGGACTATTGGGACAAGGCAGCTAACCAAAATCAGGCGTGGTGACAGGTGTACAAAAGGCCTCAAAGGCTGAGGTACAGAGGAGGACGAACCACAGCTCGTGTATGAGGGGCGAGAAAAGACCTCACACAAAACAAATAATTGCAATGCTTATTCAATGGTGTTGTGTTTTCCGTATCCTGATGCATAGATATTATGATGACCAAAAGTCTTGCAAACTAGGAACTTTTCTCAAAAATTTTCTAGTCTCCTATTAGTTTTACGTGTCTGAACGAAGAAAAATATGTCCTACCATAAAAAAATAAAAAAAAAAATGTTAATTGTGTCACTTCTTTGCAATGGTAACTGATAGAACCGTTTTGGCTTAGTCATAATTAAATAATTGAAAAATAAAAAATTACCTGTCTCATTCATAAAAAAGTTATGAATATTATGCGTTACGCGTTACTTTTGACTCAGCCTGTATATGTATATCGTTTAATCAATTTCATTATCCGTTATTGTGGTAATTAACAGAAATTTACGTCTTGTTCAGTGTTGTCGTTTGATTGAATGATGTTGAAATGTACGATCCAAGAATGACCACAGATGGCAAATAGATCGTTTAAGTCTGATTGTGTGGCTTTTTCAACGTGTTTGATCAATGGTCTTAACACAACTCTTTCGTCCAACAATTTATAGATCTCAATGGCAATCAGTAGATCGAATCATTTAAACCAAACCAACAAAAGAAAATTACTGATATTCGATACAAAAAAACAACAACTATACACTCATTTACTTGATATTTTGCAGTGACTTAAAAGAAATAAGGAGATGTAGAAGAAAATAAAAAATATAAACAAACATCTTCGTTGTGGTGGTAGTTCGTTCCATCCATGGTCAAACCTATCGTCCATAACTTAAACTGTTCAGAACAAGCAAAAATCGCCGATTGTCGAGGACACAAAAACGTATCGGTTTAAAGAGTGAACATAAGGAAGGCAAAGAGAGGCATGCCTGCCTGCCTGCCAAAGACAAAAAAAGTAGCAGCGGCCACAGCCTGTTACAAACGAGGGATATAAACAATTGCCAAGATGGGGGTAACCATAGTAACGCGCACGTAAAAGATCAACCGGCGTCTTTGATTCTCAGATTTGCATAGCCACAGCACCGATATGGAAATGCTGTATATGTACAGTTTCTTCAACTGACTGTACACAAAGTAGTAGAAGTATAGAAGTAATAGTTGTAACTACATATACACATACATATACAGTAAACATATACGTTATATAAATACTGTATGTACAGGATGAGTCCATAGCAATGAATAATAATCATAACTTATTTATTTATGAAAATTTTAAAAAACGCTGAGACAGGTAACTTTTCATTTTTTAAGTCAAAGCGGCTCTATGGGTTATCACTGCGAAGAAGTGAGATAATTAACATTTTTTTAAATAGCACCCCATAAGTTTTGTTCCATTTCCGAATAGAGCATATTTTTCTACGTTCAGATACGTAAAAATATTAGAGGGTTACTTAAGAAAATTTCCGAGAAAAAAATCCTAAACTTTGCAGGATTTTCTGTTATCGTATTAACATCCATGTATCAGCACAGTATATGAGAAACTCAGCACTTTTGACTAAGCATTGCAAGCATTGATTTATTACTAGATTAAACAGGTGCATGTTAAATATTTATTAAAATCTGCTTGATTTTTCAGCTCAACGCTGTCTAACAGGATTGTGCATTTTTTAAATCCTCAAAGTTTTGAGAAAATGCCACTTTTGGCTGCATTGACGCTAGTTACCATCGCATAAAAAGAAATAGCTAGTCTTTCTATCACTCTTTTACCTTCATAACTTATGACAGTTGAATCACGTACCTAGTATGAGTAAGATAGAGATGGAAATATTTGCTATTTGTTTTAGTGTGGGAGTAACTAGCACCAATGCGGCAAAATTTGGCACTTTTCAAAAATAGCAATTCAGATCAAAGTCTGTTGAGTTGGAAAATCAAGCAGGTCTTGATAAAAATGATTGGAAAATGTGGTGAACCTAAATGTCAAAAATAACATTTGAAAATTTTAATTATTGTTACTTTTGGAGGGAAAATAGGAAGTAAGATTGAAATATATGCGACCTATTTAACAGAATGTATGCAACTAAAAACCGCGATAACATTAAAATTTTAGTTTTGACAATTAAATTCGCCATATTTACCAATAATTCTGTCAAAAATTCAACATACGCCTACTTGATTCTCTAAAAAAATCAATGCTTGCAATGCTTATTCAAAGAAGGCGTTGTTTTCGTATACTATGCTAATGCATAGATATTATGATGATAGAAAATCTTGCAAGCCTTAGGAATTTTCTAATGTAACCCCCCAAGGCTTGCTTGATTTTTTAGCTTAACGCCGTCTAACAGGTCTGTACTTTTTGTTGAAATCCCATAAGAAGCAAACTTTTGAGAAAATTCCAATTTTAGTCGCATTGGTGCTAGTTACCACAGCATGAAAAGACATAACTCGATAGTACTTCTATCTCTATTTTATTGTCATAAGTCATAACTTATGGATATGACAGTTAAATCACGCAGTGTGAGTAAGATAGAGAAGGAAATACTAATTATTTCTTTTTATGCTTTAGTAACTAACGCCAATGCGGCCGAAATTGGCGTTTTCGCAAGAACAGCAATTTAAATCAAATATACTGGCCTGTTAAACAGCGTTGAGGTGGAAAATCAGGCAATTCTTGTAACCTCCTACTATTTTCATATGATTGAACATAGATAGAAATAATCTAAATTATGATAAAAAATACAGGATGCCATTAAAAAAAAATGTTAATAATAATAATGTAATTTCTCGGCAATGGTAACTGATAGAGCCGTTTTGATTTAGTCACAGACAAATAATTAAAAAATAAAAAATTACCTGTCTGGGCGTTTTCTTGAATTTTTATAAATCAAACAATTATGAATATTATGCGTTACTTTTGACTCATCCTGTACATTAAACATATACGTTATATACTTTTATATAAAATATATTGTATGTATAGGTAGAAGACAGGGGACAGCTAGGAAAAGACAGTGGACAGTGGTGGTTGGTTATAGCGATGCGGTAGCCTGTATTAGACCGCTTTTCGGCATATACTGAGTTATGTCAGACAATCTTTACAATTCCAACATTCTATCCACAATCACAAATAAGCGGAACATTGATATTTGCAAAATACCATTTGTATAAATTTTAAATAAATCAAACCGACTACCAATAAAAATCCCATAAATTACATTCTTCTATTTGGTTGTTTTTTTCACCGTATAGTTGTCAACGACAAAAAAATCCTATGACCATAAATATGACAAAGTTAACCGGCGCATCCACCAATTTTAAACGTTTTTTTTCTTCTTCTTTCCTCGACTTCTTGAAATCGGTAGTCTTCTTTTTATGTGTGTGTGTGTGTGTGTGTGTGTGTGTGTGTGTGTGTGTGTGTGGAAATATGCGATGATCAGAATCGCCGCGAAATTGTTAAATCTTGTACAACTTATCTAGAATGCAACATTTTAATGTGATAAGTTAAAAGAATTATATATCGAACCTAACTAAGGATTATATACATTGTACAACAAAGATATAAGATCCTTTAAATAGAATATAAAAGGGGGAAACAGTACCATAGTAGATTGTATATGTAATCTACGGTGGTCGTAAGCAAACAGTGTCATACATACATATACACTGTGGTAAGTAAGTAAACGACTAAAAACAGAGACAGGATTGTGTTTATACAAAGAAAGAAAGAAGTATGTTGGTATAGTGTGCGCGGCTCTACAAAGGGGCCACTGACAGCCAGTACTGCGGAATGCTACGGCCGCCCGTCTAACTTATGCCTGTCACGTGCGATCACCACTATCTCTTTTCGTATTATTACCGGTCACTAGCAAGTAGGTGCGGTTGTTAACGAATAACGATCGACCCAAAATCAAAAATACATCAACGTATCTATCACTATTATTATTATTATAGCCAAGAATAATTTATAATAGATTGATAATAAAAATTAGAAAAATTACATTATCAAAAAACCAAAAAATCTACTGATTATCAGCGAGGCTAATTAAGTAACCTTTTGTGATAAGTACACCTCTACATTTAATATGAACTAAAAATCTTAATATCCATTTAACTGACAACGTTGTTATATTTAATAAATCTTGAATTTTATCTTTTGATAAAATTTCAACAGGATCACTGTGCGTTAATAGTTGTACATCTGTATCTTTACAAAATTGTTGTAATGTTGGTGGTACAACACAACATGTTGCTAAATTTATTTGTATTATTGATGGTTTTATACTTGCCCATTCATAAATTTGACGAAATATCATCTCATCAACATCAGCTAAACCGATTTGATTTATTTTCTCATTTTTAACATACTCCTCTAAGACAATCCAAAATTTTTTAATACTCTCTAAACAATCACCATTCTCATTATTTTGTTTATTATAAGCAATTATAACATTATGCACTGAAGGTACTTTCAATGTTAAAAATGCTACAATTCATATTAGATAACACATTAATAAATCAAAAATTTACAGTTTCTACATTAAATTTACCTTCATCTAAGGCTTCCTGTACGTAAGTCTTTGAATCATTATTTAGAAAAATCTTCAATCCGATCTTCAAATCTTGTAAGGGTTGTTCAGCAATTTTCATTGAAAGATCATCACTTTGGCGATTTATTAATACACGATCGATATTTTGGATTTGTGTTGTTTTTATTGTTGGTTTTGTATTCGTTTCATTCCGATATTCATTCAATGTTATATTGATAGCTTCAAATAACTAGAAAAATATCAATTAATTCGTTAATAATTAACACATTAATTAAATAAATTACTTCATCCGCAGGGTTTTGACCAGATTTTCGTGTAATATCATTCAACGATAGAATATTACCAGTGTTTATTAAACAATTATTGATTTTCTCAAACGAATTTTGTGCCATTTTTATCTTTACAAATAAACACAACTTCACTTGATTTCCTTTTTAAAACAATTAGTTTTAAATCTATTATGTATTTCTAAATATATATATATATATATATATATATATATATATATATATATATATATATATATATATATACAGTGAACAAACAGAATTGCGTAATCTCTAGCAATTAGTAATTACGATGATGAGTGGGTACTTTTACAACGATTGCGTAATTCTATGATTTTTTTTGTAGATAAATAGAAAATCTATTATCATATGTTGACAAATATTGTGATTAGAAGCGTTTCGATATTGATGAAATGTATAGAAATTACTGATTGATAAAGTACTTGTAACGATAAATCTCTACATAATATTTGCTATTTAATTAAGATAATAATTATCAATTTTATCGATTATAAAATATAATTATACAGAAAAATTCCAAAACTAGAATTGAGTGAGGTTAAATTGAAGTTTGACATTAATTTGACAGATGTTTGAAAGATGATGGATGGATATTTGACAGATCTGACTAATTGTAGCCCATTCGTTTAAACGAATTTTAATCAAAAAAAATTATTCAATTATTTCAATATTTAGTCTTCACATTGTTTTACGGTAGTGAATGATAATATATGATATACGGTAGTGATGTTAATTTACGGTATTTTTATTGTACAATACGTGTATATTATACCAGTATTTTTTGCCGTATTTTATTCAAAAATTGGCGGGAACAGGCACTACATTGCATATCACATTACTGATCAGTAATTTGCTATATGTGTCTGATCATTGATCATTGACCACACACATACACAAACGAATAAGATACTGATATTTAAGATTAAAATTAAAAAAAAAATACAAATTCCTATTTTTATGGACCCAACTGAGATCGTGTTAATGTGTACTACCCGATTTAAAAATATTGTCACAGAGTTCACACTGCTGATTGTGAGTGGGAAGTCTACACGTGTTTAAAACACACGTAGACACGTATCTTATATTTTCAGGACGGTGTCCCCAACTTCAGTGTCGATAGGTTGGTTAAGCCCCGCCTTCGCGATTCCTAGCCGAAGGCCACTTTGCAACTCAAATTGTACATACTATAGCTGTCAAATGGGTAAGAATATAGCCTTATTTTTTTAATGCTGTATTAAACTCGGTATTAAACCTTTAATACATACGATATTTATTGTATTATACAGTGTTATTTCACAACTGTATTATACACATTCACATCACTAAGAAGTTCTAATTAGTATGTATTTAGAAATTTAATTATTTATTCTAGCATATTAAAAACTGTATTTGAAATAATTTGGCAACAATGGCTTAGAGCTACAATTAGTCTATCATAGACAAATAGCATCTATGAAATAGCCCGTCTTTAAATCTGTCATAAAACAGTAACGTAGTTTGTCCAATTTTTCACTAAATTATTCAAAACTAATTATTTATGAAATGCAGAACAAAATAATAATTTCAAAATTTTAAATTTAAGTAAAATTCAGTTGAATTTACTAAATCTCCGATTTTAGTTCTCTATATTTTCGTGCAATTATTGTTTGTAACGCTACTGTTTTATTCTCGACCAACCAAAATCTATAAATTCCCAAACTTCATTTGTTTGAATTTTCTGTTTTATATAAACAAAAAACAAACAAGGATAAAAATAAGTAATAAAGTGGCAATCAGTGGTGGTTTAATTAAATAGTAATTAGAATGTAAGCTAAGGAAATTCATAATACAGACAGGTAAGATAAAATTTTGTGTTTTTTTTTTAAATCTTATCGATTCGGTCTAAAGAACGTTGCGTCATGTTGTTTTTGTCTGACATTCGCTAAGGCTACTTGATAATCGCCTAGTCATTATAGATTATATTTTACGTTAATTTAATTTATTAAGAATAATTGTAACAAGAGTAATTTAAAGAAAAATGCCGGCTGATATACCTGGTTTTATTTATGCTGGTGCAGTAGCCGCTGGTGGTATTATGGGCTATTATAAAGCAGGTAAGTAAAATTTGAGGTTATGTTTTTAATTTATTAAACTTAAATCGAATTTTTTGGGGTAAAAGTAGAGCTTTTGAATTTCAAAGATTCTGTAAGTTGTACAAGAATAAAATTTGCGAGTATCATTCTAAATGAAAATTAAAAAAAATCAACTAGATAGTGAACACATAACACTACTGGGATGGTAAGGGTGGATTTTTTGAAGTTTTACTACAATTATTTACGCAAAAAATCAATAAATAATGGATGTGTTAATGTTACTGAGCGCTTTATAGCAACTTTACACACTTAATTTGGCTTCTGGCGCTTAACCACTTGTTAATAAGGTCGGCTTATTTTTGGGACTATCTTTTAAAATTTTATTGACTTTGTGCCAGTAGAGCACACCACCATGAGTTAATTTACGGACAAATTAATCGCAAGAAGTATTTCAAGAAATTCACACTCGCCTCAAAACTTAGAGGTGATCCTTTGAGTTGAGGGTGTAGATTCACATTTCTAATGATCATCTTATTATACTCACAAAATTTTATACACAACTCAACTTATAGAATCTTGGAAACTCAAATGTTCTTATCATTTCTTTTTTTTGAATTAATTAACCGCTTTTAGGTTCTGTACCATCATTGATGGCTGGTTTATTATTCGGCACTGCATTGGCTTATGGTGCTTATCAGGTCAGTCAGGATCCATCAAATTATTCCGTACAATTGGCAACAAGTTCAATATTAGCCGGTGTTATGGGTTATCGTTTCTATAATTCCGGTAAAATAATGCCAGCTGGTGTTGTTTGTTTATTATCAGGTGCCATGATTGTACGTATAGCACTCAAGGCTTCCGGTATAACAGACAGGAAACTCGTAGAAGAATAAAAAAAAAGACAACCCAAATTTTTCATTATTATTTTACAAATTTGTAGAAGTCTTCCTGTTTATTTCTTTCAGATGTTTACAACTGAAACTGAAATATTAATATTGTAGGTTAATAATATATCGATTTTCTTCCAGATTTTATTTAAATAAAAATTATATCTGAGATGGTTTTTGTTCTTATTTAATTATAATTGTGTAAATCAATTTAATTGAGTATTTTTAATTGCTAGATTTGTTTTTACAAAAGGACAAATAGACGAGAAAAACGAACTAAAACAAAAATTGTATCCTACTTACAATTATAACATAAATATAATACAATTTATTTTATATTTATAAATAATATTCATCAGCATCATCACAATATTTGTTAAAAATTGTTCAAATATTGGCAGTTTTCGTTTATACAAGAAAAAAACACTATTCTATTTACATACGACTATTGTGACAAAAATATATTGAAAAAAGAAACAATCTAGTAATGGAATGTTGAAATTGTCTTTTTGTCGATTTAAAATAACAAATTATACAAAAATCACTTGTATATTTGAAGGCACAATTAATTAATTAATTACGTTTGAATAATAATTAAAGTTTTCAGTTTGAATTCGCGACATTTTTGCCAACATTCACACAAATAACACATTCTCCATTTGATGATCTCAAAAATTGTGATGTGGTTTGATCCCATTTGAACAGCTACATAGTAGCTTTCCATTTAACTAAAAATAACATAATAATAATAATTATAAAATTAATTAAGTGAAATTAATTAAAACATTTATCGAAAATATGTGTATAGTATATGTGTATAGAGTTTTTGTTTTAAAAGTAGATTGTGGTAAAAATGTAGCATAAATATCGTATAAAATAGGAAGTAATAAAGTTGATATAAGAAAAGTATTAAAACATTCTGCTAGAAATAGAAAATACTGCCATTCATGATTGAAGTTTTGAGTAATAAAAATTTAAAGAAAAATGATCGATTTTAGTAAGATAGATGTGTTACGTTAATATCGAAGAAAATAAACATATTCCATTTGAAAAAAACTCTGTTCATTCCGATATTGCACTTTATTTGTATGGAAAATTGAGAAACTAGATTAGAAAAATGAGAAAAGCCGACTTCAAATTATCAACAGTCTTAAAAAAATTTAATTAATTTAACGTCCTTTTTAAGGGAAGGCACTTATTGGAAAAAATTGGGCAATGAAGGGTAAGTAGGGATGGTCTTCAATGAAATTATTCCAATTTTCATGTTAAACGGTTAAGGTTAAACTAAAAAGCCCTTTTATTCGCTAGAGACGCTAGAGCTATCAAAAGGTGTAAATCGTATTTAAATTCCTTATTAGAGGTTGAAGTTATAGACGATTATATTCTTCTGCTAATAGAAAATTACAAAATAGGACACCTGTTTAAGGATTTTTCTATATTTAGAACACTTGCGCTATAAATAACTCTTAGGGGTAGTCCCTTTTAGGGTGAAATTTAAAAATTAATCATCTGGAACTGAACCGAAAAAACCGTTATTTTTGCATGAACGAAAACCGAAACCGAACCGATATTTTTTTATATTAATGGTTCGATTTTGTTACGACTAAGCGTAAATTTCGTTGAAAACCTAAATTAAAAGGCGAAAATCTCCTTTTTGAATAGCAAAGTTTGCTAGAAACTGATGGGTTAAGACAAATATAAGACCCCATGAAAATTGGAGGCTCTTGATGGTTGCCTTACAAACAAAGTGCAAATACCGGAAAAGTGAGGTTTTTTTCTAAATGGAAAACAGTTATGATTTATTATTACATATAAAAAGGGTAAAATGATGACACGACCATTTTAAATTCTTACCCTTATTATTATTTAATTTTTTTCAATCTCACTCTTTCTCTCTCACTATTTTCCCCTATTATTAAAAGTATTATTTCTTATATTGCTACTATCACTATAATAACTGGCAGCATTATATGAACGTTTCAAATAATTATTATTTATATCGTAATATTGTGATTGTGTTGTTCTTCCAAAATTGGCAAAATCATAAGGATTCTTTGTTGTTTGTTGTTTTAATTGATAATAATTTCCTACATAAGGATTTAATGTTGTTGATGGTGTTGTTGATATAAAATGTAGATAATAATTTCTTGTTGATGTTGTTCTAATTGTTGTTGTTGTTTGACTATTATCATTTGAATAACGATATGCAAAATTTTTGAAATCATACGGTGATTTTGTCGTTGAAAATATATTATTTTTAAAATAATATGGTTTTTGTGTTGCTGTGGTGGTTGTTGTGTAATAATTAAATTCATTTTTATAATTGTGTAGTGGTGGTGGTGGTGGTGTTGATGGTGTTGGTGTATGGTAATTTTGATAATAAAACGGTGTGACAGGGTTTCGATTAATTACATCCTCTTCATCATCGTGAAACCTGTTTTAAGTGTGAATATTTTTTTGTTTTTAAAATAGATAACACAGAAAAAAATGTGCAAATCTGTTAGAATTATAAAATTATAATGTAATTCAATTAATTCTACTTACAATGGTCTACCTTGATTATTACTATTGCTTCTAATATATGATGGTGTATTTTGTGTATAATCAGGTATAATATTCTCATGTTCAGCTACACATCGACCATTCAGACAATACTAGAAATCAATTAAATTTTTATTAATAAAAAATTAATTAAATTTTTTTTATTAATTATATTTACCTGACCATCACCACAAGCTGATCCTTCAGCTGCTGGTCGATAAGCAACACAATAACCGCTACCTGAATCGAAACAGAACAATTGGGCACAAACTCGATCATCTTTCTACAAGAATTTCAAATAATTATTATAATTTTTTTTGGAAAAAAGAATTAACTAACAAAGCAGGCACTAGTTCCTCGATCACGCCGACATTGGGCATCTAAAGTTAAAAGTTTTCCAGGCAATACTCTTGGCAGACTATCGTCTTCATGTGGAACATTATAGAGACACGTTGCTGTATCACCACTATAAACGAAACATCATTATGAAGAAAAATAATATATTTTTTAGAGAGAGAATTGTATACTTTAGGAAATGATGGAAACTTTGTATGCTACATGGCGACCATCTAAATCCTCGTTCTGTATGTCGTAAATCTGACATTATATAACCGTCTGTCCATTGACATTTTTCAGCACCCGGACCACCTAGATACGATGGTGCTGGACTACCATCATGTACAGCACCTAATCTATTATTGATAAACATATTTATCAATAATTAAATAATACCAAAAATAATAATAAAAAACTTACAAATGCCCAACTTCATGAGCAGCTACAATAATTCCACTAAAACCACCTGTATCTTCAATTATTGCAACGGAATTGACTTTTTCTAAACGTTTATTAACCACACAAGCACCGCCAACATAAGCGAATCCTAACAGAAAGATTAAAGTTAGAATTTTTCATATTTTTCAAATGGAATTATAATCGTTAACAAACCAACGCCGTTTTATTTACAAAGAAGCAGATATTCTTGAAAATTTTGTTAATTTTAGATAATCAATGTCGTACGTAAATGATGTATATAAGTCTTCGTTTTAATCATACTTAACCAAAAGGTAACCTGCGTGTCCACTCACCATCAATTTTGAACTATTTGGTGGCGTTTTCAACAAGGTTATGGTTAGTAATGTTCCGAAATAAAAATAATAAGGATGAGGTTACATGAAAAAGACGTACATAAATCAGCTTCTGCAAGCGTATTTTCTAGTTCGAATTCTTTGGCAGTAAAAACTCCAAATTTGGCCCACGTAATTTTTACAAATGGATTATTTAGTTGTGAAATATTGATAGTACGACTATAGAGCTCAAAATTTAAGGTTTTGAGTTATTTTTAGTTCGTTTGCTAAAAATACAGGATGATTCATGTCGTACCAAAAAATCTATCTCAACTCTCATTACTTGACCAGTAATTCGGAAAATAAGTCAAGGATTTTCAAGGGGGTACCTGGAGATCATTTTAGCAAAATTAGAACCTCATAGCTCATTTGGAAGTTGGTCAAAAAGCGATTTTTTCTGACGATGTCACGATTTTCAAAAACCACTATAAGAATGACTTGGAGACCCTCGAAACATTGTTTTATTTGTTTTTCTCGATTGTATTGTAGAAAAAAGCGAAGCATCTTTATCTGTTCCAAAATTTAATGGAGAAAAACGAAAAAAATCAATTTTGGAAGGATCCCCGAGTCATTCTAAGTAATTCTACGTGTTTAACTGTCCTTTTGAAAATCTCGATCTTGTCCAAAACCAGCGTTTTTGACCAACTTCCAATGAGCTACGAGGCTCAGATTTTGCTGAAACAATCCTAAGCTACCTTCCTATATATCCTTGAAATATTTTTCGAATCACTTGGCAAATGATGGGAGTTGGCATAAGAACTTTACGTCCGACATGGATCACTCTGTATAAGTCTTGTTTTGTATCTTGTGTTCATACCGTTCTGGCAAGCTGATCTAGAAACATTGTAGAGTGTCCTCATGCTATTTAAATATTTCTGAAATAAATTACACAGAGGTAAGACTTCAGTAGAAAGAGTGTCCTGGAACTGGAACCGCTCGCTTTTTGCAATTTATTAAATAAACAACAAGAAAGAAATATGGATACATATATTGACAATGCTTTCAGTTCGAATTGCCAGCACAGTATATTCGGAATTCGTTTATATTTTCTCTATTTAAGATAAATGTATAGGATTTCTACATATGACTACATTTTGGTTAATTTTTATTTGGAGTCGAAGCCTGTTATATCAACATTCAAGTAATTATTTAGAGTACGTCACTGATTTAATTAATAAATATTAATTTCGTTATTAGTTTATTAGTTTTGATTAGTCAAAATTATGATGTACGTAGTAGAAATGTTTGTTCCATTTTGATCTGCAATATTTACGTAATTTCCGGCAATTATTGTTCAAATTTTCAAGATTGTTACTAGGATTGATGGAAGATGAACGATCAACGTGCTCGAATATGGCATGACTGGATAAGGTATACTAAAGAATAAGAGAAATATTACATGAACAACTACAATTATCAAAAAAAGTGCATTCACTGTTTGAGTTTTTCTATTTTTTTTTTTTTAAACAGGAAATATAAAATATAGAAATTGAAACAATGATGAAGATCATAAGACGTGCTCTCATTAAGATTTTCACTAATTTTACCTGCCGTGCCCCTATTGCAAACATCATTGGGGTATGATCTTCTGCACATGTCTAGTCTGTAAAAAATATAGGTATCCAGTCATTGGTTTTCTTGTAATTTTATCAAATTGTTTGTATTTTTTTTTAGTAAAAAAAGTGTAAATCTAGTGGTTAAATTAAATAAATAAATTGATTATTTCGATTAATAAACCGACATTGTAGTAGTCCTAATGTGTAGTGGTCCAAGTTAGTACCCAGCTAATTAATTAATCCTTTATATAAAATAAAAATTATTTTTTTGTTACAAAAGGTAATTATTACCAGCTGTTCCTTTAGTGCAGCGTCCACCTTTGCGCCGACGACACATATCGTACCTATACGAAATTAATTTAAAATATTTTTTGCATAATAAAGAGGTGAATCTTTAAACTTATCAACACCCAATTTGAAACTTTAATTGTAATAATGTTAATAATAAGAGTAATTAATACTGACTTTGTAATAGCAACGGCTATATCGTAAACTGGTAATCTTCGTTCCCTAAACAAATATTTTCCCATATCGGTTAATGCAGCTGCTGAATCGATAGCATCACGTCCAACTCGATTCCTTTCCAGATACGGTGTAGCATCCCGGCCCTACAATCATTTTTCATTGATTAAACTTCTATTTGATTCATTTAATATTGCAAGGAGTTATAGGTAGATTATTTTAGCAAAATTAGAACCTCGTAGCACATTGGGGGGTCAGTTAAAAAAGGCTCTTTTTGGACAATATCGCGATTCTCAAAAGTGAGCTAAAAACTAAAACTCGAAGACCCTCCTAGCAGAATGCACAGGCACATAGCTGGATTAAAAATGTAGGTGGGCCACTCTAGAACCCAGACTTTTTGGGGTGAACCGTACCTTAAAATTTTCAATATATTTTTTCTTATTGTTTTGGATTTATTTATTTTTTATACATTTTGAAACTAATTGCTATACTATATATCGTCGGGTGAGAAAAAGGGTGGGCCAGAAGATTTTTAGGTGGGCCATGGCCCATCCTTATTTATCGCCTGGGAATACAATGGAAAATAATTCAAAAAATCAATTTTGGAAGATTACTTTAGTCATTTTAATTATGCAGCAAATTTTTGGAAGACACGACATCGCCAGAATGATCGACTTCCAAATGAGCTACAAGATTCTAATTTTGCTAAAATGTTCCCCGGGAGCCCTTCAACTCCTTGTAAGACAAATCGAATCTAATAGGAGTTTGTAAAGATTTATTACAAGACAGATGAGTATGGGCAATTTTAAGTAGATATTGTAATTAAATGAACAACTTACTCTACTAATTATAATACCAGCGATTGATACTCTGATTTTAGGTCCTTTCAATAGTTTATAACGTAAATCAACACCATTCCAAAATGATACAAAATAACGTTTTATTTGTAAATTATCACCACCATGTAAACGATAACCATCATAGTCGACAATCACTAAAATTTCGGGATAAATCGTGTATGGTGCTTCGCGTTTCCTTCGATGGTTCTTTATTGTTTTGGTACTTCTTTTGTAACGTTTTGCTAAATGATCAGGTTCCATGAAGGCTGTTAAAATACGAAATCGTATCAAATTTCTAAAAAAAAATAAACATTTTGTAATTATTACCATAATCGCTCATAAAATCATCCAATGTTTGGTTCCTTTTATAAATGATGTGGTGCTTCTTTTCGATTTGATGTTGTGTACGTTTTATTGGTAAGCCTGTATCGATTGCCACTTCAGCACTCAAATCACCATCAGCATCTAAAAACATTTCATCATCATCGATTGTTGGTTGTTTGAGTGGTGTTTTCAGTAATCTGGACGGTAATGGACGGATGATCAAATCAGGACCGATGCTGCCTTCCTGGAAATTTCCAACAAAAAAACTTTCTACATTTTTTGTTGTCTATTATTTGTGTTGTGTGTTGTTGTTGATTTTTTTTAATAGTTTTGTAAAAGTTAGACAATCGGTAAACTTTCTTTTCAGTTGCACACGACAAGCTAAAAGAGATTGTGCATTATGTTATGCAATATTTGCTCAAATCATGTTGATGGATCATATTATTGTTTAATAACAAAATTACAATAATTTTCTAATATTTTGTAAGATGACGAAGATTAAATAAACAATACGACAAAAGCGTATCTAATATAATTTGACATAGTCGAATTTCAAGAGCAAATATACAAAAAATTGATTTGCATTACACACATTTTTGTATTGTTTATAGTAAAACTTCCGTTTCCAGCATGACCGCAATTAATTTTTTCATGCATTAAACGATCTTTCATTGTCACGTCTTTTTTTGTTTGTATTGGAAACATTGATTAATCTTGAAGTGTTTCGATTTGAAGTCCAGCCGGAAAGGACAATAACGATACGTGTCGTAACGAAAAAGTCATGGTTGTTGAAATGGCCTTAAGATGCAGTATTATTGATGATTCTTTTGTGTTTTTTTTTTGTTATTAACGAAAAAAAGAAATGAATGAAAGAACAACAGAAGGGAAATCCTTTTTGTATTGATGATTGTTACATGTTTTGTAGATGTTATACTCTATGTATACAAATCGGTCATATTTACCTTGACCAAATTTCCAATTCTATTTCTTATTTAGCTTATTATTTCGTTACCTATACAAGAAATATAAGTGTACCGTTTAATTATTCGAAAATAGTATTTTTTCAATCGACCTTAACACGATAATGTGTGCATTTTTTAATTGACCCCTTTTTTAATGATGACAATCATAAAAATTGATTGCTGATCTTACTTTTGTAATTGTAACTATACTGCGAAATTAGTGCTACTCTCAAAAAAAAGTCCAAATTTATATACTAAAACAAAATTTCAGAGGTCAACTTGGCACACTGGGTTTAAAGTGCTGCCAATGTTATTCTACTATGCTCTTAAATTATTAGAGAGTTTTCGCTCCTTACCGATACGTTATAAACTCTCCGTTCTTCTAACTTATATGTCCTGAAATCGTATCGTATAACGTGTATGTTTACGATATTATCATGAATAACGAAACCAATGAAAATTATCGGTATAATTTATATACAACCTGACTCCACGCATACGTAATTCAATATATTCAATATGGCGGATATCGATCAGCTGATTGTACTTCTAGTAACAGTGATCATAATGTATATATGTCACTTGTAATAATAACATTTTAAATCTTTCACGTAAAGCAGAAACGTCTTTCCGTTATAAAGTGTACCGTATAGTTTAAGGCTATCAAATAACGTATTGTCAGGACGAAAACTCTATATTATTATTGAACACTTCTTTACGTTAGGATTTAATCTGATAATAAATTAGAATTCTTCAAACTCGTTGAGAAATTCTATTTTTAACTTCCCGCTAAGAAAATTGAAAATTTTCAAAATTTCGGGAAGTTATTGGTTTCACACCGATTTTCGAAAATTGAATTTTCAGCAGATCTCGACGTTTTGGGGCCCTAGGAAGCTATTTTGACTATTTTTGCGAGGATGTCTGTATGGCTGTATGTGTGTGTGTGTGTGTGTGTGTATGGTAAGACTATGTAAGCAGCTCATAACTTATGAACGGATGGACGTTTTCTTATATTGGCCGAGGTATTTTTGTAAATTTCTTATCAAAATTTCAAAGTGTTCAAATCTCTGCCTACTCACCATATAAACTTGATTAAATCAACTATTTAAATTAGATTGAAAGAAAGTTCCTTAATCAGTTTACTGATTAATAACAACATTTTAACAATAAATAGTTTTAATTATAGTTAAAGCAGGAAATATAATTGTAAAGAAACGTTAGTCTTTATGGTCTGAATAGTAGTATTTCTAACATATTTCCTTTAAACAAACATACACATACCGATTTTATTGTTTCGAACTTTTTCTTTCTAAACAAAGTGTTCCTTATTGAAACATAAACCTGTTCTAACAGACATTTCAGTTTTTCCCTTAATCATCGTAACAATCAATAAAAGTAATTCAATTTAAGTGCTTGTATCTGGTTTCATGTCATGCTTTTTGTTGTAACATAGAACCACACGATTATTGTTGAAATTACTTTCGTTATTTTTGTTATTGTTAAACCGGATTGTTCTATAAAATAGATCGTAAAGCCGCAAATTATTGTGTAAAATAATTAGAAAAAAGAATCATCACTCTTGTGGTATTATTGTTGTTGTTATTATTATTAAAAATTTTAATGTGGAAAAAACAAAGAGATAGTCAGATCGTTTTGCAAATGTCATAAAGGCCAAGGTTTAATTATTTTACAAGTTTGTTTATTGAAAAATTCCCTTATTTTTTTTTGTTGTTACTTTGTTTGTTAACTTACCACAACAATAGAGTCCTTGTGATTTCTTAATAAAATAGCAGCCTCGTTCTTCTCATCATGGTAAACATCACCAATATCTTCATTACTCTGAAAATTATTAGAGACATAAAATTAATAAATATTCAGATGAAAGTTGTAATATTACAACATTAGTTATAAACAACAACAATAAAAAAAAAACAGGATCTATTTTCAGGTGGGGCTATAATTAACAGGAAATGCAATCTAAGACAGAATTAATTATTGTTTTTTTGGTTTTCCTTTTGTTGTTGTTATCTATTGTATTTTCAGGGTTTTTATTTATTTCCTTTATTTTATAACTCGATTTTTTCTTTCATTGTTTACTAGTTAATTTATGTTTGTTTTAGAATATTTTATTATTACTTTTTGTTTGTAATTCTTGATTTTTTAACCTATTTTAAATATAAACAATATTATGTATTTGTCCTTTTTATTGTTGTTTAGATTGTAACAAAGAATGGGAGAAAGAAAAGAAAAATCGAAAAATATTCGTTATTATATCACAACTTTTTACAACTTTTCTGTCCTGAATAAATTAACATTTAATTAAAAGTTATTGTATGAGCTGGTTACAGGCATAAATTACAAACTTGGAAATATACCGCATATCCCATCTAAAATACGATTCTTAGAGAACATTATAGCAAAATTAGAACCTCGTAGTTCATTTGGAACTTGGTCAAAAAATGATCGTTTTGCGACAATAACACAATTTTCAAAAATTTGTTAAACATGTAAGACGACTAAACCTCAACATTGATGATTTTCCTCAGAATTCTAGGAAAAATACAAAAAATTTCCACTTGTTCCAAAATGCAATGGGGAAAAAGGAAAAAAAAATAATGTTGGAAGGATCCTCGAGTCATTTTAAACGTGTGGCAATTCTTTGAAAATCGTGACTCGTCAGAAACGAACATTTTTTTGACGACTTCCAAACGAGCTACAAGGTTCTAATTTTGCTAAAATGGTTTCTAGAGACTCCTGTACAAATCATCAAACTATTTTTCAAATCGTTAGTCAACTAATAAGAGTTTTATAAGAATTTAGAGCTGATACCCTTGTATAACATATAACGTATCCATCCCATTTCAGTGTATGTTTATTAGTCACGTGATAAGTGGACTAATTGTAGGTTTCTATAAAATTACAACTAAAATTGATACTCTTATTTACTTCATTACAATGGTAACATACTCTATATCAGGGATTGTTAACCGGAGGTGCATCCAAAAAATCGCGCCCCTTTTTTATCCATTATCTAAAAATGAGCTTTCAGTTCCTGTTAACGGGCTTAACACAGTTATCTTATACATACAGGGTGTCCCACTTAACTGTGGCTAGTCCTTACGGCAACTTATTATTTGTTGATTAATTGGAAAAAGATTCAAGGATTTATTGGACGATCCTTAGAGAACATTTTGTCAAAGTTAAGACCTCGTAGCTCATTTGGAAGACGGTCAAAAACCGCTCGTATTGGACAATGTCGCTATTTTTAAGAACCTGCTGCACACTTAAAATAATATAGAGTGACTTGAGGATCGTTTTGCGTGCTCAGCTAATGTTTGAAAATCACAATATTGTCCTAAACTATAATTTGTGTGGTCGACTTACAAATGAGCTACGAAGTCCTAATTTTGCTAAAATGATCTCCAAAGACTATCCTATAAATCAGTAAGATATTAATCGAATCGCTAGCCAACTAATAGAAGTGATCATAGTTAAATGGAACACATGGTATAACTAAAAATATTTTAGTAAGAATCTCAAACTTTAAAGAGGGTGCGAGATCATATTATAAGAGACATTGGAGGTGCCAACCAGTAAGAATAAGGTAAAAAGTCCCTGATCTGTGTGGTCATAATTTTTGCAGATTTAGTAATTTTTAGATAATGCTTAATAATTATTTTTATAAACACATCTTGCTAAGAATTTTGTTAATTTTCTTTCAAAAGACTTTAAAATTAGTTAGTTTTAACACATTTAAAATCTACTCAAAATAAATCGTTTTGGAATCAACTTCTACAGTAATTATAGGCTAATTTGAGAGACACTTAAGTGTTGGTCAAAGTGTCAGACGTTTACTCAAACTTAGGGTTACGCTCAAGACACTCGCTCCTTTTTCTTTCATTTGAGATTTTAAGTAAATTATTCACAAAAAACAAAGTAAATAATTGATAAATATGAAGATATTCCAAAACCAATCATTGCCGTACCAACTCTATTTTTGTGGGCCTCTAAATAAATCCTCTTATTGCCAAAAATTGATGACCTATGATAAAAAAATGTCCAGAATCCTATTAACTTTGAAGTTTTTGCGATATTTGCAACATGAACTCCAATCACTCAAGTCAATATAATCGGACCATATATGTATGTACAGCTTATTAATAATCAAATTATTCATTAAATAATAATAATAACACAATATCCTTGTTGGCTATTATTACCAAAACAAAGGACCATTGTGAGGCAACTATTACTGATTTGTTCAAAGATACAAATATTGCAATAAGATTACCTTTATAATAGAGAAGTTTTATTTGTTTTTGTAATTATTATAATTATTATTCAGCGATTTCACTTGTACGAAATATTAGACAGTGAAAAAAAATGATTATTTATTCAATCAATGATTAGTAGAGCATTGGAGGTCATTAATTTTTTTTCGCTTCTTTACTTCTATTTTTCAATTCATCATCATCACTAAGAAGAAGAAAAAAAATGTTTTCCATTTTTGGAAAATTATTATTCACTGAACCATTTTATAATTGTTGTAAACAAATAAAAAAGCAGAAAGGAACTAAAGAAAAAGGGTGTTTTTTTTATATAAACTATAATTGTGTATACTAGAGCGGATTTGAACAATAATTAAACAATTAGAATTAGAAAATTGTTTAAAACGCTTCAAATATTTTTATTTATTTATTAATTAATCTTTAATAATGATCATAATAATAATACAACAATAAAACAAATTTAAACGGAAATATGTGTATGTGTTATAATGGTTTTTTCAAAAGTGATAATCATCACTTTCACTATTTTATAAACTGTTCCGTTTATTAGAAAATCTTTTATATTATGATGATTATTATTATTATCTAATTGAATAAGAAAGCAAATTTTTGGCAACTATACTTTTCAATTTAGTGTCCTATTAACTCATTAATTAATTAATCAAAATCTACGATTTAATTACGAGAAACAGGAGTTGCTTTAAATCAGCGGGGTAACTAAATGGAAAACGTTGACTTATAGAATCAATTGTGTAGACGATGATGACTTTGGTAAAGAATACGACTGCAAACTTTCAGTCATATTTCCTCATTATTTGATTTAATTAGGAAGCATAGGAAATTTGACTATACTTGACATAAACCAGTGGCGTAACTGGATGGGAAAATTCATATAACTTTTTGTCTGATACAAAACAACTATCTTTAAGGGCAATGATTATGTAGAGAAGATGACTGTAAATTGTATAGAGGATTTATTAGATCAGGATTGTGGTAGGATCTGAAAGTGTACGCTACTGTTCCAGACAGATCTAAAGTTTTTATTATTATTATTATTATTATAGTTATTATTATTATTATTTTATAGGATAGTGAAAGTTGTTCGACCTAGTTAACTTCTGCCATTTAAATTTAGTTAGACTATTGTTTAAAGAAAATTGTATTCTTTTAGAGAGAGAAAAAATGGATATTAAATAACAGGATGATTGAGGATAATTCTTATTTCCTATTTATCTTAATCTTTATTAATTTTATTAAGTTATTAATCAACACATAGACATGCATTCAAATATTCAATCCATCAAAATTATGGCAATGAACATGTGTTAAAAAATAAAATATTACATGGTCTTTAAATGCCATTTTAAATAGTCTTGAAATTAATTAAATAAACATTATCGAAAAATTATTATAATTATTATAAATTCATCAATTAATTGATTTTTTTTTTGGATATAAATTAGAATCTATTGATATTTCAATGTCATTGTCAAGTATTAAAGATAGATTGATTTCAATTCTTCTTCAAATTATGGATTATTGAAGAGAGAAAATTATAATGAAATCAAAAGTAAATAAATCTAATTATAACTTGTAATAACCACTGTTTCTATTTCTTAATTATAAACGATCATCATTATCGAGTGAAAGTGGTATTTAAACTTTAAGATGAACTTAACTCAATAATCATCACTTTTACTAACCAAAACTGAAATCGTTTGTTATAATTTGATAATAGTTAACACGAATCGAATAGGGGAAAGACGAATTGTTCTCAACTTTGTAAAGAAAAAATATCCTTGGAATTTAGATGACTTTTTTGCTATTGATCTAAAAAAAAAATGTGATCTAAAAGGCGGAGTCATCTAGAATATCAAGAAATAAGACTACTGGAATAAAACCAAAATTTTATCGATAAATCAAGCATAAAAGATGAAGAAAATCGAATTTCGTCAAGGTAATAATAATACAACTCTTATTAAGTGTGTTATTCGATACGACCTCTGAAGAAAATGAAAGTCTCATCTAACATCGTCACGGACAATTTTTATTTTTTAACATGTCCGATTCATACTAATGATAGTGATGGTGATGATCATCACAAAAATGATATTTACAGTGACCTTTCTGTTATCTAAACAAATTCATAATCAAATTAATTCAAAAGATTATATTGTACTGTTTATGTTTGAAAAAAAACGTACTTTCCTGAATACGGTGATTATCGCAAGATTTATTGTTATTTTTTTTATATGACTGCCGCATACTTTTATTTATCTTATTGTTAGCATTATTAAAATTCAGTCGAATAGAATGACAACGTTTCAGGAATAATCATAAAAAATTAAAAAAAAAAACAGACTAGGTACTTACTTCAGGTAATTCAATGTATTCAACACCATGTTGGGCTGTAGCATTCGGCTCAACTGACCATAATTTCAATTTATTCTTCTTAAATAAACCAACATTCGGTATTAGACTTAAATTTAAACGTTTACCAAACGCTGTCAATTTTAATTGTGTTGTTTTTGTTAATAAACCATCATCACTTTTATTATTTCTATGTATCGATTTGAAATTGGAATCGATTAAATTCTCATTATCTGATGATACTTCGCGTTTCTTTACATAATGATGTTGAATTCGTACAATCTCATATTCAGGCACTGAAAATTTACGTGATTATAAATAACCGACAATGTTAATTAGTTCTTTCTCTAATTTCTCAAATTATAACCGTAGGGAAAGAAACAATATCTCACACAATAACAACAACATATAAAATGATGATTGATGAGATTCTTAACATTTTCAAATGATTTGTATAATTACAGGTTACGATGATGGTGATTTGCTACCTTTTAGTTTCTTTCCCATGTATCTTTCAACTATTACTTAATTAGAAACTCACCTAAATTATGATCGTCTACATGAAATGTACTCCGTAATTCGTCTACAGTCATAAGTTTATGGATCTGTAACAGAGCAAACAAGTTGAAAATATTTTCGTATTTAAATATTTGAGTTAAACTCGTTGGAAAACAGATTTTAATAATAATAACAATAACCTCCAATGTGTGAAAACACAAAATTTCCATAAATTGTTGGTTTAATTTAGAAAAGAAAACAGAAAAAAAATAAACAGGAAGGAAATGTTTAATAACAAATTAAAATTACTCCATATATGTTGGTGTATTATCAACATTTCACGGTTGAGTTTTAAAATTTCTATTTCATACATCCTGAACTCGTGTGTATCTGTTGGAAAGTTGTCGTTTATTATAATTGTAATTAAAAAAAAGCACATTTTCAGCCGATTTTGCACCTTGATCTATCATTGAAGTCTCCAGAGATTTCTGTTTTTCCATACAAAATCAGTAGAATTCTTCTTCATATTTTGACATATTTGATTAATTGTTGTATTTACAAGATGTCAATGATCATATTATTAATTTTAAAAGTGTTTTTTTCTTCTTCTTCTTCTTAGAAACGATAGAATTTAATGAAAATATTTATGTTGATGTATCATTGAACTCACTGCGCTACGATTCATCATAACATAAATGTGATAAATGAATTTAGTGACCAGACATAAATTATTTTTATTATTTCTTGCTTTTATATTTATTGAAAAATTTAAATATAACAATATGACCTTGTTTATTTCCCCCCACAATCAATTACCGAAGATTTTCCTTGATTTAAGGTTATTATTATTATTAAAACTTATGTAAGTGTTAATCAATAAATAGAATTATTGCAGATTCTTCTTCTGGGAATATTTACAATTTTTCTTGTTAATTATTTATTTATTTATTTTTTAATGTACTATAACTAGCTTGAATACAACAAATCTCTTCTGATCGGTTTCCCAGTGTCCGTTTCTTAATGTTAACAGAACCAAGGACAACAACTTGGCAAGAAAAATCTAATTATAAGTACTCTCTACACACGATAACAAAATCTCTTTTGTTTGTTTAGATAAAAAATCGTATATTTTACAATATAGAGATTAATATTGATAAGATGTTATCGCATTTTTTTTATTGTTTCTATCGACATGGAAAATTCGATGTTTATTGTAAAAATTTTGATAAAAATTATAATTATTGCAATTATTATAATTGAATTGATGTGGCTGTAGATGAAATTTCTTGAAAAATTCTTGGAAATGTTGAAAATTTAAAATAAATCACAGAATTATCAGGTCAACGGTTCGTCGCTACTTCTCCATCGTCTGAAGATCGTCGAGATGATTTGAAATTTAAATTTGTTCTCATCATTTCTTGTATTGTGTTACTTCACTTTGGATTATTTCAGGAAGACACCGAGGCTTATTATTAGCGTGTAATTTGTCTTCTCTGAACAATCTCTTACATAATCAGTAATTTTCGAATTTTTACCTGAATTTATGTCGTTCTTAATTGAGAAAAAAATTTCGAAAAAGTATTACAAAAATGTTAGTTTCAGTCAGGGCCGTAGCTATGGGTGGCCATATGGGGAAGCCTAGCACACTTTCTTGCGCCTTCTTGTCATAAGAGCGTTGTTTACTTCAAATCATTGTTACTGTAAAGATTGCCCTATCTGTCATCGGGAATAATTTTCTACTACGGACCTGGTTAGAGTTTAACACGATACGATCGTGGGCGTACTTTGACTTTACATAGCAACATTATTACTCATCATCACGTTATTTTTTTTTCGAATCTTCACCATCGTTATGAATGAAAGAAGAACCATCGATAGTATCCTAACTGTATAAAGTACAACAACCTTATTGTAATATCGACCAGTGACGTAATGATAAATTAATAGGCCCGTGTTCTGGTTTACAAGGCGAGCCCCAAATTTACATACCATGTTGGTGCTTTAAATGTACCAAATTCGTATGAAACTTCTATTAGTTGATGGGCGATTTGAATATTTTTTCAAAGATTTGTAGCAGGTTACCTAGAGAATATTTTATCAAAATTAGAACCTCGTAGCTCATTCGGAAATTGGTCACCTTCCCACCATTGATTTTCTTTGTTCTTCTCCATTGCATTTTAGAAAAAATACAAAGCATTTTCTCCCATTCCAGAATAAAATGGTAAAACAATCAGGTGTATGACTCGTTTTTGAAAATTGAGTCATCGCTAGAAACAAGCCTTTTTGACGAACTTTCAAATGAGCTACGAAGTTCTAACTTTGCTAAAATGTTCTTAAGGGGCTCTTCTACAAATCCTTGAAATATTTTTCGAATCGTCCTTCAACTAATAGGAGTTCCATACCGATTTGGTATATTTATGGCCGTAAGTATTAGCTCATGTTTATTTATCCATAATCTCGCCTACCGATTTTCTCAGATGCCGGGGCCCCTATGGAGTTTAGAGCCTAGGGTCGTGTTTCGCGAAACTCTGCTCACTACGCCACTGATGACCATAACAAATGAAGTTTTTCAATTTTTTGTTTTTCAATTCTACCACCGTCTGTGCCCTAATTACGTAGTAATTCATAAACAAGATGTTTATATATTTACATTTTTATATCTTTTTCTGTCGTGTTAATCGAGGGAGGACACGATGACACTTAAATAATCATAACTTTTCGAAAAATCCCTTCGTTAGCGAGATACTTCTGTCAGTGCCTTATTTGCAAAGTAATTCATAAGCAAGATGTTTATTTATATTTTATTACATAATTGTTTCTTATCGTGTAAATCAAGGGAGGGCACGTGCTGTGTCTATTAAAATTTCAACTAATTTACGTATTTAACAATAGAAATAATTGTTTTCCGGCCCTGAAAACCATCAATAGACTCTGTTGTCAACAATCGTCCCTGTATCAGTTTCCATAAATGAATGATTATGATGATGATAATAATGATGATGATGATAATAATAATTTAACGTAAATTTAAATATAAATAAACCTTGTAAATTAATTCCTCTATCTCTATATCTTACACGTAAACTTTTTTTTTCTGCTCACTTGTAAATTAATCAAAACAATTGTTTTATGTAATAAATGTAATAATAAATGAAATTAAATGACAGTAGAGATAGAATTGGGTCAAAGCCTACATTTAAACACTAAATAAGATGATTATCAAGAAGATTCGTACTTACATCATATGATAAAGTGCATGGTAGTAATGAGAAAATTATCGTTGATAGTAGTAATAATAAAGATGACCGTGTCTGGTCCATGGTATCCTGTAAGAAAAAAATCCAAATAATAATATTAATAATAACAATAGAAGATATAAAGGCAAGATTGTAAAATGTTTATCAAAAATATTGTAAAATTTACGTCAATTCACTTCTTAATAATTATTTGACACTTATGTAATGTTTTTTTTTGATTTTCTTAGAAGATTCGTTTCTTGATTTTATTGTGTATATGTAGATTTTAACCGTTTTATTTGTTTAAATAATATCGTCTAATACGTTATGAATGAATGATTGAATGATGTTGATGATGATGTTGGATGATAATTTAATAGAAAATTAACGCCATCAATTTAAGATAATGAATTTTCATTCTTTCAGCCTTTATATTCAGTGTAAACTGAATAATTGACAATTAAATTGAGTGTTTTGCTAATTAGAGAGTAGGCGAGATTGATTGATAAATGGTATACAGTAACAAATTTTGTATTCTTTTGAAAATTTTATAGTTTAATGATAAATTTCAGTAAAACACTTTCTTTTGTGGTATCAAACTATTTCAAAATCTTGTTCTATAGGAAGTAATTTCAACTGTAAAGAAAAGAACCAAATAATAGCAAATCAAGCGGAATTAATTGCTTATCATACCAATTTTATTGCGATTTTTTTGTGAAATTCACCATAATCGTTTCTTATTGGAATTCTAAACGCTCCAAAAACAGTGCGTTTATATAGGAAATTCAGCTACATAAACAAATATTGACCAGAACATACCGAAAAAAGTCCCTAAATTTTATTAGTAACTTGATTTATACGCAGTTGGCCCTTTTATTATCACCTGACCACAACAAACGTGTTGTTTTGATACTATAACCCTTATTATTTTTTGTGAGTTTATTTTTTAAATAAATCTATCAATTCTATTGATATTTATTTTATTTATGTATTAAACAATACATAAACATGGTAATAAAAGTGCGATACCAACTAGGTATATTTAAAGTTACTAGTAAAAGTTGGCGACTTTATTGCCGTTATATTGTCGTCAATGTTTCGTTATGTGGCTGAATTTCCTATAGTTGTAAATCAGTAGGTACAGTTTCAGTAATACTAACTACTATAAATTCCCTTAAATTTCAAGAATTAAGTTGTGAAAGAGTTTGATTTTAATGTTTTTAGTCGATTTTCATGTGAAATTCTCGTTTTTTAATTAATAATTAACTCAATTTGCAGTTTTTAGGCTATAAAAACGGACTTTTTAGACGCTTTTAGTCCACTTTAGCCCTAAATCTTGCACTACCAATTAACGTTTCAAGACATTTTCATATTAGTTTTTACCTCTTTTAAATTGAAAATGGCTCAATTTTATGGCTCAGTTTTATTATTAGCCAGTAAAGCATGCGATATGGTGACTGATGGCCGATTTTAGACCACGAAAAGAAGCCCATTTGGATACTTTTAATCGATTTTTGAGCTGAGTTCTTGACACTTTAGTCTAGATTTTACGATATCATTGTTCTTAATTTTCAGTTTAATCTGAATTGTTATAGATTAGTTGATTTTCGAGCTCATTTCTCATTTTTAGAAGCCCTCAAAACAGAAACGCACAATGCTGAAAAGGAACATTTTCATACTTATCATTTTTTTCTGCAAAATAATTGAAAGAAGGTATTTTAATAATAGAAAACATTTTTTTGGATGTTTGTAGATTCAAGCAGGCAGCTTTTTGAGCACACTTAAAAATTAAATCTTTAATTATTTTGAAGTAAAGAAATGAATACAAGGGCCAAACTAAGTATTCGTCGCTTGATGATGAAAACCAATGCGATATTGTTTAAAGTCGCTAATAATCGGTCGTTTAACGCACTTTACGCTCCCAGTTGTTACGCCACTGTCTTTTTTTTTAAATCATAATATATTCTAAATGCCAACTTTCTAATATAACAATTACTTCATAATTATTAACGAATTTATGAATTAATTAAGTAACTTCCAATTTTCGTAAATCGATAATAACATATACCTACCTTAAACAATACATACAGGAAATCAATATTTAAGTTTTTTTTCTGCTAAATGGCCAAAATAAAAAACAAACAACCTTGCTCTCTGTTATTGATTTATGTATATTATTTTATCTATGTAGGTAGAAATATTCAATATCAATTTAAATATTTCTCTTACATATATTTGAAATAGTATAGAGAGAAACCGCCCTGAATATAAATAATTGATTGATCAATAATTTCATTTATTTATAATTGTTTATGATCATACATTCATAAGAATAGAATTTTTCTATACTTTTGACATAATAATAATACAACCTTGTCAGGGTCTTTTCAAGAACTCAACAGAAGAAAAAAATAAATTACAGTTATACTATCGATACGTTTTCCGTTTCACTATTATAACATTGTTTAATGATTATGAAATCGGTGGAGATATTTTTTTTAAAATATAATTTTTGTTATATTATAAATAACAACAATAAGAACAACAACAACAACAAGTTAACGAATGCCACGCCTAAATTTAATGCATATTTATTTAATAATTGCTTGCACGATTTTACCACACAATACTGGTTACTTGAAATTGAACAAAAAATTAATTTACAAAAAAAATGTACAATTGAAAAAATAATAAGAACAAACAATGATTTATTCAATTATACTTCGACATTTATTGGCTTCCAAACGAAAATAATTAGCTGATAGATTTTTGATTTTCATTATAAATTGTTAATTTTTTTTGCATCTTTGATTATTTCAAAATTATTACATGTTGTATGTTAATAAGTCGGAACGATAAAACTGTCGTTCTCCTTCATCTGTCCGATGAAGATGACCGAGTTGACTTTTTTTAGAGAGTAAAAGCAACAATTATTTCCATATTAAGGTAGAGAGTCTCTTCAGTCCTTAGATGCACCAGTAAATTACGAAAGAAATACCGCGAAATTTTCCATTATGTAACACATTTAAAAGTAATTAAATTATGTAGTGTTGATTTTCGTATTGTGAAGAAGAGTCCAGTCGTTAGATCAGCAGTATTCAAACCATGGGTCGCGATCCATAATTGAGTCGCATTAAATCTTATGTTCAACAGTTTGAAAAACACTGGATTAAACCACCAATAATTATTTCATCCGGAGAGGCATTAAAATTTGAATGAGTCTGACGATTTCGGCCATAAAGATCATTTTGTGTTTAATTCAAGATAAGTAAAGATTTTAAATGAGAATTAATTTCATTTGGAAAGACAGTTGGATCTATACAGGGTGTTTGGTCTAAGTACGGTGAGTTCTAAGAAACTGCTATTAGTTGACGAGCGATTCGAAAAACATTTTGAGGATTTGTAGAAGAGTCCCTAGGGAAACTTTTAGCAAAATCAGAACCTTGTAGCTCATTTCAAAGTTGGTCAAAAAACGATCGTTTTGGACAATGTCGCAATTTTCAAAAACGAACAAAACACGCAGAATGACTAAAAATGACTCAGAGACCTTCGCAACATTGATTTTTTTCGTTTTTTTCCATTGTATTCTAGAGAAAATACGAAATATTTCCTCCTGTTCCAGAATAAAATTGACAAAAACGAAAAAAAATCAATTTTGGGAGGATCCTAAAGTCATTCTAAGTTGTTTTGCGTGTTTAGTTCGTTTTTGAAAAATCACTACATCGTCAGAAATGAGCATTTTTGACCAACTTTAAAATGAGCTACGAGGCTCTAATTTTGCTGACATGTTCTTTAAGGACCCTCTTACAAATCCTTAAAATATTTCTCGAATCGCTCATCGACTAATAGGAGTTTCTTAGAACTCACCATACTTAGACCAAAAACCCTGTATACAGGAATCGATGAAATATTTGCTTTTTATGAGATCTCCATAAAGCAATGTTGATGATAAATCTAAATAATTTGTCGTGTTTTATAGTTTTAAGACCTTTTAAAAAGAAGTTCTCTTATTGCTGCAAAAAAAATTAACTAAAATTATTAAAGAGTTCATGCAGCTTGAAAATCGATTAAACTTAACTGAATATTCACGTTTTTATAATTATGTTCCCAAATTCACTAAGAAGTGGTCGTTGAGAACGATAATGTCGTAAAATTTAAAATAAAAAGTCAAATATGTAGTACGAAAATCAATCAAGTGCCCAAATAATCTTCTTTTTAGGCTTTAAACTTGGAGAAAGTTATTATGTCGTATTCTTTGCCCGCTTTAATATCGAAATGTGCTAAAATTTGGTGATTTAAGACGAAATTGTCTTAAAACATAGACTAAAAGTGAGGAATTTTGCCCAGAAATTTGCTAAAAGCTTTTAAATCTTCTCCTTACTGTTTGTTGGTAAAATTTGGTAAAAAAAATGCTATATAAATTGGACCCTTTTCACAACTCTTAAGGAGACTTTGGAGGGATTTCCAATTTTCAAACATCGATTACTCGTTCGCGTTTTGAGATATTATGGAAAGTAAACATGCGTTAGGTAGAGCATTTCAAGATGCATGTCGTGAAGTTTTCCATTAAAGAAAAATGTGATAAAATTCTGAATGGCAAAGAAAACTCTTGGACCCTATTTTTTTGTACTTTTTCCTTCATAGTCAATATTATTGATTTTAAATATCTATTAAGTGATCTAGATAGGAAGTTAAAAGAGCTTTCCAGATCTTCAAGAAATTTCCCGATACGTTTGTTAGTTTTCCCACAATTGCCGCAAATTTAAAAAAAAAAAATTGAACATGCTGTGCATAATTTTAAAGATAGAGAATGATGCTCTTGTTTTTAGAAAGATGATATAAGACGAAAGGACATGAAGCCCGTTTAAAAGGAAATTTTGAACATTATAAATTTAGACGAACATTTTGAACTCCCTTTTTCACTTGTTATTTACAGCTATTATGCACAGAATCACTTTTCAAAATTATTTCAATTTTGTTCCAGTTATCGGAAAACTAACAAACACATCGGGAAAACCCTTAAAGATTTGGAAAGCTCTTTCAATTTGTTACCTAAATTCACCTCATAAATATCGAAAATCAATAATATTGATTAAGTTTTAGCTAATTATGAAGGAAAAGGTACGAAAGAAACAGGGTCCAAGAGCTTCCTCTGTCATTTAGAATTTTATCAGATTTTTATTTAATAGAAAGCTTCAGGAGATGCACCTTGAAATGCTCTATCCAACGCACGTTTATTTTTCACAATATCTCAAAAACAAGCAAGTAATCGATGTTTGAAAATTGGCAATTTTCGTACGCAGAATCGAGTAATAAGAAGTCAATAGGCCCTTTAAGTTGTGAAAAAGGTTCAATGGAGTAAATTTGATAAATTGGAACAAAAGTCTTAAAATAAATCTGCAAACTTGAGTTTGACTTTTGATTTGAGCCGTCTAAACAGCTTTTTTGTTATAATCTGAAAGCAAAAACAGACGATTTTTAGGGCGATAATGTTTTAAAAGGTCAAGAATTCAAACTAAAGATAGGGTAAATGGAATTCTTTTCACGATTTCAAAGTAAAATCCAAAATCTGTTGAAAATTAAAAATTTAGGACGAACTTGACTGCGAACATTAACTACAAATGCAAAATTAGCTCAAAAATCAACGAAAAGTCTATAAATTGTTAGTTTTTCACAATCTATTCCCCAAAGTGGTTAAAAAATTGATAATTTAGAATTAAAGTCTAGACTGGAAATCGAGAATTTAGCTTAAAGAGAGACTAAACGTGTCTAACTCATTATTATCATTTGGGAATTCCATGAACATCAGAAGCTCTTGGCCTAAGAACCGTTTTTTGATTGCTTCTGAAAACTGGACCCAACAAAATAATTACATCTTGACTTCAAATTGATCTGATAAAGTCATCATGGGACGACCATAAACATCTAAGAGATACCGTCTTTATAATGTTCCCCATCTTTTTAGACATGCACGTAAATATAAATAACAACAGTTATTAGGAAGTTCCATTAAGCAGTAAGCACACTATCTCGGAACGGAACGGAACGGAATGGGATGGAACGGAACGGAATGGAAATTTTGAGCCTCCGCACATTAGTGCGGAATTCCGCGGAAAAAATTGTCTAATTATATGAGGATACGAGTACGGTATTGTAGTATTTGTTGAGTTGTTGCAATGAACAGTTCAGACGAAGAATTTGTAGACTTGTAGAAGAAGAAGAAATTAAAAGAAAAACTAAATTAATTAATAATTCGTCGTTCATATTGGACAATAAGCTAACATATTTGAATGATTATCAATTATCAGTCTAGTAGATACTTATTTCCACATTTAATTTTTCATTATTTACTTCTAAGAGTATTTTATGTGTAGTAGAGTATTAGAGGGGACTGCGGAACCTCGGAAAAAATCGCTCAACTAGCAATCCAAGCTATTCCGTTCCGTTCCTTTCCATTCCGCGCTGTTCCGATCCGCGGTAGTGTGTGGACTCTAACTTACAACCATACTGTTTAATTTTTCCGTTCAATTCCATTCCGTTCCGTTCCATTCCGTTCCGCGATAGTGTGCTTACTGCTTTATACAGTCGGTAAAACCACAGATAGACCTTGGCAAGATCAGAAACATCTATTAAAGCTTGTCTTGTTGGTTTTTCGTCAATAAATTCTATGACGATTCAAGATTTTTATGATTAACATGAGAATATTAACCTTAGAAGTTTCATAGACACACAGACACATATCTCAAGGACTTTTCACCACATCTGCGTATGTAAATTGTGACTGAAGAATTTCAAAAAAATTCCATTTTTTTCAAACATCTACGCATAGTTCGTCTACTCCGATTCTAATCGAATTGAGTGATACACGTGAGATATCTAAGCAAGCAGGTACAAAATAGCGCTAGTCAAAGATCTAAAAAAATATCCGTAATATCAATGAAATAATGGCAATTACAAGAGTAAAGGTGCCACATAGTTCAGTGTAGAGTCATGAAGGCTGCAGGAGTGCCCGGTTCATTATACAGGGTGTAATCAAAACCACTTACAATATTCAAACCTCACTATCCCTATATAGAACAATAAACAAATTTTGAAGGGTTGAAGTTGAAGGAAACATTTTTTTTATTAAAATTGTACAAATTTTGATAGTCGCTGGTTAAGTATTAACCTACCATAATATTGTTGTCGAGACTTGATAAGAAATCAGGTGTCAGTACAACTTATCGAATTTCCATGAAGAACCCATGCAAATCGTACTAACATAGTTATTGAACATATAGACAAGACTATACAGGATGTCCTGTAAGTCGCGCCCTTGCTCCTTAGGGACAGACAGAGGACGAGAAGTCCTGTACCATTTTTTTATCTGACGCACAGGTAATTAGTTATTAAATAAATTAACTAGCCAATCAGGTGCTTTAAAAAGAGAGAAGGAAAGAGTCTTGATGGTGCGATGTGGGAAGCGGACCAGACTGGCGCGACAACCGTTCAAACTAAAAGAGCACCTGATTGGCTATTTAATTTAATTAGTTACTAATTACCTGTGCGTCAGATAAGAATGTGGTACAGGACTTTTTGTCTTAGAATTTCATCCTCTATCTGCCCCTTAGGAGCAAGGGCGCGACTTACGGGATAGCCCTGTAAAAATAATGTAATATAAAAATCACTACAGAAATTGTACAAAAGGTACCCACCCCCGATTCCACACAAAATTACACTATATATCAGGGAACGGTGCACAGTTTGCAGCTTCTCAAATTCGAGTCCGCAACTGCTCGACATTTCCGACTGGCACTGAATACAACATTTGTTTCGCATGGTCTCACAAAAAATATGTGGAAGTTAATAGACAAAAATAATAAGCCCGCAATTACCACAGTCAACAATTACGTTCCACTCGCAATTGAACACTGAACACGTTGTTTGAAGATTTTAAGGAATTTCGATTACATCCTGTAGGTGGAAATAATGAACGATGATACCTTTGTAAAGACGTTTTGTATTGGCTTTCGATAGAAAGAGTCCTCAAATTCTGACTACTTCCATAGCTTGTCTTTGGTCCAGGAAAAAAGCGTCGAGTCGCTGTACCGAAATTGAACCCGAGCCTCCCTCTTGTCGGTCAACTTGGATATAATAGCAGAGATGATTTATACAGGATGCACAATAATATTTCAATTTACAGTTGACTGTGCTTTCTTACGTAGTATCCTAACTTGATTCATACTTTATTATATTTGACATTTTTGTTGATGTATTTTCCAAGTGGCCGAATCAAGCTACGATCTAAGTAAAAAAAGCATAGCCAACTGCGAGTTGAAATACACCCTGTATAATAAATTAAGGTATTTGATACAAACTTGGTATAGATTGAACATAAATCGTTAATTTCTTTTTTGTTATTTGCCATATTTATCCGATTCGTGTTTTTTTTCAGTTTCACTTTCATTGTTGAACTCGTCTTCACAACACTTCCTCTATTCAATTTCCGCAATCTTTTTAACGCATTTTTCTTATTGAATTTTTACAGTAAATTTCACTAAATATTGAATAAAATTCGGGTTTTTCGACATTGCGAATAAAAAATTAATAATTAATCAAAGTTGAATTTTCAATACAACTTTCTTCCAAATAATGTGCTTTCTATTTTTAACATTTATTTTTTTTTTTGAAAAATTAGATAATTTTGCCGAATTTCCGGAATTTATTTCGTTTTTTAATCAAAATATCTTTTATTCTATCGATAATAAATACAAAAATTAAAATATTAGTTGGATTTAAATAAAAATAATAAACGAAAGTTATATTCACATTCATTGTCATAATTCTAAATAGCAAAAATTGCGTTATATGCATGCGAGAGTTTCTCTTGAAGGCTGTCTAACGTAAAAACTCAACAACCGTTACAATTACGTTATAAAGTCATATAATTTTATTTGTTAGTTAATGTTTAATTGTGGGTGGAGATTGCATATCTTAACCAATATATTTAATAAATTAATTTTTCGTAAACAATACCGAATGACAGCAGGTGGCAATTATTTGGAAATGTTCTTATGTAAGTTGACGTTAATTTCAATACATTTGCATTCGTTCATATCGAATAATTTTCGTTTTATTATAATTTGGCGTAATTGTCGCGATTTTTTGTACGGTCTTGCCTGCTGTTAGGTGCACACAAAGAACGTGCTTTCTCCTTCAATGACGATTTATGTAAATTTTTTCCTACGTTCGAACGTAGAGAATACAACAACAAAAAACTAGTAATTTCAGGTCAATGTTTATTTCCGACAATTTAAATTCAATTCACATCAACAATAAGTCGATTTAATTCAACTGAAAATTGTTTAATTATAATCGAAAAAAATGTAATTAGATGAATGATATTTCGCTAGTTTTGGGCCGTTTTGCAACACACGTTATGTTGAATATTGTGTGCAAAAGAGACTTTGTATTGTTTCGCATGTTCGTCAAAATGAAAATTATGCAATTTATTAGTAATAACAACAACAATAGAAAAAAAAATAACAACAAATTTTCAAGTTGCCCAATCAAATTTCCAATTATTTGCACGTTCGATTGGAAAATCTATTTTATTCAAACAGTTTCAAGGTTGTGGAGTTTTCTTTTTCTTAAATCTGTCGCTTGAGCAAACACAATTCAATTTGGGTTAAATTGGAGGAATTTCGGTGTTGAAGAATTCTTTTAAGAACTAAAAATCACTGTCTCAAGGCGATTAAATCGAAAGGTCACAACCGTTTGAATCGAGCAAGATTTCCCTCATTTCCCTCTAATTCTAGTGTAATTATTCAATTAATTTTCAAACTAATCGTGTAACACTTGTTGATGCTATTACAAAATCAACTAGTAGTAGAAGTAGAAACAGTAATTACCACAGAAAGTAAAAGTGTGTGTATAACTCGAGATAATTCGTTTAATTCATTTATGCACACAATGAGATCTCAGCGATTTTCAATAAGAGAATTTTTGTAAACTTTGAAATGTTACGTTGTTCAATTTCGTTTTTTTGTGTGTTGCTCATTGGTTAGAGGAGACTTTACAATACAATAATCCTTTCACCAGTTTCACTTTCAAATCCAGCTGATTAGAGTGTGTGAATTGAGAATTATATAAAACGAAAATTCTTACCTAGTTTTTTTGTCGAAATATCCCAAAACGGCCACAACAATATTTCGTTTTCGCCCCCCAAATAATAATAGTAGGAAATTATCACAGATCACTAAACACTATTGGATTATCAATGGAAAACATCAAGTTGTTGCTCGAATTTTTACCATTTTTCTTGTGATATTTTCACGAGATTTTCCTTTTGCGAAATTTACGCGAAACAACCGAAAAAATCGGATATAATCCGCGATAGTGGTGGATTAGAAAGTCCACCGACTTCTCAATTTCTATCAAGATTTCTTGTTGTTGTTGTTGCGATTGCGACAAATTTACGGTCGCGGTTTCGTGCTCTTTAATTGATATTTTTCAGAAAATTAAAAAAAAAAAATTGTTTATAAATCTAAATCGATACCGTGGATGATTAAATTTAAGAAAATCTCGCGATCGGTTTTAAAAATTATCGACAATTCCGGTAGTTGTCGATCGTTGTTCTGTTCATTACACACGGATTTTTATTTAAATTTTGGGGGAATGTTGTGGCGTTAATGTCGCGACTTCAACTAGACTTTATAAAGACTTGTAAGAGTTTTACTTTGTTTTACCAAGAGAGAGAATATTGTTAGGTTTTGGGTGGTAATGTTATATTGAGTTATATGTGAAAGAGAGTGCGCGCGCGCCTTCGCGCATATCCAACTTAATTCATTTTATTCTAAATGCTGTATTTTGATAAATGCTATACCTACATATACACATATCCATCCATCTGTCTAATAGTATCTGGTTTTTTGTTTGATTGTACAGAGAGGGAAAGTGTGTATGTCTCTACACGTACATATAACGGACGGTGAAAGGGAACCAAAATGGATATTATTACAGCTTGCTATTGTACCATACCCGGATTATTATCATTATTATTAACTGGCTACCAAAGTGCGGGTGTGCTGATTAGACAAATTTTGCTGCAAAATACAAAATCTCACTCAAAACATTTCCACGGAGAAACTCATGCAAGACTTCTAAACATACAGAGTGTCCAGCTTGGGAGTATAAAATTTGGCCGTTGTCATTAAACTTATAGAGCGATTCAAAAAATATTTTAAGGATTTGTAGAGTAGTCTCTGGGGAACATTTTAGCATTATTATTTTGACGCGATTTTCAAAAACTTGCTGTACACTTAAAATAACTCGAAGATCCTCCCAAAATTGAGTTTTTTTCGCTTTTCTTTATTTTACTCTGCAGCAGTTGTAAAAGTAGATTTTTTCTAGGATGCAATGGAGAAAAACGAAAAAATCAGTGTTGGTAAGGTCTTGAAGTCATTTATTGCGATATTGTCCAAAACGAGCGTTTTTTAGCTCAAATGATTAAGGTGGAAACGGCCAAATTGCATATCTCAGGCCGGACAGCCTGTACATAAATGAACCGATTCCAAAAAAATTGGATTACTTTTAGTTTCTTCTAGTATTTCAATAATTGCAAGGTTCTACTACTTTCATCCAATTACTTTCAATTTAATTGGTACTTTTGTTTACTTTTACAACAGTCCTTGGAACTTATTTCGAACATTTTACTAGACTAGAAATTTAGATCATAAATCATAAATCACGATCTGTCCTGATAAGACAAAAATCAAGGAAATACAAGTTACTATTTTTTAATTTGTCACCGAATAAAACTTAATTACTAACTGTTTGTAAAGGCAGAAACACAATGAGTACCGTTAACATGAAGATGAGTTATTGACCTATACGCAAGAATCACGAAAAATATTTGGTGTATTGTGGAACGCTACATTTACTTATTCAATTAAGTAAACTACTTAACTACTGATTGAGTAAACTTCTGTGCATTATCTCCAAAAAGGCAAACAAAAAGAATGGAACTGTTGGAAATGTACTTATTATGCAGAAGAATTGTAAAATTTAGGGAAATATTCAACCGAAGCATCTATAACAATGGAAAAAAAGAGGTAGCTCTTATAAAGGCAAGAATACCAAGAGTACCGTTACTTAAGGATGAGTTATTGGTCCTTACGAGTCGTAAAAATTATAAATAGTTGGTGTACTGTGGTGTTGTTAAAAATACACGTCTTCTGTATTTTCAGCGGCCAAAAATAAGCCTCTAGTGATATAGAGCGAGAAAAACTAATTTTCTCAAAGTAATTTTAGAGGCTTTTCAAGAAAAAAAAAATGAAAACTACTCAATCGAATAAAGTCTGTGCATTACTTCCAAAATTGTACCTAAAGCTTCAAGATAGAAAAAAAACTGAGATACTTTTCATTTTGAAGCCTTAGAAAATCTACGGATATTTTTCAACTTGTCCGTTTGCAACTGTAATAAAAATCAGGAATAATTATAGCAAAAGTATTAAACACAAGCATACACTTAAACATCGACTTGAGAAACTTTTCTGATCTACTTTAACAAGAAGTACAATGAGTTCGTTCATTGAAAAAGATAAGGAAATCATGAATGGAATATTTGGCAAGGTGTTCGATTGTCCTCTAGTTTAAACTGCGTTAAAAAGTGGAGTGAGAATTTTTTATGAAATACCCAATTCTTACAAGGCTATTTCTTCAAAGAGTTGAGTAATGTAAGAGTTTACTGAGCTAGATCCAGTAATACTGAGGTGTTTTGAAATCGTTTAGGATAATGCTGAAATTTGGTCTCTAAGCTCATTAGTATGTGCTCGATTATGACTCATTAAGTAGTTGTTTTATAGATATTTTACCTCTGATTCTGATATTTTCGCCCTATTAGGTGTCGAACAAATTTCTACTGATCCAAAGTAAGACAGAGACGCAACTTTCAGGGAATTTTTGCAAAACAGATCAACAAACAAATTGGTTTCATCGCTTAGTACTTTTAAACTTAAGAAGGGGCTTAACTTAGCTTCAAATTAGCCCACTAAAAGTAAATCAATTACTGATAATGTCTTTTTTAAAGTCGAATTTTCACAAAACTTGTGCGAGTCTTATTATTAATCGGAGAATTCGACTGGTAAAGTTATTTGTTTTTCAATACTTTTCCAAGATTATGTCCAATTAGCTAAGGAATTTAGGATTATGTGGTAACCCCCCCAAAGGTCATAGCCTAAGCCCGCCTCTGATTTAAAGACATTGTTCGCTAAAAATGAATGGAAATATACTTGTTTTGATATAGTTGTTTGTGGTTATAAGCAATAATCAAAAGGTTTTAAAACGATTAGGACATCATTTGGACGTAACGCAACACGTGATATAATAAATAATTTACAATAATACGATGTCAACTGTCCGAATAAGAAAGTGTGAAAAACAAAATAAGTCACACATCAATGATTTCTTATCAACAATTTGTTATTATTATTATTATTATTATTATTACTATTTATTACAATTCTATAAATATTTTATGTTCAAAAAAAAATTAACCACCTATGTATACCGGCCCACAGTTTCATTATTATATAACAATCAATCAATACAATTATTGTTTTTATTTTATTATTATTATTATTATTAGTAATGGTAGTATTATCAAATTACATTGTATTAGAAATTTTCGCTAGAATTTCAAACAAAAAAACACCGAGCCTTCACACAGTACAATTTCCGTCTTTTATTCTAACAAAAATCATTTTCAATTTCTCTAAATATTGCAATTCTGTCTATATTTCGCATTTTATAAATCATTAAAATCAACACAATTGTGTGCGATTTAATAATAGGTAAACGTATAATTATATTGAGACATACATGCTTTTATTATTAGTCTTTTTCGCCTTCAATTTTTAGTGATGATTACAACGGAGGTTTCGTCAAGGTTCGTTTTACGATTTCTTTTTATTATTATCTGTATGATGAACAGACACAGACAGAAAGATAATTAAAAATAAAAATTTACATACGTTTTTGGATATGAAATTTGAGAATAATATTTATAGTGTGTGTTTTTGAAAAGAAATTCTATCTCAATTTTTATTTCAATCAATTATAAAAAACAACTATTGTTTCTTATTTATGAATTGATGATGAAATTTTACGCAGAATCGGTTAGAATTATAGACTAGGAAGATAAAATAACATAGTTGGTATCTGTTAATTTTTTATTGACAATGATAATAGTTAATACTAATGATTTTTATTGAATTATAATTATAAAGACAGGGACGCATCTAGAGCTGGATGTATCCCGACGATTACGATTTATGGGCCTCCCATATGTACATACATATGTAAGGCTAGGAACCCACATGCAATTTTAAGTTGTGCAACAGTTTTGATTGCTCGTCTGAATTACATTATTTTAGATGACATGGCGCTCACATGCCATGAGGGCACAACTTAAAATTTCATGTGGGTTCCTTGCCTGATAGTAACAATTCCTAAGCAGCAAAGCAATCTCCTTGGTTTTTCATCATAATAATCGAAAATTTTAACCGAAAACTTCATTTACAGTTGAATGAAATTTTCTGCTTTTTATGAACACATAAAAAAAACATTGTTGATAAATATGAAAGTGCTCCTTTTATTGCTCAAAAACCTGCGTTAAATTTTGAGAATGCAGCTCAAAGATTCATTGCAATTGACTAATTGTAAGTTTCATTTTAATGTCTTAAAACATTGAATAATAGTGCATAATTTAACTGGAATAGTGTCCAAGTAGTTTATACGAAAGTATTTGGAGCGAAAATCGCTACAAACTGTTGACTTCAAGACTTAAAATTAAAAAATTAAGCATTCTACTATAAAACTGCTCTAAAATCGTCTAATTAGGACCTCTCTTAAGACTTAGGAATAAAATTGGCTGCAAAATTGGCGATTGAGGAGGAAAATTTCTTGAAACAAGATATAAAAGCGAAAATCAATAAAAGCTAATGATTTAAAATGAAAATTTAGCCAACAATTTAGCTTCCAAACTAAAGTAAAATCGTTTTATTCTTTGTGAAAAATATTGCAAAAGAAACGTGATAATTTACACCGAAAGCTCTTAAAATATAAATTAAAATAACAAGAATTCAACTCAAAATAGACTAAAAGTATCTAAATCCGACTCTTTTGTCAACTTAGAAGCAAAATTTACTAAAAACTAACGACCTAGCACGAAAATATCTCATAAGATTTAAAGTTGGGAGCAAAATTCGCTAATAAAGAATATTTAAAATAAAAATGTTTGGAATAGAATTCAATATAACGACTTGAATTTTTTCATTTAAGCCAAAATTCACGATTTAGGGAGGAATTTACTAAAAACTGATGATTTGAATTTAAAATCTAGATTAATACAAGGCTGAAAGTTAAAAATTTTAAACAAAAACGACCAAAAGTGTCTTTTTCACTGCCATTTACGTCTTTCCTAATCAATAAAAGACGAAAAATAAAGGTTGAGGACCATTTGTTTAACACCAATGAAATAAAAATAATAAATTGTTGTACAATAATAAAATTTGCAAATATATACATCTATTATTCTTTAGGATGATGTAATTGATTACCTGTTTCTAATTTTGTTAAAAATTTCTTTACGTTTTCGCCAATGACAATAAAACAATATAAAACCATAACTAAAACAATTAATCCTAATCCAAAATTGATTAATATTTGTCTGTACTTTTGTAGTGTTTTTTTTTATAATTCTTTTATACTTTTATAAATAAATAACCAAATTCGTTTAAAACAAGAAATAGAATTGATGGGGAATTATTTTAATTAAATACAAGATAGGGCAAAGGTGACAAAGTTGAAAGTAGATTTCAATTTTCTGATTAGAAAATTATAAAATCAAACATTCAGACAAGAATAAGAAGAAGAGAAAAGAAGTAGAAAAACCTCCGTTATTATATACAGTGAAATACATAAATTTTTCTTTATTTATATATACCGGGTGGACCACTTGACTGTTTCTAGTTCTTATGGCAACTCCCATTATTTGGACAAGCGATTTTAGCAAAATTAGAGCCTTGTAGCTCATTTTTAAGTCGGTCAACAACGATCGTTTTGGACAATGTCGCGATTTTTAAATATGATTTGAGCACGTAAAACGACTAATTGTAAGAATGACTCGAATGACTGCATTTTAGAAAAAAATGCAGAAGATTGCCATTTATTCCAGAAGGTAATGTTAAACCACGAAAAAAATTGGAGCTGCAAGGAGTTATGAGGTTCTAATTTTGCTAAAATTTCTCTATGGATTCTCCTGTAAGTTCTTGAGATATTTTTTGAATTGCTCAACAATTAATCGGAGTTGTCATAAGAACTGGCGATAGTTAAGGAGGACACCCTGTAGAAAAAGAACATTAAAGACCTGTTTGTCCTATACGATATGTGTGTATAGAAGGAGAGTCATCGCCTTTTGCGTTTTGACCATGACAAACTGGTCAAAATATTTAAAATTATAATAATCCATCTAAGTTAAATACAAATTCATTTCTTTTATAATCAAATATATTATCGATTTTATGGCGTATTTTAAATATTTTCACGGTAATTGTATTGATCTAGTCATCATTCCTTTTTTTGGTTTCCTATTAATTATTCCAGTCTTCATTCGATTTATTTAAAAAAAAAATTAATCGTTTTTCTTTTTTTCTTTCAGCTTTACACATAATTACAGTAAATCTTCTATAAAGCGATTAGTGCGGATCAATCCCTACAAATATTTAAAAAAATTTGTTGCTTTTATATTTGCCTAGAAAATCTCTTCCTAATAAAGTGCAAAAAAAATTTTTGACTAACTGAAACTGATAAGCTTAGTTTTATTGTTTCAATATTAAACTAATTGATAAGGCATTCGACCATAAATATGGGTTAGCAAGAAGAACGGAGAAAATTCGCTCTATTATGAAACGATAGTTCTTACATAGAACTACGGTTTCGCAAACCGCACAAAGCATATAATTGGCTCCAGTGTTACTACGTAGCACAAATGAGGCACACGTTCGCCCAAATCAAAGGTCAATAAAGACGAACTAAAGATCACCGTTTACTCTGATCCATCTAACCCACGAACCTTGGATATGCGCTCCAAAAATCTACCAACGAAGATTTTGAGCGTATATCCAAGGGTCGTGAGTTCGGATCCCACATGCTGGTCCAAACTTGTCCTAGTTGTTAACAAAACGGGAATACGCTTTGTTATTCTTTCTTAATTAATAATTAATACCATAGTTTTAGTTCTATTTTAAATTGAATTCGTATATTTTAATCTTGATTTAAAGCATCAGTCTTTAGCAAACTTTGTTATTAAAGCATGCGAATAATGTGACAAAGTTACTTTTAGTCGATTTTTGAGTTGATTTCTCAACTTTTTAGTACAGATTTTAAAACATTTCAACTCTCAATACGTAATTCTAACAATTTTGAACATGCGAATGAAATAAAAATGATTAAAAATAGATTAAATTTTTTTCTCAAGTCATACTTCTGGTTTATTTTCAACGAAAATGAACATCTTCAAAATTATTAAGATCGATGAAAAGAAATTATCCACAACATTCAAGTGAGTTATAGGAAAATATTTTCGTGAGACAAAAAAGAATGTATACCCTGTACATTGACCCAGAATATTGACTTAAACAATAAAATATCCAACACATACTGACGGTACAAATATCTATTCGTTCATAGCCAAAATTAACATTTACCAAAAGACAACTTTACTTGACCATATCCAGTTACAAATCATCTTCTCGATAATCAATTAGTGTGATTTTACCCTAAAGTAGACTTATTTCCCTTATGACTGGAATCAAATCAAAGTCAAGTCGGCGAAATTCAAAGAGATCTGATATAACTCTTAACATTTTTTCGAATTACTACAATAGTATATTATACAACGAGTCTATAATGAATGCTATTATTACCGAGAATGAAGTTTACAACACAAGCGAGCGGAGCGAGCGAGTGTTCTAATCATTCGAGGTTATAATTAGCATTCATTATAAGCGAGTTGTATACTATACTTTATCTACGACTTATTTCCACATGTACAGGTACTGGTGGTGTACAAGAATATTTACCTTCTTTATCATTTTCGATTCTAAAATCGCACAAAAAATTGACACTTATTTACAACTGTTTGTTGAAATTGTTATTTATTTTTTGTTGTTACCATGGTTTTTTACATTTAACACAAACTATTATCTATTACTAAAATCGTCTTCTTTACCACTTTTCGTTGTAAATACAACAAAATATTCTCACAACTAAGTATTTGTTCGAAATTTCAGAAAAATTAAATGTCATTTCATTGAAAATTGCATGAAAACGCCCACTTTAGGCCTACTTGTTGAAACTATTGTTAATTATTTTTGTCGTTACCATGGTTTTTTACATTTGACGGAAATTATAATTAAAATACTATTTTCTAATTGGCTGATGAGAGGGATATTCATTTACTTTATCTCCCTAGGGATATAAAGTAGGTCATTATATTACAAAAACCACAAGTATAATGATCACTTTATATATAAGTCGTAGATAAAATACTTTATAGGTTTTCGTCTGATTTGTCTTTTTAATTACAATAATCAAAAATCATTATGTAAGATTGGTGTTTTCTAAATAAAATCACTAAAATACAAACAAAAAAATCACAGTAGACACGTTTAATTACTAATTCAAGTTTTTGTTTAATTTATTGATCAAGTTATGTGGGGACATCTGACTAGAACTACCTCCCGAAAAAGATGATCATTTAAATTGTAATAAATTTTATAATGTTATTCTTTAAACTTGACCGAACAGGTGTAATATTGAATTAAAATTTATAAATGAAACATACATCTGAATTTTAATAGTTTACATTTAATCACAACTCATTCATAAATTTATTTGCTTTTACATAAATCTGTAAATATAATCACGTTGCTGATATAAATCTTAAGGAATTTCCATTTGTCAGCCGACTTATCGAATTATAAACAAAACAGAGGTGATAATTTTTGGCGTTTTCGATGATACGAGGAATGGGTTAGATCAAGTTTTTTTCTTATTCGTATAAACCACATTAGATTGATGAGAATCCAATGATAAAACAAACAAGACAATCAGGAGACATTTTAATAGTGGTCACCTTTAAGGTCACGGACAAATCAAAGAAACTCTAATCAATTCAGTCTTCTTTAGCCAAGTTGGCACCGGTTTTTTACTGTTGCTGCTGCTACTTCCTAGTGGGTTTTCTTTAATATCAAAAATAATAATCAGATAGAACAGATACATACAACCAGTTGATGGTGATGACGTCGATACATGTTTCGATATTTTAAATTTAAATTTGTCATTAAGAAAACGAGGAAAAAAACATGAACTGTGCAAAATTATGGTTTAATCAGATTGTTTGGAGGTCAAAAGCTTGCTTTTTTTAAACAAGAAAAAAATTATCTAAAAATAATCGACATTTCGATATTATTCAAAAATAGAAATGTATGATTGTTTTTTTTTTTTGTTAATAATGTTGTTTTGACTGATATCCGAATCACTAAAATTGTGGGGCAATGTCATTTTATTATAAACAAGCCATGATATGAATTAATTATTTAAAAGATTGGTGCATATCGTAAATACAATTCAATTATTGCTTGGCCTAAAATGATAAGCACGAATCCTGCTCGTGATAGCAATGGTACAAACTAAAGATAGATTAATACCTGCGGATATTACGTTTCTCAAACGTTAGATGGCGCTTGCTCCACTACGTCGTTGAGTGAATAATAACATTAATAACATAGAGATACTATTCCATGCTTTTTTTGTGTAAGTCTTCCCAGCGTTGAGAGTATTCCGACCACCACACGACGACACTATCTAATCACATCGAATAGAATTTTAAACAGGAACTATTATTAAGCACACCTATTGGCCAAGAGGAAGCAATATTTTCTTTCTCAAAAAATCCGAAGAGTTAATTGGCCAATTAAAGACATATTCAGAATAAGTACGGATTTTTGGCATATAGTTGAAGCTAGTGTGATCGCTTCCAACGAAATTTATTGAGCTCTCATGCAACAAATATATTCATAAATGGTAGTCGATAAATTAAATAATAATCGGATACTCACCACTTTGTACAATTCTAATGAGTTTTCCATGAACATCTACTAACTCTTCCATGTATGTGCTCATATGGTGCTTCACAATAGACAATTTCTCCATAAATAAATCATCAGTTTCTAATTAAAACATTTGGATAAACCACACGATTTTTTCTCGAAGATACCAAAACTTGAATAAATTTTGTGAAAATCCGTACTTTGATCCCTATCTTAATTTTGTAGATTTCCACGTAAGATACAGATCAAGATGCACATACAACAATACGACTGTATACAGTGTGTCGATTCTATATATGATAGATATAGGTACTATGAAACTTAGTTGAAGAGCAATTCGAAAAACATTTCAGTTTTGTAGAGGGTAAACAGAGAACATTTTAACAAAATTAGAACCTCGTAGCTTATTTCTGACGAAGTTACGATTTTCAAAAACTTGCTGCACACTTAAAATGACTTGGAGTGACTCAAGGATACTCAACATTGATTTTTTTCTTTCTCCAATGCATTGTGGAACAGGTGCAAATGTTTTGCATTTTCCATAGAATGCAATGGAGTAAAAGGAAAAAAAATTAATGTTGGGAGAGTCTTGGAGTCATTAGTTGTTTTACGTGTTTACTTCGTTTTTGAAAATCGCGACCTTGTCCAAAACGTACGTTTTTTGATCAACTTCCAAATTAGCTATGAGCTTCTAATTTTGCTAAATTGATCTCCAAGGAGCCTTCTATATAAAATCCTTCAGGAACATTGAAATGATTTATGGAAATCGGCTGGAATGAATGGAAATAATCCAAAATACAAAACACGTTACATATTCTATTGTAATTAATAAAATAATAGATAATATTGTTTAAAAATTATAAATTGTATAGTTGCATATTTTTGAAACAAAACAGTATCACAGTACTTGATTTATGAATGAAAGCTATAAGTTTAGACGTAGCTGAGTATTTTGGAATAATTAGCAGTGAAATTAATGAATGCGAATAGATTTTTTTTTTTGAAAAATAACTATGACTAGGTTCTAAATGACTACTAAAATTAACGTATGTATTATTATGTGTGTATATAAACAATGATAATATTTGAAAATAATATGAAAACAGTCGATATAAATTGATGTTAAAATGCTCCATTCACAATACTGTAATATATATAATATTTTTGCTTATATTTTTGTGTAATTGATAATATTGACTACCACCATTGATTTTATAATAATCTAAAAATTCAAACTTTTCCTTATTAAGAATGTAGAATCAT